>CM046878.1:270876510-271476510 GCA_025667525.1 Glebionis coronaria
ATATTTGTAAAAGGCTAATAATTTAAAAATGTATCTAACTTTCCACTTTTTATCGTCTAGTGTAACAATTTTTTTTTCCTATATTATTGTTAAACTTTGTGATTTCGTACATTGTGTGTTTTGGTGACTTGTTTGACTTGCTCTAGCAGGTTTACTTAAATACATTTTAATTTTTTATTAAAACGTTAGTCCTAATATTAACGGTTGCTCATATAAACAATTGAACTTTGATTTTCTAAAAAAATACGTAACATTTTTCAAAAAACATATAACTTCAAAAGAAAAAATATTACAATAATTTTTGTATAGAGTTTTTTTACAATTTTTTACAAAACGTATAGGTTAAAACACATGTTTGTACGATATTTTTTTAAAAATATTTTGGAATTTTTTTACAAAAGTCATACTCTTTTTACACAAATTTAAATTTTTGAAAGTAAAAATCGTACTTTTTAGAGTTATAAAACATTTTACCTTTTAGAAAAATGTAAATATTTTTATTTTAGAAAATTTTAAAGATATGTAAAAAAGTACGATTTACTGTAGAAATAAATTTTTAAAATTCTTTTGTAAAAAAAGTACATTTTTGACTTTTGAGAACTTAAATTTTCCAAAAAAAAGTATGATTATGTGTATAAATTTTTTGAAGTTTTTTAAAAAGTTGTATGAAAGTAAGATTTTTAGAAAATAAAATTGGAAAAAAAAAATTCTTGAAAAAGAAGATATACATACATTTATATAAAAACACAAAAAAAAAGTTTCAGACTATAAAAATTATGTATAACAAAGTTTTATATGAATACTAAAAGGAAAAAAAAGTTTAAAAATAATAATATTTTTTAAAGATTTAATTTAAAAAAAATCACTTTTAAAAAATAAAAAATATTCTTAAAAGATTTATGAAAAATAAAATTTAAAATTTTGTAAAAAGTATTCTTAAAAAATTTATAATACACACATTTAGAAAAAAAAGAACCAAAAATTTAAGGGGTTGTTTAGTTGGAGAAAATTCTCCCACTTTTCTAGAAAAATTTTCATTTGAAAAGTGAAAAACAAAAAACCTGTTTAGCAACATCATTTTTCAATATTTTTCCAAAATTACAAAATTTTCATTTTCTAAATTTATATAGAAAATTAGAAAACTCCATTTTACCCTTTTCTAAATTTTCACCTCATACCCTCAGTTGTTTTATTTAACCCATTTCAATAACGCGTTACTCTATTCAGTATTCAACGTTCATCATTATTCTTACGTTTTTTTAGTAAATTTACGTTTTGTCAGAAAATTTATGTTTTCGTCTGTAAATTTACTTTTTCGTCAGAAAAGTTATGTTTTCGTCAGAAAATTTATGTATTTGTCTGTAAATTTACGTTTTTGTCACTAAATTTACGTTTTTGTCACTAAATTTACGTTTTAGTCAGTAAATTTACATCTTCGTCAGAAATTTACGTTTTCGTCAGTAATTTTACGTTTTCGTCTGTAAATTTACGTTTTAGTCAGTAAATTTACGTTTTCGTCAGTAAATTTACGTTTTCGTCAGAAAATTTCCGTTTTCGTCAGAAAATTTGCGTTTTCGTCAGTAAATTTACGTCTTCGTCTGTAAATTTATGTTTTCGTCAGTAAATTTACGTTTTCGTCAGTAAATTTTCGTTTTCGTCAGTAAATTTATGTTTTCATCTGTAAATTTACGTTTTCGTCTGTAAATTTACGTTTTTGTCAGTAAATTTACGTTTTCGTCAGTAAATTTACGTTATCGTCAGAAAAGTTCCGTTTTCGTCAGAAAATTTACGTTTTCGTCAGTAAATTTACGTTTTCGTCAGTAAATTTACGTTTTTGTCAGTAAATTTACGTTTTCATCTGTAAATTTACGTTTTGATCAGTAAATTTAGGTTATTGTCAGAAAATATACGTTTTCGTCAGTAAGTTTACGTTTTCGTCAGAAAATTTACGTTTTCATCAGTAATTTTATGTTTTCGACAGAAAATTTACGTTTTCGCCAAAAAATTTACGTTTTCGCCAAAAAATTTACGTTTCCGACAAAAAATTATGTTTCCGTCAGTAAATTTACGTTTTCGTCAGTAAATTCACGTTTTTAACAGTAAATTTTCGTTTTTGTGAGTAAATTTATGTTTTCGTCAAAAAATTTACGTTTTTGTCAGTAACTTTACTTATTCGTCTGTAAATTTACGTGTTCGTCAGAAAATTTTAAACATGAATTTACTGATGAAAACGTAAATTTTCTGACGAAAACGTAAATTATCTGACAAAAACGTAAATTTACAGACGAAAACGTAAAATTACTGACGAAAACGTAAAATTACCGACGAAAACGTAAATTTACAGATGAAAACGTAAAATTACTGACGAAAATGTAAAATTACTGACGGAAACGTAAAATTACCTACGAAAAAGTAAATTTACAGACGAAACGTAAAATTACTGACGTAAACGTAAATTTACTAACGAAAACGTAAAGTTTCTTATGAAAACGCAAAATTAATGGCGAAAAGGTAAATTTTCTGACGAAAACGTAAATATACTGACGAAAACGTAAATTTTCTGACAAAAACGTAAATTTTCTGACAAAAACGTAAAATTACTAACACAAACGTAAATTTACAGATGAGAACGTAAAATTACTGACGAAAACGTAAATTTACTGACGAAAATGTGAATTTACTGACGGAAACGTAAATTTTTGTCGAAAACGTAAATTTTTTGACGAAAGCGTAAATTTACATATGAAAACGTAAATTTACTGACGAAAACGTAAATTTTCTGACTAAAACGTAAATTTAGTGACGAAAACGTAAATTTACTGACGAAAACGTAAATTTTCTGACGAAAACGTAAATTTACTGGCGAAAACGTAAATTTATAGACGAAAACGTAAAATTACAGACGAAAACGTAAATTTATTGACGAAAACGTAAATATACTGACAACGTAAATTTATAGACGAAAGTAATAATACTGATGAAACGTAAAAAAAACTAATTAAAATGTAAAAACGAAATTACGAAAATATGAAAAAAGAAGACGGGAAAAAATGGTTGAAAATAATTTCGTCTACATATTGTTTATATTTTTTAGAAAATGAAAAATATCATATAAACAAGTTTTCAAAATTTTCAACTTTTTTCATGAAAAGAAAACTTTTTTCTTTTCTAGAAAATTAGAAACTGAAAATTATGAAAAGTTTTTCACAAATAAACAGCCTCTAAAATTTTGTAAAAAAGTACCATATATCTTTATAGATACGAAAAAACATTTTTGAGATGTGCAAAAATATTTTATTTTAGGCTTCGATAGTTGTGTCTACTCAATTTAGCATCACGTTCGCATATTCTTCTTTAGCTTACTATCCTACTAAATTTGCACATGGTCAACTGTACCACACGTTACATATTATATGCTAGATTGGTTATCAATACATATGTTAGTAAACATATGTGAAATATGATAGATATCCACTTTATTATGTCTATTGTATCAACAATGTGCACGAATGCTTAAAATCAATCACAACTTACACATTGACAGTACTCAATAAGTACAGAGATATAATGTGCTAACTGCTAAGGCACCCATGACCACAAAGATATGAAATATTTGATAACTATGTCCAACTAAATCAAACTAACTGGGTTATTATCTTTGAGATTTAGGTTGGTGTCCATGCCGATCTTGCCTATGCTAGAAGTTTGGCTTGTTTTTCCACAACCCTCAAACCTATTGCTTTTCAAACAATCGAGCAAGCTTTACCTGAAGGTGTCAAATATGGTTGTGGATGGGTAGAAGAATACGAATCGCTTCCAACTCTGGTTGAAAACCGTATCTTGAAAGTACCCAACTTTCTTGAACACTTTAGTGTGACTTCTGATGTAGAAGACAAAGAAAAAGATCCCAAATTTACAGCCCCAAACAATCATAAAGCTAATTAAGACCTTGTGGACTGAAAGGAGATCAATGGTGGATATAACCCGAGGATTCCTGTGAGGAGAGAGTCTCCAAGGGAAACCGGTAAGAACCTGACCCTGGGACCTCCGTTCTGTCTTCGCATGCGAGTCCTTAGTTTTCGGATTTGGACGGTAAGAGATGAACCACTCGGGGCGAAACAATCATGGAAGCCTTAAATCAGTCATTTTATTAGTTAAGTACTTATGACACTCATTTCTATGATTTTACACTGATGTCATATTTCAATAGAACTTCGTTGCCTGTAACTCTCCCTTTTTGTTTTACGTTAGCTTTAAATGTTTCGATAAAACATAGCAACATTCTTGTATTTTCTTATTTGGTCATTTATTTTTTCTCAGTTGCACTCTCCCTTGTATGCATTATAGACTCTAACTGTCATTTATCTGATAAGGTAACATACAAATCAAATGAAATTTCCTGTTATTTCACAATCTAGCAAGTCACAAAACTGGGATACCTTTAATTTAGTTTCAAGAATTTATTGTCGATCTTATGCATTTTTCATAACCATAAGGTAGTAAAGACTATGTTCAAAGCTGATAGTCAGGGGTTAAAATTTTATGCTTCTTAACAATACAGGAAAAGGGTATGATAAGATTTACATTATAGATAAACTTTGACAGAGTTTCAATCTCTTGACTTCCCCTTTTAGCAAAAGGAAAATTCTGAGTTATTTGCAACATGTCAAATAGTCATAACTGAAATCAACCAATTCATAAATAAAATGGTTAAAAGCTCAAAATTTCCATCTCTAATCAGTCTAAACTAGAAAAAATGAGATAATGGCTAAATATAAGAAATAATCTCGCTACTATGAAACAACTGTTGAGATTGGACACAGCCTAAATAAGACAATTGATAAACAAATATGTCAAAATTTCACGTTTACCACCTTTAATTACTCTAGATAACTGGAAAAATAAAATAAGGTTCGTATAGGAAAAATAATGGCGCTACTGTGCACCCAAATTGCTCATTTTTAGAACATTCCTTGGGCACCACAAAAATGATATATGTCAAGCACTCGTGAACAATAACTAAAGAGAAAGTATGTATGTTGTGACATGAACTTGTGCAAATTCATTGCAACCTACATATTCTCCAAACGTAGGTTTATAATAAACTTTTTTATTCTGTATTTTCGGCATATAGTAAATAATTTTTTTTGCAGCATGAAATACTAATACAAGGCTTTTGACACCCCGTATAAAAATTATCGTTCTCGTGGTCTAATCGAATTGATCTAGGTTCTATGTGTGACTCAGTCGTTCTTTGGTGGAAACAAAAAGTTGTCGTTGTAGTATATTAAAATGTGCAAAACAATTAAAGTAAAGGGGCACTTAAAAGTAAATCTAAGTCAAACTTAAAGTAATGGTGCAAGTATTTAAAACGTGACGAGAAATTAAAAGGGCACTAAAAGTAAATAACGCAAACTTAAAATTATCTAAGGCAAACTTAAAAACGCAACTAAAACATAAACTAAGAAGGCTAAAATAAATCTAAGGCAAAGAATCTTAAAGTGCGACTAGGAAAAAGGCGGGAAAAATAAAGCTTGAAATTAAAAATCAAAAACTAATAAGAACCTGAATACAGCTCATTCGGAATAACCCTTCGTTCGGAACAATCACTCATCCGGAATGTCACCTTCGTTCAGAATGATTCTTCTTCGCTCGGAATATTACCAAAATCCTTGATCCGGAACAAATTATTCTGAATATGTCACTTATCCAAAACAATCCTTCGTTCGGAACTTTTGCTGATTCAAAACTTCTGATTCGGAACTTCCTAAACAAGCCTGGTTCGAAACACTTCCGGATGAAGTTCTTGGTTCGGAACTTTTTGATGTTCCGAATAAACACCCTCTGGTTCGGAACTTTTGATCCGGAACTCTTCCGGATGAACTCCTTGATCCGAAACTTTTCCGAGTGAATCAAGAAGCCTTGATTCGGAAGTCTTCCGAGTGAACTAGAAGCTTTGATTCGGAACTCTTCCGAGTGAACTGGCTTGATTCGGAAGTCTCGGAAGTTCACTGGTTCGGAAGTTCCTGATTCGGAACTCTTCAGAATGAACAAGAAGTCTTGATTCGGAACTCTTCCGAGTGAACAAGAGGTCTTGATTTGGAACTCTTCCGAGTGAGCCGGCTTGGTTCGGAACTTTCTGAAGTTCTTGAGCTTCTTTGTTCGGAACTAACCTGGGAATCACAGTAACAGAAACAAACACCCCCGAAGAACAGGGAAATACAATATACACGAATCTAATAACAATTTAACCAAAATCAAACACAAGATTTAACCAAACTAATGACGAAACATCCAATAATCATAAACAAACTATCCAAATCAATAAAACTAACAAATCTAACCACAATAATCAAAACCCACTTGGATCAAAATAAGAACATGAACATGAACATAAACATAAACATAAGAATCAAAGATTAAGAAAGGTAGATAGGAGATTAACAAGATAAAGTAAAGATTGACAAGAATTAAATGGAAAACTTACTTGAAATTAAATGGTAATTAAGGTGCAAGACAAGTATTTAAATTTGACAAGTATTTAAATGACATGAATTTAAAGGTGCAAGGTAAATAAATGGAAGAACTAATTGTCACTATTAGCCAACAAAATGAAAATGATTAACATCTAATCTATATATAGGGGAGGATTAGGAAGCTTCCTCCCCTCTTTCCTTTTCTCTTAATTGCATCATTAGGCCCTTCCTTCTTAATCTTTTTGTTAATTGCACCATTAGTCCTTAAGCCTTTAAATCTTCTTTAATCTTGGACTTATATGACTTTTGGCTCGGGATTTCTTTGAACTCGTCTTTTAATTCTTCAATAAAATAGACTTGAGTTCTTCGGCTTTAAGTAAACTTCCGTCTTTTGACTTTTTCTTCGATAAATCTTCAGAATTGGTCTTGGACTTCCGTTCTTTTTGCACTCTTGACTTCTTGACTTCGTCTTTCATCTTTTTCTTCAATAAAAGCCCGTAAATGCCCGTGTTTTCTCCACTTTTCACCTTTTCGTCCTAAATCACAACAAAAACACAAACCACGCATAATTCCGACATAAAAGACATAAATACACGTTTTGGATCGGTTATTATTGTAATTAAGTAGTAAAAAGGATGGGTGTTTACACACCTATACAATCCCCTGCACTTGACCATTGCAATGTCCTCATGCAATGCATTAGTTACAAAGCACGTTTACATTTTTCATCATAATCAATCCACGTTGGCCTTTATTAAAGAGATAGAAAATTAAAAACATACAAAATAAAGAAATCAAAAGCATACCTTGGGTTTTGGAAATGTCATGAATAATCATCATTCTCAAGTTTTCACTTTCTCCAAACCAAGCTTAAAAACGAGATCATTGTTATTATAAGTTAGTAAACTAACACGAACTCATGTGGGCCAATTATTCACTTAGACTCCCTTATTCCTAGGTGTATCTCTTATATTTTATTTTTGTCTTGAATGATCACGAAGATGCATTGTTGACTTATTTCGATAGTTATTTAGTCCGAAAATAAAGTGAACGATTTAATCAATAGTTAGCTAAAGGACAAAATCTTTTAAAACTGCTTCTCGGGACCTCATAAAGTTCATATCTTGGCATAACTCGCTTCGCGATTTGAGACCTTTCTCGGACCGATATTTGGCAGCGACTTCATACTTCAAACCTTGAGAGACGTTCATGAAATAATGGTCTTCTATTCATATAGGAATTTTCTCACTTGACGTTTTGAGAGATTCTTCATACTTGGACCACGACTTCTTCATTTTTCTCCAATCTTTATTTTGGACTTTGATATACAACGATCCGCCTCCTTTTATGACTTGGATCTATTTATCCTCATACCTTGCTAGGGTCTTTTTGGATACACTTCTCCATGACTTTTGGGGAGTTTTTACTTTTCGTCGTGTGTCTCGATCCTTCATATTGATTTTCGATAAATGATTCTTCACATCACTTTGGATCTTTAGCAACAAAATATAGCCCTCATGTCTTGTTAGGACCTTTTTGGACTCGCCAATCTTCGCATCCCGCTTCAATAAGTTATGCCTTGGCTATGAACTCTAATCCATACCGAGTAACTTTTAAACGATCTTGGGCTAGAAGCTAAGTAACTTTTCAAATCGTACAACCTTATTTATTGCAGATAAATTTATTAGCAAGCGATGGGAGAATAGGCTTATAATTAACTCACATAAATTCACGAAAGAATACCGAACTTATAATTGGCTCTATCATCTCTCGTTCTCCACAGTTTAAAATCTCAAGGAATAAGACTCGTGGATACTTAGCCTATTAAATCAAAGTTTTGGGTTTTCGAGTCGCCTATAGGATCTTGCAAATTCTTAGACTTTTTCAAGTTTAGAAATCGCATTTTAAAGTTCCCTTGATAAACGACTCTCTAGGATCAATTATAGGAACTTGCAAAAAGTTCTTGTTCTTAACCCGTGAGAGTTAAGACTTTCGTGTTTTATAGCTCCCTATATAAAAGCCTAGCAAAACTTGACTTAAACACGTTAAGGATACTAACTAGAGTAAACTTAGATAAGTAAACTCGGGTTGAGTCAAAAGATTCATAACGTTTGAAAACTAAAGCCACTTTATTAAGCATTTATTCTAATAAGGAAAGAAAATAACTATACAAAAGGAAAAACTAATAGGCCTAAATAGATCAAAAATTTTGAAAAATGTCGAAAAATTGATTTTCCGGTTAAAATGAGGACAAATACAAGGAAAAGGCCACTTAACTTCGATAGAAGTCCCCCCTACACTTAAGATAAACATTGTCCTCAATGTTTAAGCATGTGGGAGTAAACTCCCCTACACTTAGGACATTGTGCACGTTGTTTAAATCTCGCTAAGGAAAGGACAACTAAAGAGATTCCTATTTTAATGTTGAGAAAATATAAAATAGTGAATCGAAAAGAGTTTAGGATAGAACCGGGAAGAAGTGAACACAGAATCTCGGGTCGTCAAGAATCATCAAGAGTGGATCATTGAAGCGCGAATCCCTGATTAAGAGGGGAGAGGAGAGGAAATAGCAAACCAAAGGGTCTCCCCCTACACTTAAGGTAAAAACAAAGAAAAAGATATATAGATAATTGGGTTGCCTCCCAAAAAGCGCTTGTTTTTGTTATCCGAGTCACGAGCCTGACTCGTCCCCGAATTAAATAGTCCATGGGGAGGTCTCAAATGTAATACCGGGATCAAAGACTATGTCCTCATTCCCGGAGGAATATAACAAAGGAGAGGCAGGAGGATAGGTCTTGAATGGTAGGAATGTCCTTTCAACATACGAGAAGTATGTGAAATCCTGATTCACGGGAGGTGGGGCGGGTAAAGGAATCACATTGTCATCCTCCAAAGACAATGGATGCTGACCAATTGGCAAAGCCGTAAGGTTATCAATTAAAGAATGGTCATTATCACCTCCCGGGTCAAAGCACTCATCCTCATTCCCTGGAGAGTGAAATTGATACATCACCCGCTTGGGCGTGCATTCAGTGGGATGAGGGGGCAATATAGTAGGAGAAGTAAGAGAAGAATTACCTTCCACCGGCGATACCTTTCCAGTAGAGTCAGAACTCTCCACCTCTGCCATAGAAGGGGGCATGGCTAACAAAGCATGCTCATCAATAGTAGGAGAATCAGAGCTAGCAATGTCCTCAATCCCTTCGTCAAAGAGAGGATTCACCTCACTAGATATGTAATCGTCATCAAAATCAAATAAAGGGTTCGAATAAATCTTAAAAGTTTCATTCGGAACGTCTTCATCAGATAATGACTCCTCATCACTAGAAGTAAAATCATCATCTTGATCAAAAAGAGGATTAGAGAAAGCCAAATAATCCTCTTCCAAAGTGTTGGTGGAAGAAACATCATCAGAAGAAAGTGCATCATACTCATCGTCACTGTCGGATGTCAACTCAGATTCACTTGGAATTGGGACAAGGTTATCAGCACTAGACGTATTGAATGCGTCAGATTCCTTTGCAGGAATTGTGCTAACATCCTCATCCCTTAGGATGGTTGAATCCTTAGGCTCCGGCAAGTCGGGAGAAGGAATAGCATTCTCATCGGTCCAAGAAATAGGACTCTCATCGTCATCACTGTCATAATAATATGGAGGCATAAGAGGAGGAGTATAAGCATTAAGTTTAGATACCTGCTCTTGGTGCTGATCCGCTTGACATTTCTCCTTGATCTTGTTGAAAGCTTCTTGAACTTTTTGAAAGTTATCAAAAAGTGTGGCAATTTGCTCAGGAGGAAATGCACCAAAGGGTTGATGATTGACGGTGTGACGTGGGGGCTCAAAATTATAAACACTGGGATGATAGCACGGAACTTTCTCAAAGACCTTCGATGGATCACAAGAAGAAGCTTCGTGAGGGCCCCCACAAATATAGCACCACGGGTATGTTGAAAAACCTGGTGCATCTTGAGGATAGAGATTGTCATAGATGGGAGAGGGTGGGAAAGTATTGTAAGAGTGGAAGTATGAATTTGTTGAATTGCAAAATGGCCAAAATCCAAATTGTGTATCGTCGATATCAAAACCACACCGCTCACAAGTACACCATTGACATGTTTGAAAACCATGCCATGGTCTCCCACACCGTCCACAAGACGAATCCATGAAGAGTTATAGATAAGAAGGGTAAAGAAAAGAATTAAACATAATAGAGGATAAAGAGGAATATTTTTGGTGCAAAACTTTGAAAAAGAAATGCTTTTATTGATTTTTCAAATGTTTTTGGGGTATTTGGAAAAGTTATTGACACGAAAAATAACGTTCACAAGTGAACGGATCCCAAAAAGCAACGCGTCTCTCACAGAAAACCGTTAATCTTTACGAAAAGAGCCGGCAGCGGTGCCATTTAATACAAGGCTTTTGACACCCCGTATAAAAATTATCGTTCTCGTGGTCTAATAGAATTGATCTAGGTTCTATGTGCGACTCAGTCGTTCTTTGGTGGAAACAAAAAGTTGTCGTTGTAGTATATTAAAATGTGCAAAACAATTAAAGTAAAGGGGCACTTAAAATTAAATCTAAGTCTAACTTAAAGTAATGGTGCAAGTATTTAAAACGTGACGAGAAATTAAAAGGGCACTAAAAGTAAATAACGCAAACTTAAAATTATCTAAGGCAAACTTAAAAACGCAACTAAAACTTAAACTAAGGCAAGGCTAAAATAAATCTAAGGCAAAGAATCTTAAAGTGCGACTAGGAAAAAGGCGGGAAAAATAAAGCTTGAAATTAAAAATAAAAAACTAAGAAGAACCTGAATACAGCTCATTCGGAATAACCCTTCGTTCGGAACAATCACTCATCCGGAATGTCACCTTCGTTCGGAATGATTCTTCTTCGCTCGGAATATTACCAAAATCCTTGATCCGGAACAAATTATTCTGAATATGTCACTTATCCAAAACAATCCTTCGTTCGGAACTTTTGCTGATTCAAAACTTCTGATTCGGAACTTCCTAAACAAGCCTGGTTCGAAACACTTCCGGATGAAGTTCTTGGTTCGGAACTTTTTGATGTTCCGAATAAACACCCTTTGGTTCGGAACTTTTGATCCGGAACTCTTCCGGATGAACTCCTTGATCCGAAACTTTTCCGAGTGAATCAAGAAGCCTTGATTCGGAAGTCTTCCGAGTGAACTAGAAGCTTTGATTCGGAACTCTTCCGAGTGAACTGGCTTGATTCGGAAGTCTCGGAAGTTCACTGGTTCGGAAGTTCCTGATTCGGAACTCTTCGGAATGAACAAGAAGTCTTGATTCGGAACTCTTCCGAGTGAACAAGAGGTCTTGATTCGGAACTCTTCCGAGTGAGCCGGCTTGGTTCGGAACTTTCTGAAGTCCTTGAGCTTCTTTGTTCGGAACTAACCTGGGAATCACAGTAACAGAAACAAACACCCCCGAAGAACAGGGAAATACAATATACACGAATCTAATAACAATTTAACCAAAATCAAACACAAGATTTAACCAAACTAATAACGAAACATCCAATAATCATAAACAAACTATCCAAATCAATAAAACTAACAAATCTAACCACAATAATCAAAACCCACTTGGATCAAAATAAGAACATGAACATGAACATAAACATAAACATAAGAATCAAAGATTAAGAAAGGTAGATAGGAGATTAACAAGATAAAGTAAAGATTGACAAGAATTAAATGGAAAACTTACTTGAAATTAAATGGTAATTAAGGTGCAAGACAAGTATTTAAATTTGACAAGTATTTAATTGACATGAATTTAAAGGTGCAAGGTAAATAAATGGAAGAACTAATTGTCACTATTAGCCAACAAAATGAAAATGATTAACATCTAATCTATATATAGGGGAGGATTAGGAAGATTCCTCCCCTCTTTCCTTTTCTCTTAATTGCATCATTAGGCCCTTCCTTCTTAATCTTTTTGTTAATTGCACCATTAGTCCTTAAGCCTTTAAATCTTCTTTAATCTTGGACTTATATGACTTTTGGCTCGGGATTTCTTTGAACTCGTCTTTTAATTCTTCAATAAAATAGACTTGAGTTCTTCGGCTTTAAGTAAACTTCCGTCTTTTGACTTTTTCTTCGATAAATCTTCAGAATTGGTCTTGGACTTCCGTTCTTTTTTCACTCTTGACTTCTTGACTTCGTCTTTCATCTTTTTCTTTAATAAAAGCCCGTAAATGCCCGTGTTTTCTCCACTTTTCACCTTTTCGTCCTAAATCACAACAAAAACACAAACCACGCATAATTCCGACATAAAAGACATAAAATACACGTTTTGGCTCGGTTATTATTGTAATTAAGTAGTAAAAAGGATGGGTGTTTACACACCTATCAAATACCTATTTGGCTAGCAACATAGACATCCATATTCTTCTTAGGTGTGTGTGTATTTTGTTAGAAATATCATTTGTTGCAGATCATATTATTTAAAATGGTAAGAGGTTATACAGTAAGAAATTGTTAAAACCATTGTCCGCTCTTCATAGTGATGTCACTACAATGATCATATATGCAATTTGGTTCGTTTATGAATTAAATATATGTTACATACCTGGAAATTGATGGCCGATCAGTTTCTACATCAAGGATATCTGAGATCGCTTTACCATAATTCAGTATACAGATACTTAGTATTTGGCATCTCTTCTTTCTCATCGCAGCAAGTTCTTCTAACTGTGTGTTCCTTAAAGTGTTTTTGCTGAAAAATACAATTGTTCAACCTGCTGCATTGGCTTCTCATCGAACTCTTTTATCTGCACATGAATTTAAAAAAGATTAGGGACATTGTTCACTTGATACTGACCCTGCACAAGTGTTTTACTATTCTTTCACTTTTTATTTTCCACTTTATTCGAACTATTTTATAAACAATTTTGGTGTTTGGATATCTGATACAGAAAAGAGTTCATGGCCTGTGTTGGTAGGGGAAACAGGAAAAGTTACTGCAGCTACAATTGAGAGAAAATCCACTGACCTGGATCTATAGTCCCTTACACGACGAGGTGGGGGAGACTAAGAGCGACTACGGATACCAAACCTATGAACTGAAGGACAGTTTTTATGAAAAACATGGAATGACGATTGTTGTTGATAATTATTTTGGTAAATTTGAATTTAACTTTTTTCCCACTCCGCCCATTTTAGATTAGCAAAAGTAAAAATTTATTATTTTTGACCCGTTACCCAGTCCGCCCATTTTGGTACATCTAATGTCGCTTATTCATAATTATTCAATGGTTCGCCTGATATAATAATGTTACATGTATTACAGTCAACAAGTTCATCATCACACAACTTTCTGCTCTAACTATTTTCTAACTTAAGGTTAGTGGGTGCAACGCAGAGATCCACGATAAAAGGTTTTACATCACGTAAAGTTGTCAATTTTTCATAAAGATTTCTAATGTCAAACTGGTAGTTCTCCATGAAGGATTAAATTTTGGAATGGTAGTATAACTTTTTGCAATAAATGTTACAAAATAGGTTGATGTCTAGTGATGGAGACTAACTTTTTACTGTAAATCTTACAAACTGTTACAATAAATATTCAGTTATAATTATTTATATTTACAAAAATTACAGTAGTTAAACTTTTCTTTTAACCACCAGAGATACCTCTCCTAATGGCACCTCCAAACATTGTATCAGCACATATATCATCCAAAAAGATTGGGAATTGCAATATGGGCACATCACTAAGATAATTTATGCTTAGACGCTACAATGAGATTTGTATGTGTATGGGACAGACATGCCATAAATCAAATGCTTGAAGAAGATAATAAAAGAATAAAGACTTACATAGGTTGTAGTATTGTCTAATAATGGGACTTAGTTTGTTTTAGCGACTCTTCCAGTAACCACTTTATTAAGTAATTTATATAATCTCTTGTAGGCAGCCCATATTTAACAGCAACCCGTTTTCACCCACTACCCCACCCACCCTGCCACACCTGTTTCACCAGGTGGACAATATTCACATCTGCTTTAAATACATATTTACAGAAACAATGCCACGCTAACCTTTCAGCTTGAAAAACTAAGGTTTTGAGTTCACATGAAACATACATATTATGGTTGTCATAGTGCTGGTATTGGACAGACTGGAGAGGGGTTTTTTTTAATCTTTCTTCAGGAGCTATTGAAACTTTTTCTTGTAATATCATACAACTCACCCTCAAGTATTAAAAGGCCTTGTCAATCTTCCCTATGTAATTGATATGTAAATGAATACTTGATTTACAGTTGTTTAGCTCAAGAGTATGCTCTTACTGGGAAGTTGACTGAGAAATCAGATGTCTTTTCATTTGGTGTGATGCCTCTTGAGTTGATTACTGGACGCCGGCCCATTCATAAAGCTCAATACTTGGATGATAATATGCTGCTAATTATCTAAAATTATATGTTTTCTTACACAGGCGAAATAATGTCATGTCAATGTCTATTCCAAATAATATTTTTGTTTAACCAAATTAGTAGCTACACACTCGTAATTTAGTCCAGGACTTTAAATTTTAGCTAAAGTTAGGAATATGGATTCGTTATGTCTTAATTGAAAAGGTTACCAGAAAGCAATATGCTTATACAACATGTGTATTTGTTTAAATCATAAATTCACTTTTATCACATCAACATTCCTTTTATAAGAATATGAATCTGTAAATTTGACACATCTAATCACTGAAATATTAGTCCACGGTGGTGGTTCAGTTTAACATATACCATCAAAAAAGAATACGGTTGATACAGTGACCTTTTCAGCAGTGAGCAGTAGCTTTTTCATGAGCAGAGATATTTGCGATGATATCAACTAACTTTACCAAAACATAACAGAAAAGTAAGAAATTTCAAAGCCCATATAATATTTACCCATCCTCCATGTTAGAAATACGTTTTTACGTATTTAAAAAGGATCGGTCACTCCAAAGATATATTCTAGTATTGGGCTCGTGATCCATTTGTAAACAATATAGTCCACATAGCCCACATGTAGGGTGGGCTATATATATACCCCTCCTAGCATGTTAGGAGGGGTGGTTCTTTCATTTTCATATTTTTCATTTATCAAATTACTTTCTCTCTCTACTTTTCTTTTCTCTCCTTTCTCTCTCTATACCCTCATCTCCTTCTTCCCCATCTTCCTCCTTCATCCATTCTAATTAATAGATCTAATCCATAGATTGCACAATCCTAAGAAATCGTAGACCTTCAATTGGTATCAGAGCCATGGTTAAATCTTAGGATATGCATATTTTTTATCTTTCAATTTGGTGGTAAAAATCTTTTCTTTTTATAAAAATTTTCTATTTTATAAAGTTATCTATTTTCTTTCTATCAATTTTATCAATTTTATAAAATTTTCAATTTTCTTTCTATCCATTTCAGTTTTATCAATTTTTATTTTTTATTATCAGTTTTATTTTTCCGTGTTTTATAATCAGTGTTTTTTATAATCAGTTTTTATCAAATTTTAAATTAATCAGTTTTTTTTAATCTATCAATTTTATCAATTTCTAAATCATCTATTTTTAAAAATTTTTTTCTTTAAATAATCAAAAGTCTCAAATTGCAGATCTGTAACCACTGTTATTCTTGGTTTCTGTCCAACTTGGTCCAACCTGTCAAAAGTTTCCAATCTGTCCAAACATTCAATCTTCCGAATTAAAAGTTCCTTCAAAATTATTCCGCGTAGGATTTATTCCGCGTAGGACTTATTCCGCGTAGGACTTATTCCGCGTAGAACTTATTCCGCGTAAGACTTATTCCGCGTAGGACTTATTCCGCGTAGGATTTATTCCGGATAGATCTTTATTCCGGATAGATCTTTATTCCGGATAGACTATTCCGTATAGACTATTCCGTATTGACACCACACAAAATCAAACCATTTCAAACATAACGGGACCAGACTCGAACCCAACACCACTCTCGACACTCGACTAACCAAACCAGACTCACAACTCTCTCGTCTCACCCACCCACCCTCATCAAACCCTCAACAGACTCTCACCCATATCAGACTCAGACCCCCATTCTCAACAAACAAACCATCTCTCGCCTCACCCACACCCTCGTTAACAACCCCTCACCACTCGACTCATTTTTTCACAACTCTCGACCAAGACTAGACTACCTAACAAACTCTCGACAATCAAACACTCGTGACTCAAAACAAAAACACAACAGACTCAATCAAGACTCAAGACCCGACTCAACCCTCGTCTAAAACCGACTCACCAAAAGACTCGACTTGACTCCTTAAAAACCCACGACCAACAAAACAAATCTCACTCAAACAAAAAACTCTTACACTCGATTTAAACCTTCTCTCTTTTGATTTACTCACACTCGGACTCCAATCACCAAACACCCACACCTCTAGACATAGACAGAAAGACTCTACAGATGATAGAAAATCTTGACAAATCTTAATATTATCACCCACATGTAACAAAGTCAAGAAAACCTACCCGAGATCTAACTAAAGATCTTGAAGAAGTTCCTTGATTCGATCCTTGCTCATAATAATAACTTGACGGTAGTGATTCGATCTAGATTTGAGGAGTGATTTGTTTGTGGATTTGGTGGTTGCGTTTGATTGACAGGACAAAGGGACGAAAGTTTGTTTGTGTTGGGAGCAGTTAGTAAGGAGAGAGATATATATTTTGATTTGAGTTGCCTGTTTCTGATATTTGATTAGCAGAGAAAGAAAGACGGAAGTTTTTTTTGTTGTTGCTATTTGTGTTTTTGAGGAGAGAGAGAGATATTAGGGAAAAGAAAAACAGACTATGTGATTAAATAATGGGGCGGAGTTCAAAATGTTATATCAAACACGTGTCTGGTGATTTGGTTAAAGCCTAGCCACGTCTTTCTTTTTCTTTTCCAAAAATTTTCCACGAATTTTGAAAATCTGTTGAGAAGTGTAGATTTGGGATATCTTTAAAGTTTTTTAAAAAACGTTTTATATTTCTATCTTTAAAAGTTATTTTTATTTTTCTAATTTTATTTTCCATTTTAAAATATCACATTTTACTTTTTATTTTTAGTTAAATTAAATTTGTATATTTTGTCAGTTGATATCTTTGGATTTGGTACATCGTATTGAGGCGGGTATTCCGAAAAGAGTTAACGTGGAACAACATTTGTCGGGTTAAAAGTTATTGTAGCCGGTTTTAAAGTCAAAAGTGACGAGTCAAAGTGACGGGATTTATTTTTAGTGGCTACGGATTTTTGATCGGATTTGTCTTATCAAAGTTTGAGCGGATAAGAAATTATTCAGCCGAGAAAAGAGTTATATCCTCAATCCCGTGAATTTAAATTTTTAAGTCTCTTCACGAGCTGTAAAATCCTGAAATCAACAACGACCACAATTATTCGTCATCAAACTTTCAATGGATTCGTTGAAATCGAAAAATCAAGAGGGAGTATCGCATTCAATGCAAAAAAAAGTTAGAAAAAGTGGCATCAATTCATTTCAAATGCTTCAGTCTCATCTTGTCACTCTTTCGGGGATTCAAGGAGGGAGCGAATTTGTGACCATCTTTGGACAAGATCGTCATATACTCATCGACTCAATATTCACCACTTTGACCCAACTCGCCGAGCAACTCAACCATGACAACTTTAATCACTCTGCATCGGCACTTGCATATAAGGATCTTGTGACACAACTCACGCCTTTCCTCGAATTCAATATCATCAAGCCTGAAAGTTCAGTGATTTGTCAATCATTTCTTCGAGATACACATACCGATCTTCGAGTTTTCCGTGATACAATTTTGAAACTCATGTCATCGGTCTCGTCTTCGATTTATGAAAGATCTCGACTTCAGCAAGGGTATGATAATGGAGTGCAAGACTCTTCGATGCAAGAGGAAACTGGTCATACGGTTGACAACTTGGAGCCTTACGATGGCAAGAGCACGGAATCAGGAGGACAACATGATACCAGTGGCACGTTGGGGAATGTTCACGAGATTTCTCTTGATGACACCTTACCCATTTATGATGCAGAGCCTGTAAACATGGTACAATGTAATGTTGTTTATGATGTATATGCTGATGACATGCCGCACATTGAGCATTCTGAACCTAATTATGACAAACATGGGATGGAAAAGAGTGATAGAAATACCACTTCTGATTCATCCGATGTAAGTCATAATGGGGGAGAGATTGTTCAGAATGCTATAGTACATCATGATAATTGTATTATAACTGCTTCATTGACTGCTTCTGATTCCAAGATTAGAGAGCTCGAAACGATTGTAGCTCAACAATCAAAAGATCTTGGAAACTTGAATTTTCCAAGAAAACGGACAAATTTGAAACATACTTTAAAAAACTTGAAAAATCAAACGTTGTTCTTAAAAGAAGATTGGATCAAAAAGTTTTAGATTCGAAAGCTGAAAAGGATAATCTTTTGAAACAAATTCAGTTACTAGAGTCTAAATTGGCATCCCAAGATAGATTGCTCCAAGAAAATGAAACCTTAAAAGCTCAAGTTCAAGAAAAGGTGTTTGCTATAGCTGCATTGAAAAACGAGTTAAGGAAAAATAGAGGACCTAGTGTGGATACTAAGCTTGAAAAGCCGTCAATCTTGGGGAAACCGCCTACAAATCAGTTCGTCAGACAACCGATTATCAGACAACCTACTGCATTTAGATCCGAGCGACCATAATCCTCGAGACCGCGGTTTGCCTCCCAAGTTGATTTGGTTCATCTTTCTAGACCAGTCACTCCGCCAACTAGGTCCAATGTGACTAAATCAGCTTCAGCAAGACCTAGTAACATGATTGCCTCTAGTTTCCCTAAAAATACCAAGACCACGTCTAGAACTAGTTCAAATGACGTTTGCCATAAATCTGGTCTTGGGGAAGCTAAGCAAAAGTCACATGCAAGAGATAGCAATGTCCAACCTAGTCAGATGCCTTCTAGATTACCCAACACTGCTAACCGTAGCATGACGTCTCCTAGGAGCATCGATCAATCATCTAGGAATTCTAGATCTTACTCGGACATTAAATATGCTACTTGTAAAACATGTAGAAAATGTGTCTTTACGGCAAATCATGATTCTTGTATCAAGAAACTACTTAATGAGGTGAACTCCCGTGCTAGACTTAAATCCCAGTGGGTAGCTAAAATCAAACCCGTTGGTAAAATGTGGCGCCCCACTGGTAGAATTTTCACTCTTGTAGGAAACGAGTGCCCTTTAACTAGGATAATCTCCGACTCTACTAAGACTGCTAGGGAGGAAATTGAAAAAGATGATACATCACTTAAGCCTGAACTTAAAGTTTTCTATAAAAGGAAAAGTTTGCCAGCTAAGATAAGTGAATCATCTACTCAGGTCGCCTCTGACACAAGTAAAGCCAACTGTGAACTCCCACGTGCTTCTATAATTGATATCGCTAACCCATGTCAAAGCAAGCAAATTTCTAATGAGAATGCAGGTACCAAAGTTGATGTTCCAAAAGAACGAAGCGGTCCAATCATTGTATACCGTTCAACTAAGGACACTCTTAGAGTTTGGTTGCTGAAGAAGTAGATATCAGAGAAACAAATGTCTCAGGGGATTCATGGTTAAGCTGCAATACTGTAAATGGCTTACAGTCAGATCACAGTCTGTAACCCGAACTTCAAAGAAAGGGAAGTTATCTACGCAACGATAACTTACCCTCAAAACGAGAAATTAAATTTTCTCGGACACGAGCTTATGTTAAAACCATTCAAAGGTTTTAAGCTCGTGTAAAAGGCTTATAGATAAATGACAGTCTGTAACCCGTTCTTCAAAGGCAGGAAAGTTTATCGCCGATGATAAACTTATCCTTACAACGAGAAATTAATCTTTCTCGGGCATGAGCTTATATCAAAAAACATTCCAAGTTTTTAAGCTCATGCACAATGACTTACAGTTAAATGTCAGACTGTAACTCGAACTTCAAATAAAGGAAAGATTATCTTTTATGATAACTTATCCTCATAACGAGAAATTAACATTTCTCGGTCATGAGCTTGTATTAAAACATTCGAAGTTTTAAGCTCAGAAAGGAAAGTGTATCTTTTAAATAAGAGAACTTTTCCTTGTAACGAGAAATTAACCTTTCTCGGTCATGAGCTTTCCGTTAAAACAGTCAAAGTTTTCAAGCTCATGTACACGACTTCAAAGTAAATGTAAGCTTAGGACTCGTTCTTTAGATAAAAGGAAAGGTTATCGCCGATGGTAACTTATCCTTACAACGAGAAGTTTACAACTTCTCGGACTTGAGCTTTCCTAAGATATTCCAAATCTTAAGCTCAAGTAATTGGTTTTCAAAACTTAGAACACAATTTTTTGAGAATTTCTCAAAAGGTTTTTCTAAATCTTTCAAAATTGTGTGTTCAAAAATGTTTTGATAAAAAGAGCATGTCTTCTTGAATCGATAATATTTACGAACCTAGAAATGTCATTCAATAATGACACGGGGTTGTAAATAAAGTTCGAGCAGAAGTTTAAAAGATTTTAAACATACTCCATATGGTTTGCTATTATTTCAGATAGCAACCCGCTTTTCATAATCAAGTCAAGCATTTCACCGGAAAGCTTTGACTCAACAACGAGAATTAATTTTCTCGGGGACGTGACGAGGTGACCAACATTCGTGAACAAGAACCATGTGCTTCTTTCATATGATGTTCTCCATCATTCAGGTCCAACCTCGTAAATTGCTAATATTGTGAATTCATTATCATATATGATCTTTGCACGTGATAAATACCTTACACTTGTGTTTAAAAGGTATTTAATTTACGTTTCAAGTACACCCTCATTAATTTGAGGGGGAGCTTGTTAAAATCATGAAGATAACTAGATTTGCGTTTTTCTTCCCAAATTTTCTTAAAATGCTATTAAATCAATTGATATTAAAAACATCGATTGGGTTAATAGTTTTAATATGGGGGAGAAAATGTGATTTAATATGGGAAATGATTAATCACAAATGGTTTGACTTAACGTGTTAGCTCATCCCGACATGTGTGAAATGTTTTCGGATATCGTGGCATATGTTAAGGGGGAGAAAAATGGATTTGCACTTCAAAATGGATTTCATGGTGACATACACTTACCCAAAACATCTCTATTCACGACGGTGAAGATTGTGGTGACATAAGGATGGTAGGATAGGTTAAAGTCCAATGATTTATCTAGAACCGGAGGAATCTTCCCAAGGACATTCCATAGCTAGAAATAGTAGTCCTTAGGAAAGATGGAGAAAGATTGTGAACGTAGCTGAATGTCGACCAAGTACTTAAGTTAGCACTGGAACAATCACAACAAGGTGCTAGTTATGACGTATTGGTAAGCATTGAAGGGGTTGAAGAATGAAAAAGAATTGTAAAGATAAAGGGTGTAAAGAAAGAAGCCCTCCTTACAACCTTAGGCAGAAACCGGGTCAATTCATATGCTATTGAGATCATTTATGATTCTTGATATTGAAGATAGACATCATGGACCCAGTGATGCAAGGCACAACCCATCCCAGCTAACTCAGTTATCTCTCAAAAGATATTTGTTTTAATCACATGGAGACAACACATTATCTATTGATTTATTCACTCCGAATAAATTGGTATTGAAAAGGTGGCACTCCTCTCCAGCCTTCGATCACTAAAATCCAAAATGCACGATCGAGTCTAGAGCCATTTGAGATCATCAAATATCTCATTAGGACACACTTTCATATTTACTTGCTTCTTCACACACTGTGAAAAGTAAGAAAGTTCTTAAGAGTCCTACGCAAAATCTTCATGATCTTGCCTGAACATCCGATTAATACGAAAGTATTTACAATGAAGATGGAAATCCTTCTTGAGCGAACGTCAAAAAGCTCATGGTAGGTGCTTGTGCGATTCTTTATGAATCAAAATTGTGATAACTGGAAAGCAACAGTGGTTTAAACTCTTAAATGAATTTAAACACGTTCCAGGCCTCTACGCAATATCTTAGTGATCTTGCCAGAACATTCAGAGTAATACTATTAAGTATTTACAGTGACGAATGGAAATCCTTCTACTGTTAACATCAAACAGCACTTGGTAGGTAACTTGCAAGATTCTATATGAATCAAGCTCGTGACAACTGGAAAGAAACGATGGTGCGATTCTTAATTGAACTTCACTTGTTCCAGGAACATGAATTGACGGCTTCAAATCATGCGGATAATATTATCCAAATGATTCACTCTTTACGTTCGCAGTCAGCTTTGGACGGTCAAGTAAAGAGAACGGGTTTACCCGCGAAATCTTGTCAAGGAGGTTCTTTATTGAAACTACCTGTCACAAGTACGATATTTAATATCGTGCAACGGTCTTCACCGACCGGAGGTAAAATGCTACCAAATTAGAATGAAATGTTCAAGGCCATTTCATCCGTGTATATGGTTTGTTGCTAACTGTCTTATGCAGTGTAACAAGAAAGTGGCATTGCGGTGTATAATCCAGAAGAAGTCGTCACCACATGCTTATACTACATACACTTAGTACTTCAACAAATTCAAGAAAGTCTGAAGGTCAAGTCTTCCGCTGTATCAAACTCTGAAGCTTTCAAGAATTTAAAGGTATAAGTATGTGGAACATGTAGTCACGAAGAGGCAAATTTCACAAGTGATGAATGCACAAGGTCAAGGCAAGGTAACATGCTCAAGACTAAAGTCAAAGATCACATCAAGCATATTCACAAGAACAAGATCGAAGACTCAAGCATAGTATGCTAGGTTTAAGATTTTGTAAAATTGTGTGACCTCCCTTAGGGGGAGATTGTTGGAAATACGTTTTTCCAAAGAAAGCCTCGGTCACATCATTATTAGCATAGATCACGAGCTATAGACTATTTAGGACATTGTAACTTGGAGTGACCTCCCTTAGGGGGAGATTGTTGGAAATACGTTTTTATGTATTTAGAAAGGATCGGTCACTCCAAAGATATATTCTAGTATTGGGCTCGTGATCCATTTGTAAACAATATAGTCCACATAGCCCACATGTAGGGTGGGCTATATATATACCCCCTCCTAGCATGTTAGGAGGGGTGGTTCTTTCATTTTCATATTTTTCATTTATCAAATTACTTTCTCTCTCTACTTTTCTTTTCTCTCCTTTCTCTCTCTATATCCTCATCTCCTTCTTCCCCATCTTCCTCCTTCATCCATTCTAATCAATAGATCTAATCCATAGATTGCACAATCCTAAGAAATCGTAGACCTTCACTCCACAACTAAAATAATGGTTTGTAAAGTTGCCTACTGATTCTTGACTCATTCAGGTATAACACACAAAGTCGATATCTATCAGTTTAGAAATGATGTTGATTTTGGTTCAAGTCTGCTACAGTACCTGGTGGATTTTTGTTTTATCTGTTGCACATTTGTAATCTGTACCTCAGAGTTGGTGTGTCATGTCTTTTTTTTCAAAGTTGGAGCATGGATGCAAATGGACATCGATTCTTTTCTTTAAACTAACGTTTCTTTAAACCTCTTTAATAGAAATGTATATTGCCTTAAAAGGATCATGAAATTTCAGTCATATCCGTGTTTACTACCATACTGATAAGCATTTAAAAGCCTATAATGTGTAAAGTGTAAACATATGCAAGAGTTTATATCTAAGTTCTATTAATCTTATCTAAAGTATATAAGGTGCTAGCTTAAATATTTATAACCCATACAATTTACAACTCATATTGTTTTGTAATGCATCATTTTATAAGTTGCCAAACAAATATAGTGACGCCGTAAAAACGGAGCGATAAACAAATTTCAAATATAACTCTTGACACCCAATGGCATTTGATACGAATATGCCTAGACTATTAATCATTACTTGTTAATCCAGTATTCTCTGAATATTTTTCTTATCATCACTGTCATCAAAGGAAGGGGTTTTGAATCATCCAATACAAATAAGTTACTTTGTGCATGAATTCTTGAAACACGAATCTTCATCATTTGCGTGACAAGATAAACTAATTGGTTGAAGTTTTTTTTAAACTAATGAAAATCCTTTTTTTACTAATTCAAACCAATCAGTTTAGCTCATTCCAAGTTATCAAGTAGTTTAGTTGCGCATGTAATAAAAGTATACCTTTAGATGAATCCTTCTAATGCAGTTTAAGGAGAATCTGGATGGGATTCTTCCTGGTGATTTTCGTCATTATCCTCGTCCATTTGTTCAACTACATTATTATCGTTGTGTGATAGACTATGATGACCATGGATCCCTGGATCAGATTCACCATTCTCATCTTCATTTAAATCTTCTGTATATGAGTTAATTGCAGCAACCTTGTCACTATTACTCTCTATAGTACCATAAAATTGGCCCTTCATCTCAGGAGCAACAATCCCTATCATCTTAGTAAGAGCATCATGCTCAAGGTTCCTTCCAACTGAAGTTTGGCTCTCAGGTGCATAGTAGGAAAATCGTGCAGACTCTAACCCCCGCCACCAGCACTAACCTGATTAATATGAAATTAAAAAGAAATATGAGTTCGTGTACAAACTTTCCAAATAATGTTTTCTTGTACAAAGCAACCCAGCTACAAATATGTTTGTGTACCTGACGTGACGCTTAAGAATCTTAACAACTGCTTAGATTATAATTTTTTGTACCTGATTTGATCATCAAATTTCCAAATATAGGCTTGTTCATCAAAAGCTAGTGGTTTATTATAAACTATTGTTCAAGACCTTTTTGTGCTTAAAAACTATGGTGAAAGGAGGGGGGCTTCTCAATTGCAGGCTCAAAAAGAGTACTATGGTGGAACTAAGATTTCTGGTTGAATTAGTTAAGTATTTTGGAAAAAGGTATTTTGAGTCAACCATATTCGTACAAAATTTACAATTAGTCCACTATTTAACACGCCCAATTTTCCACGTCAATGTTTACACCGCCGATCAATCTTAATTCAGTTTATGATATTTGTTATGCGATCTTACTATAAAATTAGTTCATTAACTGCTCAACTATTTTGGACAAGATAGACTCCTCAAACTTACAATTAAAAGCGACATTAGAAACCAACACAATTAAAAGGGGACATTACCTAATAAAAGATTAGCTTGGTCTGATCCAATGCTACATCTCGGGATTTATCTAATGCCTTAAGACGCTCAACCATTTGTTTGAAATATTAAATCAAAAGAAAAAAATAAATCAATAGCATTAAACCAATAACAAAACACTAAGAACTTCACAATATCTTAAGCGAAAGCATACCTCAAGGCCGAGAACATACCTCTTCACTGGAAAGGATACCTCTTCTTGGCAGATGCAATTATAACTAACTGATAAAGCCACTCTTTCGAGTTTGCTCATGTCAAACTATTCGTTACTAAATTAGATGCATTTATGTTTATAATGCTTTTACAGCTTCTATCACATTTGATCCTTAAAACAAACAAACATGCTCTAATAACAGTTACGAAAAAGCCTAGAAAAACAGTTCCCTTTGAATTTGGTTGGGTGATATAGTTAAAGAGAAAAGGTATATACTGATTCTTAAACTAACCAACGAAAATGAAATATATCATGCCATATTGTCTTGAGAGTATTTTTTAAGAGGTATAGAATTGTAGTAAGTGATATTTACCTTCCACTGAGTGTCCTACTTGCAGACACCAGATGTAGCCGCTAAGGACTTTTTTCAGCAGCTTCAACTGCATCCATCTTGTCTGCAATCTTGCAGTTCTTCATCCTCATTTGCAGCAGTCGTGAACTAAACTTTATATTTTCCTTTTCACAATATGAATGGCTTCCAATCCACTAAATGCAAACATGCATTATACAATATGCTGATAAGTGGGTGTGTATTAGAAGTACACACAACTACGTAAGGCGGAATTAAAGAATGATGTTCACCTTAATCAAATTGATAGCTTCTAAGCTCGCATATGGGATCAAGTCAGTGAAATTTAAAGGAAACAAAAAAAGGGTTAGGGATTTAAGAGTAACATTCTTGGCATCAGGAAAAATGGTCCAATCTGGTGTGTCAAGAACACAACATATCTACAACTAATCAATTTCACTGTCCAACCACAAAAGCAATTATTTTTAATAATCAATAATTGAACAAGATAAAAGAGATAGTGTACAAATACTAGGATGGTATCTTTATAATGGACATAAGTTAATCTTTTTTACCGAAAGGCAGGGGATCAGTCAGTAAAAATTTAAGTAACAAAGTCACCTTTCACCAGGAAACGACGAACTCAGAGTAAAAAGTTCAGCGAGTATTGCACGACTGCCCACATATCTGCAACCAGATTTTATTTATCAATATGATACGAAAAATTGCTAATTTATAGAGCACATGTTTTTATTTCATTGAAATGCAACACTAGGTGTTTATGTCATTATGTACGATCTTCTGGATCCCATTCACATAATGTATTTAATGGCCCCAGATTCGTCTGATGGTGATCAAAATAAAATAAAAATCAATTCCACGACCACGCCCAATCAACCCGAGCACAGACCTGTAAGCATGCCCGTCGCCCTTCCATACGATACCTGGAAGCAAGAAGACTTACTTCGCATGTATTAGTATAGATGCATCGGCTAGGAAATGTAACCCAAACAATGAGTCCACGAACCATCAGCTTGATCAACAGGACCTTACAAAAACCCATGTATCAGCTTGATCAGCTTAATCAATCACCCAGGACTGACCATCGAACACATAATGCTTTTCAATATCCACGAATCCCTAAAATATTAGGGTTTACCCAATTAGATGTCAGCAAATGGATCCCAACACACCACCATATTCATAACACTATGATCTGATCATATGATCATGAATTATGGCCATCCTTAATGGCAGTGGCAGCAAATTAAAACCCTAAAAGAGGTTTAACCAAAAGATATTTCATCCTTGATTTGGTTTTTCATTGTAGTTTGTTTAAGGTTTTTAGGATTAGGGTTTACAAGTGTTATAATTGAATTTGAATCAAACAACAAAGATCAAAGATCGATTATTTTTTATGTTTTTTTGGGTTAGGGTTTACATCCAATTGTTTAGGGAATAATGGATGACGATTTACAACTCTTAGGATTGGATCAAACAACAAACATAAAAGATCGAATGATTTTTAAGCGTTTTTTTGAATAAAGGTTTAAGTCACGTTGTTTAGAGAAGAAAGGATGGGGGTGTGTGTGTTTTCACACGTCGGTGTGGGTAAAAAATGAAGAAAAAGGGTAGACCCATTATTTAAAGCCGCGGTTCCAAAACGTAATTTTTACAATATTGAGTTTTCAGAAATTGCGTTCCGCCCAAAAGTGTCAAATATTAGGCAAGTGATGAGATTTTTTAGGAAATTCAGAAATACTATTGGTTTAAAGATGTGACTGGAATGGATTAAAAACTGTGGTTTCAAATCATAATTATACCTATATATATATAATATATATATATATATATATATATATATATATATATATATATATATATATATATATATATATATATATATATATATATATATATATATATATATATATATATATATATATATATATATATATATATAGTGGATGAATGGTGGAGTGACCCTTCTTATATAAAAAAGTATGTATCCACTATAACCCTTCTATTACTTAGTTCTTTTTCCAATTTTAAACTTGCATGGTTAAATGACCCATCAATCGTCATATTTTTTATGTAATTTTTTTCTAGCTTAGCTTTTTTCTATCTTTTAAAATAAAATCACTATCGTTAAAATGAAAAAAAAAAAATAATTTAATAATTTAACAAATTTATAACTTGGTAACATTAAATTTTATGGGTGCCAAAGCTATATGAAATTCAAATCCAAATTTAATTCCACTTGCAAACTAAACCAACCGTTAGTTTTATTTTAAGCGAGTTAGACTAAAAGTTTTTGACAAAAGGAATACATCTTGAGTATTCGCGCATTTTTTTAATTAGGCGTAATTCTATATTTACCCAATATAAATATCAAAATTTCATATTTATCCAACATACAAGTTTTTAGGGCACAAGTACAATGCTTTTAGAGCATATGTTGAGGAAACATGAAATTATTAGTTTAAAATTAGGTAAATATAGAATTTCCCCTCTTAATTGAATAAAAAGCATACATCAATTAAATTGGTTAATTTTAACTTTTAAGCAGCGGAAAAATAATTGCTTTGAAGTATAAACGCAGATAAGCAATCCTAAAAATTACCTAGTGTCATTGTGGTGTAATAAGTGATCATGTTGCAAACCGCACAGATTTTATGTAATTAGTTTATGAGATATGAATGAAGATTGGTTAGTTGAGATTATGTTAAATTATAAGCTTATATTGAATTTTTGTTCAAGAATGAAAGCACACAAATTT
The DNA here is from genome assembly GCA_025667525.1 of Glebionis coronaria. Taxonomy (NCBI): domain Eukaryota; kingdom Viridiplantae; phylum Streptophyta; class Magnoliopsida; order Asterales; family Asteraceae; genus Glebionis; species Glebionis coronaria. The sequence continues at coordinate 270,905,416 of CM046878.1, forward strand.
TTATTTTATCTTTACTTTTAATTCATAATGTTCAATTAATAATGTTCAATTAATGAAAGGCTCAAAGAAGGATCACTTTTGGGCTTTTGACCAACTAGTAATAAAGAATTTGTGAACTAAGGACATGTATTATAGGTTTCACTAAGTGGTAGCGAGTACGTAGTTGAGAAAAAAAAGTGTAATTATGTTACTCGACCTATTATATGTTTGGACAAACAAACTTTAATAAAAGTACAAGGTGTAATGTAGTAAATAGAAAAAAATCGATGCCACATTAACATAACACTAAATAATATCATAATCACCATAACATCAAAAAAATAGTATTGTGATTAACACTAGAATTCTGACTTTATAATGATCTTATCAATTTTTTTAAATTAAACAAACTATTTTACTTAAATCATAATTTCATTAATAAATAAAACATTACAAATAATAAAAAATATGATAAATAAAAAATTATAATATTAATATTTTAAATATTAAAAAAATACATATATTAAAATGCGATAATAATCTAGAAATTCGAATATTTTTTAAGGGTCTCCTCTTTCAATTTTTCGATTTTTCCGCATATTCGAGAGCCCATCCGGTAGTGTCCAAACCAATAATCTTAAATGCCTCGTTTCTTTTTGTGTATCAAGAAATTTGAGTCTTTCACTCATCTCACATTCCATTTTTTCCTTCTTTTTTGGCGGTCCGTAAGCATTTGTTCTTTGCATTATTTCGGTAAATTGATCTTTTGTGAGCCAGAATCGCTGTAGAGCTTGTCGATCGTTGAGCTCTAGAATTTCGTCGAGCACCGATGGACGCGGGATTTCGTCATCAGCAAACATATCAGGCTCAATTGTGGCGCGACCTCGGTTCGTTCGTGATTGGGTAGACTCGGGATTTTTTATTTGTATTTGCCTCTAAAAAAGCCAAGCACTTTTATGAGGGAAATACTTGTTCTTGTTTATATAAAATTTCCAATCGAGTCAATAAATTTTCTTGATTTTCACCACTAAGCACTTTTGTTTGGTCCTATAACGTGTTAAGCTTTAGAAATTAGTGATTCATCGGCGTCCATTTGCCCGTCAATATATTTTTGTTACGCTTCCGAAGATTTAGATTGAAAGCACGTTCGTTATAAATATAAAGTATTTTACACCAAAACGCGTCTCTGTCTTGGTCATCTCCGAAATTCGGGTCTTCAGATATCTCGATAAAACATTGTCCCAAAAGTTTTTCATCGACTTGCGACCAATACGAACGATCTGACTTTTTTTTATCGCGTCTCTTGGGTATGCTTCACTATATTTTTTTCGGCCTTTCTTTGACGATCCCGTTTCTTCGACTTGAGTCTTAGCGACGTGGGTATCTTGTCTCGGTTCTTGAGAAGAATGTTGTGAAATTTGTTTTGATTGTTGTGATTGTTGGATAGTTGGAATTGTCAAAATTGCTCGAATGTACAACTGAGAAATGAATTATAGGTAGGATAATTTGAAACATAAGGAGAGCTTGACATAAGATTGGTGTGACGTAATAAGATTATTACTTCTGGAGTTGGCGTAAGATGGAATATTCGGGTTTGATGATGATGACGAACATGATAATTGGGTTTTTGGTATTTGATTATGCACGTTATCGAAAAATTTATTGACTTATTGGTTAGGATTTTTTTTTGATGTTATTAAAATGTAGAAGATATATAAAAAGTGTGATTTATGGATGAAATTAGATAAAAATATAAATTCTATGGATTTTAAAATAAAACCAGTTACTTTTTATCTCAAACGGTTAAAATTTTTTTTTAAAAAAATCCACTAACCGTTATATATTTATGTAAAATAAAAAAAACTATTTTTTCTACAACGCGAACTTCACAATATGGGCCACGATGCAGAGTATCGCGTTATGCCTATCATTTTGGGTTGACATAGTCACGGTTAGATCTCTAACATCGTAAAACTCGCGTTTTGCTCATGTCTTGAACCATAAAATAGCATACCAGAAACTCCAAGAATCATAAATCGTCAAACATTGATACGAGATAAATGTGTCGTCATCCATAAGCCGATTCACCGAAATAAATAATACAATTCCCTTTTCTTTTATAGAATGTAAAGCAACAAAAAATGTTGAAACCAGCAACAATCATACCTAAGACCTTATTAAATCAACAAATGACTTATGCTACATCTTTTTATGTTTTTTTAGTTGTTACTTAGTATGAAAGATCAAAATATTATCCTAAAGCAAATTGCATATGAATAACAATTTCTTAATCAATAAAAATGAGATAGAAGAAGTCTTTGATCGTAGTTTAATTCTTTAATGTAGGGGGTTTGGTATATAATTCGTGGTCGGCCACCTTGAATAAATTTTAGCCTCCTAATTTTTAAATTTCCATCCTCTATTATGATGTCACATGCACATAATATGGTTTTCTCATTTAAATACTCAATATATATATCATAAAAAGTGTTGCATGTTTTTTTTATGTTTCTCAAATGCTATTATTAACATTACTTGAGGAATATCAACTTACAGGTATCATCAAATGATATATATATATATATATATATATATATATACATATATATATATATATATATATATATATATATATATATATATATATATATATATATATATATATATATATATATATATATATATATATATATATATATATATATATATATATATATATATATATATATATATATATATATATATATATAAAAATTAAAGAGGATAGTGTGTTGTTTGGTTTGGACCTTGGAGGAGCTAAAAGGGTTTATGTTAGAATCGGCTAAATTGAATAAAAGTCATGTTGAGTAATGAAGAGACCAAAATCAAACGGTTTCATATATAGGTTTCGTTTGTAATATCTATTGGGCCGGTTTGACTTGTTAAAATTTCAAACCAAAAGTACTAGTTGGACCACGATTTTATTACCAACCCATAATTAGCAAAATAAATAAGCTATATGTACTCTATCATGGTTTTGCCTCACGTTGAATATATTTTAGTAAAAAGTTGAAATGTAATTTTGTTTTTTCTCGTAAGCGGGGATAAATCATTACCATCTATTTTGGTTTGATAAAATTTAGAAAAAACACAGAAGGATCATTTTTGCAAAAAATTATAAACGTTTCAAGAATTGGATGGAGGAAATAAGTTGTAAATTTTTAAAACTAATTTTTATAAACTCTGATATTTCACTAGTGAAAAAACAATGAAATATAACCGCAATAAAATAATTTTATCGCTGGTGATATTTATTTTTATTATTGGTGCTATTTTACTATTTTTTTTCACTAATGAAATATCACCGTAGAAGATCGAATAGTTAGAGTAATTTTGTTCTTCTTTGCTTTATAAGTTATATTCCGCATAACTAATTTAGTTGAGTAAGAGTTCTCAAGTGCTCTAGTTTGATTACAAGCTATTGTACAAATTCTTAATAGAATATAGATCCATTCAAAAGGGATCAACAAGTGGTATCAGAGCTTGTTGAGAAACTCTGAATAAGAAGAACAATACCCCAAAAATCCTCAATCACAAAAAGGCTCACACTATGTCTCAATCCGGTGAACAGCCTCACTTTGAAGAATTTCAAATCCCTGATCCAATACCACAAGGACAACCTCATATTGTGCAACCTGCTCCAGAGGTTCAACAGCCACCAGTTGCACAAACTACACAAGGTGTAGCCACACAAACTACATCTACTCCCCATACTCTATCTGTTGTAAAGCTTCTTGTTCTCAAAAGGTGGAACATTACATGAACCACACAGATCATACTCTGTAGCAGGTCATCAAGAATGGGAATACTACTAAGAAGTTTCATTGGTTGCCTGATGGTACATGCTATGCTTTACCTGGTGTAACTTCTGAAAAGATACAAGCAGAGATCAGAGAAAGAAAAGCCAGAACTGCCTTAGCTATGACACTCTCAGAAGACATACTACCTAGCTTCCATCATTACAAAGATGCAAAAGATATGTGGGAGGCTATTAAACTTAAATTTGGAGGCAATGACAAAGCTAAGAAGATGAAGAAGTTAGTCTTAAACAAGAATTTGATAAATTCTCTATCTCTAGTGTAGAAGGAATCCACAGTGGTTATCAAAGGTTCAGTAAACTGCTTGTTCAATTAGCAGTTCATGGACAGGTGATCACTCATGAAGAAGCTAATCTAAAGTTCTTGAGAGGAGTTCCACATGAGTGGAAGATTATGGCTATGCACTTCATCACAAGAGATGATCAAGATGTTACTCCTTTTGATCATCTCTACAACAATCTTAGAGTGTATGATATGGATGTTAAGGGAGTTGAGCCACCAAAAGCATCTATATCAAAGTCTAACTTAGCCTTTGTGTCAGAAGGAAGCAGCGGTACTTACTCTCAAGGTACCGCTGGTGGATCAAGCAGCGGTACTTACTTTCAGGGTACTGCTGGTGGACCAATAAGCAGTACTTATCCTCAAAGTACTGGAAACAATCCATCAATGACCCAGAGCTCACCATTATTCAGTGAAAATGATGCCTTTCATTCTTTGCTGGACAAGAAAACAGACCTAGGGTTGACTCTTAATGATTTGTTCCAAATAGATGATGCTGATATTGAAGAGATGGATCTCAAATGGAAAGCTGTAATGGTCTCAGTTAGATCCAACAGATTCTACAAAATGACTAGAAGGAATATAAATGTTGATTCTAATGAACCATTAGGATATGACAAATCTAAGGTTGAATGCTACAACTGTGGAAAGCTTGGACACTTTTTAAGGGAATGCAAAAGAGAAAAAGCTGAAGGTAGCAACCAGAAGTTCAAGAGCAACAATAGAACCAACCTAAGAGTCTCTGAAAGTCTTCCAAAAGGTGATAGCAGAAATCCATTAAGTCCTAAGAAAACTAAGGCATTGGTGACTATAGATGGAGTGATTGATTGGACTGACACTCATGTTGAAGAAGAAGAGAATGGTTTAATGGCTCTTTCTCATGAGGATACTGAGGTACATCCCTATTCTAAAGATTGTGTTCTTAAGTTTAATAGTCTTACAGTAGAACTTGAGGAACAATATCAAAAATTTAACACATGTACTATAGAAGTTAATGCTTTTAAACAAGGTGTTGCTAAGTTAGAAGATAATATAGTTTTGTATCAAAAGGGTCAGCAAAACTATGAAGAGAAAATTAGGATTTTGACTCTTCAAATAAGAGAAAAAGATGTGTCTGTTAAATCTTTTGAAAAACAACTTATGAAAGTCACAATAAAAAATGAATTTTTAAAATCTAGTCTTGTTAATGAAAGAGAAGTGATTAATCAATGACAAAAATCCTCTAAATGATTGGGTAAGCTGGTTAATTTACAAATGGGGTATTATGATAAAACAGACCTAGGTTATTTAGAGAACCAACCTGGGATAACTCTGACTGACAAGGACTTATCTAAATGGATTTTTGATAGTTCTTGTGACTCAGAAGAAACACCTAAAAATGATAGTAAGCTGAAGGAATGAAGACAGTTCCTCCACCCTTATCGGGAGTTTTAATGCCCCCTAATAATGATAAAAGTTTAGAGTTAGATGAATCAAAAGCTGTTTATGGTAAAAAAAATATGATGATTCAAAATCAGACTCTAGCACTTTGACCTAGGGTGAACCAGTTGTGACCAAAAAAGTTGTCTATCCACATTTGATAAGCACATTTGTGCCTGAAGGACATATGCCTACAACTGTTCTGCTCCCAAGCAGGTTAAATCTTCTAGTAAGGCAATGGATAACAATGAAAAACATCATGGTAGTATCAAAAGGGGTGGGCTAGGTTTTGAAAACACTATATCATAATCACTCTTTGGATCTTCTTTGAGAAGAAAAGGATGTTATGTGTGTGGTAGTTTGGATCATTTTATCAAAGAATGTATTGTGCATGAAGATAAAATTGCTAAACAAAAGGTTGCAAATAGGGTCACAATAGAAGGGCATGAAAAGATTGCACAGGGAAAAAGGTAATTGGGATTAAGAGATGACACACCTAAGTGGGGTCATGCTCAGAGGGTAAATAAGCAAAATAAGTTAAATAAGATAAGACACCCTCATACCAATAAGGACTTTGGACCTAGAGTAGTACTTATGAAACAAGGTCTAGTAACTTTGAAGTCAAGTTATCCAAGTACTGGCAAATCAAAATCTGCAAGTACTGCCAGAACTAAGAGAAGTACCGCTGGACTTCCATCTAGGAAATCAAAGTCAAACAAAACTTCTAAGGATTTATTTGAGATTGTTAAGTCACCTAGAAGAAAGCCTTATGAAAAACCAGTGCAAATGTGGGTTCCTAAAGGACAAAAGTCACTTGTTCCACCAACTACTGTCAAAACAGTATTTGAGCCTAGAAAGTCTAAAAACACAAAACCTACTTATGTTTTTGACTATTTAACTGGAACAATGAAGTATAAGAGTGTTTGTAGTCTAATTGGTAAAACTACTTATCAAACACTTAAGTATATAGGTCCCACAAGATCTGAGCCAAATGTGGCATGGGTCCCTGTTAAACACTAATGTGTTTTGTGTATGTGCAGGAGCATCTAATTAATGAATTAAATGATAAAGGCATAGTTGATAGTGGATGCTCAAGGCACATGAAAGGGAACAAAGATTTCCTAGCTGAATTTGAAGAATTCAGAGGTGGACCAATAGCCTTTGGTGAAAGTAAAGGCAAGATTAGTTACAAAGGAAAAATCAACACAGGAAAATTGGAGTTTGAAGATGTGTTCTTTGTGAAAGCATTGAATGAGTTCAATCTCTTCTCTATATCACTAATGTGTGATAAGAAGAACAACATGCTTTTTACAAATTCAGACTGTTTGGTACTGTCCAAAGATTTTGAGATGCCAAAAGAATCTCAAGTACTGTTTAAAGTAATCAGTCAAGAAAATATGTACACATTTGATCTTCATACTATTACTCCAACAGGTGGTATTACATGCTTATTAGCTAAAACTTCTAATGATGAGTCTAATTTATGACATAAGAGGTTAGGTCATGTGAATTTCAAGAACCTAAACAAACTTGTTAAGGGAAATTTGGTTAGAGGGTTACCTACCAAATCCTTTCATAATGATCTCACATGTACTGCTTGTCAAAAAGGAAAGCAACATAGAGCCTCTTGTAAGACCAATACTATCAATTATGTGACTAAGCCTTTGCAACTCTTACATATGGATTTGTTTGGTCCTGTTTCTGTTAGGAGTATTAGTCACAAGACCTTTTGCCTAGTTATAACTAATGATTATAGTAGATTCAGTTGGGTTTTCTTCTTAAAACTTAAAAGTGATACCAATGAATTACTGAAAGACTTTGTTACCTTAGTTGAAAAATAGTTCAATAAACAAGTCTTAGTCATTAGGAAAGATAATGGGACAAAATTTAAGAATGCTGAATTTGATGAATTTTGTAGGTCTAAAGGAATCAAGAGACAATTTAGTAATCCTCGGATTCCACAACAAAATGGGGTAGCTGAAAGGAAAAATAGGACATTAATTGAGGCTGCTAGGACTATTGTTAGCCTCATTGAGTCAAACAAGAATGTTCGGTCATAGGTTTATATTGTAAAATTTAGTAGAATGTTGTAATAATTAGTTATTATAGTCGTGACATTACGGGCTTGATGGCTAGCTTAAAAGGCCTCGTTCAAGGTACTAAGAATTTATTCAAGCCCGACCCAATCAAACTATAGCCCATTAAGCCACATGTAGGCTAGGCTATAAATACCCTACCTAGCATGTTAGGAAGGGTGTTGGTTGTCTCATTTCTAATTTAATTTCACAAAAGTTTAACACACACTTCTCTCTACTTTCTCTCACTACTTTCTCTCTCTAGAAACCTTCCATCTTTTATCTACCTTTCTTTCTTCTTTATTCGTGTAGAATCATCACATATTTTATAGGGACAACATTTGGTATCAATCGCCATGGGGTAGTTTTTGTGATTCGTTGTTGCTATTATATTGGGTTCGTGTGATTTACTCCTAACATCATCTCGAATTCAAGTATTTTCTTGTTTTTCGTTGTGTTTCGTGTTCTAAATCATACTATAGATTATCTAAATACTTGTGGTAAGATTTTGGTTACTTTGGTTTGGATTGAAACACGAATTCCCAAGTAAAGTTCTCATCTTTCTTGTTGCCTAAAAGTCTCGAACTTTTTATTGGTTACGATCCGGATATTACGATCACATAAACCTGGGGTTTCTACTTGCGATCTAATAGTTCGATCACATATTGCGATTGAGGTTACGATCTGCTGTTGCGATCACATACTGCGATCGAGGTTACGATCTTCTGTTGCGATCACATACTGCGATCGAGGTTACGATCTGTTGTTACGATCACATACTACGATCGAGGTTATGATCTGTTGTTACGATCACATCTCACGATCCAAGACCACGATCCAAGACCACGATCCAAGACCACGATCCAAGACCACGATCCAAGACCACGATCCAAGACCACGATCCAAGACCACGATCCAAGACCACGATCCAAGACCACGATCCAAGACCACGATCCAAGACCACGATCAAGACCACGATCAAGGACTACGACCAAGGACTACGATCATGGCTGCGATCAAGAGTGCGATGGGTTTTACTGTCGAATATCGTGTGACGAACAACATCATATCAGAGGATATTGAGATAGATTCTACTGCCGAATATCGTGTGACGAACAACAACATAATGGTGGCGGGTAATAAAGAGAGACCACCAATGCTTGTGACTGGTAGATATGCACAATGGAAATCACGATTCCTTCGGTATCTTGACACTAAACCCAATGGTGATGTTCTTCGACGTTGCATAAAAGAAGGACCATATACTCTCTCTACAATAACCATTCCTGCAATTCCAGCAACCGAATCGACAACCGATTCTGATGAGCAAACTATTGAGGAAACATATGAGAACACTTTGAAAGAGAAACGTGCTTGGATTGATGCAGAGAAAGAAGCAATCTATTGGATTCTCAGTAGGATTGAGGATGATATTTACTCAACGGTTGATGCATGCTCTACTGCAAAAGAAATATGGTTTGCCATTGAACGCTTGCAACAAGGAGAATCACTTAACAAGCAAGATGTCAAAACCAACTTGTTCTAGAACTTTGGTAAGTTTACTTCATTGGATGGGGAATCAATTGATTCATACTACTCAAGGTTCTACAAGATGATGAATGACATGACAAGAAACAATCTGCAAGTCTCCATCATGCAAGTCAATGTGCAGTTTCTACAACAACTTCAACCCGAGTGGACACGATTTGTAACATTGGTGAAACAATAAAATAAGTTGGACGAGGTCAACTATCATACACTTTTTGACATTTTGAAACAATTTCAGAATGAGGCAAATGAATTTCGAGCTGAACGGGTCGCAAAGACTGCTAATCCACTTGCTTTGGTGTCTACCACTCACCATGTCCAAGATCATCGCTCTCGTGCTCCAAAATCATACTCCACTACATCCTCATCACCAAGATACTCCACCACATCCTCTTCACCAAGATACTCCACTTCATCTAAGTATTCAGATCCCATAAGATCACGAGACAAAGAACCAAGAGCACCATCACCATCACCTGAGCCATCATCTGAAGAGGTCAGTGATGAAGAACTAGCTCAAAAGGATAGGGAGATGAAGCAACAAATTGCTTTCATTATGAAGACCTACAAGAAAATATTCAAACCCACCAACAACAATCTTCGAACATCATCAAATACAAGGAATCAATATGTTGAGACTCCTCGAAGGTATGAAACACGTCAACGTGATGAAAGTCCTCCAAGGTATGATCGACGTAATCCAACACATGTTGAGGGTTTTGCACGGTGTGATCGACAAACTGCTAAGTATAATGCTCAGAGGATTGCTACTGCTGTTGGGAATAGGGACACTGTTGGTACTAAAGTAGTTCATAATGAGACTGCTTTTATACATAGTCTCATCGTCCAAAACGGGCTTTAAATGCATTAAATATCATCAAAAATGCCAAATATATGCTTGTGTTTGTTACCTGTGTATTTTAGGTATGGATATTGAGAAAATGACAAAAGATCATAAGAAGCATGCAAAAACAAACACGGGAAACGAAGCCGCACATTGAACCAAGCCCTAAGTGAAGATTTTCCAAGAAAAACCCTTGAAGATTTGAAGATTATGCAAGAAGGGTCCTCCAATATTGAAGAATTGACACTTTAAACCCTTTTTTATACATAATTACAAGTTTGGTCCTTAAAGTTTGTCAAATTTACAAAAAGGGCCCTCCACTTTGAAGAATTGGCAAAAATGATCCCTCATAAATCATGACTTGCCAATATTAGTCCTCCAAAAATTCAACAATACAAGTCAAGACCGTAATTTATGAAGAAAATGCCAAAGCAACCCTTCAAGAATCAACAAATGGCAAGAAATACCCCTGAAAATACTTTGGAAAAGTATTTGGGGCAAAAGTATGAAAATAGAAACTTTGCTAACAAAAGAAAACGTGTTTTGGCTGTTTTATTTACAAGTGACAAGAAAGAAAGAAGTGAGGGGCCAAATTGGGTAGACAAGGATACATACCTTAACCACTCACACCTTGACACCTGTCCCACTAACCCATTTCCACCAATCATAATCCTCCCTCCTCCACCTCATCATCCACTAAACCCAGTTTTATATTTAAATAAAACCTGGCGCTTTAACAAGTATTTAAACTTAATCCCACCTTATTCCAGATTAAATGTGTCACTATTTGCTCAAGAACACGAATTGGGTACTTTTGATTTAGCAAAAATTAAAACCTAATCATCTCTAGATTAGTGATTAGGTGTCCCTAAACACATCCCAACTTTGAAAACCCATGCCACATCACTATCCTGCTCACATGATAAACCCTCCTTCACACGTTTTGGGGAAAATGCCAAATTTTGCCAGAGAATCTACCACCCACATTCAGCTTCAATCCTAAGCTTCATTGGGAGCCATTGATCACTATTTCACCTTGCCAACTCATACAAACAGCCAAATTCAGTCACATGATCAAGCAAAATTCCAAAACTCTCAAGGGCATTTCAAGGAATTCACCAAGCGTTAGGGTTACGTTTTTATGCATTTCTAGAACCCTTTGTAGCATATATAAAGGCACTTAGGCTTTTCATTTCAGCTGCTCTTGAATTTTTCCTTGTTCACTTTTCTATAAAGCCATTTTCATGTTTAATGAATTGTGTTTGAAACTGTGAAGAAAAGTCAAGTGCCAATCTTTATATCTGCTTGTTTATGTTTAATGTTTGCTAAAACTGAATCTCAAAACGTTTTCTTTAAGCTTTGTGCAAGAAATTGCTCAAAGTCCTAAAACCTTGATATTTTGCTAAGTTCCTTGGTACACCTTGGAATTCTTGGGCTATAAGTGTATCATAACATCCTGATATTGTGTTATCAAGGTGTTGTGAGGCTTATAACTTGGGGATAATCAAGTGTGGGGTACAAGGGTTGCATTAATCAAGATTTTGTCACCTTTATGTTTTATATTTTTGCTTCTAACTTTTTTCCATCTTAGCAGCTTGATATTGGAAGCTTGTGCTTGTTCTTGCTAGCACATCAGCTCAAACATACGTGGGTGTGGATGTACATCCATGAGGTTTGAACCCTTAATCTCAAAATCTGTCAAAAATTTGGATATTTGTGATATTTGAGTTCTGCTTGTGTATGTGTTGTTCTTGGGCTCCAAATCTTGTTGTTTCTGTTTAAGTTTGATGGTTTTGATGCTTATGTATGCATGTGCTAACCTAAATCCAACTTTTTATTTGAAAATCTTGATTTTAAAATATAAAGGGGTGTTTGGGTCAACTGCATATTGAAGTCATTGTGTTATGGGTTAAGTGTTTGCTGTTGTATGCTAGTAGTTCTTGTTTAAGAAGTGCAATAGAGTGATAATTTGCAAGTTGTATGCTTTTGAACACCTAAATCAAACATATGCTTATAAAATCTTGAATAAGTTATATTTTGGACTATGATTTGGTTCACACCTAGTGTGACAACCCTGGTTTTGAGGTTCGTCACTTAGTTTTATTTTGTGCTAGTTGCGTGTCTGTACGTGTTTATGTGCTTATTGGTGTGTATAGATTGTGGTTTGGATATCGTTTCCGGTACGGGGTACCTTGTGAATGAAACGATGTGTGATGATTTCATGTTCATGAGTTCAAATGGTAGTGACTATGAAGTGAGATGGTGTTATTTGGTGGTTTTAAGTATACGTATATGTATTATAGAAAATCGTATTTTTTACGATTTACGGTTTAGCATTTGGAGGTCTCAGATGAGGTAATTAGTCATATGGATATTTTTCGGGATGGTTTTAAGTCATTTAGGACTTAGTTATAAAGTTTATTTCAAAATTTGAGATTTATTTTAAAAGTGTATATTTTACGTCTTTTACGGTAAAACGCGTAAATTTGACTAGTTTTACGGTTTTGTGGTTTTGGAAGCTTTAGTAGCTGAAATAAATTAAGGAAAATTAGGGTAATATTAATAACATAATATTAAATAATAAAAAAACGAATTTAAGGGGTGTTTGGGTCTGTTTAGACGCACCAAAGAAGAAGGGGGAAAAAGGAAAATAGGGGAAAGTGTTTGGGTTGGGCTAGGATTTGGTAACAAATAAACATATAAGTATTTTTACCATCAAAACACTTCATAATCCCTGGAAACAAAAAAAACACACGTGAGTTCATCAATGGAGGATTTAGGGTTTCTTCAAAAATTTCATCTTTCATTACTTTTAAGGTAAAAACCTTTAATCCCTTTTCATTTAATTTGTTTTTAATCATGTGTACATCATCTTATGATGGATTTAGGTTAGGGTTTAATTTAAAAACAGTAAATTAATGTTATAATAATGAGTTCATAATGATTACATAAATTAGGGCTTGTAATTAGTGGGATTAGGGTTAATTAATGAGGTTAATTTAGTTAAACCCGTTTTTAAAAACTGGGCAGAATTTTGAGTCAATTGTTTTGATCATATTGGGAGGTCTACAAACTCTTATTTTACGATCCAAGTATCCCTGAAAAGGTAATTGAAGTGGCTTTCCAAAGCAAGAAACGAGAACTAAATTGGAGGTCGGAAAGTGGGTCAAAAACAGGTTACAACAGTCAGAGGTCAAAACAGTTTTGTAATCAGCCTGTTTTCTTTTTAAGTTTTGGGTTGTTTGGGGTACTTAGGGTTGCATTGGGATCTTCTAACGAACATGAGAGATGGTTTATATATTGTAGTAAGTATCTGCACTTCGGCTAAGGTTGTGGTTTAGGGTAAGACCCCCTAATTGTAACAAAATTTTTGTATGTTTAAAATCAGTAAAACTGGAATGACAAAAGTATATATATATATATATATATATATATATATATATATATATATATATATATATATATATATATATATATATATATATATATATATATATATATATATATACATATATATATATATATATATATGTATATATATATATATATATATATATATATATATATATATATATATATATATATATATATATATATATATATATATATATATATATATATATATATATATATATATATATATATATATATATATATATATATATATATATATATATATATATATATATATATATATATATATATATATATATATATATATATATATATATATATATATATATATATATCGGGGCCTTAACAGTAGCTTTAAGGTTGGGGCAAGTGGGAGGTGTTAGCAAACATATGTAAGGGTATGAATATTCCTTTTACAGAAACCATGGGTATGTTTAAGTGGACGTTTGACTTAAAGTTTTGAGACCTAAAATTGGGATTGTTTTGTGTAAAATATGAACGGGATAGTTATTAAACTTAACCAAGTTAAGGACTTGTTAGGGAAGGGTAATGGGGTGTTTAGAGCTCATATATGAGGTATCTATATGAGAGGAGGTTAGATGTCCATCATAGGTTGATGAGCCATCTTAGTGATTGGTTCATATTTTAATTTCGTGTTTTTGGATTGTTAGCTTGTTGCTAGTGCGAGGACTTTTGGAGAAGAAATCAGGTGAGTTTCATAGTCCCATGTCTTTTAATGATTTTGACTTCCAGATGGGATGGAAGAGACACTGTTTGGTTTTTGTAACTAATGTTGTGTATGTTTTTATGGTTTGTGATGGACTTGTGTGTACATTATGTGATTAACTGCTATGTGATTCTTGTTTGTGTATGATTTGGATTGGAGAGGTACATAGTGTGATCATCTATAGGACCAATGGATAATGACAAGGCGGGGGCCTTAGGATAGGTACATAGTGTGATCATCTATGGTACCATGGTGTTTGGTAAGGCTGGGAGCCTTGGATTTGTTTTGGAATGACTGATCTTGAATGTTAGTTGTTAATGCATACTTGTAACAGATTGTCCATATGTTATTGTGTTGATGGTTGTTATTCACAGCTTATAACTGATTTGGCGTTGGAGTCTAAACCTATGTCTCTCACCAACATTATGTTGACGTGTTTTAGTGTCTCTTTCAGGTGTAAATGTGGTTAAGCGTGAGGATTGAAGTGGCTAGACTTGGATGCCTTAGGATTGCATATAGAAGGAGATCCCCGTTCCTTCTTAGTTTACCTTTATGGTTTTTGATAAGTGATTCATGTTGGCACCTATATGTTTGATTGGTTTATGTTTATTGTTTGTCTTGGGTAAGTGGTAGGACTGTTACCTACTTACTTAGACTCCTGCTATGTTGAGATATTGTCATGACATTTGTGTCGCCATTTATGACATTATATTTGCATTTTAGTTTTCTCTATAAAGACACCGTTTGTTGTGATGATATCCATACGTCGCGCCCCATATTCCGCCATGGTGGGGTGTGACAGAATGATATCAGAGACAATGGTTATATAGAATTAGGTTGCCTAGTCGCGTAGCCTAGTCTATAGCTTAAGGATCCCTATATATAGGCGTCATAGGAGTATGTGTGCATTTTATATTAATTGATGTGTTTGGATGTTATTTACTACGATGTTTTGACTAGTATGAATTGAACCATAGTAAGTTCATACTTAGCCACATGTTATTTTTCTTTTCGGGATGTGACTAGTGCTGGTTGAACCATAATCATCCACGCTAGTCATTGTTGTATTTTGCTTAAATTGTACATTATAGTACATAATTTAGTACAAGGTAGTTTCTATCTTTTATCGAGTTATTTTACATACCTGAGGTATGTTATATTTCTTTTGATGTTTAAGTCATGTTCCCTAAGAATCGTGTGGTGGTCCGAGTTACTAGGAGTACATGAGTAGGAAGGATTTTAAGCTGTTTCCACTCTTACGGGTGACATGACTTATAACTGATTATGTTTTCGTTTTGGACTTAGTCTATGTTGTTTTAGCTAGACTATGGATTTTGGTATTCCAAGAGTTTTACTATGTTATTCTAATAGATGGGGTTTTGGACCTATTTGGTTATGTGGTTATGAGCTTACGTGAGTAGATGGATTTATGTGTTATATGTTGTATTGATTCTTATAAGTGTCATCATAGGAGGGAGTGCATTGGGGAAAGGGTAATTGTATAAGTATGGTGGCCAACATAGTTATACAAGTACCACAACTTCAATGGGTTCTCAAGTATGATTGCATGAAAGAGGGTTAGTACATGCTTGTATATGATAAGATGTAGAATTTAGGGATACGTATAATATATTGGTTTATGTAATGGCTGCCTATGATATGGCTATTATTCTTTTTGGTGTTATATGTTTTGGGTTATAGTTGTGTTGTGTGATTTTGGGGTCACACGTTATGGTTTGGTTTTGGAGGTGGGCTTTATGCCTTGTTGTGGCACGGTGAGATGGTGATTACTCGTATGGAAAAACGAGCGTATAAAGCGATTGATTGACTTGACATGTATGATAACGAGTATGTTTGGGAGATTCGATAGGTATACATATGCGGATGTATATATACTAATAGATGTTATGTTATGATTTACGGTCGTTCAGTAGTTATTATAACTTGAACGTACCTAGTACTCTCTTGTGTTTAAACAATTTATTAGAGCTCGAGTTTGGTGGAGTTTCAACGAAGTCTTGAATCTTTTGAAGTGTGTCTTGTAGCGTATTCTTTGAGTTTCGTATTTCACATGTACGTTTTAACATGGTGTTATTGGTTTAAGTCTGTTGGAATAACTTGGTTTAAAAAGTTTGAAACAATGAAATCTCTTGGTGTTGGGTCTTACATTTCTTTTGGTCGGTATATATTGAGAAAAAGGGGGACTTGGAAATCTATTATAGGGTTTGATAGTTGGTTGTATTCGATAAAATAAGGGTAAGGTGTTGGAGTCATGTTTGAAACAAGATGTAACATAAGATTTCTTTTAATCAACACTTATTTATTTCAAATTCTAAAAGACTTTCTTTAAAATAAAGCGAAGTAAAATTTCTTTCTACTTACATAGTTTATATAATTGGGTTTAACCGATTCACGTCATTTATAATTATTAATACAAGGTTAGATTGAGTTTATGAAGATTTCACATACAATTATATCTGTCATTTAACAGGGGTACATTAATCACTAAGTCTATTCTTTAGTTTTTTTTAAAAACAACTAGTATAAAACTGATTTGGTCATAACTTGTTCGTTTTAGAGCTTTTTGAGTGATTTAAAAGCAAAAAATTATGTACTTGGAACGTACTTTTTAAATATTCAGAAAGTATAGTCATGGGAGGTCAGTATCTTGGCTAGAATTATTGTACAAGTGTCGGGTTAAAGGTTGAGTTTGAATAGTGGTTATTTTTATGATTTGGGATGCACGGGATACCTAGTTTTTGAGTTGAGTTTTAACTTCGTCAAGAGGGTTGCTTGTAGATTGTTTGAGTCACATAGATGTGGGAGGTAATAATAAATTCCTGAAAAAAAAGATATATATTCTTTTGGAAAAGTCGATCTTTTGTACGGTTCAAATAATATGTCGCGGGGCGTAATATGTTTTGGTTGCCATTGGGTGTTTCTTAGATTATTTTCATTGTCATGGGTCATTTTGAATTGATACACGTTTTGGGTTGAGTTTTCTTTTGAGTCTCATGGTTTTTGACTTGATTTAACTGATGCACGTGAAATGTCGTTAGTTATCCGTTGGTTTGATCGCTGATCGTATCTGGTGGATTCAGGATGTAGTTTTGGTTTCGTATTGTTTGGGAGCGTTGAAGTAGTCATATGAAAGACTTGGTCGCGCCTACACGCTTAAGTAGGTGACCATGAGAGAACGGTCGGAATACCCTTAGTGGGGAGGAAAGAGGTTCGTAGACGAACTAATATGGTCATGAGGTCTATAAGGAGTGCCAAGGGAGATGAATAGAGATCTGTGAAATGTATGGATATTGGCACAAATAACGTGCCATAAAGAGTGTTGGAAGGGGATATTGTTCGTAAGGCATGTATGTTTTCTAAAAATTTCCTGAAATTTAGTAGGTTTGCCTATTATTTTGAGATAGAACCAGGAATAGAGCAAGTAGGAGAAGTGAGAGGAGTTGTAGTTAGTGCCTTTCCAAGGAAATTGTTGATGGAATGATTTCAAGAACAAGAGTTGATGGAAATTGCAACGGATGCAAGGTAAAAGTTGATTTGCTTAGTAGTAGATTGGATGTGGAAAGCGGTTGAGTGGGCTGATGAGAGGAAGCATTGGTCTTTTAAAATGCGTGTAGAATTTTGCAAGTAGAACGGGGTAGGAATTTATTTGTATTTCCGCTAAGAGAGGGTGCAAGGAGGACATCGTTGAAACTGCTAAGGATGTTGTATGAACGCTTTGGGTTTACGATTATGCATTTGGCTTTGTCAAGGCACTAGCGGTTTTCATAGTGTCAATGAACCAAGTGTGCATGAACGTGTATAAACGAGTTGTCATCGGGAGCATCGACGACATCTTGATCTACTCAAATCTGAGAAGGAGAGTGAGGCGAATTATGTGTTGGTTTCGGAGTAGAGTTATACGTGAGATTTTCGAGTGTGAGTTTTAGTATTAAGTTTACCATGATGAGTAGTTAGAGATGATGGCATATCATGGAACCAGCAAGGGGCGAAGTGAAGAAGGATGAGGAAGCATTTTGGAGGCTGAAGAAGTGGGTTGGATAATGAGCTGATCTTGGCATTATCGGAAGGACTGGATGAAATCGGAAGGACTGGATGATTTCGCGAAGCATGACGATACGTGGAGCAAGGATTTGGACGCGTACAAGGACGACAAAGAAAGGCGATTGCTTATACGTTGCAGGAACTGAATATTTGGAAGAACTGGATAGACTTAGTTAGTGGAGCTGGATTGTTATATCTGCCTAGAATGCTAGAGGCATTTGGGGTACGAGACGTAGAGAATGATCTATACGGATCATGAACGTCTCCAACACATATTCAATCACCTTGATTGAACATTTGGAAAAGGTGGTGGGTGGAGTTAAGTGACGAAAGAAAATTGCATGACCAAGTACCATCTGGGAAAGGCAAGCATGGTTGATGAGACATGGAATAAGAAGAATGAGGTGAAGCTGAGAAGAACTTGAACTATATGGATGACGTATTAGGATGGTTTGGATGAAAGATGTAGGTTGCACGAGTTGAGTTGTCTAAAGCAGAGAACGCGTCAACATGTATGTTGCGTGGCTTGGACAATCATATGGAGAAAGGGACATAGACTATACTTCCTACATAGATAGGAGTAGCTTAGAAAGGGGCGATGTAAGGACGAAGTTGGTGGAAGGGATACATAATGCGTTGGAGGATTAAGTACGATGAGAGTTGGGTGATAGTCGATAGACTGACTAATTCATCACCTATTTCAAGAGGAATGAGAAGTCACGTAGTTGGGAAGTTGGAAGAATTGCGTACGGATGTGATGGAATCAAGGGTTTTGCGTAAAGGTTAGCCTAATATGTGTGGAGTGCCTTATGAAGGATTATGGCAATGGAAGAAACGAGGGGAAGCATCACATCGTGATGTATGGTAGGAGTTGAGGAAGAAGAAGGAAGTGTGTATAGAAGCGAAGCATGAATGATATAGGTCGAGATAGGAACCGAAGGTAAAACCTTGGTAGAGTTTAATGAGTAGAATAAAGCACAACGCAGGCTAATACTGTCGTAGTGTGGAAAAGGAAATGGCACTGACCTATACTGATTGTTTGGGAGGCTTAGTATCGATAATCGAATGGATGAGGAGTTATAGGTGTGATGTGCCATAGGGAAGAAGGGCTTGGTCTAACTGAGATGACCGTCCTTTTGATGACGTGTATAGATCATAAGTTGATTTGGATTGGAAGAACTAATGGATATGTGAAAGACCGTCGTAGGTCACTTCGTAAGGAAATTGGAATTTTTAAGTAGTTTGGAGTACGGACTGAAGGGAGTTGATGAACATGATTGGATATGAGTATATCCAGCTAACTGGGAAAAGGATAGACAAGTGAGATATTTGTACAACCTTAGGAGTTACACTGAGGGCATGGGTGATTGATTTAGAGGGAGTTAGAAAACTCTTTAGAGATGGCTGAGTTTTCATATAACGATAGTTATCATACTAGAAGTCGATAAATGCCATTTGAGGCACTATGTGAAAGGACAGGGTGAGATGTCCCCGTTGTCGACTAGAATTGGTAAAAGAGGCTACTAATGTGGTAGTGATGTTTGTGGAAAGGATGAGTGCAACAAGGGATGCTATATAGAAAGGAGGAAACCATTAGAGTTAGTGACAGAGTTATGTATGAAGTTTCACCCATAGTAACGGGTGGTATGTATTGGTAAAATGGAAGAGTTGATGTAGAGTTTTGTAGGTCCATTTATGATCTTTGGAAAGATCGGACCATTAGCTTATGAGCATAGAATTACCTGGGGGAAATGAGTTGTATACATGATACATTTCATGTATTGGGATTGGTAAAGGTTGTTTGAGAATGCATTTTGCCTGTACTGTTATTCGAGACTTGTGTTAATAAGAGTCTTTGTTTTATCAAAGAGTCATATGTGAGGTTTATTGACTGTGAGGTCAAGAGTTTGGCAATGAGTTTAATTATTTTGGTTTATATATATATGGTATTTTGAAACTTGAATTAAAGTTCACGTGGAAAAGAGGGGAGTTCGTTTAGAACAAGTATCCTCATTTGATTTGTTGTTTGTGTGTTTGATCCTAAGGAGTAAATCTCGGGACGAGATTTCTATTAGGAGGGAGTGATGTGACAACCCTGGTTTTAAGGTTCGTCACTTAGTATTATTTTGTGATAGTTGCGTGTCTTTACGTGTTTATGTGCTTATTGGTGTGTATAGATTGTGGTTTGGATATCGTTTTTGGTATGGGGTACATTGTGAATGAAACGATGTGTGATGATTTCATGTTCATGAGTTCACATGGTAGTGACTATGAAGTGAGATGGTGTTATTTGGTGGTTTTAAGTATACGCATATGTATTATAGAAAATCGTATTTTTTACGATTTACGGTTTAGTATTTGGAGGTCTCGGATGAGGTAATTAGTCATATGGATATTTTTTGGGATGGTTTTAAGTCATTTAGGACTTAGTTATAAAGTTTATTTCGAAATTTGAGATTTTTTTTAAAAGTGTATATTTTACGTCTTTTACGGTAAAACGCGTAAATTTGACTAGTTTTACGGTTTTGTGGTTTTGGAAGCTTTAGGAGCTGAAATAAATTAAAGAAAATTAGGGTAATATTAATAACATAATATTAAATAATAAAAAAACGAATTTAAGGGGTGTTTGGGTCGGTTTAGACGCACCAAAGAAGAAGGGGGAAAAAGGAAAATAGGGGAAAGTGTTTGGGTTGGGCTAGGATTTTGTAACAAATAAACATATAAGGATTTTTACCATCAAAAAACTTCATAATCCCTGAAAAAAAAAGAACACACGTGAGTTCATCAATGGAGGATTTAGGGTTTCTTCAAAAATTTCATCTTTCATTACTTTTAAGGTAAAAACCTTTAATCCCTTTTTATTTAATTTGTTTTTAATCATGTGTACATCATCTTATGATGGATTTAGGTTACGGTTTAATTTAAAAACAGTAAATTAATGTTATAATAATGAGTTCATAATGATTACATAAATTAGGGCTTGTAATTAGTGGGATTAGGGTTAATTAATGAGGTTAATTTAGTTAAACCCGTTTTTAAAAACTGGGCAGAATTTTGAGTCAATTGTTTTGATCATATTGGGAGTTCTACAAATTCTTATTTTACGATCCAAGTATCTCTGAAAAGGTAATTGAAGTGGCTTTCCAATGCAAGAAACGAGAACTAAATTGGAGGTCGGGAAGTGGGTCAAAAACAGGTTACAACAGTCGAAGGTCAAAACAGTTTTGTAATCAGGTTGTTTTCTTTTTATTTTTGGGTTGTGTGGGGTACTTAGGGTTTCATTGGGATCTTCTAACGAACATGAGAGATGTTTTATGTATTGTAGTAAGTATCTGCACTTTGGCTAAGGTTGTGGTTTAGGGTAAGACCCCCTAATTGTAACAAACTTTTTGTATGTTTAAAATCAGTAAAACTGGAATGACAAAAGTATATATATATATATATATATATATATATATATATATATATCGGGGCCTTAACAGTAGCTTTAAGGTTGGGGCAAGTGGGAGGTGTTAGATAACATATGTATGGGTATGAATATTCCTTTTACAGAAACCATGGGTATGATTAAGTGGACATTTGACTTAAAGTTTTGAGACCTAAAATTGGGACTGTTTTGTGTAAAATATGAACGGGATAGTTATTAAACTTAACCAAGTTAAGGACTTGTTAGGGAAGGGTAATGGGGTGTTTAGAGCTCATATATGAGGTATATATATGAGAGGAGGTTAGATGTACATCATAGGTTGATGAGCCATCTTAGTGACTGGTTCATATTTTGATTTCGTGTTTTTGCTTTGTTAGCTTGTTGCTAGTGCGAGGACTTTTGGAGAAGAAATCAGGTGAGTTTCATAGTCCCATGTCTTTTAATGATTTTGAATTCCAGATGGGATGGAATAGACACTGTTTGATTTTTGTAACTAATGCTGTGAATGTTTTTATGGTTTGTGATGGACTTGTGTGTACATTATGTGATTAACTGCTATGTGATTCTTGTTTGTGTATGATTTGGACTGGAGAGGTACATAGTGTGATCATCTATGGGACCAATGGATAATGACAAGGCGGGGCTTTGGGATAGGTACATAGTGTGATCATCAATGGTACCATGGTGTTTGGTAAGGCTGGGATCCTTGGATTTGGTTTGGAATGATTGATCTTGAATGTTAGTTGTTAATGCATACTTGTAACACATTGTCCATATGTTATTGTGTTGATGGTTGTTATTCACAGCTTATAACTGATTTGGCGTTGGAGTCTGAACCTATGACTCTCACCAACATTATGTTAACGTGTTTTAGTGTCTCTTTCAGGTGTGTATGTGGTTAAGCGTGAGGATATAAGTGGCTAGACTTGGATGCCTTAGGATTGCATATAGAAGGAGATCCCCGTTCCTTCTTAGTTTACCTTTATGTTTTTTGATAAGTGATTCATGTTGGCACCTATATGTTTGATTGGTTTATGTTTATTGTTTGTCTTGGGTTAGTGGTAGGACTGTTACCTACTTACTTAGACTCCTGCTATGATGAGATATTGTCATGACATTTTTGTCGCCATTTATGACATTATATTTGCATTTTAGTTTTCTCTATAGAGACACTGTTTGTTGTGATGATATCCATACGTCGCGCCCCATATTCCGCCATGGTGGGGTGTGACACCTAGTTCTAGGCTTAGACTTAGGATAAAAAGTGATAAATCATACCCAACATAACCTGTTAAGGAGATTTAATTGTTTGAATTTGGCTCTGTGGTCAAGTATATCAGCAATTGTCAAAACTGCATGTTCTTTGTTCATCAGTAACTTTTGTATGCTTGAATCTTGATCTAGATTTTGAATTAATGCATGAAACCTGTTAGAATTTGTTCATTTGAATTTATTATAGCTTGTGTATGCATTTGGTGAAGTTTGGCTGGCTGATTTTTGCTAAAACTGCTTATTGAGTGAAATCTGCTTATTGTTCATATCTGGTGCTTATCTGGTGATAAATTGAATTAACTGCACTGATTGGCTGATTGGAAGTGTGATATTTTTTTTTTCTTGACTCCTTGTGATCCACTGATTACAAGGGTGCCTTGTTTGTAACTTGAATCCAACAAAAAGTCATATAAGACAAAAAGTCAAAAAGGTCAAGCAGGGGGAAAAGTTCCCACTACTCAACCACCAAAACTAGCCCCTGCTAGTGTAAAACATCATTCAGCTTATTCATAAGCCAATTTGGCTTATCCAGACTTGCAACAACTTATTTTTTGTGATAGATCTTCCTCATTTGACCCATTTATTTGATCTGGAGCTTATTAGAACTATCCCTTTGACTCTTTACTAGAAAACTCATTAAGTTTACTTTTTAACAAGTGCTTATCTGCTTATTCTGGATTATTTCTTGTGCTTATTTGAAAACTTTTTGATTATTTTGCTTAGTTAAGTCATTTAAAACTTCTGAAAGTTGAATCAACACTTGAGGTGGTCTAGAACTCAAAAACGACTATTTTGTCATTTTGTGAAGAGAGTCTTGGCTTATTTCAGGCTTATTTCTTGTGCTTTTTCCAATTTTATTTTTACAGATGTCTTAAGTAACTCAAAAGAAGCTTGTGTGTCAAAATTTAGCTTATGGAATCGTTTATGGCTTAATGGGCCAAAAAGCCCATTAAGAATAAGCTGTTTTGAAATAAGCTAGCTTAAACACATTTTCAGCTTTTGGGCCTTCAGAGTTTTGTTCTTAAAATCAAATTTTAAGTCAGATAGGAGCTTTTGGGCTTATTTGGACAACATTTTTCTTATTGGGCCAATTTGAGCCCATTAAGGGACTGTTTGGAGTTTTAGCCAATTTCTAGGCCCAATAGAGGTATTTTTGTAATTTCAACTTGATTTCTGTATTATTTAGGTTAAAATAAGTAGGTTTGCAATTTTTTAGAATTTTTTATAAATTTTGGATTTTTATTAATATTTTATTATTATTTTATTATTAAAAATTAAAACTTAGTTTTTTCGAAGTTTTTCATTTTTCTTAGATCAAATACATTAAGTTAGGAATTTTACAATTTTTAGAATCTTTTTATTGTCACTAGATTAATTTTTGGAATTATTTTAAGTTTTAATTGTTTTTAAATAGTTTTTATTAATTTTAAAATTTTCAAAAATAGTCATAAATTTAGTTAAGTCATTTTAGAGATTTACAAGTGAAAAAATCTCATTTTGGGATTTTTGTTAATTAAATTGATTTTTTGGGCCTTAATTAGCATTAAAAAATTATTATTTAATTAAATAAAAGGATTGAGTGATTTTTGATTTTTTGTAAACTCTAATTACATTTTTAGGATTTATTACATTTTTCTAGGAATTTTTAGGGTAAATTTTGAATTTTGTCAGTTTTTACGGTTTTACGTGTACGACTATTCGTCTTAGTTTAATTCACAATCGTAACCGTCATTCTCTTCTAATCTCTTTTCTTCTTTTCATTTCTCATCAATATAATCACAAACCATTAATCATTTCTTAGGACAACACACTTGCCTCCTTGAGAACGATCCCCACTTTTGGGTCATTAGTGCTTGGTTTTCCTAAACCGACACTTAATACTTTCCCTAATCACACTCTTTTTCCTAAAAGACGTATTTTACAACTATCATTTTGGCGCCGCTGCCGGGAAGGCGTGTTGTGTTTTGATTTGAACAATTGTTGTTTTTATACTAACCATAAATAATATTTGTATTAGTAGCACTCTACTAATACGTATTATCGGTTTCCGTTTTTTGTGTGAATATT
The DNA here is from genome assembly GCA_025667525.1 of Glebionis coronaria. Classification (NCBI taxonomy): domain Eukaryota; kingdom Viridiplantae; phylum Streptophyta; class Magnoliopsida; order Asterales; family Asteraceae; genus Glebionis; species Glebionis coronaria. The sequence goes on from CM046878.1 coordinate 270,930,386, forward strand.
ATTACTATATTGTATACGTAGAACAATAAATTCACAAGTACTCCAAAAGTGTGAAAACACAACCTTGATTGGGAGGTCATTACTCAATCATTGTATTCGAATCTCAAACAAGAAATCAAAGGAAAAATAGATAAATACTTTCGTGAAGCTTAATTTTGAAAAACACAAACTATAAGGTGGGTATTATAAAATATACCCTAAGGAAAAAGGCTCTTAAGTGCTTCGCGTCGCCTCGTTTCCCCGCTTGCTTGTGAGTGTTTAGATAAAAAGAGCTAATCGAGGGTTTGCCAACCAAAGTATTATCTAAGTATCATATATATTTTCTTGGTTTCATTTGATTAAACCCTCTTGAACGTTTTAGTGTTCCACCAACAATCTAAAGTCACCGAATGCGTTCACTTCACGTGATCGTTTTCATTCCTTGAGGCTTCTTTAATCAAGAGATTTGAATAAGGAGGTGATTTGTAGATTTTTGTCTACTTAATACAATCACAAAAATCCAAAAAAAGTAAAAACAATCAAAAACCACAAAAAAATTGGAAAAACTAAAAACACCAAAAAGAATCTTCTTTTCTCATCCCCACGTTGTACGTGACGTTTATGCTTACTCGTAATCAAGCAAGACGTGCACGTAAACGAACAATCGAAAGGAGTCAACACCTACTCCTAATATTTCTAGTGAGGAGTCTCCTATTAATGAACCTATCGTAGAAGAAGAACCAACCATGGCAAATCGAACTATGATGGAGTTACTTCAAGCACCCACCGAGGGTTATGGAGAGGCTATTGTGATTCCCGCTATCCTTGCGGAGAATTTGAAGTGATAACGGGTTTGTTGTCGATGATCCAAAACAACAAATTCTGTGGTGATGAAAAGGACAACCCGCACAACCATATCCGCCAATTCAATCGTCTTACCGCCACTTGCAAATTTAAGGATGTTGATAATGACTCGATTAAGATGATGCTTTTTCCGTATTCCTTAGCGGGGTCCGCTAAAATTTGGTTAGAGAAAGAGCCACCCAATTCTATATTGACGTGGAAGGATCTCGTGTCTAAGTTTGTGAACCAATTTTTCCCGCCCTCTAAGACTACGCATTTGAAAAACGAGATTTCAAAATTTTCACAAGAATTTAATGAGAGTTTTTCAACGGCTTGGAATAGGTTTAAGGAAATGTTACATGAGTGTCCTTATCATGGTTTTTCCGACTTGCATCAAATTGACACGTTTTACAATGGATTAAATGATGATGAAAGGGATTATCTAAATGCCGCCGCGGGTGGTAATTTTTTGTGTAAAACGGTTGAGGAAGCGTTGTTGATAATTAAGAATATATCTAAGGTGTATAGTCCTCGTAACACATCGAGTGTTCGTAAGGCTTCGTCTTCGGCTTCACCTTCTTTGTCCAATACCATAGATGCTTGCCAAATTGAGGCGAACTTGGAAAACAAAATCTTTTATAAGCTTAAAGGACTTTTAATTGAATTCAAAGTTGGAGAACAAAGTGCTCCCGCTACGGCTAAAGCGGTTGAGGTTTCATGTATGTATTGTGGTGGAGGTCATGATTTCTCCGAGTGCATTACCAACGGTGGTAACACTTCGGGTGCCTACCGGCCACGGGAACTTACAACCAAAACGGTCAAGTTACCCGCTCTAATCAATTGACTCCACCGGGTTTTGCTCCCAATGAAAATGCTAACAAAAACTATCGAAACAATAAAGTTGGTTTTAAAAACAATTACAAAGGAAACTATGGGAATCAAGGGGCTAATAACAATCAAGTTTCAAACAAAAATCAAAACAATGATTTTCAAAACAACAACAAGAGTTTGCAAACTTTGAAAGATCTTCCAAATGAATTTGTTGAATACGCTAATGGAAACGATGCTAGGTTTTACAACATTAAAAGAGAAATCATTAGCCTAAGATCTGAGTTTAAGAATTACTTGAAAAAGGAGTTGAAAAACGAGTTAGCAAATGAGCTTAAAATCCATACAAACAAAATGGAAGGGAATGTAACGAGGTTACAACAAAACCAACAAAAAATGGAACAAGGGCAACATGAAATAAAACAAGAGATGATTAAGGCCGAGAAGAGGCAATCCATGTTTGAGGATAAAATTTCATCTATGTTTGAGGCTATTATGTGAAAACCGTCTTCGAGTAGTCTTCCTAGCAACACCATATCGAACCCTAAGGGAGAGATGAAAGTGATTACTACACGAAGTGGTAAGACACTTAAGGAACCGACTCTTCAACCAATTGCTCCTACGGAGGATGCAATTGAAGAAGAACCCGAGGTGGTGGTCGAAAAGGATCATGTCTAAATCCCACGAAGTAACACTCATGCCACACCTACGGTTGACACATTACCACATTTGGAACCCGAGATTCCAAAGGCTATGCCTATGCCTCAACCCACACCACCTTTGCCCTATCCATCGAGACTTAGAAAGGAGAAACGTCAAGAGCGAGACAATTACCAATTTGAGCTTTTTATCAAAATGTTTCGTGACGTTCATTTTAATGTGAGTTTTGCCGATGCTTTGGTCATGATGCCTCGATTTTCCGCTAACTTTAAGAGTATGTTAAACAACAAGGAGAAATTACAACAATTGTCTAGTTGTTCATCGGTTTATCTTAACCGCATACCTTAAAAAGTCGGTGATCCCGGTAAATTCTTGATTCCTTGTGCAATCCAAGATAGGGAAGAATGCTATGCCTTGGCCGATCTTGGTGCTAGTATTAATTTGATGCCACTTGCAATCTTCAAGTCGCTCAATCTTCCCAATCTTACTCGTTCACTAATGTCTATCGAGTTGGCCGATCATTCCACGATTCCCGCATGTAGATTGGCGGAAGACGTTTTTGTGAAAGTGGGAAAGTTCTATTATCCGGTAGACTTTATCGTTGTCGATATTCCCACGGATCCTCAAGTTCCTCTCATTTTAGGTCGTTCGTTTTTAGATACGTCTATGGCTTTAATTGACGTGCATGCTAGAAAGATCACCTTATGTTTCAATGACGAGGAACTTGTTATAAACGCAACTCAAAATTCTCCATTTTCTCATGTTTATTCCGTTGCAACCGTAAACCTCATTGACATGATTGACCTTGTTTGCGAGGAATTTTCACAAGAAGTTCCAGGTTTTGGTGATGATGAATATAGTGGCAATCCCACTATGTTAGATCCCATTCTTGATAACTCGACACCAACCTTCACTCCATTTAAAGGTGGTGGTTTTACGTTGGAAGAATTCGATGTTCCACGTACTTGTGACGAAGACCTCGACAACGATGAGGACTTCTCGATTATCAAGGATTTTCTTAACGATTTCCCATTTCCTCCACCCGAGGAGGTAATGAGTATCGAGCCCAAATCTTCAATTGACGAACCACCTATCCTCGAGTTGAAAGATTTACCTCCTCACCTTGAATATGTATTTTTGGAGGATGACGACAAGTTTTCGGTTACTATTGCGAAAGATCTTTCGGATGATGAAAAAACCGCACTTGTCGATGTTCTAAAGGATCACAAAGGGGCAATTGCGTGGAAGTTATCCGACATTAAGGGGATTGATCCCAAATTTTGTACCCACAAAATCTTAATGGAGGCTGATTACAAACCCGTAATCCAATGTCAAAGGAGGGTGAACCCCAAAATTCACGACGTCATCAAAAAGAAAGTCCTAAAACTCCTTGACGCGGGAATGATTTACCCTATTTCTGATAGCCCTTGGGTGAGTCCTATTCATTGTGTCCCTAAGAAGGGAGGAATGACCGTTGTGCCAAACGATGCCAACGAGTTAATTCCAACTAGACTCGTGACTAGATGGAGAGTGTGCATTGACTATCGTAAGTTGAATGACGCCACTCGAAAAGACCATTTTCCCTTGCCCTTCATGGACCAAATGTTGGAGCGTCTTGCAGGAAACGATTTCTATTAATTTTTAGATGGTTTTTCCTGTTACTTCCAAATTCTCATCGATCCTCGTGATCAAGAAAAAAACTACGTTTACGTGTCCATATGGAACGTTTGCCTATCGTAGAATGCCATTCGGACATTGCAATACATCGGGAAACTTTCAAAGGTGCATGATGGCTATTTTTCATGATCTGATCGAGAAAACGATGGAAGTTTTCATGGATGACTTTTCCGTGTTTGGTAGTTCATTCACTTCGTGTTTGTCGAATCTTGGAGAATGTTGAAGCGTTGTGAGGAAACCAACCTTGTGCTAAATTGGGAAAAATGTCATTTTATGGTTAAAAGTGGAATCGTCTTAGGGCACAAGGTTTCGAAAGCGGGGATTGAGGTAGATCAAGCTAAGGTAGACGTCATCGCCAAATTACCTCATCCCAAAACCGTCAAGGGAGTTAGGATTTTCCTAGGCCACGCGGGCTCTTATCGTCGATTCATCAAAGATTTTTCAAAGATTTCTCAACCTATTACACATCTCCTTGAAAAAGATGCACGTTTTGTCTTTGACGAAGATTGTGTACGAGCCTTTGAAATCCTTAAGAGGAAACTTACCGAAGCTCCCATTCTTGTTGCTCCCAATTGGAACCTCCCCTTTGAGCTCATGTGTGATGCTAGTGACTACGCTATTGGGGCCGTATTGGGGCAACGTCATGAAAAATACTTCTTGCCTATTCTCTATGCTAGCAAGACGATGACCGAGGCTCAACTAAATACACTACAACGAAAAAGGAGTTCTTTGCCGGGGTGTATGCATTTGAGAAATTTCGACCTTATCTCGTCTTGACTAAATGCATAGTGTATACGGATCATTCAGCTATCAAGTATCTTATGGCTAAACCAGATGCAAAGCCAAGATTACTTCGTTGGATCCTTCTCCTTCAAGAATTTGATCACAAAATCGTTGACAAAAAAGGAGCCGAGAATCTAGCGGCCGATCATCTTTCTGGTTTGGAAGATCCTCACCAAAGTGTTTACGAGCCAAAGGAAATCACCAAAACATTTCCGCTCGAGACACTTGGTGTAGTGAATTCTAAGCTTGATTCTTACACCCCATGGTTTGCGGACATCACAAATTACCATACGGGCAACTTCATCATCAAGGGTATGACGACTCAAGAAAACCGAAAACTCTTTCGTGACGTCAAGTTCTATTTTTGGAACGACCCTTACTTGTTTCGAACTTGTGCGGATCAATTTATTCGACGTTGTGTCTTTGGTACCGAAGCTTCTAACATCCTTAGAGCTTGTCACGAGGGACCCACGGGTGGTCACCATGGTGCTAATCTAACGGCTAAGAAGGTCTTTGATGCCGGTTTCTTTTGGCCTACTATTTATCGAGATGCACATGCACTTGTGAAGTTATGCGACTCATTCCAACGACAAGGAAAAGCCTCACAAAACGATTAAATGCCACAAAATATCATCCAAGTGTGTGAGATCTTTGACGTTTGGGGCATTGACTTTATGGGGTCGTTCCCATCATCTCGTGGTAATAAGTACATCCTTGTCGCTGTTGACTACCTATCAAAGTGGGTGGAAGCTAAGGCCTTGCCCACCAACGACGCTCGTGTGGTAGTCAATTTTTTGAAAAGCTTGTTTTCTCGGTTTAGAACCCCTCGTGCGATTGATGAGATGGCATTTATACATGATCTCATCGTTCTTTTTGGGCTTTAAATGCATAAAAATGTCATAAAATACCATATATATGCTTGTGTTTGTTTACTTGTGTATTTTAGGTATGGATATCGTGAAAAAGACAAAAGATCACAAGTTACAAGGAAAAACGGACACGAGAAACGAAGCCTTACAAAGAACCGGGCCCTAATCATGGAATTCTCAACAAATACCCTTGAAGACTTGAAGACAAACAAGATTGATCCTCAATTATTGAAGAAATGACACTTAAAACCCTTGTATATTAATAATTACAAGTTTGGTCCCTTAAGTTTGTCAAAATTACACAAAAGGTCCCTCAACTTTGAAGAAATGGCAAGATTAGTCCCTCAACAATTTCAGATTGTCAATTATGGTCCCTCATCAAGCCAAAGACACATTGAAGACCTTTGAAGATCAACATTGTCCAAGATCAGTCCTTGAAATATCTCAAAATGGCAAAAATAACCCTTGATAACCTTTTTCCAAAGTTTGTGCCAAAACTGCCAAGTGGTGAAAGTTATTAACAAAGGAAAACACGTTTTAGGGCTGAAATGCTTTGTTTACCAAAAATACCAAAACACAAGGGGCAAAGCTGTGCATTTGAAACATTTGAAAAAGAAATGCGCCAAACAACTCCACTTCCCCCAAAAACGGATCAAAAGGTGTTACTGTTCACCTTTTCACCCCCAGAAATTACTCACTTAAAACAAAGGGTAAATCCCAATTACCCTGGCACATGTGTGATTCACACATGCAGAAACACATCCCACACACAAAACCCTTAACCCCATTACCCAAAGGACCCCACCATTCAACACGTCACCCAATCAAAATGCAACTTACTCTCCAAGCAATCTGATGTGTCAAGATCAATAGCCAAGGTTCCTTGCTTCACCCCAAAGCTATTATAAACGGTTTGGATGCATTTGGACAGCTCATTCCATCAAATGATCTAGAAGAAATCAAGGGAATTTTAGAGAATTCACTTCTAGGGTTTGTGAATAGTGTAGCCAGGCATTTGCCTATAAAAGGAGACCTCAACATGTGAGAGTCCCTTTGTTCCAGTTTTAGGCTATCAATCTTTGTAATTCCTTTTTAAGTTTAATAAAATTTGAATTTCTGAAAATATTGAATTCTCTTTTTGATTTGATTAAAAGTTGGTGTTTGAGTAGCCTAATTCTGAGTTCCATTTGATTGTTTAGATCTTCCTTAACCTTGTGGTTAAGGCACGTCTAGGTTTAAAAGGTTTTCAAGGTTCAAAAGCCTTGAAGTCCTTGTTTCTGAATTTGGCTTATATTTGTGTACTAACCCTTAGCCTTAAGCCTTGAGTTCTTTCAAGCTTGTTGACACCAAGCCTGAGAAGGATTCTAAGCCTTTGGTTGAGTTTGTTTGTTGCTTGTGTTGAAGAAATATCATAATCAAAGTCTTGTTCTGCTTTGAACATCAGCAGGCTTTGTTCATCTTTGTTGAAGTACCTTGGTCTTGTTCTAGTTGTTGAACAGGTCCAAGGAGCATAGCTAGCCTTCCTAGGATGTTGTGGAATGCAGGTATAATCTCTTGGTTAAGATTCCCCTAAAAATTTCATGTTTATGGTTGTTTTGAATTTGGTGCTTTGATTTTGAGTATTCGTGTTTGTGCGGGTGATTTTTGAGTTTGATTGTGTTAGTTGCTATTGTTTAAGTGTTTTTGATCATTAAAATCAGCAGGTTATTAGTTAAAATCACAAGTTCCTTTGTTAAGTGGTAGATTAAGGAGTGTTTGGGTCTACTGCATTAGTTGGATTTGTGGTTTGCTAAGTGGTTGTTTGTTGTGTGCAAGAGTTGGTATCTGTTGTTTTGGTGTATTTGTACATCTGTTTGCAGGTTTTGGGGTTTCTAACACATAGATTCTTGATTTGGCTATAAAATCTTAAATACTTGGTAAAATTGGCTAGGATTTTGACGACACCTAGATCTAGGCATAGGCTAGGGCTAACAAGTGCTAAATCATAGTTAATCACACCAGGGAAGAAGGATTTGAGGCTTGAAATTGGATCAAGTGTCAAGTATATCAGCAAACTTGTTTCTGCATATGTTCATTGTTCATCAGTAACTTCTAGTGCTTTGATCTTGCTATTTACTTTGATTCAGTGGTTGATTCTTGTTGCTTTGTGTTTGTTCTTAGTTTATATAGCTTGTGTATGCATCCTGTTAAGTTTGGTTGGCTTATTGTGGCTAAAACTGCTTATTAAGTGCTTAACTGCTTATTTCCATATCTAGAGCATATCTGGTAACTGTTGGCTTATTGTGGCTTATTGTGTGAACCATTTTGTGATTTTATTGTTGCTATTGACTCCTTGTGATTCACTGATCACAAGGGTGCCTTTGTTTCCAATTGAATCAAACCAGAACTCTCAAATAAGCTTGGTCAAATAGTCAAAGCAGTGGGAACTCCTTTCCCCTGCTAGTTGCCACTGATAGTATAAAATTAGGTTCAGCTTATCAATAAGCTATAATAGCTTATTCCAACCTGTAACAACTTTGTTTTTGTAATAGGTGCTCATATTTTGACCCATTTGTTCATACTGGAGCATTTGGGTGGTTGACTTTTAGGTTTGACTAGAAAACCAACTCCTTTGACTTTTACATAAGTTCATTTGTGCTTATTCTGGCTTATTGGTTGTGCTTATTGGATTTTTGTTGATTGATTTTGCTTATTGAGTCCATTTGAAAGCTTTTGCAAGTTGAATCAAGTTCTGAGGTGCATTATTTCTCAAACCCGACTATTTTGTCGTTTTGTGAAATAATACATTGCTTATTTCCGGCTTATTTAGTAAGCTTTTTCAAAAATTCTTTTTACAGATCTCATAAGTATCCCAAAAGAAGGTTGTGTGTCAAATTAGAGCTTATGGCATTAGTTTATGGCTTAATGGGCTGAAAAGCCCAATAAGAATAAGCTGAGTGTTCAATAAGCTGTGATAAGCTCATTTTCAGCTTTTAGGCCTTTAGAGTTTTGTTCTTAGAATTGAATTTTAAGTCAGATAGGGCTTTTCCAAGTAAATTGGGCCAAGTTTGACTTTTTGGGCCCAAAAGCCCATTTGTGTTGACTGAATTTGGATTTGGCCCAGTTGAGGGCCCATTAGGGGTATTTTGGTAATTTCACTTTGAATTTTTGATTATTTAGGTTAAAATAAACTAGTTAGCAAGTTTTTAGAATTTTTTATAATTTTTGGATTTTTAATATTATTTTAATATTATTTTATTATTATTTTGGAAATTTCATATTTTCCAACTTTTTACATTGTTCTTAGGTTAAATACATTAAAATAGGAATTTAGCAACTTTTAGAATAATTTTATCACTTATAGATTAATTTTTATAATTATTTTAAGTTTTAATAGTTTTTAAATCATTTTAAATAGTTTTTATTAGTTTTAAAGTTTCTAAAAATAGTTTTTAATCTTTTTAGGTCATTTTAGAGGTTTACCAATTGAAAAATCTTTATTTGGGCTTTTTGATAATTTATTTGATTTTTAGGGCTTTAATTAACATTTAAAAATTTAATATTTAATTATTTAAAAGGTTTGAAAAAGTTTTGATCATTGGTAAACTCTTAGTTTATTTATCTTTGATTTTTGGTAAATTTTTGGTAATTTTTAGAATTTATTTTTATTTTTGTGGTTTTTAAGGTTCTACTTTTTAACTTTCTAGTAGTGATTTTTTGTTAATTTTTATTTTTTACATCTTCGTCATCTTCTTTTCTAATCCCCTTCTAAACCAATCATTAATCACAAACTTTTACAAGTTTTTCACAACACATATACCTCCTTGGGAAACGAACTTTCATTTCATTAAGGGTCATTAGTGTTTACGTTTTCCTAAACGTACACTTAATACTTTCCCTATTTACGCCTTTTTCCTAAAAGGTCGTATTTTACCACAATCATTTTGGCGCCGCTGCCGGGGAGGTGTGTCGTGATTAATTTGTATTGTTGTTTTTAATATTAACCAAAATAGTATTTGTATTAGTAGAACTCTACTAATACGTATTATCGGTTTTCTTGGTTTTTCTTGTACAAATATTATTACTATATTGTATTAAGTATCACAATAAATTCACAATATCTCCAAAAGTGTGAAAACACAACCTTAATTGGGATTTCATCACTCAATTATTGTATTCGAATCTCAAACAAAAAGAAAAAGGCAAAAATAGATAAATACTTTCGTGAAGCTCGATTTTGAAAAATACAAACTATAAGGTGGGTATAAGGCGGGTATTATAAAATATACCCTAAGGAAAAAGGCTCTTAAGTGCTTCGCGCCGCCTCGTTTCCCCGCTTGCTTGTGAGTATTTTGAGATTGAAGGCTAATCGAGGGTTTTGCCGCCCAAAGTATTATTACGTATAATATATTTGCTTGGTTTTCTTTGTGATTAAACCCTCTTGAACAATTTGGTTTTCACCAAAGTTCTAAAGTCATTCGAAGGCGTTCACTCCACGTGATCGTTTTCATTCCTTTGAGGCTTCTTTAATCAAGAGTTTGATTCGAGGAGAGATTTTGTAGATTGTTGTCTACGAAGATACACCAAACTCCAAAAAAAGAATCTTCTTTGCTCACCTCCCATTCTTCGTGAAGTTTATGATCACTCGTAATCAAGCAAAACGAGCTCGTAAACGACTTCAAAAGCAAGCCAATCAAGAGACGTTGATTGTTGAAGAACCTCCAATTGTTGAACCTATTATAGAACAAGAAGTCGTCATGGCTAATCGTACTATGATGGAGTTGCTACAAGCACCCACCGAGGGTTTTGGAGAGGCTATTGTGATTCCCGCCATCCTTGCGGAGAATTTCGAAATTAAGACGGGTTTAATGTCGATGTTGCAAACAAATAAGTTTAGAGGTCACGAGAAAGACAACCCGCACTACCACATTAGGAATTTTAACCGTCTCACCGCCACTAGCAAATTTAAGGATGTTCCACATGACGCCATTAAGATAATGTTGTTTCCATACTCGTTGGATGGTCCCGCAAAAATTTGGCTCGGGAAAGAACCGCTAAATTCGATTTTAACATGGGCCGATCTCGTTTCTAAGTTTGTGAACAAATTTTTTCCACCATCTAAAACAACACACTTGAAAAATGAGATTTCACGATTTGTGCAAAGAAATAATGAAAGTTTTTCAATGGCATGGGAACGATTTAAAGAAATGTTACATGAATGTCCACACCATTATTTTACGGAATTGCATCAAGTGGATACTTTTTATAATGGGCTTAATGATCATGAACGAGATTATTTGAATGCCGCCGCGGGTGGTAATTTTTTGTGCAAGACGACAAATGAAGCTTTACAAATCATTGAGAATAGATCTAAGGTTTATAGCCCTCGTAACACACCGAGTGTTGCCAATATGGGTTCGTCATCTTCGTCACAATCGTCTCGTAGCATTAATGCCTCACATGATGAAGCTAATGAGGAAAATCGGTTTTTTGATAGATTTGCTAATCTAATGTCCCATTGGAAGGCTCAAGAAGCTTCCAATTCCGCTTCGGTTAAAGAGGTTGCTAAGAGTTGTTTATCTTGTGGGGGGAGCTCATGATCCTTCCGAGTGCATTACCGCGGATGGTAACACTTCGAGTGCTTATGTAGCAACGGGAACTTACAACCAAAACGGTCAAGGTTCCCGCCAAAATCAAGCTCCACCAAATCAAAATGTTAACAATTATCGAAACAACAACCAAGGTAATTACCAAGGCAATTCACGCAATTACAACAAAGGTAATTATCAAAATGGGAATGGACAAATCTCTAATCAAAACCAAAACCGTGATTTTCAAAATACTACACAAGGTTTTCAAAATGCTCACACTAAAAATTTGCAAGGAGAAATTTTGGATTATGCTAAAGCAAATGATGCTAAATTTGATAATATGCAACGTGAGATGATTAGCTTAAGATCCGAGTTAAAAAACGAGCTAAAAAATGAACTTGCTAATGAACTCAAAACTCATGCAAACAAAATGGAAGGAAATGTCCAACGTCTTCAACAAAATCAACAAAAGATGGAATTAGGACAACATGAGATTAAGCAAGAATTATTAAAAGCGGATGCTAGGCAATCAAAATTTGAGGACCGAATGGCTAAGATGTTTGAAGCAATCATGTGTAAACCCTCTTCCTCGGGTGGTCTTCCTAGTGATACCATTAACAACCCGAGGGGAGAAATGAAGGTTATTACTACACGAAGTGGTAAAACTTTCAAGGAACCAATCTCTCGTCCAAGTACTTCTACGGAGAAGGAAATCGAGAAAGAACCCGAGGTGATGGTCGAAAAGGAGCACATTACAATCCCACGAAGTACCGCTCATACCACACCTACGGTTGAACCAATACCAATTGTGGAACCCGAGTTTCCAAGGTCGTTGCCTAATGACCAACCCACACCACCTTTACCTTACCCTTCGAGACGAAACAAAGAGAAAGCACAAGAACGGAACAATTATCAATTTGAGCTATTTATGAAAATGTTTCGTGATATGCATTTTAACATAAGTTTTGCCGACGCTCTTATCATGATGCCTTGATTCGCCGCAAACTTCAAAAGTATGCTAAACAACAAAGAGAAGTTACAACAATCGTCTAGTTGTTCATCGGTTTTTCTTAGCCGCATACCACAAAAAGTCGGTGATCCCGGTGAATTTTTGATTCCGTGTGCTATTCAAGATATGGAGGAATGCTACGCCTTGGCCGATCTTGGTGCTAGTATTAATTTAATGCCTCTCGAGATTTTCAAATCGCTTTCGCTTCCGGCTCTTACTCCTTCGAACATGTCTATCGAGATGGCCGATCATTCTACGATTTTAGCATGTGGAGTAGCCGAGGACGTTTTTGTTAAAGTCGGAAAGTTTTACTATCCCGTTGAATTTATCGTTGTAGACATTCCTATCGATCGAAAAGTTCCTCTCATTTTGGGTCGTTCATTTTTGGATACATCAATAGCACTTATCGATGTGCATGCTCGAAAAATCACCCTTCGTTTCAATGAGGAAGAACTTGTCATCAATGCAACACAAAACTCCAATATTTCTCATGTCTATTCTATTGCAACTTTAAACCATGGTGATTCAACCAATGTCGTTTGCAGAGAATTTTCACCAAGAGTTTTAGGAAATGTCGCCAAAAACAATTTACTATTTCCTCCGCCGGTGGAGGTTATGAGTGTAAAACCTACGAAGAAGAAACCGTCAATACTTGAATCGAAAAATCCTTCGCCTCACCTCGAACATTCATTCTTGAAAAGTGTTGATAAGTTGCCGGTTTCTACGGAAGATCCTTCGGATGATGAATATGTAGACCCCGATGGGGAGGTTTTCTTCGTCGATAAACGTTTTGAGAACTTGCCACCACCAAAACAAAAACGGTTTCAAAATGTGAGAATTTTTAGTGTGACTAACATCGTCTTAGAAACACCAAACATTTTCGACATAATCAAAAAGGGTCTTCATAAGGAGAGATCAAAAGATAAAAAAGGAAAAGATTTTAAATATGAATTAATTGATTTTTCTACAAATCTAACTCCGTCATCACCACGTGATTTGAGTGCTACAAGCTCGTCTACTCCTTTTGACGATGCTTTGTGTGGATCTAGTATGAGGGAAGCCCCTTATGTTCCCTCATCCTTGTCCACCGAGGACGAGATATTCGATCTCGGAATTTCATATAAAGGGAAATCTCGGTCTTCCACCGATGCAATAAATGGAAAATCTTTCTATTTGATTGGTGCGAGTCTACCTCGAGTAGCTCAAAAGTTTGTCTTACCAATTGTCCCACCCTTCTACTTCTCATCTCTTTTCTTCAAACTCTTTGAGTTTATGGCACATGTTGAAGTGGCGTTGATTTGTTTTTCCGATAAAAACGAGAACGCCATCTTCGATCCCGGTATTTTGCATCATTAAAGGACTTAGTCCTTATTACCGGTTGCTTTTTGGGCCTTGTTTATCATGTAAGCCCCATCAAAAATTGACCATACCATGATTTTCCTTAAATGTTCACATTTTGAGGGGATCGAGTCGAGCTCATGACTCGGTAATCAAAAACGAGGTGCCTCGTGGGGGAGATCCCATGCTTATCTTTTATGCTCACTATTCACTAATAAGGGGACTTGTACCCTTTCAACTCGTTGTCTCGTGGTTGTTTGTGATTGTGTTATCTAGATCATCATCATCTACGATTGAAGACTCTCGTGTTCGTTTACGTGAGCCTCCATCGTTCGTTTGAAGAAGTTTTTCACGATTCCATGACATATCCTTTATTGTTCTAACAATTATCTTTTTGCATACTTAATAAACGGCTTTAAATATATTGTTGATCACCCTTTCCATGCTAGATCCTAAGCATTCGACTCTTCGTCTCTAGTATGGGGGTGCTCCACCTTTAGACTCGAAACATTGAGGACAATGTTTACTTTTAGTATGGGGGGAGGGGGGGTGAATAGGTACTTGCTTTGCTACGCCCTCACGCTTTCCAATTTTCAATGTTTTGTTTTGTTAATAAGGCTAAAAATGGCCAAATTTTAAAATTTTTCTTAGTTTTCATAAGTGTTTTTAAGATACGAATGTATATTTTCTGATGGGTAGAATAAGAGTTAACTTTTGACTTGATGGGCATTTGGAGCCATTTACATTCCTTAACCCGCTCAATTCAAGTTTTGCTAGACTTTTATATAGGGAGCTTTAAAACGCGAAAGTCTTAATTCATACGAGTTAAGAACAAGAACTTTTCGCAAGTTCCTATAATCGATCCTAGAAAGTCACTTATCAAGGGAACTATAAAACGCATTCTCTAAACTTGAAAAAGTCCAAGAAGGTGCAAGATCCTATAGGTGGCTTGAAAAACCCAAAACTTTGATTTGAAATAGTCTTAATGAAAGCTAATCCAAATTTGGCTTAATTTTGACTTGCATGGCTAAGTATTCACGAGTCTCTTTAATTAGAGGTCTTTATATAGTGAAGAACGAGAAATGATAGAGTTAGACAAGTGATCATGCTAAACGTAGAACATGAAAGTGTTCTTTCAAAAACTCATATGTTTTTAATTGTGGCTTTTTCTTCCCATAAGATCAATGCATTAGGAATAAATCATAATTGCAATAAGTAAGGTCGTACGATTTGAAAGGTTACTTAGCCTCTAGCGCAAGATCGTTTAAAAGTTGCTCGGGTTGAATAGAGTTCATAGCCAAGGCATAACTTATTGAAGCGGGACGCGAAGATTGGCGATCATCCAAAAAGGCCCTAACAAGGCATGAGGAGCTCTATTTTGTTGCTAAAGATCCAAGATGATGTGAAGTATCATTATTCCTAAATCAATATGAAGGATCGAGACACACGACGAAAAGCAATTACTCCCCTAAAGATCGGAGAAAGTCTATCCAAAAAGACCCTAACAAGGTATGAGGATAAATATATCCAAGTCCGAAAAGGAGGCGGATCGTTGTATATCAAAATCCAAAGTAAAGATTGAAGAAAAATGATGAAGTCGTGGTCCAATATGAAGAATCTCTCAAAAACGTCAAGTGAAGAAATTCCAAATACATGAAGAGAAGACCATAATTTCGAGAACGTCTTCCAAAGATTTGAAGTATGAAGTACATGCCAAATATCGGTCCGAGAAAGGTCTCAAATCGTGAAACGAGTTATGCCAAGATATGAACTTAAGGAGATACACGAGAAGCCGTTTTAAAAGATTTTGTCCTTCGGCTAACTATTGATCAAATCGTGCTACTTTGCTTTCGGACTAATAACTACTCAAATAAGTCAATATGAATCACTTGTGATCCATGACAAATAGATAAAAATGCTAGTAACCCATTTCCTTTTATAATAACTAGGATTGCGGGGAGAAAAAGTATCACACAATTTGGACGTATGAGTAGTGTTAGCATTGTGACTTGTACCAACAATGATCTCGTTTTTGCACTTAGCATGGAATGTATGACAATCAAGGATGACGAAGTTTACTCTAAGGGACATTTACTTGTTTCTATTCTTTGACCCTAAAAGTCACTTTTTGTGATGAAAATCATATGTTATGTCTTTACACATCTTCGTGGTATGTTGCAAGTCTTTTACTTTTCAATAAAGGTTAATAAAAGTGAACTTTGGTGATGCTTAGATACTTTATTCTAGCATTGCGTGAGGGCACGACAATGGCTTAGTATGGGGGAGTGATGAGATGGCATTTATACATGATCTCATCGTTCTTTTTGGGCTTTAAATGCATAAAAATGTCATAAAATACCATATATATGCTTGTGTTTGTTTACTTGTGTATTTTAGGTATGGATATCGTGAAAAAGACAAAAGATCACAAGTTACAAGGAAAAACGGACACGAGAAACGAAGCCGTACAAAGAACCGGGCCCTAATCATGGAATTCTCAACAAATACCCTTGAAGACTTGAAGACAAACAAGATTGATCCTCAATTATTGAAGAAATGACACTTAAAACCCTTGTATATTAATAATTACAAGTTTGGTCCCTTAAGTTTGTTAAAATTACACAAAAGGTCCCTCAACTTTGAAGAAATGGAAAGATTAGTCCCTCAACAATTTAAAATTGTCAATTATGGTCCCTCATCAAGCCAAAGACACATTGAAGACCTTTGAAGATCAACATTGTCCAAGATCAGTCCTTGAAATATCTCAAAATGGCAAAAATAACCTTTGATAACCTTTTTCCAAAGTTTGTGCCAAAACTGCCAAGTGGTGAAAGTTATTAACAAAGGAAAACACGTTTTAGGGCTGAAATGCTTTGTTTACCAAAAAAATACCAAAACACAAGGGGCAAAGCTGTGCATTTGAAACATTTGAAAAAGAAATGCGCCAAACAACTCCACTTCCCCCAAAAACGGATCAAAAGGTGTTACTGTTCACCTTTTCACCCCCAGAAATTACTCACTTAAAACAAAAGGGTAAATCCCAATTACCCTGGCACATGTGTGATTCGCACATGCAGAAACACATCCCACACACAAAACCCTTAACCCCATTACCCAAAGGACCCCACCATTCAACACGTCACCCAATCAAAATGCAACTTACTCTCTAAGCAATCTGATGTGTCAAGATCAACAGCCAAGGTTCCTTGCTTCACCCCAAAGCTATTATAAACGTTTTGGATGCATTTGGACAGCTCATTCCATCAAATGATCTAGAAGAAATCAAGGGCATTTTAGAGAATTCACTTCTAGGGTTTGTGAATAGTGTAGCCAGGCATTTGCCTATAAAAGGAGACCTCAACATGTGAGAGTCCCTTTGTTCCAGTTTTAGGCTATCAATCTTTGTAATTCCTTTTTAAGTTTAATAAAATTTGAATTTCTGAAAATATTGAATTCTCTTTTTGATTTGATTAAAAATTGGTGTTTGAGTAGCCTAATTCTGAGTTCCATTTGATTGTTTAGACCTTCCTTAACCTTGTGGTTAAGGCACGTCTAGGTTTGAAAGGTTTTCAAGGTTCAAAAGCCTTGAAGTCCTTGTTTCTGAACTTGGCTTATATTTGTGTACTAACCCTTAGCCTTAAGCCTTGAGTTCTTTCAAGCTTGTTGACACCAAGCCTGAGAAGGATTCTAAGCCTTTGGTTGAGTTTGTTTGTTGCTTGTGTTGAAGAAATATCATAATCAAAGTCTTGTTCTGCTTTGAACATCAGCAGGCTTTGATCATCTTTGTTGAAGTACCTTGGTCTTGTTCTAGTTGTTGAACAAGGTCCAAGGAGCATAGCTGGCCTTCCTAGGATGTTGTGGAAGGCAGGTATAATCTCTTGGTTAAGATTCCCCTAAAAATTTCATGTTTATGGCTATTTTGAATTTGGTGCTTTGATTTTGAGTATTGGTGTTTGTGCTGGTGATTTTTGAGTTTGATTGTGTTAGTTGCTATTGTTTAAATGTTTTTGATCATTAAAATCAGTAGGTTATTAGTTAAAATCACAAGTTCCTTTGTTAAGTGGTAGATTAAGGAGTGTTTGGGTCTACTGCATTAGTTGGATTTGTGGTTTGCTAAGTGGTTGTTTGTTGTGTGCAAGAGTTGGTATCTGTTGTTTTGGTGTATTTGTTCATCTGTTTGCAGGTTTGGGGGTTTTGAACACATAGATTCTTGATTTGGCTATAAAATCTTAAATACTTGGTAAAATTGGCTAGGATTTTGAGGACACCTAGATCTAGGCATAGGCTAGGGCTAACAAGTGCTAAATCATAGTTAATCACACCAGGGAAGAAGGATTTGAGGCTTGAAATTGGATCAAGTGTCAAGTATATCAGTAAACTTGTTTCTGCATATGTTCATTGTTCATCAGTAACTTCTAGTGCTTTGATCTTGCTATTTACTTTGATTCAGTGGTTGATTCTTGTTGCTTTGTATTTGTTCTTAGTTTATATAGCTTGTGTATGTATCCTGTTAAGTTTGGTTGGCTTATTGTGGCTAAAACTGCTTATTAAGTGCTTAACTGCTTATTTCCATATCTGGTAACTGTTTGGCTTATTGTGGCTTATTGTGTGAACCATTTTGTGATTTTATTATTGCTATTGACTCCTTGTGATTCACTGATCACAAGGGTGCCTTTGTTTGCAATTGAATCAAACCAGAACTCTCAAATAAGCTTGGTCAAATAGTCAAAGCAGTGGGAACTCCTTTCCCCTGCTAGTTGCCACTGATAGTGTAAAATTGGGTTCAGCTTATCAATAAGCTATAATAGCTTATTCCAACCTGCAACAACTTTGTTTTTGTAATAGGTGCTCATATTTTGACCCATTTGTTCATACTGGAGCATTTGGGTGGTTGACTTTTAGGTTTGACTAGAAAACCAACTCCTTTGACTTTTACATAAGTTCATTTGTGCTTATTCTGGCTTATTGGTTGTGCCTATTGGATTTTTGTTGATTGATTTTGCTTATTGAGTCCATTTGAAAGCTTTTGCAAGTTGAATCAAGTTCTGAGGTGCATTATTTCTCAAACCCGACTATTTTGTCGTTTTGTGAAATAATACATTGCTTATTTCTGGCTTATTTAGTAAGCTTTTTCAAAAATTCTTTTTACAGATCTCATAAGCATCCCAAAAGAAGGTTGTGTGTCAAATTAGAGCTTATAGCATTAGCTTATGGCTTAATGGGCTGAAAAGCCCAATAAGAATAAGCTGAGTGTTCAATAAGCTATGATAAGCTCATTTTCAGCTTTTGGGCCTTTAGAGTTTTGTTCTTAGAATTGAATTTTAAGTCAGATAGGGCTTTTCCAAGTAAATTGGGCCAAGTTTGACTTTTTGGGCCCAAAAGCCCATTTGTGTTGACTGAATTTGGATTTGGCCCATTTGAGGGCCCATTAGGGGTATTTTGGTAATTTCACTTTGAATTTCTGATTATTTAGGTTAAAATAAACTAGTTTGCAAGTAATTAGATTTTTTTATAATTTTTGGATTTTTAATATTATTTTAATATTATTTTATTATTATTTTTGAAATTTCACAATTTCCAACTTTTTACATTGTTCCTAGGTTAAATACATTAAAATAGGAATTTAGCAACTTTTAGAATAATTTTATCACTTATAGATTAATTTTTATAATTATTTTAAGTTTTAACAATTTTTAAATCATATTAAATAGTTTTTAATCTTTTTAGGTCATTTTAGAGGTTCACCAATTGAAAAATCTTTATTTGGGCTTTTTGATAATTTATTTGATTTTTAGGGCTTTAATTAGCATTTAAAAATTGAATATTTAATTATTTAAAAGGTTTGAAAAAGTTTTGATCATTGGTAAACTCTTAGTTTATTTATCTTTGATTTTTGGTAAATTTTTGGTAATTTTTAGAATTTATTTTTATTTTTGTGGTTTTTAAGGTTCTACGTTTTAACTTTCTAGTAGTGATTTTTTGTTAATTTTTATTTTTTACATCTTCGTCATCTTCTTTTCTAATCCCCTTCTAAACCAATCATTAATCACAAACTTTTACAAGTTTTTCACAACACATATACCTCCTTGGGAAACGAACTTTCATTTCATTAAGGGTCATTAGTGTTTACGTTTTCCTAAACGTACACTTAATACTTTCCCTATTTACACCTTTTTCCTAAAAGGTCGTATTTTACCACAATCAGCGATCATAAGCGATCGTGGAACCCATTTTTGTAACGACCAATTCGAAAGGGTCTTAAGGAAATATGAGGTTACACATCGGCTTTCTACGGCTTATCACCCACAAACGAGTGGGCAAGTCGAGGTTTCAAACCGAGCGTTGAAGAGGATCTTGGAGAGATCTATTGGAGAAAACCGACAATCTTGGTCGGATAAGTTGGACGATACTTTATGGGCCTTTAGGACCGCTCATAAGACGCACATCGGGTGAACTCCTTATAAGCTTGTGTATGGGAAGAATTGTCACTTGCCAATTGAACTTGAACACAAAGCTTATTGGGCCCTTAAGCATTGTAATGATGATATGAAGACCCGGGAAAACACCGGAAAATGCAATTAAATAAATTGGATGAATTAAGGGACATTGGTTATGAAAATTCATTGATTTATAAAGAAAAGTCTAAAAAGTTTCATGATTCAAAAATTAAAAACCGGGTTTTTAACATTGGAGATCAAGTGTTGCTTTTTAACTCACGATTGAAAATCTTTTCCGGTAAGTTGAAATCCCGTTGGTCTGGTCCATTCACCGTGACTCAAGTTTTTCCATATGGGACCATCGAGCTAGCTCAAAATGATGGCCCCAATTTCAAGGTGAATGGACATAGGTTGAAGCACTACTTTAGCGGGGAAGTTCCATCCTTGAACTACCTCGACCAAATCACCTTCCCCAATGATAATTAGTGTTGAGGGGAAGTCGAGCTCATGACTCGGTAATAAAAAACGAGGTGCCTCGTGGGGGAGTCCCATGCTTATCCTATGTACATATTATCGCTTTCTAATGTAGTAACGTATGGGGACTTGTGCTCTCCCAACCTTTGTTCAGTGCTTGTTTGTGAATTGTGGATTTTAGATGATTATTATCTTCACGATTGGAGCCTCTCGTGTTTGTTTTATGGGAGCACTCGATCGTTTGCTTTGGAGACTTTCTCAATATCCATGATATATCCTTTGATGTTCTAACCTTAGGTTTATAGGACACTTCATAAACGGCTTTAAATTTAACGGTTACACCCTTTCCATGCTAGATTAAGCGTTCGACTTCGTCTCTAGTATGGGGGTATCTTATAGACTCGAAACATTGAGGAAAATGTTTAACTTTAGTATGGGGGTGTAGATACTTGCCTTGCCAAACCTTCACGCTTTCTAAAGTTTATCTTTTTGTTTATCGTTTTGTTGCAAAATAAGGCTAAAAATGGCCAAATTTTAAATTTTTTTCTCATGTTTTATAAGTGTTTGAAGACACGAATGTAGATTTTCTAATGGCGAGAATCAGAGTAATTTTTGAGTCGACCGTGCATGTTGAGCACTTAGCTTTGATTCCTTAACTTTATATTAGGCTAAGTCTCTTAAATGAGGACGAGTAATGATAGAGTTAATTATAAGTTACTATGCTAAACGTAGAATACTCGTATTCTTTCAAGAACTCATGTGTTCTCGTTGTTTGCTTATTCTCCCTTCGCTTGTAAATATTTTTGCTTAATAAATATTGACTTAGCGGTTTAGTCTTGATTGTTGGTTTCTAGTCTTTTCTAGCAGCTTCCATGTAATTAAATTGGGAAGACATTAAGGTATCGCCAGCATCACGGTTTTGATGTATTGGCAACCCGAATAATCGAAAGCTTCACCCAATAATAAGATTTCAAGTGCTCACCTAAATCAAGCAAACAATTTGAAGCTCACAAGGCCGAAAAATCTATGCAAAATTGAAAGTGAATCAAGCCTTAATCTTTGAAGATTTAAAGATCCAAAATTTGCTTTTAGCGTGAGGATATACGTCTTTGGCCATAATAAAACCACCGATGAGGAGGATAATAAAAGGCAAGGCAAGACCGAAGTCATAATAAAAGCTTCATGGCGAAGTTGAATAAAAGATGGAGGTAAACCTATGATAATAAGGCCCTTCCGTTAGGGGGCGTATAAAAGTCTTGGTAATATGTCTCATGTTCAAAACCGTTATAAAACCGTGTTTATCGATCCTTCTTGTTGACTTAATTTTTTGACATCGTTGTCCATTAGGAGGGGTTATTAATTCAATGGTCTTGGTTACACCGTTAGGACTCTATTTTTAGACCTAAATCTCTATCATCGCATGAGTGAAACAATGTATCCTCGTGAAACATTCAAGACAAAATAAAATATAAGACATACAACTTAGGAAAATGGGAGGATAAGTACGTGATTAGGGCATATGAGTAGTGTTAGCATTACTAACTTATAATGACAATGATCTCGTTGCACGCTTAGCATAGAATTGGGGTGAAAATCGAGGACGACAGAATTATTTCTAACGAAGCATTCACGTGTTCTTATTCTATGAACCTAAACGTACCATTTTGCGATGAAAATCATACATTATGTCTAAAACGCAAGTAGTAGAAGTAATAGTAGTAGTGTAGCAAGTTTATCATTCAATAAAAGTGAATAAAAAATGAATTTTAGAGGTGCTATGATACTTTATTCTAGCATTGCGTGAGGGCACGAAAATGGTTTAGTATGGGGGAGTGATGAGACTGCTTTTATACATAGTCTCATTGTCCAAAACGGGCTTTAAATGCATTAAATATCATCAAAAGTGTTAAATATATGCTTGTTTTTGTTACTTGTGTATTTTAGGTACGACTATTGAGAAAATGACAAAAGATCACAAGAAACATGCAAAAACGAACACGGGAAACGAAGTCGCACATTGAACCAAGCCCTAAGTGAAGATTTTCCAAGAAAAACCCTTGAAGATTTGAAGATTATGCCAGAAGGGTCCTCCAATATTGAATAATTGACACTTTAAACCCTTGTTTATTCATAATTACAAGTTTGGTCCTTAAAGTTTCCCAAATTTACAAAAGGGCCCTCCACTTTGAATAATTGGCAAAAATGGTCCCTCATAAATCATGACTTGCCAATATTAGTCCTCCAAAAAGTCAAAAATACAATTCAAGACCATAATCTATGAAGAAAATGCCAAAACAACCCTTCAAGAATCAACAAAGGGCAAGAAATACCCCTAAAAATACTTGGGAAAAGTATTTGGAGCAAAAGTATGAAAATAGAAACTTTGCTAACAAAGGAAAACGTGTTTTGGTAGTTATATTTACAAGTGACAAGAAAGAAAGAAGTGAGGGGCCAAATTGGGCAGACAAGGATACATACCTTAACCACTCACACCTTGACACCAGTCCTACTAACCCATTTCCAACAATCACAATCCTCCCTTCCTCCACCTCATCATCCACTAAACCCGGTTTTATATTTAAATAAAACTTGGCGCCTTAACAAGTATTTAAACTTAATCCCACCTTAATCCAGATTAAACATGTCACTATTTGCTCAAGAACACGAATTGGGTACTTTTGATTTAGCAAAAATTAAAACCTAATCATCTCCAGATTAGTGATTAGGGTGTCCCAAAATGTTGGGAATTAATTTGATGAGACAAAACAAGAATAATGAAACAAGAAGGACTTATATGCAAATATCAAGCTTTACAAGAATATGGAGTCCTTTCATACAACAAGGAGGACTTATTAGCAAAATATGGAGGGACTTCTAGTTAAAATAGATTTCTTGTAGAAAGAGTTATGTGTAGTATATAAACACATACACCCTACGTGAATTATCATTCTCATTATTCAGAATGTAGTCATAAAGCGTGTCGTGTGTTCTAGGCGTGTGTGTTCATTGTAAACACGCCTAGGTTAGTTGGTTTGAAGTTAACGTTTAATGAGAAGTAAACGTTGGAAAAGTAAACACCTTGTTTATGTGTCTTGTTCAATTCCTCTATATTTATCATATGAACGAGATGCATATCCTAGTAAGCTTAATCGATCCATGAATATTGGATTCCACAAGTGGTATCAGAGCTTGTTGAGAAACTTTGATCTAAAAGAACACAAGAACCCTAAAATCACCAAAAACCCAAATTTTCACAAAACCCTAAAAACATCATGTCTACTACAGAAGTAACCTCCTCCTCCTCCTCAAACCACAACATTAAGATTCCCATGCTTGATGCAGACAATTTTGAGCTGTGGAAGTTTAACTTTGAGCAATATCTGCAAATCCATGACTATACTCTATGGGAAATTATTGAATATGGAAACACATTCAATAAGGCTCAAAAGATTGCAGATGCCATAGCTACAAGAACATCTGTTCAAGGATGCTCTAAAGCAGATAGAAAAGAAAAACTTGAAGATGGTAGAGCTGTGTCTGCTGAGGACATAACAAAGAGAAGGGTTGATATAAAAACCCTAAGCATTCTGAAACTCTCTTTGGGACAAGAAAATCAGCACAAATACAGAGGTTATGAGTCTGCAAAAGACCTTTGGGCATCCCTTGAAGTTGCCTATGGTGGTAATGCTGATACTGTAGAAGAGAAAAAGAAGAAACTCTTACATGACTATGTTGGTTTTAAGGCTCAACCTAATGAGAAGCTAAGTAGTGTGAGAAGCAGACTTCTTGAAATTACAAGCAAGCTATCCTTCATGGGGACAGTAATTGGTGATGTTGACATTATTGCCACTTTTCTTAAAAGCCTTGGTGATGCATGGAAGATTGAGGCAAGATCTATAATTGCCAACAACACTCACAAAAGTTCTACTTTTGATGATGTTTACTACAAACTGAGGCTGTTGGAGAATGAAACTCTTTTTGATCATGGAAGTAAGTCTACCAATGGAAACATGGCCTTTTTCTCACATAGTGAAGGTCAATTTGATCAGAAGGATTCATACATGCACCCAGTTACAGGATCAACATGTGTCAACGCTGGATCATATCCTGTCAACGCCTCACATTCAGACGCTGACACATACAAAATTGACTCACCAAGAGTTAAGCCTGCTGGTATTGATCTGGATATTGTGTGTGCATACATTGCTTCATTGCCCAATGGTTCAGTGATTACATATCACGACCTTGAGCAAATCAGTGATGAGCATTTGGAGGAGATGGATATTAAGTGGAATATGGCTCTTGCAAGTATAAGAGCAAACAGATGGAATAGAAGATTCAAGAAGAAGATGACCTTTAATGCAAAGGACACTGCTGGATTTGATAAATCCAAGGTTGAGTGCTACAATTGTCATCGTATGGGGCACTTTATGAGAGAATGCAGATCTCCAAGAAGATCTGATGCTGGAAAACCCTCAAGCTAAATTGTTAAGCCTCAGGATCCTAAGGCCATGGTGGCAATGCAAGAAACAGATGGTATAACCACTCTCCCCATTAATGAAATAGAACAAGGACTTCGGGCTTTGGGGTATCATTTCCCTAATGAGGGCACTTTAAACAAATATCATAAACAAGAGTTTCCCCCAGCCTGGAAGTACCTCATACATGTCATCCTTCAATGTTTGAGTCCCAAATGTACTACACACAATGAAATTAACAGATCCATTGCTAGTGCAATTGTGTGTATTACAAATGGGCAAAAGTTTAATTTTTCAAAACTGATTTTTGATGGCATGTGTAAAAACAAAGAGAATAAGATGACTTTGGCTTATCCCAGATTTTTGCAAATAGTTTTTGATGTGCAAAATTACTGCACAAGGGATCATGATGATTTTTATGAGATCCCTGTGCAAAAGAAAGCTATTTTTAGCAAGATGAACTCACCCCCACACCGTGACTTACCCCTTACCCAAGCTATGCTTGCTATTATTACAGCAGCACAACCCCAACCAGACCCACAACCACAACTTGACCCAATACCAGAACCTTTGCCTTCCCCTCAACACATGGAAATTGACCAAGAATCCTTCAACTATGACACGTTAAATGTTGGCGTTGACACAAGTAATCCAAACGTTGACACCTTTCCTTCACAGACCCAAACACCCCTTAACCTTCAAACTAACACCTAATCCACATCATCTTCTACACCCCCTGAATATAGGTTGATTAAACGTCCCAGGACTACTGGAGTGTTCTCCTCTAGTGGTCCTAGCCATGTTGCAGAGAGAACCACCACCACAAGTGTGGTTGGTTCTATGGATGAGGCTGGGACTATTGGTACTCGCTTAGATGCAGACCAAGACAGTCCTAACATCTTTAAGACCTCATCCATGCCCCATGACTCTACTTTGGGAGGTCAAATACCCATTCTATAGGAGGGCAGATTGGAACCATACACATTGATGGAATTGACGGCTGTCTGCATTAGATTGCAAAAGAAAAATGCAGACTTGGTACAAACAGTCAGTACACAAGGCCTTGAACTCAAGCAATTGAGGGAGAGGATTGTTATTTTGGAGGATGCTAACATTAGGCGTGGAATGGAGGAATCTTACAAAGGCGAGGATGAGCAGATCCATGTGAGTGACAAAGGCTCACATGATGGAGAATCTTTGGGTGTTGCTGAAGCCCTCACTGAATTGAAGAAGCAACCAGGTTTTGATACATCTCTAGTTACTCCTACAAACTTGAACTTGTCTTTTACAGCTATGATGGAGCAGTTTACAAGAGGCGCTGAGACAAGTAATTTGGGCGTTGATAAGCAAAATTTGAACGCTGACACACCAAGCGCTGACAAGAGTAAATTGGGCGCTGACACAAGGAATTTGAGCATTGACAGACCTGCAGATATGGTTGATGTATTCTAGTCATCAGCTATCATCAAAGAAGTGTCTTCACAGGTATTACCATCATCCTTACCCCTCATTGATCCATTAGATAAGGGTAAAGGAATCATGGTAGAAGTAGAAGTTCCAAAGGATGCAGCCCAAGTAGAGTTTGATTCAAGGTTGGCTGCACAACTTGTGGAACAAGAGATGAAGAAGGTTGGTGAATCACCATTTGTTGTCACTTCTGAGGAACAAGAAGGAAGTGATGAAGGAAGTTCCGATTCAAGTGTGATGATAATTGAACAACCAGAAACACTTGAATATGGTGATGACTTGGCAAGAGAGAAGCTTAGAGAGTTAAAATTTCAAATAGACTATGATATGCCAGAAGTTGCTCAGATGTACCATGCTTGGGAGAATAGGATTATGGAGAATCATCCTTTGATTGCCTTTTTATATTCGTAGCTTTGACTTCACAAACTGTCTATATCAAACAAAACATACTCAAACCCACATGATATGTAGACAATAGTACTATGTGATCCTACACTCTTGTTGCCTGGGCCCACAATAAAGTATTGCATTTGCTTTTGGACTAGCGTTCGCATCCCATGCATCGAAACATCAACAATGACTGTTGTACCTAAATCAATTTTACTTGTAGATCCCCCTTCCGAAACATACTGCTGTACTAGGGACCACAATATACTTGAAGCAAACTATAAACATACCCTTCATCTTTCCTTGCATCAAGTCACGTTCCTTGGACAGTAGCAAAGAATGACCAATAATTAATCTCGCTGCCTATATTATTATAATATACCTTAACGTCATCACATGAACAGCAGTTGTGTACTTTTTCTTCATGAATACTTGTGTGAAAACATAAAGCAACCTTCTGCTATTGTTCTTCCTTCTTTTATCAACATATCAAGTGGATAAACCATCAACCAGCAGCCAAACCCATGTCTTAAACGAAGACATGTGATCAATAAACAAATTTGGACCACACTTCTGTTACTACATCAATTACGATCACCATTATATATCCAGATCCAGGTTTTGTGCATAAAACCCTAAAAGTTTTGTATAACAACTTCAAAGTGTAGGTTTAGACCTGCTGTTGTAACCTCAATCTAACACCAAAACCCCGTAACCCTACTGTGTAAACACAGTTAAACACAATCACGAACACATTTTATGTTTTCAAGATCGATCTAGGGTTTAGGGGAAGAAACCCTAAATCTTATTCAATAAAAAACAAAAACAGAAAATATAAAACCTTTTTCTGCAGCCAACTTCGACCATCAATAAATCTCTAATAACTGATCAAATCAACGATCCCTCCGGTGAGATTCTAGACACATGTGTTGAAAACCTTAAGCGGGAATTTCACCACGATCCAACGGTTAATGAATGAGATATAGTTGTTTGAATATGGCTGCGCAGAGAGATCCGAACTTAAAAACACAGACGAATTTTTAAGCCTTGATCTTTGTTCTTCGACTCGAACACCTTGTTAGTTCCTAGTATCGAGAGCCACCCGCTCTGATACCAATTGTGGAGTCCAATGATCGTTAGACTCAATGGTTTAGACCATTTATCTAGGATTATATCAAGTTATTATGTAATCAAACACAGCGGAATTAGAACAAGATATAAGAACAAGATGTTATGAACAAGATGAATTTCCCCAATGATTACTTGTATTAAATAATAAAACAAATAATCTCTAGGCGTGTATGCATTGAATCCTAGTGAGCAGGATAGCAATGTTTTCTCACTGCTGAAGAGGGATAGAAGGGAGCTTTACTACATGTTACTCAGATGTCATGGAACTGGATGGACCTTCCAGATAAACACATCCCAACTTTGAAAACCCATGCCACATCACTATCCTGCTCACATGATAAACCCTCCTTCACACGGTTTTCGGGAAAATGCCAAATTTCTCCAGAGAATCTACCACCCACATTCAGCTTCAATCCTAAGCTTCATTGGGAGCCATTGATCACTATTTCACCTTGCCAACTCATACAAACAGCCAAATTCAGTCACATGATCAAGCAAAATGCCAAAACTCTCAAGGGTATTTCAGGGACTTCACCAAGCATTAGGGTTATGTTTTTATGCATTTCTAGAACCCCTTCTAGCCTATATAAAGGCACTTAGGCTTTTCATTTCAGCTGCTCTTGAATTTTTCCTTGTTCACTTTTCTGTAAAGCCATTTTCATGTTTAATGAATTATGTTTGAAATTGTGAAGAAAAGTCAAGTGCCAATCTTTATATCTGCTTGTTTATGTTTAATGTTTGCAAAAACTGAATCTCAAAACGTTTTCTTTAAGCTTTGTGCAACAAATTGCTCAAAGTCCTAAAACCTTGATATTTTGCTAAGTTCCTTGGTACACCTTGGAATTATTGGGCTATAAGTGGATCATAGCATCCTGATATTGTGTTATCAAGGTGTTGTGAGACTTATAACTTGGGGATAATCAAGTGTGGGGTACATGGGTTGCATTACTCAAGATTTTGTCACCTTTCTGTTTTATATTTTTGCTTCTAACTTTGTTCTATCTTAGCAGCTTGATATTGGAAGCTTGTGCTTGTTCTTGCTAGCACATCTGCTCAAACATACATGGGTGTGGATGTACATCCATGAGGTTTGAACCCTTAATCTCAAAATCTGTCAAAAATTTAGATATTTGTGATATTTAAGTTCTGCTTGTGTATGTGTTGTTCTTGGGCTCCAAGTCTTGTTGTTTCTGTTTAAGTTTGATGTTCTGATGCTTATGTATGCATGTGCAAACCTAAATCCAACTTTTAATTTGAAAATTTTGATTTGAAAATATAAAGGGGTGTTTGGGTCAACTGCATATTGAAGTCATTGTGTTATGGGTTAAGTGTTTGTTGTTGTATGCTAGTAGTTCTTGTTTAAGAAGTGCAATAGAGTGATAATTTGCAAGTTGTATGCTTTTGAACACCTAAATCAAACATATGCTTATAAAATCTTAAATAAGTGATATTTTGGACTGTGATTTGGTGCACACCTAGTTCTAGGCTTAGACTTAGGATAAAAAGTGATAAATCATACCCAACATAACCTGTTAAGGAGATTTAAGTGTTTGAATTTGGCTGTGTGGTCAAGTATATCAGCAATTATCAAAACTGCATGTTCTTTGTTCATCAGTAACTTTTGTATGCTTGAATCTTGATCTAGATTTTGAATCAATGCATGAAACCTGTTAGAATTTGTTCATTTGAATTTATTATAGCTTGTGTATGCATTTGGTGAAGTTTGGCTGGATGATTTTTGCTAAAACTGCTTATTGAGTGAAATCTGCTTATTGTTCATATTTGGTACTTATCTGGTGATAAATTGATATAACTACACTGATTGGCTGATTGGAAGTGTGATATTTTTTCTGTTCTTGACTCCTTGTGATCCACTAATTACAAGGGTGCCTTGTTTGTAACTTGAATCCAACAAAAAGTCATATAAGACAAAAAGTCAAAAAGGTCAAGCAGGGGGAAAGTTCCCACTGCTCAATCACCAAAACTTGCCCCTGCTAGTGTAAAACATCATTCAGCTTATTCATAAGCCAATTTGGCTTATCCAGACTTCCAACAACTTATTTTTTGTGATAGATCTTCCTCATTTGACCCATTTATTTTATCTGGAGCTTATTAGACTATGACTTTGACTTTTTGCTAGAAAACTCATTAAGTTGACTTTTAAACAAGTGCTTATCTCCTTATTCTGGCTTACTGCTTGTGCTTATTTGATTTTTTTTGATTATTTTGCTTAGTAAGTCATTTAAAAGCTTTTAAAAATTGAATCAACACTTGAGGTGGTCTAGAACTCAAAAACGACTATTTTGTCGTTTTGTGAAGAGAGTCTTGGCTTATTTCAGGCTTATTTCTTGTGCTTTTTCCAACTTTCTTTTTACAGATCTCTTATTTAACTCAAAAGAAGCTTGTGTGTCAAATTTTAGCTTATGGCATCAGCTTATGGCCTAATGGGCCAAAAAGCCCATTAAGAATAAGCTGCTTTGAAATAAGCTAGCTTAAACATATTTTCATCTTTTGGGCCTTCAGAGTTCTGTTCTTAAAATCAAATTTTAAGTTAGATAGGAGCTTTTGGGCTTATTTAGACAACATTTTTCTTATTGGGTCAATTTGAGCCCATTAAGGGACTGTTTAGACTTTTAGCCTATTTCTAGGCCCAATAGGGGTATTTTGTAATTTCAACTTCATTTCTTTATTATTTAAGTTAAAATAAGTAGGTTTGCAATTTTTTAGAATTTTTTATAAATTTTGGATTTTTATTAATATTTTATTATTAAAAATTAAAATATAGATTTTCAAAGTTTTTCATTTTTCTTAGATCAAATACATTAAGTTAGTAATTTTACAATTTTTAGAATCTTTTTATTGTCACTAGATTAATTTTTAGAATTATTTTAAGTTTTAATAGTTTTTAATTATTTTTAAATAGTTTTTATTAATTTTAAAATTTTCAAAAATAGTTATAAATTTAGTTAAGTCATTTTAGAGGTTTACAAGTGAAAAAATCTCTTTTGGGCTTTTTGTTAATTAAATTGATTTTTTGGGCTTTAATTAGCATTAAAAAAATTATTATTTAATTAAATAAAAGGTTTGAGTGATTTTTGATTTTTTGTAAACTCTAATTACATTTTTTAGGTTTTGTTGCAATTTTCTAAGAATTTTTAGGGTAAACTTTTAATTTTGTCACTTTTTACGGTTTTACGTGAACGACTATTCGTCTTAGTTTAATTCACAATCGTAACCGTCATTCTCTTCTAATCTCTTTTCTTCTTTTCATTTCTCATCAATATAATCACAAACCATTAATCATTTCTTAGCACAACACACTTGCCTCCTTGAGAACGATCCCCACTTTTGGGTCATTAGTGCTTGGTTTTCCTAAACCGACACTTAATACTTTCCCTAATTACGCTCTTTTTCCTAAAAGACGTATTTTACAACTATCAGTTTAGCAAAGTGGGATTCAATGCTTTAATTGTCAAGGTTATGGGCATATGGCAAAGGAATGCAGAAAGCCGAAACGAGTTAGGGACTCTGGTTATCATAAGGAAAAGATGCTACTTTGTAAGAAGATGGAAGTTGGGGTTAAATTGTCGATTGAGGAAGGAGCCATGCTTGATGACACTGATGATGAAGCTTCCGATCAAGAACTTGAAGCACATTACTCGTACATGGCAAACGTTGAAGAAGTTCTCAACGTCACTGAAGATGACAATGGTCCTATCTTTGATACTGAACCAGTCGATAAGGTACACACTAAAGAAGAATATAATGTGTTTGGCAATATTCATGAGCATAGTGAGCTACCCAAAGTCATTAATGACACATGTATGATGGAATTGGTTGATAGCAATACCACACCCGATTCATCAGACATGTGCAATAATGAGTCTAAGGATGATCAACATGCAAACGAGTATGATGATGACGAGGAGCGTATTGCACTTGCTAACTTAATTGCTTATTTACAAAAAGATGTCAAAGAAACTAGAAAGAGTCAAAAGCAATTAAAGAAAGCAAACGCTACGCTCACTCAAAATTTTGAAGAATACAAAGCTGCTCTAATCAATTCTAGTGAGACCATTGATAGCTATAGAGCTCAGCTTCTTCAAAAGACCAATGAGATTGAGGGGTACAAAGGGTGTTTAATTAACGTCAAAAAGGACGATTATCAACAGAAATATAACGAAACTCCTGAGTTTCTAGAACAAGAGAAACGTAATTATAACACCTCTTTGAGTACTGAACGTCACAAAACGTATCTTGCTACCACGAAAGTCAATGAGCTAACTCAAGTAAATGGTTTTCTTCAATAGGATAAAACTAAACTTGTTAATGAAAAGAAAGCATTGGTTGAAAAGTTAGAAAAGGATTCCAAACTAAACAAGCGAAAGATATCGACAAAATGGTGGAACTTGAAACTCAAATTGATTTTTACAAGAAAATTGTTTACAAAACTAATCAATCAGTTCCAACCATGAGAATGTAGGAACCTCGTTCGTTTCTTAAGGATCGACCTAGTTTTGCTAATCCTAAGTATCTTGAGCAAGCTCAATCCGAGAATCAGCACTTATATCTTGATGAGTCCCAATGGACCGATCTTGATTGCCTTGTTGTTAGGCCCGATAGTGAAGAGAAAAATGATTTGGACGAAGAGAGTAGACCAAAAGTTAATAAAGAATTTGTTAAACCATATAATTATGCTTATGAAAACAGTCTTTATAGTCTTTTCAAACCGCAAACACAGAAAACTCATGAGCAAATATTGTTCGAATGTGAACAAATAAGAATTAAATGGAGACAAGCTTTTGCCACTAAGAAAACTAATGTTTCAAAATTTATTGAGTACTTGCCATTTAAAGCTTCTATAAGCAAGAGTAAGCAAGCACTTAGTATTCTCAAGAGTAACATTGAAAATTTCAAAAAGGTTGTTGATGATGACTGGAAAAAACGTGAACTTTTGAAAGGAGACAAAGAAATTCCTCACGATATAACTGTTCTTGTGAAAAGTATTTTGATTCTGCTTGCAGAAAGAACGCAAAAACATATTTTGGAATTTGAAACATTAATTAAGCAAGAAATGTTTGATGATTTGAAATATGTGGAATCTCTTGAACAAGAAGTGAACGACCATCAACCTGAAAGAGACGAGTTTTATACAGCATATGATCTACTCTTACATGAATGTCTCTCAAACGATATTATGTGTGTTTATGTTACATCTGTGCTGATATTGATGAATATTCTGATGTTGCATGAAAATATCTTGATCAAGTTAAAGAATGTGAACGTCTTGAAACTGAGCTTTCGAATAAAGTTGACCAAAAAGAATTTTCGTTACTTCAAAATAGATATGATTATCTTCAAAAACATTGTCACTCACTTGAACTTGCTTTGCAAAAGAAAGTTAGCAGCTTTTCAAATGATACACCTTTGGAAGTAAAA
Source organism: Glebionis coronaria (assembly GCA_025667525.1). Lineage (NCBI taxonomy): Eukaryota > Viridiplantae > Streptophyta > Magnoliopsida > Asterales > Asteraceae > Glebionis > Glebionis coronaria. The sequence goes on from CM046878.1 coordinate 270,963,755, forward strand.
TTATCTGAGTCATGTCGATTACTAAACGAAAAAAGTCTTTATATTTTGGATTTGAAAGCTCAGTTACAAGAAAAAGACATCGCAATAGCAGAGTTGAAGAAACTCGTTGCTAAGATGGGTGGGAAAGTTGTGGAACCTAGCGTTAAGAAACCCGTTGTTAGACAACCCAATGCCTCTAAAGTGAATAGATCCTCTATCTTGGGAAAACCATCTACTTTCTCAAATTCCTCGTTTGCAAAACCTGTGTTTGCCCCCAAGATGGATGGAAAGGAAAGGTTACCACATACTCAACCCATAAGGTATACTGTAGCACCAAGCGTTAAGCACAATAATGTGATTAAACCAGGGATGTATAGAATGACCACTAAACCCATAAAAACGTTAATCACTCGCCTCAGACTTCTATAAACACTAATATTCGTGTGTCTTCTACTACAGGAGTAGTCTCCACTGCTAGTGTTAGCCGGCCTCAGCTTAAGAGCACTCAAGTGAATGATAAGGTTTGGAAACACAAGAGTAAAGGGAAGATGAAGGAAATAGAAGAACACCCTAGGAATTTGAATGTTTCTAAGAATAAAAAGTCTGTAATCGCATGTAATGACGATTTGAATGATTCGACTGCTTTGAATGCTTTAAATGTTAAGTTTGTTTGTGTGAAATGTGGAAAATGTGCTACTGCTAATCATTCTATGTGTGCTATGAATAATGTCAAAGGCGTCGATACTATAACTAAGAAGCAAGTTGCGATGCCTATTAGTGCTAGTAAACCCAAACGCAAAGTAAACCATTCTCATGCAACCCCCACTAAGAAAAGTAATGCATCAGACTCCACCACTAAGAACCCTAGAAGCAGAATTAGGGAATTATATGAGTCTACTAGCAAGTCTTGGAAATGGTAGTTTGTTAATAAATGTCCTTCGGGATATAAATGGATGCCTAAAGTTAGGACAGAAAATGTGACAACGAGTTTTAGTATGCCTTTAAATATTGCTAAGGACACTAATGATTTTACAATCACAACTACTGTGGTATCCAATTTAGAAAATGCTCCATCGTGTTCTAACTCTTCTGTAGGTGATACAAAAATTCTATTCATACTGGACTCCGAATGCACGAAGCACATGACGGGGAATCTCAAGCTTCTAATTAACATTGTGGAGAAGTTCATGGGTACGGTCCGATTCGGAAATGATCAATTTGCACCGATCCTAGGATATGGAGATTTGGTTCAGGGGAATATCATGATAAAAAGGGTATACTACGTCGAAGGGATCAATCACAATCTTTTCTCGGTTGGTCAATTCTGTGATGCAGATTTGGAAGTTGCTTTCAGAAAGAAGACATGTTTTGTTCGTGATTATGATGGGAATGACTTACTTACCGGTACACGGGGTACTGATCTTTACACAATTTCACTACAAGACACAACTTCATCAACTCCAATTTGCTTCATGGCTAAAGCTTCAACGACTCAGGCATGGTAATGGCATCAACGTCTATCTCATCTCAACTTTAATACCATCAACTTGCTTTCCAAGAAAGATATTGTGAGATGCCTTCCAAGCTTGAAAATTCATCAAAGATCATCTTTGTTCTTCTTGTGAGCTTTGTAAAGCTAAACGAAGTAGCTTCAAAACAAAGACTACACCAAGCTCTTAAGGACGGTTAGATCTTCTCCATATAGATTTGTGTGGTCCCATGCGTGTTCAAAGTATCAATGGGAAGAAATAGGTTATGGTAATTATCGATGATTACTCAAGGTACACATGGACTCACTTCTTGAGGTCCAAGGATGAAACACCTGAAGTTCTCATCACCTTCCTTAAACTGATACAACGTGGTCTTCAAGCTTAAGTAAAATTGGTTCATACTGACAGAGGCACTGAATTTTTGAATTCAACTCTGAGGAACTATTTTGAAGCCGAAGGAATTGAACATGAAACATTTATTGCCCTAACACCTGAACAAAACGGCGTTGTTGAAAGAAGACACCGTACTTTAGTTGAGGCTGCTCGAACATTATTATCTGCTTCAAAACTTCCACTATACTTTTGGGCCGAAGCCGTGTCAACCGCATACTACACACACAACCAACCTTAATCATCCCAAGACACGAAAAGACACCATATCACATAATTCATGATCGAAAACCTTCACTCAAACACCTTCATGTTTTTGGATGTACTTGTTACATAATTCGAGATGGTGAAAATTTAGATAAGATGAAAGAGAAAGGTGATGCATGTATTCTAGTGGGATATGCAACTCAGTCTAAGGGACATAGAGTTTACAACAAGAGAACAAAACTGATAGTCGAGACTATTCATATCAGATTTGATGAATTAAAAGTGATGGCACTTGAACAAAACAATTTAAGTCTGGATCCACAACGACAGACGACTTCCGTTCACAACCGCACGGAACTCGGAACTCAAGACCACAACAATGAACCGTCAAGTTCAACGCTGGTTCAAGGAAATGTTCCAAGAGCAGATATGACAGTCAACACGTCACTTGAAGAGTTGGAAATGTTATATGGACCAATGTATGATGAATATTTCACAGGGGAGAAACAAGTTGTATCGAAGTCTTCTGCTGTCACTCATGACCAGAATAATGATACCGACCATCGTTAACAAAAGGATACAACTTCATCTACTTCAACACAGGTTGCTGCAGATTTATCTCCTCGGAATATCACATCAATAACCGCTCCTACAACATCAACAACTACTGTCATTACTCCAGAGAACACAAATCAAGCAGACAATGCATTAAATGACGAAGACGAGTTTATCAACCCATTCAGTACACCGGTACACGAAACAGGAGAGTCTTCTACTCGTCATGTTGATCCGTCAAATATGCACACGTTCTACCAACGACATCCTTCAACACATCATTGGACCCGAGATCATCCTTTGGTTCAAGAAATTCGAAACCCTTCACAGCCTATTCGCACAAGACGACAACTTGAAACCGATGGCGATGTTTGTATGTTCGCACTCCCCGTGATTTCAGCTGAACCGCAAAACATCAAAGAAGCCATGGCTGATCACGCTTGGATTGAATCGATGACTAATAAACTTCAACAATTTGAAAGACTTAAAGTCTGGGAACTTGTTGACAGACCATACGATGTAATACCATTAAATCTTCAATGGATCTGGAAAAACAAGATGGATGAAGAGAACACGATCATCAAGAACAAATCTAGGCTAGTGGCTAAAGGGTATGGCCAGAAAGAGGGTATTGATTTTAAAAAATCATTTGCACCAGTAGCTCGTTTGGAAGCGGTTAGGATTTTCCTTGCTTATGTTGCACATAAGGGATTCATTGTCTATCAAATGGACGTAGAGACGGCGTTTCTTAACGGTCCTTTGAAGTAAGAAGTCTATGTCACGCAGTCGGAAGGATTCGTCAATCCTCATTATCCTGACAAGGTGTATCGTCTCCACAAAGCACTCTATGGACTCAAGCAAGCTCCAATGGCGTGGTACGATGAGCTCTTGAAATTTCTGGTCTCCAAAGGTTTCTCAAAAGGTTCCATTGCTCTAACTTTGTTCACTTATAAATATGGGGATGACATTTTGCTTGTGCAGATTTATGTTGATGACGTTATTTTCGGGTCTACAAACCCAAAACTTTCAAAATGGTTTGAAAACGTAATGAGTGTGAAAACACTTATCCCTTTACCACTTATTTCCAATAATAACAAGACCAAAATGTGTATTTTATGTCGTAAAAGTCAGAATTATGCGTGGTTTGTGTTTTTATTGTGTTTCAGGATAAAAATATGTAAAAGGGAGAAAACACGAGCTATCACGGACTTTTATCGAAGAAAAAGACAAAAGACAAAGTCAAAAGGTCAAAAGTGCAAAAAGGAACGGAAGTCGAAGGCCTATTCTAAAGATTTATCGAAGAAAAAGTCTAAAGACGGAAGTTTAATAAAGTCGAAGAACTCAAGTCTAATAGAAGAAGAAAATTTTAAGACAAGTTCAATTTATATCGACTAATCCCGAGACAAAGTCGAGAAAGACGAGAAATTAAAAGACGAGAAAGAGAAAGAAAGAAGGAAGCAACACTTAGCCTCCCCACCTCCTATATATACCCTCCTAATGACACATTAGGAGGGTGTTAGCTAGTTCATTTTTCTTTTGTAGTTTTAATTTTTAGAGAGAGAAAGTTTTTAACTTTCTCTCACTAGAATTTCATCTTTTCTTTCTTTCATGTTTAAGCTTTAGTTTAATCTTGTATTTTGGAATCTTTAATCTACAAGTTCAAGTTTAAGCTTTTCATCTTTAATCTTCTTCTACCTTTCTTGATTTTGTTTATTTTTGATTCATGATAATCTTTGATTTTGTTTAATCTTGATGTTTGATTAATTAAAAAGTTTTTAAGTTTTTATACGAATTGAGCTTTAAGCTTATCATGCTTATTGGCTTATTTTGTATTTAGCTTATTTACTTTAATGTTTTGTTAAAGGTTTCATCTTTTCAAGGTTTGTTTTAAAAAGTTGCTTATTTAGAGTTTTGAAAGTTCTTATTTGTGCTTATTAGCTCTTTTCGTCATAAATTGGTAAAGTATTGGATTGTGATTTTCAAAAAGGAAGCTTATTGATTTTGCTTATTACGTACTTCATTCCATCGGAAAGGTAAACCCTTTTCAGACTGGGTATTCCGATTAGTCCATCGGATTAGGGCTTTGGATTCCGACTGGTATTCTGATACTTTGTATCGGATTAGGGTTTTGGGATTCCGATCGTTATTCCGATCGGGATTCTGACGACAGTGATCATTCTATTATTCCGACAGTGTTTTTTACAATAGTGTGATTCCGACAGTTCTCAATGTTCATTATTCCGATGCTTTCCTAAGCATTCGGACAGGATTTCCTTGGACATATTCCGACGAAGCATTCCGATGGTTTCATTCTGACTGTATTCCGACCATGATATTCCGATGGGATTCCGATCGTGGACATTCCGATGAGTTTAAGTTTTTATTTTTATAAAGTTTTAAGTTCTAAATTCACTTTTAAGTTGTTAATAATTTATTTTTAACTCGTAATTTTTAGTTTAATTTTTAAAGCTTTTATTTTTACTCAACGACATTTTCATATTTGCTTTTAGTTTAAAATAGATAATCAAACCATTTTATTTTCCACCAAGAACGACTGACTCGCATATTTAACTAGTAATCAATTCGAAAAGACAGTTTTAACGAACTTTCATACGAGAAAATCTCTTGTATTAAATGGCGCCGCTGCCGGCTCTTTTCGTTAAGATTAACGGTTTTTAGTGAGAGATGCGTTGGATTTTGGGATCAGTTCATTTTTTAACGTTATTTTTCTTGCTTAAATTTTCAAAAATCCAAAAATATATAAAATTTCCAAAAATTCAAAAAAAAAAATAGAAAAAGATAAAAACCAAAAATATTTCTTGTCTATCTTTCTTTTCTTTTTGTAGGTGTGTATGCGTACCCGTGCTCATAAGAAGAAAGCAACTCAAGCCGAAGTCGAAACTCCACCTATTGTCACCATGGACAATCGACCAATGATCGAGCTTTTGCAATCGCAAGTAGAGGGCAACACCGATGCTATTGTCATACCCGAGATTGGAGCCAACAACTTTGAGCTCAAATCCGGCTTCATTCAAATGGTCTCTGCTCAACCATTCTTGGGGCGTACACTTGATGATCCTCATGACCATATCAAAAGGTTCCTTCAACTCACTAATACGGTCAAGTATAACGGGGTTTCACAAGTGGTGATTCGCTTGCAAGTTTTTCCTTTCTCCTTAGAGGGACAAGCCCGACATTGGCTTGATAAGGAACCACCACAAAGTATTCTTACGTGGTCGGATTTAGAGACCAAATTCATCAACTATTTTTTCCCACCCTCACGTACTACCGCTTTGCGGAATGAAATCATTAACTTTGAACAAAAGTACGGTGAGACATTTAGTGAATCTTGGGATCGTTTTAAGGAACTTTTAAGAAAGTGTCCACAACATGGTTTCACAAAAGTACATCAAATTAATATTGTTTACAATGGTTTAAGTATGAATGACCACGATTCACTAAATAGTGCCTCGGGGGGTAACATTTTGGTTAAGTCTTCTATGCCGCATGGAATATTATTGAGAATAAGTCTAGAGTGCAAACCAAGAGTGTTCGGACTAATGTGGCTAGTGCTAGTACTAGTGACGCCGACAAGAGAATTGCTAAGCTTACTTCAATTGTTGAAACACTTGCTCTACAGACCGGTAACAATACCAATAGCATCAATGCGCAAGTTAATGTTATGAGTCAGTCATGTGAAATATGCGGGGGTTCTCATTCATACACCGATTGTCCTTCCACTCATGACAATCCGGAAAATGTGTATGCCGCCAACGGTAACTTTTCTACGGGAGGCTATCAAGCACGTCCACAAGGTGACCGCAATTTGCTCAGTTATCGTTCTAACAACTTTCTTTCACCACCCGGTTTTCCTCCTCAAAACCAAAACAATCTCAATCGCAACAATCAAAACCAACCACGAGCTCCAAATCAATATCAAACCCAAAGAAACCCATATCCACCTCAAGGAAACAATCATGTTCACCAACCACCCGCTTATCAACCACCTGCCTACCATGCTCTTCCTCCCACCCAACTCACCGCATTTAATCAAGAGGTTGACACTTACATGAGGACTAATGTTGCGATAGTGCAAAATCTTCAGCGACAAATCATCAACTTGAAAAGAGATATGGCGAAACAAGGGAATGATCTTCAAGCCGATATGCGAAACTCTTTGAGTAGTCAAACGAATGACTTAAGGGATATGATGGCTAGTTTCTTTCAAAGTAATCAAGCCTCTGGTTGGAGTTCTCTTCCGAGTAACACCGTTGCTAATCCAAGAGGGGAGATGAAAGCAATCACCACTCGAAGTGGAAAAGGTTTAAAGGAACCCGAGCTTCCTACACCTACACCGGTGATTGTGACAAAGGATAACGAGCCTATTTCACCGATTCTTCCACCTTCCCCTTCTCCAATTCCTCCACCTCCTACTTCCACCCCTCCACCACCCACGAATGTGAGTGACAATTCAATTCCAAAGCCTTCATCTCAACCCAATATACCTTATCCCTCAAGGTTGAGGAAAGAGAAGTTGAAGAACAAGGATGATATTCAGGTTTCTAACTTTCTTAAAATGTTTAAACTACTGAATTTCAACATCTCCTTTGCTGAGGCTCTCGCTCACATGCGGAAATATGCTAAAATGTTTAAAGATCTCTTATTGATAAGGAGAAACTTCTTGATATCGCTCAGACCCAACTTAACGAGAATTGCTCCGTAGTATTACCAACCAAACTTTGTGATCCGGGTAGCTTTCTTATTCCTTGCAACTTCCCCGGAGTAGAGAATTGTATGGCCCTAGCCGATCTAGGTGCTAGTATAAACTTAATGCCATTAAGTGTTTGGAAACAATTATCTCTACCCGAGCTAGTCCCGACACGAATGACATTGGAATTATCTAACCGTAAGGTTGCTTATCCGGTTGGGATAGCCGAAGATGTCTTCGTCGGTGTCGACAAATTCACCTTTCCGGCGGATTTTGTTGTCGTTGACTACGAGATGGATCCCCGTGTTCCATTATACGTTGGACGTCCATTATTGAGGACCGGTCGCACTCTCATTGATGTAGCCGCGGGCAAAATAATCATGAGAGTTGGTGACGATAAAATCGTCTTCAACATGGGTAAACTTTCTAAGCAGCCTTCTGAAAACGAGAGCGTTAATTTCATTGAAGTTCTTGATGAGGCTTGTGAAGAACATTTCAAAGACGCTTGTAAAAGTGGTTCTTCTTCTCTACCCATTTTTGAGACCGTTGCCTCTATTGCTCCATCACTAACTCCATTTGGAGAAAGTGATTTCCTTTTGAAAGAATTTGAAGCAACTTTGGGAGATGTGGACTTACAATATGACGATTCTCGCTCTAATTGGGATGAAGACATTCGTACCATTGAGAAACTTCTCAATGAGGACAATATTTCTCCACCATCTCGTAAGGAAATCTCTATCAATGATCCGAATTTGACTATGCCTTCCATCGAAAATCCTCCGGATTTAGAGCTTAAGGATTTACCCTCTCATCTCAAATACGTGTTCCTTGAAGACAATAAGAAGTTACCCGTCATCATCGCTAAGGACTTGAAAGAAGAAGGAAAATCTCGACTTATCGACGTGCTGAAGAATCACAAGAAAGCGAATGTTTGGAAAATCTCTGATACTCGTGGAATTGATCCTTACTTTTGCACACATAAAATTCACATGGAGGACGACTTTAAACCCACTATTCAAAACCAAAGAAGGGTGAATCCCAAGATCCATGAATTTATCAAAAAGAGGTTATCAAACTTCTTGATGCGGGAATGATCTACCCTATCTCGGATTCACCATGGGTTAGTCCGGTCCATTGTGTGCCTAAGAAAGGCGGAATCACCGTTGTGCCTAATGAAAACAACGAGTTGATTCCTACTCGTCTCGTTACAGGGTGGAGAGTTTGTATAGACTATCACAAACTCTCCCCTTCCTTTTATGGACCAAATGCTCGAACGTCTAGCGGGTAATGACTATTATTGCTTCTTAGACGGTTTCTCCGGGTATTTTCAAATTCCCATCGATCCCAAAGACCAAGAGAAAACCACATTCACTTGTCCTTATGGAACATTTGCTTACAAAAGAATGCCTTTCGCCTTATGCAATGCTCCTAGGACTTTCCAAAGGTATATGATGGCTATCTTCCATGACATGGTTGAAGAAACTATGGAAGTCTTTATGGATGATTTCTCGGTCTATGGTGATTCTTTCTCTACTTTCCTTGCCAATTTAGAACGTATGCTCAAACGATGTGAAGACACTCGTCTCGTTCTTAATTGGGAAAAATGCCATTTCATGGTAAAAGAAGGCATTGTTCTTGGACATAAAATCTCCAAATCCGGTCTTGAATTCGACCGTGCTAAAGTCGATGTTATTGCTAAATTGCCTCCACCTTCAACCGTGAAGGGTGTGAGAAGTTTCCTTGGTCATGCGGGCTTCTATCGTAGATTCATCCAAGATTTTTTTAAAATCACTCGTCCGATGTCCCACCTCTTGGAAAAAGATACTCCTTTTATCTTTTTTAAAGAGTGCATTCAATCCTTCAATCTTCTTAAGGACAAGCTAACTAAGGCACCGGTCTTGGTTACCCCTAATTGGGAGTTACCTTTTAAATTGATGTGTGATGCTAGCGACTTTGCTATTGGAGCGGTTTTGGGCCAAAGAGTGAACAAACACTTCCAACCAATCCATTATGCTAGTAAGACAATGACGGGGGCTCACTTGCATTATACCACTACCGAAAAAGAGCTTTTAGCTGTGGTGTATGCTTTTGAGAAATTCCGCCCCTATCTTGTCCTTTCCACCACCATTGTCTATACCAACCATTCCACGTTGAAGTACTTGTTCACTAAGCAAGATTCTAAGCCAAGACTTCTTCGTTGGGTTTTGCTCCTCCAAGAGTTTAAAATCTAAATTCGTGACAAGAAGGGAGCTGAAAACCTAGTCGCGGATCATCTAAGTATACTTGAGGATCCTTATCAAGGGGATCATCCGAATCAAGAGATCAATGATTCTTTTCCCCTTGAGGCCTTAATGTCTATCAATTACAATCTTGATGACACCCCGTGGTTTGTGGACATTGCAAACTACTTAGCGGGTAGAATTCTCAAGGAAGGGTTAACGTCCCAACAAAAGAAAAAGTTCTTTAAAGACATTGAACACTATTTTTGGGACGACCCTTACCTCTTCAAAAAATGTGAGGATCTTGTCATTCATCGGTGTGTTGATGGGCCGACAGCTTTATTAATCCTTGAAGCTTGCCATAAAGGACCTACCGGTGGTCACTTTGGTCCCAATTACACCGCGAAGAAAGTTTTCGACTCTGGATTTTATTGGCCCACCATTTATCATGACGCTCATGAAATGGTTAAACATTATGATGCTTGCCAAAGACAAGGGAAGATCACACATAAAGATGAGATGCCTCAACATATCATACAAGAATGTGAAATCTTTGATGTATGGGGCATCAACTTTATGGGGCCGTTTCCATCATCTAAAGTGAACAAGTACATCCTCGTAGCCGTTGACTATGTATCTAAATGGGTTGAAGCAAAGGCTCACCCTACGAACGATTCAAGGGTGGTTGTGAACTTTCTGAAGCAGCTTTTTGCTCGATTTGATGTTCCTCGTGCTATCATCAGTGACCGCGGGACTCATTTTTGCAATGATCACTTTGCTCGAGTCATGGATAAGTACGGTGTCAATCACCGTCTTTCCATCTCTTATCATCCCCAAACAAATGGTCAAGCCGAGATATCTAACCGTGGAGTGAAGCGAATTCTTGAGCGTAGTGTGGGAGAGCATCGTACCTCGTGGGCCGATAAGTTAGAGATGCTTTGTGGGCTTTCTGTATCGCATATAAGACACCTATTGGTTGCACTCCATATCGTCTTGTGTACGAGAAGGCATACCTCCCTATTGAGCTGGAACATCAGGCGTACTGGGACTTGAAGTGGGCCAATTTTGACATCAACAAAGCCGGTGATCTTCAGAAGATTCAACTCAACGAGCTAAATGAACTGAGGAATGAAGCTTATGAGAACTCATTGATCTACAAGGAGAAGACCAATATCATTCATGATGCAAGGATTAAAAACCGAGAGTTCCACGTTGGTGATCAAGTTTTACTCTTTAACTCTCGGTTGGAGATCTTCTCGGGCAAGCTGAAGAGTCGTTGGTCTGGTCCATTCACCGTCGCCAAAGTCTTCCCTTATGGCACCATTGAGCTTTCTCAACCAAATGGGCCTAATTTTAAAGTGAATGGTCAGCGTGTGATGCTGTACTTTGGTGAGGACATCTCTCATGAGATGATTCCATCCCTCACCACGTTTCCCTTGAATTAGTTCTGGGTCGAGTCAGGCTCGTGACTCGGTTAACAAAAACAAGCGCTTCTCGGGAGGCAACCGGTTGATCTATCCTTTATCGTTTTTATAATAAGTGTAGGGGGATCCCCGTATGTGTTTGTTGTCTTGTTTCTTATGCTGTGCAGGGATTAAAGCTTCAAAGAGAACTTTTGATGACATTTGACGAATCGTGATCCCGCGTACCCATCTTCCCGGTTCTATCCTAAACTGTCGTGATTCAATATTTCATATCATATATGTTCACATTGAAATCACTATAGTGGTCCTTTCCTTAGCAAGATTTAAACCACGTGCACAATGTCCTAAGTATAGGGGGGTCTATTCCCACATGCTTAAACATTGAGGACAATGTTTATATCAAGTGTAGGGGGACTTCTATCGAAGTAAGTAGGCTTTTCCATGAATTTGTCCTCATTTTAACCGTAAAATTTGATTTTTCGACATTTTTCAAAATTTTTAATCTATTTTGGCCTAGTTGTATAGTAGTATTTTCCTTTGCTATCGTTATTTACTTTCTTTGCTAGAATAAATTTTGAATAAAGTGGTTTTAATTTTTCAACATTGTGAATCTTTTGACTCATCCCGATTTTACTTATCTAAGTTTACTCTAGCTAGTATCCTTAACGTGTTTAAGTCAAGTTTTGCTAGGCTTTTATATAGGGAACTTTAAAAACGCTAAAGTCTTAACTCTTACGGGTTAAGAACAAGAACTTTTCGCAAGTTCCTATAATTGATCCTAGAAAGTTGTTTATCAAGGGAACTTTAAAATGTGAATTCTAAACTTGAAAAAGTCTAAGAAATTGCAAGATCCTATAGATGACTTGAAAACCCAAAACTCTGATTTAATAGGCTAAGCATTCACGAGTCTCATTCCTTGAGATTTTAAATTGTGGAGAACGAGAGATGATAGAGTCAATTATAATTTTAGTATTCTTTCATGAATTTATGTGAGTTGATTATAAGCTTTTTCTCCCATCGCTTGCTAATAAATTTAATTTCAATAAATAAGGTTGTACGATTTGAAAAGTTACTTAGCTTCTAGCACAAGATCGTTTACAAGTTGCTCGGTATTAATTAGAGTTCATAGCCAAGGAATAACTTATTGAAGCGGGATGCGAAGATTGGCGAGTCCGAAAAGGCCCTAACAAGGCATGAGGGCTAAATTTTGTTGCTTAAGATCCCAAGTGATGTGAAGAATCATTTATCAAAAATCAATATGAAGGATCGCGACACACGACGAAAAGAAAATACTCCCCTAAAGATCATGGAGAAGTCTATCCTAAAAGACCCTAGCAAGGTATGAGGATAAATAGATCCAAGTCCTAAAAGGAGGCGGATCGTTGTATATCAAAATCCCAAATAAAGATTAGAGAAAAATGAAGAAGTCGTGGTCCATATATGAAGAATCTCTCAAAAAGTTCAAGTGAAGAAATTCCTAATATGAAGAGAAGACCATAATTTCAAGAACGTCTCTCAAGATTCGAAGTATGAAGTCGCTGCCAAATATCGGTCCGAGAAAGGTCTCAAATTGTGAATTGAGTTATGCTAAGATATGAACTTTAAGAGGCCCCGAGAAGCAGTTTTAAAAGATTTTGTCCTTTAGTTAACTATTGATTAAATCATCCCACTTTATTTTCAGCCAAAATTAACTATCGAAATAAGTCAAACAATGAATCCTCGTGATCATTCAATACAATCATAAAATATAAGAGATACACCTAGGAATAAGGGAGTCTAAGTGAATAATTAGGCCACATGAGTTCGTGTTAGTTTTCTAACTTATAATAACAATGATCTCGTTTTTATGCTTGGTATGGGGAATGTGAAACTTGAGGGTGATAAACATTCATGACAGCCTAAAACCCCAATGTAAGTCTTTGATTTCTTTACTTTTTTTGTATATATTTCTATCTTTTTAATAAAGGCCAAGGTGGGTGATTTATGATGAAAAATATAAATCGTGCTTTGAAATTAATGCATTGCATGAGGGCATTGCAATGGTCAAGTGTAGGGGATTTAATCAGTGTGAAAACACTTATCCCTTTACCACTTATTTCCAATAATAACAAGACCAAAACGTGTATTTTACGTCGTACAAGTCGGAATTATGTGTGGTTTGTGTTTTTATTGTGTTTCAGGATACAGATATGAAAAAGGGAGAAAACACGGGCTATCACGGGCTTTTATTGAAGAAAAAGACAAAAGACAAAGTCAAAAGGTCAAAAGTGCAAAAAGGAACGGAAGTCCAAGGCTTATTCTGAAGATTTATCGAAGAAAAAGTCTAAAAGACGGAAGTTTAATGAAGTTGAAGAACTCAAGTCTAATAGAAGAAGAAAATTATAAGAAAGTTCAATTTATATCGACTAATCCCGAGACAAAGTCGAGAAAGACGAGAAATTAATAGACGAGAAAGAGAAAGAAAGAAGGAGGCAACACTTAGCCTCCCCACCTCCTATATATACCCTCCTAATGACACATTAGGAGGGTGTTAGCTAGTTCATTTTTCTTTTGTAGTTTTAATTTTTAGAGAGAGAAAGTTTTTAACTTTCTCTCACTATTATTTCATCTTTTCTTTCTTTCATGTTTAAGCTTTAGTTTAATCTTGTATTTTGGAATCTTTAATCTACAAGTTCAAGTTTAAGCTTTTCATCCTTATTCTTCTTCTACCTTTCTTGATTTTGTTTATTTTTTTATTCGTGATAATCTTTGATTTTGTTTAATCTTGATGTTTGATTGATTAAAAAGTTTATCTTTTTTTTCATTTTTAAGTTTTTATACGAATTGAGCTTTGAGCTTATCATTCTTATTGGCTTATTTTGTATTTAGCTTATTTACTTTAAAGTTTTCTTAAAGGTTTCATCTTTTCAAGGTTTGTTTTAAAAAGTTGCTTATTTAGAGTTTTGAAAGTTCTTATTTGTGCTTATTAGCTCTTTTCGTCATAAATTGGTAAAGTATTGTATTGTGTAATGAATAGATTTTACTAGGTTTGAAAAATCGTTTTCTCGGTATCTTCTCCAATTCATCTCTGGTTAATTGTGCGACTCAGTTGTTTTCGGTAAAAATAATATATTTGGTTTTGGTAAAATAAATGTGCAAGACTTTAAAATAAATGATGAGTAATTAAAACTAAAACTATTTAAAACTTAAACGGTGCAATATTTAAAACTGAGAAATTAAATGACGTAAAATTAAAAGTTAACGAAAAGTAAATTGACAATCAAATAAACATGCAAAACGAGATTAAAATAGACTAAAACAAAACGAGTAACATTGACACTTTAACTAAAACAAAATATTAAAACAAAACAAAACAACCAATCGGAATACACCCGATCGGAATACACCCGATCGGAATCCAATCGGAATCCGATCGGAATGTACACCATCGGAAAGTTACTGATCGGAATGCACAAAAGGGCATGATCGGAATGTTGAAAATAGAAGCAAATCGGAATACACTTAAATTGACCCAGATCAGAATGTAGATATGAATCCCAATCGGAATAATGGAAAAGAATGCTAATCGAAATATCTAAAAGGAACTAATCGGAACACACAAACAAATCACCTCAATCGGAATAAAGTAAAATGCATGTAATCGGAATGTAATAAATCAACTCTAATCGGAACATTTTAAAACCCTTTTCCGATCAAGTGATCGGAATAAGGTGATGGTGCTGATCGGAATGAGCAAATCGGAAAAGGGTTTAATACCCTTTCCGATTACTCTCTTGATCCGAAATTTAAGCAAAGGGTAATAAGCTACTAGGATAAGCTAAAACCAAAACTTAAACGAATCTAATGTGAAAAAGACTAAATAAGCTCAAATTACAACTTATCCAAACTTAAAATAAACAAACTTTTAAATCAAACCATAAAAAGATGAACTTTTTAAGCACGAAAACATTAATGAACAACACGGATCATATGTAATTCGCACCAAAAGTAAACTAGAATCAAGAAAGGAAGATGAGAGATTAAACAAGAAAAGTAAAGATTCAAGAACAATAAATGAAAACTTACTTGAAAATTAAATGATTAAAGGTGCATAACAAGTAATTAAAGTGCAAGAAATTAAATAACAAGTATGAAAATGGTGGAAGTGGTGGGTTGTCAATCCACCCAACAACAAGAAATGAAATACTAATGGCCTATTTATAGTGGAGATTAGGGAGGAGCTTAGGAAGCTTCCTCCCTCTTTCCTCTTTTCCTTAATTGCACACTTAAGTCCTTTTCTTCTTAATCTTTTGTTAATCTTGGACATAATGACTTTGTCTAGGGATTTCTTTGAACTTGTCTCGACATTTCTTAATAAGTAAGACTCGAGTTCTTCGGCTTTAAGTAAACTTCCGCCTTTTGACTTTTTCTTCGATAAATCTTCAGAATTGGTCTTGGAATTCCGTTCTTTTTGCACTCTTGATCTTTCGACTTCATCTTTCGTCTTTTTCTTCGATAAAAGCCCGTGAATGCCGTGTTTTCTCCACTTTTCACCTTTTCGTCCTAAATCACAACAAAAACACAAACCACGCATAATTTCGACATAAATGACATAAAATACACGTTTTGGCTCGGTTATTATTGTAATTAAGTGGTAAAAAGGATGAGTGTTTGTACACCTATCAAATCCCCTACACTTGACCATTGCAATGTCCTCATGCAATGTATTAGTTACAAAGCACTTTTACATTTTTCATCACAATCAATCCACGTTGGCCTTTATTAATGAGATAGAAAATTATAAACATACAAAGTAAAGAAATCAAAATCATACCTTTGGGTTTTGGAAAGGTCGTGAATGATCATCATCCTCAAGTTTTCACTTTCTCCAAACCAAGCTTAGAAACGAGATCATTGTTATTATAAGTTAGCAAACTAACACGAACTCATGTGGGCCAATTATTCACTTAGACTCCCTTATTCCTAGGTGTATCTCATATATTTTATTGTTGTCTTGAATGATCACGAGGATACATTGTTTGACTTATTTAGATAATTATTTAGGCCGAAAATAAAGTGAACGATTTAATCAATAGTTAGCTAAAGGACAAAATCTTTTAAAACTGCTTCTCGGGACCTCATAAAGTTCATATCTTGGCATAACTCGCTTCGCGATTTGAGACCTCTCTCGGACCGATATTTGGCAACGACTTCATACTTCAAACCTTGAGAGACGTTCACGAAATTATGGTCTTCTCTTCATAATGGAATTTCTTCACTTGAAGTTTTGAGAGATTCATACTTGGACCACGACTTCTTCATTTTTCTCCAATCTTTATTTTGGACTTTGATATACAACGATCCGCCTCCTTTTATGACTTGGATCTATTTATCCTCATACCTTGCTAGGGTCTTTTCGGATACACTTCTCCATGACTTTTGGGGAGTTTGCTTTTCGTCGTGTGTCTCGATCCTTCATATAGATTTTCGATAAATGATTCTTCACATCACTTGGGATCTTTAGCAACAAAATGTAGCCCTCATGCCTTGTTAGGGCCTTTTCGGACTCGCCAATCTTCGCATCCCGCTTCAATAAGTTATGCCTTGGCTATGAACTCTAATCCGTACCGAGCAACTTTTAAACGATCTTGGGCTAGAAGCTAAGCAACTTTTCAAATCGTGCAACCTTATTTATTGCAGATACATTTATTAACAAGCGAAGGGAGAATAGGCTTATAATCAACTCACATAAATTCACGAAAGAATACCAAACTTATAATTGACACTATCATCTCTCGTTCTCCACAGTTTAAAATCTCAAGTAATGAGACTCGTGGATACTTAGCCTATTAAATCGAAGTTTTGGGTTTTCGAGTCGCCTATAGGATCTTGCAAATTCTTAGACTTCTTCAAGATTAGAATTTGCGTTTTAAAGTTCCCTTGATAAACGACTCTCTAGGATCAGTTATAGGAACTTGCGAAAAGTTCTTGTTCTTAATCCGTGAGGGTTAAGACTTTTGCGTTTTATAGCTCCCTATATAAAAGCCTAGAAAAACTTGACTTAAACACGTTAAGGATACTAGCTAGAGTAAACTAAGATAAGTAAACTCGGGTTGAGTCAAAAGATTCACAACGTTTGAAAATTAAAACCACTTTATTAAAATATTATTCTAGCAAAGAAAGAAAATAACTATACAAAGGTAAAACTAATAGGCCAAAATAGATCAAAATTTTTGAAAAATGTCGAAAAAATGATTTTTTGGGTTAAAATGAGGACAAATACAAGGAAAAGGCCACTTAACTTCGATAGAAGTCCCCCCCCTACACTTAATATAAACATTTTCCTCAATGTGTAAGCATGTGGGAGTAAACTCCTCTACACTTAGGACATTGTGCACTTTGTTTATATCTCGCTAAGGAAGAGACAACTAAAGAGATTCCTATTTTAATATTGAGAAATATAAAATAGTGAATCAAAAGAGTTTAGGATAGAACCGGGAAGAAGGGAAAACAGAATCACGGTTCGTCAAAAGTCATCAAGAGTGTGTCTTTGAAGCTCTAATCCCTGAACATGATAAGAAAGAAAGCAAGAAACACCACGGGGCTCCCCCTACACTTATGGTGAAGATAGATACATAATTGGGTTGCCTCCCAAAAAGCGCTTGTTTATATTAACCGAGTCACGAGCCTGACTCGTCCCCGAATTAAATGGTCCATGGGGAAGCCTCGAATGTGATACCGGGATCAAAGACCTTGTCCTCATTCCCGGTTGACATCAACAAAGGAGAGGCGGGGGGATAAGTCTTGAAAGGGAGAAATGTCCTTTCAACATACAAAAAGTATATGAAATCAAGGTCCACGGGAGGTGGGGTGGGTAAAGTAAGCACATTGTCCTCCCCCAAAGACAATGTATGCTGAGCAAGCGGCAAAGCCCTATTGTTATTAATCATAGCATAATCAATGTCACCTCCCGGGTCAAAGCACTCATCCTCCGTGATGGTCTCTAAAGGAGTGGATGAAAGGTGCTCGGGAGGGGGACTTGGGTTAATACGTTCCTGCAGCAAATTATCAAAAATAATGTCCCCCTCCATATCATTATCATCTATACCTGGAGGCATGGAGTGAATGTCGATTTCTTCCAGCAATGGGTCATTATCTTCAACAGGAGAAATAGATGGAGGTAAAGACGTGGAAAGAGAAGGAGAGGTCAATTCTTCGATTTGAGCAATAAGAAGGTGCACTTTCCGTAATCTGTCGCGAAGAAGCACGTCTTCCACCTCATCCACAAGATCAAGTTCATCGGTGAACTTCTCGTAAACCGGAGAAAATAAATCGTCATCACCCGCATCTCTCGGTGGAGATTGAGAAACTTCAAAAGTGAAATTCTCATAGCAGAGAGAAGAATCGTCATCATTAGGATCGACCTCTTCCGTAAGAGCAACGTCGTCCTCAGGCTCCATAGCAGTCGGTATGTCACAAACCTCATCATCACATAATTTATCGAGACCAACATCACTAAGCTCATTCAACGAATCACAATCCTTGGACACGTTAGGGATATCGAGAGAAGGGATGACAATAGCACTAGGGCATTGAACAGTAAGATCATTCCAAGAAATAGTAGGCTCATCGTCATCATCATCATAATAGTATGGATACACCGGAGGAGGAGTATAAGTCTCGATATTCGATATTTGCTCTTGTCGTTGATCCTCTTGACATTTTTCGATGATCTTGTTGAAAGCTTCTTGAAGTTGTTGACCTTGCTTAACAAGAGTGGCCCATTGTTCGTGGGAGCTCAAATATGCGAAGGAGGGTTGATGATCGATGATGTTTTGTGGGGGTTCAAATTGTTGAAAACCTGAATTATAGCATGGTTGTGGCTCATAGTAGTTCATCGGTTGAGAAGAATTAGAAACCGGGTTTGGTTCATAATAATCCATTGGTGAAGAAAATTGAGGACACTGATTTTTGCTCATAATAATTCATTGGTTGACAATAATAGGTATCGTGAGGACCCCCATAATTTTGGCAACATGGGTCGGGAGAAAAATCGGGTGCGTCTTGTGGATAGCTATTATCATTGTCATAATTGTACCCCGGTTCTTGCCCGTGACCATACGGGTATTGAACCGGGCACGAAACATGCCAATGAGAATCGCTTCCACAATAGATGCACGGGGGAACAGGAGTAGGTGGGTTCAAAAAGGACGAATTAGTCGAGTTGCACAAAGGACAAAATCCGAATAGGAATTGTGTATTATCGATATCGTTTCCGCACCGCTCACATGTACACCATTGACAAGAGTCGTTCCCGTACAATCGTCTCCCACACCCGACGCAATGGACATAAAAATCCATAAAGAAAGATAGATAAGCAAGAAGAATATTTTTGGTGCAAAACTTTGAAAAAGAAATGCTTTTTACGATTTTTTAAATGTTTTTGGGATTTTTGAAAATTTTGGACACGAAAAATAACGTTCACGAGTGAACGGATCCCAAAAGCCAACGCGTCTCTCACAAAAAACCGTTAATCCTTACGAAAAGAGCCGGCAGCGGCGCCATTTTAATGAATAGATTTTACTAGGTTTGAAAAATCGTTTTCTCGGTATCTTCTCGAATTGATCTCTGGTTATTTGTGCGACTCAGTTGTTTTCGGTAAAAATAATATATTTGGTTTTGGTAAAATAAATGTGCAAGACTTTAAAATAAATGATGAGTAATTAAAACTAAAACTATTTAAAACTTAAACGGTGCAATATTTAAAACTGAGAAATTAAATGACGTAAAATTAAAAGATAACGAAAAGTAAATTGACAATCAAATAAACATGCAAAATGAGATTAAAATAGACTAAAAACAAAACGAGTAACATTGACATTTTAACTAAAACAAAATATTAAAACAAAACAAAACAACCAATCGGAATACACCTGATCGGAATCCAATCGGAATCCGATCGGAATGTACACCATCAGAAAGTTACTGATCGGAATGCACAAAAGGGCATGATCGGAATGTTGAAAATAGAAGCAAATCGAAATACACTTAAATTGACCCAGATCGGAATGTAGATATGAATCCCAATCGGAATAATGGAAAAGAATGCTAATCGAAATATCTAAAAGGAACTAATCGGAATACACAAACAAATCACCTCAATCGGAATAAAGTAAAATGCATGTAATCGGAATGTGATAAATCAACTCTAATCGGAACATTTTAAAACCCTTTTCCGATCAAGTGATCGGAATAAGGTGATGGTGCTGATCGGAATGAGCAAATCGGAAAAGGGTTTAATACCCTTTCCGATTACTCTCTTGATCCGAAATTTAAGCAAAGGGTAATAAGCTACTAGGATAAGCTAAAACCAAAACTTAAACGAATCTAATGTGAAAAAGACTAAATAAGCTCAAATTACAACTTATCCAAACTTAAAATAAACAAACTTTTAAATCAAACCATAAAAAGATGAACTTTTTAACCACGAAAACATTAATGAACAACACGGATCATATGTAATTCGCACCAAAAGTAAACTAGAATCAAGAAAGGAAGATGAGAGATTAAACAAGAAAAGTAAAGATTCAAGAACAATAAATGAAAACTTACTTGAAAATTAAATGATTAAAGGTGCATAACAAGTAATTAAAGTGCAAGAAATGAAATAACAAGTATGAAAATGGTGGAAGTGGTGGGTTGTCAATCCACCTAACAACAAGAAATGAAATACTAATGGCCTATTTATAGTGGAGATTAGGGAGGAGCTTAGGAAGCTTCCTCCCTCTTTCCTCTTTTCCTTAATTGCACACTTAAGTCCTTTTCTTCTTAATCTTTTGTTAATCTTGGACTTAATGACTTTGTCTCGGGATTTCTTTGAACTTGTCTCGACATTTCTTCATAAATAAGACTCGAGTTCTTCGGCTTTAAGTAAACTTCCGCCTTTTGACTTTTTCTTCGATAAATCTTCAGAATTGGTCTTGGACTTCCGTTATTTTTGCACTCTTGATCTTTCTACTTCATCTTTCGTCTTTTTCTTCGATAAAAGCCCGTGAATGCCGTGTTTTCTCCACTTTTCACCTTTTCGTCCTAAATCACAACAAAAACACAAACCACGCATAATTCCGACATAAATGACATAAATACACGTTTTGGCTCGGTTATTATTGTAATTAAGTGGTAAAAAGGATGGGTGTTTTCACACCTATCATTGTGCTTTTCATAAAGGAAGCTTATGATTTTGCTTATTACGTACTTCATTCCATCGGAAAGGTAAACCCTTTTCAGACGGGGTATTCCGATCAGTCCATTGGATTAGGGCTTTGGATTCCGACTGGTATTCCGATACTTTGTATCGGATTAGGGTTTTGGGATTCCGATCGTTATTCCGACCGGGATTCCGACGACAGTGATCATTCTATTATTTCGACAGTGTTGTTTTCCGATAGTGTGATTCCGACAGTTCTCAATGTTCATTATTCCGATTCTTTCATAAGCATTCCGACAGGATTTCCTTGGACATATTTCGACGAAGCGTTCCGATGGTTTCAGTCCGACTGTATTCCGATCATGCTATTCCGATGGGATTCCGATCATGGACATTCCGACGAGTTTAAGTTTTTATTTTTATAAAGTTTTAAGTTCTAAATTCAGTTTTAAGTTGTTAATCATTTATTTTTAACTCGTAATTTTTAGTTTAATTTTTAAAGCTTTTATTTTTACTCAACGACATTTTCATATTTGCTTTTAGTTTAAAATAGATAATCAAACCATTTTATTTTCCACCAAGAACGACTGAGTCACACTTTTAACTAGTAATCAATTCGAAAAGACAGGTTTAACTTACTTTCATACAAGAAAATCTCTTGTATTAAAAAGTCATGCACAACAAATTTGAAATGTCAATGATGGGCGAACTAAAATTCTTTTTAGGCATTCAAGTTCACCAATCCCCAAGTGGTATCTTTATAAACCAAGCTAAGTATTGTCAAGAGATAATCAAAAAGCATGGTATGACCTCATGTGACCCCGTTGGGACACCATTATCAACCACATCCCTATATGCTGATTTGGAGGGAGATGCCATAGATCAAACAAATAATCATTCTATGATCGGCTCCCTCATGTACTTAACAGCAAACCGACCAGATATATCACATACTACGTGTTATTGTGCACGATATCAAGAACGACCCACTGAAAAGCACCTCAAGGAGGTTAAACAGATCTTTCAGTACCTAAAGAATACCATTCATTTGGGACTCTGGTATCCGAGGGAAACCGGTTTCTTTCTAACGGCCTATTCAGATTTTGATCATGCAGGGTGTCTTGATACACGTAAACGTACTTCTGGTGGTGCACAATTTATAGGTCAAGATAAGCTTGTGGGATGGTCTTCCAAGAAGCAGGATTGCACATCATTGTCATCAGCTGAAGGGGAGTATGTGTTTCTATCTGCGTGTTGTTCTCAAGTTTTATGGATGATAACACAACTCACGGATTATGGCTTCCACATTGATAAAGTACATATGTACTGTGACTCAAAGTCCATCATAGCCATCTCCTGCAATCTGGTACAACATTCCCGCACGAAGAACATTGATGTCAGATATCACTTCATTAAGGAACAAGTTGAAAAGGGTATCGTTGAACTTTACTTTGTTGGAACTGATTACCAATTAGCTTACTTGTTTACAAAGCTCTTTCGAAAGAGAGGTATACGTATCTAGTTAGGCAAATTGGTATGAGATGTTTGAATCCAGCAGAACTGGAGATTCTGTCAAAGAAGCCTGCTTGATTCATCTATCGAACATCTACATGTAAATATTTATGAAAAACAGAAATACAAAATTAAAAAATCTTTGAAAATCCAAAAAGATTCTTCTCGACATGTCTTTTAGTATCGATAATATGGACGTGCCTATAAATGTCGCTCAATAACAACACGGGTGTGTACATAAAGCTCTAATGAAAGATGTAAATATTTTTCAAAACATGTCATTTCTACTTTCAATAAAGGAAAATGTCTATCTTGGACAATTTTTCCAACAACGGGTAGAGCAATCTATCTTGGGGTGAGCTTTCCACAAAACATTCAACGTTTTGTGCTCAACACAATGGCTTGTAATCACTTTGAGCTTGCAACCCGGTTCTATATTTACGGGGGAGTGTACGCTTTAGTGCCCTTACCCTCAGCAAAAGAAGAGAAATCTTCTTACACTTGAGTGGATTCGTTAAGACATTCAAAGTCTATGAACTCAAGTTTATGCTTTAGAAAAACCTTTTCGCCAAAAAGAATTGATTTTTCAAAAAGCGTTGAACATAATTTTTTCAAGAATTTCTCAATGATATTCAAAATCTTTCAAAAATTGTGTGTTCAACAACTCCTATCCTCAAAAGTTTAATGTGGACCATATCCTCGTCATGACAATTCCATTGGATCAATTTTTGAGGGGAGCGTTCCAACTTCATGCTAAGTTTGACACATCTTTCTCCCGAAAGTTTTCAAGAGTATTTTTCACAATATATTTTAATCAAATTTGGTATCTCTAATATCAAACGATTTTATATATTAGAGATATGGGAGAAAATGTGATTAAAATGTGATCTAAAGACTCAAGCACTCATGGTTACGATCAAATACCCACAACATCTTTAATCACGACGTTATTGGTGTCAAAAGGGTGGTTAGGTTTAAGTCCTATGATCCAACCAGAACCGGAGGGATCTTCCCAGGGACAATCCAATAGATTATTAAAAGTCCTTAGGAAAGATAGAGTAGAATGTGAACATAGCTGAATGTCGACTAAGTACTGATGCTAGCACTGGAACAATCACAACAAGGTGATAGTAATGATGTCTTGGTAAGCATTGAAGGGGTTGAAGAATGAAAAAGAAATGTAAGGATAAAGGGTGTAAACAAAGAAGCCCTCCATACAACTTAGGCGGAAATCGGGTCAACACATCATGAAGACAACACATCATAGACTGTGATGTAATGTACAACCCCTCCCCAGCTGACTCAGGCTTCTCTCAAAAGAGGTTTGTTTTATTGTCACGGAGATCAACATGACTTTTATTGACTTTATCACTCCGAGATTGTTGATATTGAATAGGTGGCATCTACTCCAGCCTCCGACTACTAAATGTGCACAAATCGAGTCTAGAGCCAAGAGATCAATCAAATCTCGTTAGGACACACGGATGAAGATCAAGAGAGTCCTACACTATATCTGTAACACCCCATTTTGGTAAATGGAATGTCATTCGTGATTATGGCATGTCATCAAAGAATACAAGGATAAATGTATAAAACATCACATGACCATAAAGGAAATACCAGAATCAAACATCGGTACCCCAAAAGTAGAACTCATCACACACAAACATAAGAACTGTAAATGAAAAGGACTAAACAATGTCCATGGAAATGAGTATAAAAGTATAATGAAATGCATAAAGTAATGAAGGCTAGGAAGCTTTCAATCCATATGCATGTACGCTTAAAGTCTACGAGCGTCCTTGAGTACCTGCCGTTTTAGGAACATGAAAGGGAAAACGACTGAGCAATACGCTCAGTGCACAGATGTACAAATAAAGCATGAATAATATAAGCATGTAAGCATAAAGCAGCGGAAAAGACTAAGTCCTGGATAACCTGGTATATCTTAGTAAAACTGGTTTTATAGTTTGAAAAGCCTTATGTTTATCTTATAAAAATTGTTTAACATGTTTACCATTAGCCAATATAGGTCATGAAATATCAACGTGCATGAATACTTGGAGGGGTGACCTCGTCATGCAAATTAGAGGGGCTGCCTCTAATTTATATATAAGTTTTAGGGTAGGAGGGATCAGCTCCTTGTGAAGGATGCAAGGCACACACCACATTCACCTGATTAATATGCTGAAACATGTAACTTAGGATGCACCCATACGCCCCACATGATAATAATAATAATATGGCCAAAAGTTGAAGGGACGCCACGAGCTATCACTCCGCCGTGGTGAAGTCATAACACTGGTGCCTCCAGTGTTATGGTTATGGTACCTCCATAACTAGGTGAAACTGGTCATGCATGTATATGGCTTTAGGTATCTAATTAAACATAAGCAATCAAAACATATAAAACATATACTGGGGAAAACAGTTGGTTGCATACGGGGAATCCTAATAAGGAAGAACGTCCATACTGAAAGGACGGAGAATCCGTACCTTATGTCCAGTGAACGAAGAAGACGAACGGAAGAGAGTCCTACTTCGATACCACTAATGCTACATATATAATATATGTGTATAAGTATCTGATTACTGAGTACGTAACTGGTTTTATATCATGTCTTAGCTTGTTTTATATGTTCATGTCTTGTTTTACTGATTTTAACGTTATGATGTGTTTATCATGTATTATGTCTATTCTGATTAAGTATTACTTGTATTTCTTGTATTATTATACTTGTTGTGTAATAATAAGTAACTTTCTAAAATAGCAGGTTTCCTTTAATAGAAAGTTTCCAAAAATAGAAAGTTTCCAAAATACATTTACTGCTTAAAATAGATAAGTTTCTAAAAATAGAAAGTTTCCATAAATAGATTAGTTGCCTTAATTAAATAAGTTCCTAAAATAGAAAGTTTCCATAAATAGAAATAAGCTGGATTATTAAGCTAATAATATAAGCTTAAGTGTTTACTGATTAATATTCTAAGTCATGTGATTAAATAGTATAGTTTATTAATTATTCCATGTAAATTAAATAAACTATAGGTTAAAGTATTTAATTAAATATAACATGATTTAATTAAATAAAAGGTAAACAAATTACTTGGGCTAAAACATGTATTAATACTTATTATTAATATAACCTAAGTCATGTAAATTAATTAATTATAAGGCATGTTTAATAATTAATTAATTATATAGTCTAACTTAAATAATAAATACTTAGGTTAAGATTCATGTATTATTAATAGTAATAATAACCTAAGTCATGTTATAAGTAAATTAATTATGTACATGTTAAATTAATTTAATTTAAGCTTGTAAATAAATAATCTTGTAAAATAACTAAACTTGTAAAATTTATTAAGTCATGAACCGTGCCCGTGAACCCGTGAACCGGACCCGTGAACCGGTCAACAAATGCACCCTTAACAGTGGCAAAACCGGCTTGGCCGGTTGCCACTGTTTTCGTAAAAACAGCCACCGGCTGAGCCGGAGGCTCCCCCTGTTTTTTCGGCTGTAGCCGCCGGTTGGGCAGAGTTCCCACCGGTAGTTAGCTGGTGGTTTCCCCCTGATGCCGCGGATGTTATCCCTGCTTTCCTTAAATAGCCACCGGCTTATGCCGGTGGTGTTCTTGTTTCTGCCGAGACCCAAACAAACACCAAACCACATCACGACCAAGGTCGGGGTCCCTTGTTCTTGCGATCAAACATCACAGCCCATACTGAGACCTCTTGGTCTCGGTTGTTGGTGCGAACAAAAGCAAGCCGAGACCTTTTGGTCTCGGTTCCTTGCGTCGGCCGAAACAAAAACCCCTAAAACCCATGATTTATTTACCCCCCCTCCCCCCATGATTAATTACATGTCATGTTAACTTGTTTATTATAACCTTACGATTCCATGTGTTTTTATCTAATAAAAACATAAAATAAAAGGGGTTTAATAATTTACCGAATACGTGAAACAATGAATGATGAAAACACGAACACCCTTGCAAGATTTGATCACCAAAAATCAACCAACACACCTCTTTTGGTGTGTTCTACCCGGCAGCCAAAAGAGAGAGAGGAAAGGATTAGGGTTTTTGATATTTTCTAATTTACTGTGATTATGAAAATATCCTTTTCCTTTTTCTTGTTTTAGTAAAGTTCAAAGTGGGCTTGGACCTTGTCTTGTGTTGGTGCCGCGGGTAAGAGGGGCCCACAAGGGGTAACCCATTGTTTTCCGTGTCTTAAGATTATATGTTTTCTCATGTCGTGTTTACGTATTTTATTTAGTTATCGTTCGTGTCGTAATATATTTATTCGTAATCGTAATAAATATACGTAAATACATAATATTAAGCTCGTGATTATTTACGTTCATGATTTCATGTTCGTATGTTCGTGATTATAATTATAATTTAAATAATTATCGTGTCTTAATTCGTATTAAATACTTATCGTGTTATAACACGTACGTAATACTTGTAAATCTTATTCGTGAAACGTAACTGTGCTATAAAAGGAAAGTTCTAATCATGTACGTACGATCATAAGGGTTTCATGGTAAAAGCATGCGGGTTTTACAACTCTTCCCCCCCTAAAAAGAATAATTCGTCCCCGAATTATAGATAATGTAAACTGGAAAAAGAAGAACATACCCGAATTCAAAATTTGAAATGAGGGTAAGAAGCCCGGATAGACTCCTCTGTTTCCCAAGTGGCTTCCCACTCGGTATGATCCCTCCAATGAATTTTGACGAATGGAATCTTCTTCCTTCTCATGACTCGTTCTTGTCTGTCAAGAACTCGTTTGGGTTCTTCTATGAAAGTGAGATCTTCACGAATTTGTTCCAGTAGATACTGAACCATGTGAAGGGGATGATACTTGTACCCTCTGA
Source organism: Glebionis coronaria (assembly GCA_025667525.1). NCBI lineage: Eukaryota > Viridiplantae > Streptophyta > Magnoliopsida > Asterales > Asteraceae > Glebionis > Glebionis coronaria. Next base: position 270,991,307 of record CM046878.1, read on the forward strand.
GTAAGGACACATGGAAAACATCGTGAACATGAGAAAGCTGCGGAGGTAACGCTAAACGGTAAGATACTTCACCGACTCGCTCAATGACATCAAACGGTCCGATGAATCGAGGACTGAGCTTCCCTTTGATTCCAAAACGTCTAACCCCACGTGCCGGCGAAACCTTAAGGAAAACGTGATCTTCTACGTTAAAGTGTAAGTCGCTATGATGCTTGTCTGCAAAATCTTCTGACGTGACCGTGCTTCTTGCAGTTTCTGATTAGCTACTGCGACCTTCTCATTGGTCAACTCAATCATTTCTGGTCCTTCAAGTGTTCGCTCACCAACCTGATCCCAGCAGATTGGGGCGCGACACTTCATGCCATACAACATCTCGAATGAATCACACTTGATACTTGCGTGCCAACTGTTGTTTTATGCAAACTCTACCAAACAGATGTAATCGTCCCAATCTCCCGTCCATTCCAACGCACATGAACTCAACATGTTTTCCAATGTCTGAATTGTTCGCTCCGATTGCCCGTCTGATTGAGGATGAAAAGTCGTGCTAAGCTTAAGTTTTGTACACCAAGCCTTCTGCAGACTTCTCCAGAATCGCGAAGTGAACCGAGGATCTCTGTCTGCGACGATGCTGGATGGAGCACCATGAAGTCTCATGATCTCCCTCCTATAAGTATCGGCGAGTTTACTGACCAAATCTTCCTTACGGATCGGTAAGAAATGAGCTGATTTGGTAAGTCGATCAACGATAACCCAAATCGCATCGTGCTTCCTCTTTGTCTGCGGAAGACCGGTAACAAAATCCATGGAGATCTTGTCCCACTTCCACTATGGAATATCTAACGGTTGAAGAAGACCTCCAGATCGCTGATGCTCGATCTTAACCTGCTGGCAGGTAAGACATTTGGAGACGTAAGTCGCAACATCCTGTTTCATACCACTCCACCAAAAGTATTGCTTGATGTCATGGTACGTCTTGGTCGAACCAGGATGAATAGAGAATGGGGAGCTATGAGACTTAGCTAACAATGCTTCCCGGAGTTCTTGATCATCAGGAACACAAAGTCTCGTACCCTGCCATAAGATACAATCTGCGTCTACCCGAAATTTTGTCTGCTTCTCCAGATTCTGAATTATCGCCCAGATTTCACCATCATCTTTCTGAGCTTCCTTGATCCTAGAGAGTAACTCGGGTTCCACTCTAAGATTAGCCCAGTAACCGTGTTGTCCACATACCATGATCTCTATGTCTAGTCGCTCCAAGTCTCTTATAATTTCCTCCTCAATTTTAATGCCGTTTATCATTCCAGACTTTCTGCTAAGTGCATCTGCCATTACATTCGCCTTGCCGGGATGATACTGCATATTAAAGTCATAATCCTTCAACAGCTCTAACCATCTCCTCTGTCTCATGTTCAATTCACGTTGAGTGAAGATATACTTCAATCTCTTGTGGTCCGTGAAAATGTCACATGATTCTCCATACAAGTAGTGCCTCCATATCTTCAAAGCAAACACGACTGCTGCAAGTTCCAAGTCATGCGTAGGGTAATTCTCCTCATAAGGCTTAAGCTGCCGTGAAGCGTACGCGATCACTTTCCCATGTTGCATGAGAACACAGCCAAGTCCCTTCCCTGATGCATCACTGTAGATATGAAGTCCACCTGTACCAGATGGGAGAGTAAGAATCGGTGCAGATACTAATTTCTGCTGTAGGTCTTCAAAGCTCTCCTCTCTTTCTTCAGTCCATACGAATTTCTCCCCTTTCCGCATCAGTTTGGTCAATGGTAGTGCTAAACGGGAAAAGTTCTCCACGAACCTACGATAATAACCAGCTAAGCCTAGGAAACTACGGACTTCAGTCGCTGATGTCGGTCTTGGCCACTTGGTAATAGCCTCAACCTTTTCTGGATCCATCGTGATTCCTTCTACTGATACAATGTGACCTAAGAATGCCACCTTGTCTAACCAAAACTCACACTTGGAGAATTTAGCATACAGCTGCTTCTGGCGAAGGATCTGCCGCCAATTTAATGTAGGAATTTTATGTATTGTGCAATTATCGTTCGTTTCCTCGACTCACTCGAATTGATATCGGATTTAACGTAAGATTAATTGTTCTTGGTAAAAACACTTTATGGTATTTAGAAACTAAAGACTATTTAATTAAAAACTAATTAATCTAATTAAAAAAGGAAATATTTAATTAATACTTCTTTTTCAAATTGAAACAAAACTATTTAAAAATCAAAAAGTATTATGAAACTAATTTTAAAACTATAAAACTATTTGAATTAATTTGAAATCTAATTTAAAATTTAAATAAAACTCAAATTTATTAAATCTAATTAAAAAGTAAAAAATTTTAAAACTAATTAAAATATATTTATTTTAAAGATTATAAACTAATTTTAAACTAATCTAAAAACTAATTTGAATTTAAAGAAATTTAAAACTAATTTTATATGAAACTAAATTAAATAGAAAAACTAATTTTAAAAATAATTTTAAAATTCTAAAAGTAATAAAAATATTTTTTATCTTTTTTTTTAAAAAACTTTATAAAAGTAAATAATTAAAACTTTCAATTAAAACTAACTAAACAAAACTTGTAATAATATCTATTAATAAAACTGGCAGACACTTTTAAATCCTATATAAATTAATTGTCTAGTAATTAAACTCAAATGAAGTACTAGCAGAGATGGTTATAGCTTTAGGCTGTTGAGCGAGGTGTCACGGGTCGAGTCTAGCTAAGGACGAAATTGGCTAATATATATTTTATATATATATTTTTTATTTTGGAAGTAAATTTTTGACAGCATAAAACACTCATACCAAATGGGCCTGAGCTTAAAACAGATAAGCTAAATAACTAACTAAACAGCAAAATCCAAACAAGCTGAATCAAATAAGCACAGAATACTGAAAAAGCAATTAAGCAGATAAGTATAATACTATTAAAAGCAAATTTAAACTGATAATAAGCTAATAAAATAGTATCAATCAGCAAAGCAATAAATACCCAAATAAGCAAAACAACTTAAACAAGAAATAAGCAGATTAAACTAAGCTAAAGACCTAATAATCAATTAAGCAAGGATGACCAAACCAGTAAATACGTAAGCAGATAATCTATAAGAATAATCCAACTAAACTAGCAGACTTAAACAGATCTTAACCCAAACCAAAATCTAAAAAAAACTAAACAAAACTGATTATACTAAGCTGATCCAAACAAACTCAAGTCAAACACAAGCAGATTAAATAAACATAAGCATATTCAAATAACTCAAGCAGATTTATTAAAACAGACTTAACTAAAACTTGTAAAAACAAAATAAGAAACAAACCTGATGTCGAAATCCTTTGGGAAGAAGGGATGAGCGCTGAGCCCCCTTATAATCGAAACCGAAACCACCTTATTACCCAAACTCCACCATCTCTCGAACCAAAATAATCAACATAAACCTAGTCGAACCAAATTTATTTAACTTCCCAGTAGGGGAAATTAATTTATACCAAATTTATCTTATATTATCTAAATCAAATTATTACTTAATTTGATTAAATAATATTTAATTTATTATGACTAAACAGCTTAAATTAAATTGCACTAATCAGAACTTCAATAAAAATAAAGAGCCACGAATTAATTAAAATTAAAATGACATTTCATTAATATTAAAATTGATGATTACATTACTGAAAAAAGAAAATACAATTATTCTAAACTATTTTTGCATAATAAAAATAAAATAAAATTGGCACGAGAGCAAAATTACACAATGAAGGGGGTTTTTATAGGAAAACCCTAGAAACCTTCTTCATTATATTGGTGAGCAAGGAAATAAATCTCAGCCGCTAAACACATCTTTTCTTCCTTCTCTTTCTTTTCTTCTTGATCAAACGGCTGAGAATCACCCCCTTTTCACTCGGATCGCCAAGCTGTCCACTTTGTGCTTGTGTTTCTTTGCTGCTGAGTTGGCAAGTTTTAATTGGAGGGATGGTGATGGTGATGTGGTTTATCCAATCACATGCAAGAGATTGGCCACGGAGGTGAGGACCTGATAGGTGTGTAAACACCCATCCTTTTTACCACTTAATTACAATAATAACCGGGCTAAAACGTGTATTTTATGTCTTTTATGTCGGAATTATGCGTGGTTTGTGTTTTTGTTGTGATTTAGGACGAAAAGGTGAAAAGTGGAGAAAACACGGGCATTCACGGGCTTTTATCAAAGAAAAAGACGATAGACGAAGTCAAGAAGTCAATAGTGCAAAAAGAACGGAAGTCCAAGACCAATTCTGAAGATTTATCGAAGAAAAAGTCAAAAGACGGAAGTTTACTAAAAGCCGAAGAACTCAAGTCTTATTTGTTGAAGAATTAAAAGACGAGTCCAAAGAAATCCCGAGCCAAAAGTCATTAAGTCCAATATTTAAGAAGATTAAAAGGCTTAAGGACTAATGGTGCAATTAACAAAAGATTAAGAAGAGAAGGACTAAGCATGCAATTAAGGAGAAATGAAAGAGTGGAGGAAGCTTCCTAAGCACTCCCTAATCCTCCCCTATATATAGATTAGACTAGATTAGCATTTTTCTTTGTTGGATAGTTTGACACACTATTTCTTCCATTTTATTTACCTTGCACCTTTAAATTCATGTCCATTTAATTACTTGTCAAATTTAAATACCTTGTCTTGCACCTTAATTACATTTAGTTGTCAATCTTTACTTTTTCTTGTTAATCTCTTATCTACCTTTCTTTATTTGATCTTAATCTTCATGCTTTATTGTTTATGTTCATGTTCTTGATTTTTATTGATTTATTTAAGTGGGTTTTGATTATTGTGGTTAGTTTTATTAGTCTGATTGTTTTGGATTGTTTGATTATCATTAGTAGATGTTTTGTGATTAGTTTGATTTAATTTTGTGGTTGGTTTTGCTTAAGTTTGATTAGATTCGTGTGTACTGTGCTTTCCTTGTTCTTCGCCTTTGCTGTTACTGATCTTCCAGGTATTCCGCATCAAGTCGGTTATTCCGAGTGAAGGATTTCAAAAGTTGTTTATTCGGAATATCATTTGTTCCGAACCAAAGTCGTTCATCCGGAATATTGGACATTCCGGATCAAGGAGATTCATTCGGAATATTTATTATTCCGGATGAATACCATCATTCGGAATATTTATTATTCCGGATCAATACTTTCATTCGGAATATCTGACATTCCGGATCAACAGAATATTCCGGATCAAGGGAATATTCCGGATCAACCTCTCATTCCGAATCAAATAATATTCCGGATCAAGCAAGTTCATCCGGAATAATTTATTATTCCGGATCAAGGAGTTTATTCGGAATATCAAGACATTCCGGATCAAGGGTTTTATTCGGAATATTATTCCGGATCAAGAATTATTCCGGATCAACAACAACATTCCGAATCAAGACCAACATTCCTAATAAAGAAGTTATTCCGGATAAGTGACATATTCCGGATAAGCCATTTATTCCGGATCAAGGTATTTGGTAAATATTCCGAGTGAAGAAAAACATTCCGAACGAAGGTGACATTCCGGATGAATGTTTATTCCGCATGAGGGTATTATTCTGGATGAGCTAATTTTCAAGTTTCTTTAATTCCAGTTTTTAAGTTTCTGCTTTTTAATTTCAAGCCTTATTTTTCCCGCCTTTTTCCTTAGACGCACTTTAAGTTTATTTGCCTTAGATTTATTTTAGCCTTGCCTTAGTTTAAGTTTTAGTTTTAGTTGCGTTTTAAGTTTGCCTTAGTTAGATTTAAGTTTGCGTTATTTACGTTTAGTGCCTTTTAATTTTAGTCACGCTTTTTAAATACTTGCCCTTTACTTTAAATTAGACTTAGATTTACGTTAAAGTGCCCATTTACTTTAATTGTTTCGCACTTTTTAATACTACAACGACACAACTTTTGTTTCACCAAAGAACGACTGAGTCACACATAGATAACCAGATCAATTCGATTAGACCAACACAACGAACTTTAATTTTTAGCTAAGTAAAACATAGTTATCAAATGGCACCGCTGCCGGCTCTTTTCGTAAAGATTAACGGTTTTCTGTGAGAGACGCGTTGCTTTTTGGGATCCGTTCACTTGTGAGCGTTATTTTTCTTGTTTAAAAATCTTCAAAAAAAACCATAAAAATTAAAAATTGTTAAAAATCCATAAAAATTAAAAATTTCAAAAATCCAAAAAGATTTTATTTTTATTGTGTATATATATTGTCTTTGCGTTTGGTATTGTTTTCTTTTGCCTTTGTAGGTGTATGCGTACTAGATCTTCTAATTATCAAGAGCCCGAGACTCGAGAAGATTTAAGTATGGCAGGTGTTAACAACAACAATAATCCACCGCACCTCAACAATAATAACAACAATGTTCTTCCACAGCCCGATCTTCGGACAATGGAGGAGCTTTGTCAACCTACCATGTTTGGACGAGGAGGACCGATTGCGCCGATGCAAATCACGGCTCCGGAGTTTTCGTTGAAACACCACATGATTCAGCAAGTGCAAACTAATCCATTCACAAGAATGCCTGATGATGATGCCAATAAACACCTCGACAAGTTCATTACAATCACCCAAAGCATGAAGTTGCCCGGTGCCACAATGGATGTTCTTCGCCTACAACTCTTCCCACATACTTTATCACATCATGCCGAGAAATGGTTTGATCGTCTCCCGAAGAATTCTATTCATACTTGGGATGACATGACTCAACGCTTTTTGTCGCGCTACTTTCCACCATCCATGGTCACGAGCCTTCGCAATCAAATCAGCGGTTTCATGCAAGACCCCGATGAATCTCTTTTTGATGCTTGGGAAAGATATAATGTCTTAATCGATAGATGTCCAAACCACAACATGCTCCCTGTAACCTTAATCGATACCTTCTACAACGGTTTGACTTTTCGAGATCGTGATACGATTAATGCAGCCGCCGGTGGCACATTTATGAAAAAGAGACCCGAGGAGTGTAGAGAGCTTATTGAGAACATGACTACTCACCACAAAAACTGGGATTCCTCCGCTTCTTCAAGGAACAACCCGAGAGTCAATGTTTCCTCCACTTCAGCAAGCCCTGACATGACCGAATTTACCCGCATGATGACTGAAATGAACAAAAGTATCTTGCTTCTCGCTTCAAACCAACAACAACAAGTTAAAGCGGTTGCTAATCCTTGTGAAACATGTGACGGTCCTCACTCATACACTGATTGTCATTCTACACAAGGAAATCCGGAAAATGTGTATGCAGCTTATGGTAATTATTCACCGGAAAATTACCAAGCTCGACCTCAGGGGGATAGAAATTTGCTGAATTACCGGTCAAACAACTACCTTTCACCCGGTTTTTCTCCTCAGAACTAAAACCCCACCAACAACTACAATAGAAGCAACCAAATCCCACCAAGAGCTTCTAATCCTTATCACCCACCCACTCAACAAGCCCCACCCATTAATCCTGATGTCGAAGCTTTGATGAGAACCCAAGGTGAGAAAATCAAGAATCTGCAGAGCCAAATTATCAATTTGAAAGGAGATATCACCAAGCAAGGAAATGACATTAGATCCGAGCTTCGAGATAATATTCAATCCTCCTTCAGCACTCAAACTAATGATATAAAGAATATGCTTGCTAGTTTCTTGCCCACAGCTCAACCTTCTTCTTCGAGTTCTCTACCTTCTAACACCGTCACCAATCCACGAGCAAATGTGAGTGCTATTACTACTCGTAGTGGAGTTACCATAGTAGGACCACCTATCCCGCCCTCATCATCTACACCTCTTCCACCACCATTTATCCCTACTCCTCTTATACCTAGTATTAGTACATCATTACCGTCTCCGCCTCGTCATGACGATGTATCTAGGAAGGACCCTTCCACATCTCAACCTTTATCTACTACACCTGCACCTTCACCACCCAAACCCAATATTCCTTATCCATCTCGTATAGGCAAGACCAAAATGCACACAAAGGATGACGTTCAAGTGTCGAATTATTTGAAGATGATCTCTCAAATGAATTTCAACATTAGACTTATTGAAGCACTTGTCCACATGCCGAAATTTGTGAAAGCATTCAAGGAATTGCTTAACAAGAAGGAGAAGTTGATTGAGCTCGCCAACACATGCTTAAATGAAAACTGTTCTGCAGTTATTCTTAAAGAACTTCCGGAAAAGCTTGGAGATCCCGGTCGTTTTGTGTTGCCTTGCATCTTCAACAAAACCGAAGAATTTACTGCCCTTGCTGATCTCGGTGCTAGTATTAATCTTATGCCTTTGAGTGTTTGGAAAACACTATCATTACCCGACCTTACTCCAACAAAGATGACTCTTGAACTTGCAAATCGTACTCTCGCTTACCCCGTTGGTATTGCCGAAGACGTGTTCATTAAAGTTGGCACATTTACTTTCCCGGTCGACTTTGTCGTTGTTGATTATGAAATAGACCCTCGTATTCCTTTAATACTTGGTTGGCCATTCTTGAGAACCGGACGAGCTCTAGTTGATGTTGCCGAAGGTGAGTTAATCTTAAGAGTCGGGGATGATGCCCAAGTTTTTAAAATGGGGAAGCTTACAAGCAAATCCTATGGACGAGAATCAGTTAATATGATTAATGTGATCGATGATTTTGTCATCTACAACAATCCTCTATTCGAGTCTTGCATCGCTAATCCACTGTTTCAAGATGATGTGGATGATTCTCGCTCCAATTTGCAACCTTCACCCATTTATGATTCTCCACCGATCTTTGATGCTTATGATGATGATTCTAGCTCAGGTTCGGATGATTTTGATGATTGTACTTCCGAGTATCCCGAACTGCCTACATATGATGATTTTGATGAGGCCGATACTCTTTCGAGTGATTCTTCACATGATGAAGATCCTCCGTCATCCATGCTTAATCCTACTTTGGATGATTACTCATTTGAGGAAGATTTCTCTGATTTTCTCAACACTTACTTCCCTCATGAGAGTGATGCTCCTCCTTTGGACTTTGAAGATTATCGTCTTGATCCTACTTTGGATTTGAAGAAAATTCTTTCAAAGGAGAAGCAACCGGTCGACACCAATATCCGCAGCACGTATGAGTTAACACCTCTTTGTCCCCCTTCTGAGGACGAGGTTGTGCATCTTCTTCGCGGATCTTCTTCACATTCTGCTGAGCCTGAGTGCTATTTTCCCCTAAAGGAAAAGGTGTTCGACCCCGGTATCGATATTCTACAGCCATCTCAGTATCCACCTGATGAAATAAAAGGAAAAATCTTTGGAACTATTGAAGACATGCTTGCACTACCTCACCCTTGCTTCCATCGTGCTCCATCTTTGCTTAAGGGAACCTTGCTTACTCTTCTTTGGCTTGCCTTGTTACCCTTAAGCTTATGTTATTTGATGGACGAAAACTATGTCTTTGATCCTGGTGGATATATTTCATGCTTCTTCCTATTATGATCAAGGTCGAGTCAGGCTCACGACTCGTTAATCAAAAACCAAGCGCTTCTTGGGAGGCAACCCATGCATCTATCTTTTAGCTTTCTTTATCCTAAGTATAGGGGAGACCCGTTGGTGTTTGCTATCTCCTCTCTTCTTCTAATCAGGGATTCGAGCTTCAATGATCCACTCTTGATGATTTTTGACTACCGTGATTCCGTGTTCCCTTCATCCCGGTTCTATCCTAAACTCTTTTCGATTCACTATTTTATATTTTTCAATATTAAAATAGGAATCTCTTTAGTTGTCCTTTCCTTAGCAAGATTTAAAAAACGTGCACAATGTCCTAAGTGTAGGGGAGTTTACTCCCACATGCTTAAACATTGAGGACAATGTTTATATTAAGTGTAGGGGGACTTCTATCGAAGTTATGTGGCTCTTTTCCTTGTATTTGTCCTCATTTTAACCAGAAAATCAATTTTTCGACATTTTTCAAAATTTTTGATCTATTTTGGCCTATTAGTTTTACCTTTGTATAGTTATTTTCTTTCTTTGCTAGAATAAATGTTTAATAAAGTGGTTTTAATTTTCAAACGTTGTGAATCTTTTGACTCAACCCGAGTTTACTTATCTAAGTTACTCTAGCTAGTATCCTTAACGTGTTTAATTCAAGTTTTGCTAGGCTTTTATATAGGGAGCTATAAAACGCGAAAGTCTTAACTCTCACGGGTTAAGAACAAGAACTTTTCGCAAGTTCCTATAATTGATCCTAGAGAGTTGTTTATCAAGGGAACTTTAAAATACTATTTCTAAACTTGAAAAAGTCTAAGAATTTACAAGATCCTATAGGCGACTCGAAAACCCAAAACTTTGATTTAATAGGCTAAGCATCCACGAGTCTCATTCTTTGAGATTTTAAACCGTGGAGAACGAGAGATGATAGAGTCAATTATAAGTTTGGTATTCTTCGGGAATTTATGTGAGTTAATTATAAGCCTATTCTCCCATCGCTTGCTAATAAATTTATCTGCAATAAATAAGGTTGTACGATTTGAAAAGTTACTTAGCTTCCAGCCCAAGATCGTTTGAAAGTTTCTCGGTATGGATTAGAGTTCATAGCCAAGGCATAACTTATTGAAGCGGGATGCGAAGATTGGCGAGTCCAAAAAGGTCCTAACAAGACATGAGGGCTATATTTTGTTGTTAATGATCCCAAGTGATGTGAAGAATCATTTATCGAAAATCAATATGAAGGATCGAGACACACGACGAAAAGCAAAAACTCCCCAAAAGTCATGGAGAAGTCTATCCGAAAAGACCCTAGCAAGGTATGAGGATAAATAAAGCCAAGTACAAAAAGGAGGCGGATCGTTGTATATCAAAGTCCAAAATAAAGATTGGAGAAAAATGACGAAGTCGTGGTCCTAATATGAAAAATCTCTCAAAACTTCAAGTGAAGAAATTACTATATGAAGAGAAGACCATTATTTCATGAACGTCTCTCAAGATTTGAAGTATGAAGTCGCTGCCAAATATCGGTCTGAGAAAGGTTTCATATCGCGAAGCGAGTTATGCCAAGATATGAACTTTATGAGGTCCCGAGAAGCAGTTTTAAAAGATTTTGTCCTTTAGCTAACTATTGATTAAATCGTTCACTTTATTTTCGGCCTAAATAACTATCGAAATAAGTCAAACAATACATCCTCGTGATCATTCAAGACAACAATAAAATATAAGAGATACACCTAGGAATAAGGGAGTCTAAGTGAGTAATTGGCCCACATGAGTTTGTGTTAGTTTGCTAACTTATAATAACAATGATCTCGTTTTTAAGCTTGGTTTGGAGAAAGTGAAAACTTGAGGATGATGATTATTCATGACATTTCCAAAACCCGAAGGTATGATTTTGATTTCTTTACTTTGAATGTTTTTAATTTTCTATTTCTTTAATAAAGGCCAACGTGGATTGATTATGATGAAAAATATAAACGTGCTTTGTAACTAATGCATTGCATTAGGACATTGCAATGGTCAAGTGTAGGGGATTTGATAGGTGTGTAAACACCCATCCTTTTTACCACTTAATTACAATAATAACCGGGCCAAAACGTGTATTTTATGTCTTTTATGTCGGAATTATTTGTGGTTTGTGTTTTTGTTGTGATTTAGGATGAAAAGGTGAAAAGTGGATAAAACACGGGCATTCACAGGCTTTTATCGAAGAAAAAGACGAAAGACGAACTCAAGAAGTCAGGAGTGCAAAAAGAACGGAAGTCTAAGACCAATTTGGAAGATTTATCGAAGAAAAAGTCAAAAGACGGAAGTTTACTAAAAGCCGAAGAACTCAAGTCTTATTTATTGAAGAATTAAAAGACGAGTCCAAAGAAATCCCGAGCCAAAAGTCATTAAAGTCCAAGATTTAAGAAGATTAAAAGGCTTAAGGACTAATGGTGCAATTAACAAAAGATTAAGAAGAGAAGGACTAAGCATGCAATTAAGGAGAAATAAAAGAGGGGAGGAAGCTTCCTAAGCACTCCCTAATCCTCCCCTATATATAGATTAGACTAGATTAACATTTTTCTTTGTTGGATAGTTTGACACACTATTTCTTCCATTTTATTTACCTTGCACCTTTAAAGTCATGTCCATTTAATTACTTGTCAAATTTAAATACCTTGTCTTGCACCTTAATTACATTTAATTTCAAGTAAGTTCTCTTTTAATTCTTGTCAATCTTTACTTTTTCTTGTTAATCTCTTATCTACCTTTCTTTATTTGATCTTAATCTTCATGCTTTATTGTTTATGTTCATGTTCTTGATTTTTATTGATTTATTTAAGTGGGTTTTGATTATTGTGGTTAGTTTTGTTAGTTTGATTGTTTTGGATTGTTTGATTATCATTAGTAGATGTTTTGTGATTAGTTTGATTTAATTTTGTGGTTGGTTTTGCTTAAGTTTGATTAGATTCGTGTGTACTGTGCTTTCCTTGTTCTTCACCTTTGCTGTTACTGATCTTCCAGGTATTCCGCATCAAGTCGGTTATTCCGAGTGAAGGATTTCAAAAGTTGTTCATTCGGAATATCAATTGTTCCGAACCAAAGTCGTTCATCCGGAATATTGGACATTCCGGATCAAGGAGATTCATCCGGAATATTTATTATTCCGGATCAATACCTTCATTCGGAATATTTATTATTCCGGATCAATACTTTCATTCGGAATATTTGACATTCCGGATCAACAGAATATTCCGGATCAAGGGAATATTCCGGATCAACCTCTCATTCCGAATCAAATAATATTCCGGATCAAGCAAGTTCATCTGGAATAATTTATTATTCCGGATCAAGGAGTTTATTCGGAATATCAAGAAATTCTGGATCAAGGGTTTTATTCGGAATATTATTCCGGATCAAGAATTATTCCGAATCAACAGCAACATTCCGAATCAAGACCAACATTCCGAATAAAGAAGTTATTCCGGATAAGTGACATATTCCGGATAAGCCATTTATTCCGGATCAAGGTATTTGGTGAATATTCCGAGTGAAGAAAAACATTCCGAACGAAGGTGACATTCCGGATGAATGTTTATTCCGCATGAGGGTATTATTCCGGATGAGCTAATTTTCAGGTTTCTTTAATTTCAGTTTTTAAGTTTCTGCTTTTTAATTTCAAGCCTTATTTTTCCTGCCTTTTTCCTTAGACGCACTTTAAGTTTATTTGCCTTAGATTTATTTTATCCTTACCTTAGTTTAAGTTTTAGTTTTAGTTTTAGTTTTAGTTGCGTTTTAAGTTTGCCTTAGTTAGATTTAAATTTGCGTTATTTACATTTAATGCCTTTTAATTTTAGTCACGCTTTTTAAATACTTGCCCTTTACTTTAAATTAGACTTAGATTTACGTTAAAGTGCCCATTTACTTTAATTGTTTCGCACTTTTTAATACTACAACGACACAACTTTTTTTTCACCAAAGAACGACTGAGTCACACATAGATAACCAGATCAATTCGATTAGACCAACACAACGAACTTTAATTTTTAGCTAAGTAAAATCTTAGTTATCAGGACCACATGGTGTTCTTCTCCGATTCTTATGGGGATTTAATTGAGAAACGTGTGAATCACACGAATTAGGTAAAAGCCCCAATTTTAATTGGGTAAATTTGTGATTAGGGTTTTTGGGGAATAGTAAAAATGGTGCCTGGTTATTTTGTGGGAGAGAGATGAGGGTAGCTTTGTTTGTATCAGAGTAAATAAAGTGAGGGTGGGCAAACACATTTAATAAAACGTGTATGGTGTGTGTTAGTTTGACCAAAGAAAGTGAATTTGGTTTTCACTTTAATCCGTTCCATTGTTTTTAACCAAACGGGTTTGCAAGACCATTATCACACATCCGGTTAAATGAGTAAATAAGTGATATGGGCTTTAGTAATTTGGGCCCTTTTGGTTTTGCTCCATCCGTCCCATATTCAAGTTAAAATGGCCATGTTTTGGGCCTTTACTCCAAAACTAGTTAACTTATACTCCTTAATGGGCTTTTGGGCCCAATTCCCAAATGTGGGACCCTCAAGCCCATTTATCTTCATAAAAAAGTTAAATCCACTAAAATCGAGCTCAAAAACGGCTTCCTTGATCTTTCCTTTAAAGTCGTGTCGAATTTTCTGGTTTTTGTGATCTTTGGCACACTTTTGGTCTTTTGACTTTGTCTTCGTCTTTTTCTTGGACTTTTCTTCAACATTTGACCGTAAAATCCCGTGTTTTCTTCCCTTTTGATATTTTGTACCTATTTAACACAAAAAACACAAAACCACGCGTAATTCCGACTTTTACGATATTAAACACATGATTAGGTCTTGTTTTTCCTTGATTTTAGTGGCAAAAAGATAAGTGTTTACACACTTATTAAATCCCCTACATTTGACCACTGCAATGACCCTATGCAATGCATAGTTTTAAAGCATAAAGTTACATTTTTCTCACAATTAATCAATCTCGGCCTTTATCAAGATATACTATTACTACTACGATAAAAAAAATTAAAGCTTTAAAGGAAACAAAAGTTATAACAATTTATTAACTTGGAAATTATTTGATGGAAGAAACTCGTAAAGAAATCTAAGACTTAAATTAGGGCTTTGGTGTCATGAATATTAATCACCCTCAAGTTTCACGTTCCCCATACCAAGCTTAAAAACGAGATCATTGTTTACCATAAGTCCTCAAGTTAAAACCACTTATATAAGATGTAATACTCTTTCTCCAATTCCTAAGATGTATCTCTAGCTTTTATGGATTGTCATTCACCCGTAGGCTCATTTGACTTATTTGATAATTATTAATCCAAAAATGAAGGCAAAACGGTGCAAACTCGACACTCAAAACCTAACCTCGTCCTCAAAAACGTTGTCACTAAAGTAAGCCCACATCAAGGATGATTTAACACGATTTGGGGAATAAATTCCCGGATCCAAAATTTGGCCAATAGTACTACTTATTAATTATTCCTTGATGAGACTGCTTTTATACATGGTCTCATCGTCCAAAACGGGTTTAAAACAATGAAAATATCATAAAATGTGCCATATATATGCTCGTGTTTGTTCAATGTGTATTTTAGGTACGGATATCGAGAAAAAGACAAAAAGATCACAAGAATCAAAGAAAAACGAACATGGGAAATGAAGCTGCACAATGAACCGGACCCGAATGATGAATTTCTAAAAATACCCTTGAAGAATTGAAGATTTTCAAATTTGGTCCTCCAAGTTTGAAGACTTGTCATTTTATACCCTTGTAAAAATATAAAATTACATTGTGGTCCCTAAAATATAGAGTTTACATATTTGGTCAATGAAGATGTTCACAAGACCAAAGTCGAAATTGTACTTAGCGAAGCAAAAACGGATATATTCGGGTCGACTCAACAATTGAAGATTTTTCAAGTCAAAGTCAAACCCGAGACCCGACAACGGAATGGGCATGAAAAATCGATCCCGAGACCCAAATTATTATTTTACAGGCCAAACCGCACCCGTTTTACGGGCCGGATCAGCCCGTAATAGTAATAATATCAAATATAAGCCCAAATAATATAAATGTCTTCATTGATTCAACATGTCCCATTTTCATTTTCGTTGAAAAAATAAATAGTTAACCTCATTTGTTTTCAAACCCACCGAAAACCAAATGGGCCTTTTCACCATCTAGCCCACTAAAAATGAAAACAAATCTGGCTCTTTTTTTTACTCATTGTTATCAACGAAGAGATGGAAAAAAAAGGGTATATGAGTTTATATTAACAAAAGCAGTAGGGTTCCTCACAAACCATCAGCCTCCATCTTTATACCCCAAACCACCATCAAACCCTAATCTAAAGATTAATCCAATCCTCATCACTATCTCCCATGGACCCACCTCATTGGTCCCCTGCACCAAAGTTGAGAAGAAAACAAAAACTGCCAGAGGGATGAACGGATTTGATCTAATAACGTGTTGGACAAAATTATTTGATGGCTAGGATGCCTTTTCAACAGTCAACAACAACTGTCATCACATGGCAACCAAAAAAAATCCAAGAACAATTTTCAAAAATCAATATATTCGGATTTTGATCTGAATATTTCAAGGGCATCTTTAGAATTCAGCTTATTAGGGTTTTCTAGGTCTATAATCTTCTTAGTATCAGTATTTAAGGAGACTCCAACTTGTGGATGTCCCTTTTTTTTGTCTCAGATTTTTAGAAAAAAATTGTAATGCCTTTTTTTATTTATGAAATAAAAGTTGGATTTGGTTTTAAAATCTCTGAGCACCATTTATTTATTTAAAGTTTTCAGTTCAAGTTTTTTTTAGTTCAAGTTTTTGTGGAAAGAAAAGATTTCAGTTGGTTTGGTTTTAATCTGTTACTGTTCACGTTTTCTAAGTCTTAGCAGGTTTGTTTTTGGAAGCTTGTGACTAATTCGCCGTCACATAAGCTCAAACACTCGAGAGCGTGGATGTACGTTCTTGCGATTTGTTCTCTTTCATCATTATTTTTTTTTTCTGTCTAAAAGTGATAAGAATTTGATGTTATGTTCTTGTTATTGATGTGAGGTTTGTGGTTGTACTATGTTATTTCAGTGATATTTTGCATGATTAGAGTAAAATCTGCTTGTGTGTTGTGATTTGTGTGATTTATTTTAGGGTGTTATTGCTTTTTGTTTCATAAAAATCAGTAACACAAAAGCAAAAATATACTTTATAGGATCTGCTATAAGTGTTTTACTTGCTTGTTTTGATGATACGTGTACTTGTAGGTTATTGCTCAAGGTTAGTAATAACTTCATCGAAAGCAAGAAAAAAAAAGGATTAGTGGTTTTTGTTTACCGAAAGAAAAAAAAAGGGTGAGATTGTTTAAAAAAAAGCTTTAATATTACTGTTCTTTTTTTTTTGCATCCTTTTATTGTTGAATTAAAAAAAAGTGTTTGTGAGCATTTGTGGTACTGTGGTCACGAAAGAAAAAAAATACATGATTCGATGGTTGTTTCGGACTCGAGTAAGCTGTGATGGTGATGATTAGTTTAGTCAAGTACCAAGTCATAATAGTTGTGTTTGTTAACTGCACAAAAGAAAAAAAAAGGGGATAAATTGGTGTTGCTCTTATTGTTACTCGAGAAGAAACAAAAGTGGATTCGGGTTAATAAACGAATGTTTGGTGGATCCGAATGTTTATAAGTATTATTGTTGCTAGTGACTCGATTCCTTATTTTGGGTAATGTTATAAGCTTGCTGCCACTGTTCATATTTATTGATTTTGCTTGAATTCTTGCATCTTTTGTGTGAATTTCGACTACTTGCCTCTAGGATTAGCTAAGTTGCTGCCACTGTGTTCATGATAGCGTCTTTTATGATTTTCCTTTGAGTGGTGCTTTATTATTGATTGTTGTTGTGTTTTAACTACTTAATATTGCTTGTAATCTGGTAAATAAGCCAACTGCGCTTATTCACCTGCTTATTGTGACTCCCAAAAACTGAGAAACAATCAACAAAAAGAACCAAAAAGTGTAGTAGAAGGTGGGTGTTGAACCCCAGACCTAGGCGCACAAACAGACACAAAATCCTTCCCAGTACCATATGCTCTATGGACTCTTTTGGTTTAGTTATCCCTGTATTTTCTTTTTGTATGTGTTGTCTACAAGCTGGTAATATAAGAAAAAAAACATAAAACAACCTCACCAGGTCTCGAACTCGTGACCAGCCGCTCAACAGCCACAAGGCTCAACCAACTGTGCCACTTTTACTTTGTTGTTAGTGTTTATCTTTTGTTTTATTTATACCTTTATTGCGTTTTAGGCTAATCAACCCTTATAGCTTATTTCTTAGCTTATTTGTAGCCTATTTTTGGGTAATTTATTTTTCTTACATTATTTATTTAACTACCTACTTTCTGTAATTTTTTGAGATTTTTAGAAATTAGTTTAGTATTTTTAAACATTTAATTAGTTTAAAACCGTTTTTAATTCATAATAAAAAATATAAAAGTCAAAAAAATATAATTCTTTTTTTCAAAATTTTCTTTTGTCATTTAGGACGTAGGAAAAATAATTTTGATTTTGTAGAGTTTTAATTTGATAATTTTTCTAAAGTATCGCGTTTTTACGTTCGTTATTACTTTTGTATGCTTTCGTTATTTGGATTTTAGCCCATTTTGTGTTAAATTAGTTTTTATTTTTCTTTTTAAGTTTAATAAATTTTTTTTAATTAAGTTTTCAAAAAATTTAATTTAGTCGATTTTTCGTCGAATTTTACGATTTTACGTTTTTTTCGTCGTAGGGTAATTTTTAGCGTAACCCGTCATTTTCTTTCTTCTTTCCATCAATATTAATCACAAATCTTAATCAAATTAAACACACACATTAATCCTCCTCGAGAACGAACTCACAACAAGGGTCATAAGTGTTTACGTTTTCCTAAACGTACGCTTAATACTTACCGCTTTTACGTTCTTTTTCCTAAAAGACGTATTCATACCACAATCATTTTGGCGCCGCTGTTGGGGAGGCGTGTTGTGTTTTTATTTGAAGAATTGTTGTTTTTATATAGCCATAATAGCTAATTGTATTAGTAGCACTCTACTAATACGTATTATCGGTTTTTCGTTTTTTGTGTGAATATTATTACTATATTGTATACGTAGAACAATAAATACACAAGTACTCCAAAGGTGAGAAATCACAACCTTGACTTGGGAGGTCATTACCCAATCATTGTATTTGAATCTCAAACCAAAGAAAAAGGCAAAAATAGATAAATACTTTCGTGAAGCTCAATTTTGAAAAATACAAACTATAAGGTGGGTATAAGGCGGATACTATAAAATATATCCTAAGAAGAAAGGCTCTTAAGTGCTTCGCGTCGCCTCGTTTCCCCGCTTGCTTGTGAGTATTTGATTTTGAGAGCTAATCGAGGGTTTTGCCGCCCAAAGTATTATTAAGTATCATATATACTTTCTTGGTTTCATTTGATTAAACCCTCTTGAACGTTTTCGTGTTCCACCAACGTTCTAAAGTCATCAAAGGCGTTCACTTCACGTGATCGTTTTCATTCCTTGAGGCTTCTTTAATCAAGAGATTTGATTAAGGAGGAGATTTGTAGATTTTGGTCTACTTAATACAATCACAAAAATCCAAAAAAAGTAAAAACAATCAAAAACCACAAAAAAATGGAAAAATACAAAACACTAAAAAGAATCTTATTTGCTCATCCCCTCGTTTTACGTGACGTTTATGCAAACTCGCTCCAAAGCAAGACGTGCACGTAAACGTCGTCAAAAGGAAGGAAACCGAACATCTTCTAGTGAAGAATCTCCCATTGTCGAACCCATCGTAGAACAAGATGTACCCATGGCTAATCGTACTATGATGGAGTTGCTTCAAGCACCCACCGAGGGTTATGGAGAAGCGATTCTGATTCCCGCTATCCTTGCGGAGAATTTTGAGGTTAAGACGGGTTTGTTGTCCATGATTCAAAACAACAAGTTTCGTGGGGACGAAAAGGACAACCCTCATAACCATATTCGCCAATTCAATCGTCTTACCGCCACTTGCATGTTTAAGGACGTCTCTAATGACTCGATTAAGATGATGCTTTTTTCGTATTCCTTAGCGGGGCCCGCAAAAAATTGGTTAGAGAAAGAGCCACCCAATTCTATATTGACGTGGAAGGATCTCGTTTCAAAGTTCGTGAACCAATTTTTTCCGCCCTCTAAGACTACGCATTTGAAAAACGAGATTTCAAAGTTTTCACAAGAGTATAATGAGAGTTTTTCGACGGCTTGGAATAGGTTTAAGGAAATGTTGCACGAATGTCCTCATCATGGTTTTTCCGACTTGCATCAAATTGACATGTTTTACAATGGCTTGAACGATCATGAGCGTGATTATCTTAACGCCGCCGCGGGTGGTAATTTTTTGTGTAAGACGGTCGAGGAAGCGTTGTTAATCATTGTGAATAGGTCTAAGGTATATAGTCCTCGTAGCACGTCGAGTGTTCGTAAGACTTCGTCTTCACCTTCGCCTTCATTGTCACATACCGTTGATGCTTGCCAAATCGAGGCTAATTTGGAAAACAAGATTTTTGATAAGCTTAAAGGATTGTTAATTGAGTTTAAAGTTGCTGAACAACCCACTCTCGCTACGGCTAAAGCGGTTGAGGTTTCTTGTATGTATTGTGGTGGAGGTCACGATTACTCCGAGTGCATTACCAACGGTGGTAACACTTTGAGTGCCTACGCGGCCGCGGGAATTTATAACCAAAACGGTCAAGTTACCCGCACTAATCAATTGACTCCACCCGGTTTTCCACCAAATCAAAATGCTAACAGTTATCAAAACAATCAAGTTGGTTACCAAAACAATCAAAGAAACAATTACAAGGGTAATAACAACTATGGGAATCAAGGGAGTAGTATCCAATTGCAAAACCAAAACCAAAACCGTAATTTTCAAAACACAAGTCAAGGTCTTCAAAATGTTTACACTAAAGAACTTCCAATGGACTTTTTGAATTACGCTACGGCAAATGATAAGATTTTGGAAAACATTCAAGAGCAATTGGCTAGTCAAGCTAGGGAAGCGGCTAAAAATGCAAAGGAGATAGCTAATTTAGCCAAGGAAAATACCAACATGAAAAATGAATTGAAAAATGATTTTGCTAATCAAATTAGAGGTCAAAACAATAAAATTGAGCAAATTCATGCTAGGCTTGAACAAAGGATAGACCAAAAAGCCGCTAGTCAAGATGTTAAGCTTAATGTTATTTTGGAAGCAGTCATGGGGAACAAAGCCTCTACTTCGGGTAGTTTACCTAGTAACTGTTGATCCCAAACTTAGATCGATTAAGCTTTGTGTATACGAGATTAGATCAAGTAATACACGTAGATAAACCTTTGCTTATGAATAAAGTAACTAAGTGTTATGCGGAATTAACACTTAATCTAAAACACAAAGATGTTAAACAAACTTTCACTTGTATTAGAATGATCGAACTTGATTACAATGAAAGAGGTTTAACTTGTGAAAACTTATGATAACTGATGATTAACATTAACCTAAAAGATCTTCTTTTATAGATTAAGAAGTCTTGTACAATAAGCTACGAATCAACTATTCTAGGTAAAGATAATAATGGAAAATACAATGTCGAGCTTATCTTTACCATACACCAATAAAGAAACAAATAAACAAAAAGATTCGTATGAAGATTTATTCCATCAGTGTTAATCTTCAAGGCTGTCAGCGTTGACTTCTACAAATGTCAACGCTTGGCTGTCAGCGTCCAATGTCATCTTATCAGCGCTTGAATTCTTCTTATCAGCGTCTAGTGAACTGACCCATAATTTATTCCCAACAATCCTCCCCTAAACTTGATATCTATTCCAATGATCAAGTTTCTGAATAAAAACTTAAGGCTTAGGAGGAATCTTACAAAAACTTCTTATGTTGGTGATAAACATATCTAATCAAGTCTTTGGCCACGTCACTAGTATAATCAATCTCCAAGGGTGTCTCCTTCATCTTATCCAATACTTCTTTGGACAAGAAATAGTTAGCATCCACAAGTAGATACTCTGAAAACTTTGTAGAGCTCAAATGAAACACACCACAAGTAGAATAAAGCCTCCAATGAAGATTACTAAGATCATCTTCAAGATCCTTCCATATGGCAGGATCTGCTTCCCTTGGACCACACAAAGTCAAAAATGTGTGCCATAGTCTTATTCCATTTGCTGAAGTAGGTGCTTCACTGTATACTTGGCCTCTATCAATCTCCATAGATGCACCAAGTCTTCTCTGTCTATGCTTGCAAAGATAGAAATAATTGAAGTGAAAGTGTGTACCTCCTTTCCAAACCTGCCAATCTTCCAAAATCCACACTCATCTTCATCAAAACTTATGATTGGATTTCTGTCATCTAGAGGTACTACATTAACCAAATCTGAAGCTTCCAATGGAGAAAGCTTGAGATGCTTCCTTATGACAGTTTCAGTTGGATAATACACATCCATATCTTTGGGAAATTGAAGAGGATCTCCTTTCTTCACTGGTCTTTGAGCAATCCTCATCTCCTTTTGAATCTGCATTTCCTCAGCAAGCTCTTGTTTCCTTTCTTCTGAAAGAAACTGGAAGACATTATTTTCTTGCACATACCTCCAAATAGGATGTGCCCTATACTCTAGCTCCTCAAAAGATAAAGCCAGCAACTTCTTGTATGTCCATCTAGGTTGATGGCATCTAAGCAACTTGTAATACAACTGCCTTCTATCTCTTTTAAGCCAAGTCTTGACCTCTTGTGCATTATACCTCAAAATCACCTTTATATCATCTTGTACCCTGAGAAGAACTTCCAACCCCCAAATTTGATCTGACAAACTCATCCCTGGGTTGTCCATTACCTTGTCTTCCCAAGCATGATACATTCTGGTGATTTCTGGAAGGTCCCAATCAACCTGCTTCTTCAAATCACTCAATCTTTCTCTTGCCAACTTGTAACACCCCCAATTTCATGTCATAGCAGCGGAAGGGTCATTGGGTGTTACTATCATGGTTCAACCTCAATATCATAGAAAACGCCTCAAAATGAGTCGTTTTAACAAAACATACGTCCATTCATTTGTTTAAAGATAAAACAGTTTACACACGGTCCCAAATAGTTTTAAGTTTACACAACCAACCAAATGATAAAAGTTTCTTAGAATAGACATGGTTTAGAAAAGTGGGCCAAAACATTTAAATTAAGCAAGCTGCACGAAACCGCCTTCCTTGAGTGCCTTCTTCATGGACCTGAGATAAAACATGCTATAAAGTCAACAAAAATGTTGAGCGAATCTATAGAGTTTAAATTTAATAAAAACGAACACAAGTATTCTGAATAAACCTTCCGTGGTTGACAATCATGTGGATCAGACATAATTATCGTTGTTATTTCTATTTGCCTCGTGAAATTGAACGTTAACATATATATTTCAGCCCAACACACCTAGCCAAGTGCGTATATTTCTCTTATACAATTGCATCCGATGTTTCATTACTGGTGCATCACAACACCACGCGAGAGCTACTCGCGACCGGACTGGGTGTCACCCCGATAGATCTATCCCATAGTATTAGCGTTCCTTTCTATTAACAATTCACGATTCATGGGTCTTTTAAGGCTAAGACAAACTTATATAACAACTTTCATCTAAGCATACAATCGGGTCCTTTGTGTTCAATTTTAAAAGAAAGAGGGTTTACCACAACTTCTCGTTGTACCCTTCATTTATTTTAATGCTTTTCCAATAATAAGGGTTCCACAACTTCTCGTCGTACCCCTTTTATTTTAATAAAACAAGCATGTTATCCCCCTCGCGGGTTTTATAAAACAAGTAAACATGTTAAAGCGAGGCTATAGACTCACCTTGATACGATAGTAGTGACGTGACGATCGCCGACGATTTGTGATGCCCTTTTAAACACGAAGACCGCAACCTACCAAATAAGGCGCGTTCGTTAATAAACGACTCAAGTATATTTAATACTTAAATAATATGAAAGTCAATTTCAAATGACCATGAAAATCCCGAAAAATAACAAAAATATAAGTGTACTACTATACCCTTTTGTTCAACACTTATTATTTTAAAACACTTGCGCCCTCGACATTGACCCGTCATAAGACGCCAAGTCAACGCAAGTCAAACCATCATTTTACTTCCCTCGGACCAGTAGCTAAGTCATTTATATAATGACTTAACACTCGAGTAAGTCACTATGTCCAATAGTGAATACTCAACTCACGCCATACAAGTATTGAACTACGTGTCCAAAATACCACTCAGCATATACACTCCAAATGTACACACCAATCTAACCTATCTAGACATGTCCGATTTTGACGAAACTTGGTGACAAACTCACACATAATATGAATAAGACTCAGTTTAAATTTCACTCAAAAATATTACTTCTAAGACCTTCTGCCCGACACACCTTCGTGTTGCAAAAACCGGACAGTTTTACGTCTTCGACTTGTAAAACCATTTTGACTTATTTAAACAATTCCGTTTGCAAAACCGACACTCGGGTTTAAAAATAGACTCATGACCTGAGGTTTATCAACTTACAACAGCCCTTGAACATTTTTAAAACTCATTTTATAGTCCCCGAGATTCGTTCCAAATATCGACAACAATTTTCGGATTGTGCCGATACCCGTCTCCCGGTACACAAATACTAAAAGTAGCATAACTTTTCGCTCGTAATGAGTTAGAAGCTCTACTTTAGCTCAAATCGAAGCTAACGAAATTCTCTACGACCCTATCTTATTAGTTTACCAAGTTTACCACAGTAACAATTTCAAAAACGGACTTAAAGTTACTGCCTAAAATAGCCTATCTAAAAATCATACCAAAACAATTTTTCGACCCATTCCAACAATTCCTATAGTCCTAATATGATCCTAATATCATACTAACACATCTAACTAACCCATAACATCCTCAAATTTAATCTTACAAAAATAAAATATATAAAAATCTTACATGCAACCATAACCCACTATGAATATTATATTATTAACACCATATATAAACATAAACATGGATCAAACATCAAGTTCTTCACCAAAAATTGAAAGTAAAATTTGAGTGAATGCATGTAGAAGAAAATTATACCAATAGAAAGCTTATGAAATTTCCAAGATGGGTCTTGCTTTAGTTTTTGAAGATTCAAGCTAGAAAATCAAAAATCTTGAGGGATTGGAGGTGAGGGGTGGACGGTTTGGAGAGAAAAAGGAGAGAGAGATTTGAGTTTTTGGTTTAAAATGAATTTTTAATAAAATGTGTTAGTGGAATTTTAAAATAAGTAGTGGGGTGAGGGTACTTTTTGTCAAAAGTGCATTCTTTTGGTCCTATGTTGTAAGTAAATAGTTTACAAGGTAGGAAATGTAAATTGTACATTTTAAAAATATTTACGGGGCTCGGGTTTCGTAAAAATACTTTTCGAAAGTTAAAACGCTTCATAAAAATAATAATAAAGCTTCGACACGACTTAAAACGTAATTAAATCGAAAACGTCGAAAATATACAATATCGAGACAATCGATAGTAAAACGTAAATTTTTGGGCATCCGTCGGTATCGCGATCACTAATAGTTATCGTCATTCGTTAAAACGTAAAATACGAGAAATAAAGATTAAATATAATAAAAATCATTTTCATGATTATTTGAGAATATAATATCGATACCTAACATATTCCTTGTCGGTTTTCATCTAATCGACATTTTTACGCTAGTTTCAAGTCATAACCTTCTCGGTTAGTCGATAAATTAAAATTCTCATTAAAGTAAACACGTAATACGTAATAGTCGAGATTAAAATAACGACCTGAAATTGACGGGTTGTCACATCATCCCCACCAAATTAGGATCTTCGCCCTCGAAGATCAACTTGCGTTCTTGCCCGATCGCTTGTTGAAATCAAAGAGATGAGGGTAATTCTTCCACATTTGGTCATCTCGTTCCCAAGTAAACTCCGGTCCTCTCCGAGAGTTCCATCGAACTTTGACGATAGGTATTCGGCTTTGCTTCAGTTGCTTGACCTCGCGATCCATGATCTCGACTGCTTCTTCAATAAAATGCAACTTTTTATCAACCTTAACCTCGTCTAACGGTATAACGAGTTCTTCATCGGATAAACACTTCTTCAGATTCGACACATGAAAAGTGTTATGAATCCCATACAGTTCTTGTGGTAGTTCAAGTTGGTATGCCACGGGTCCTACTCTAGATGTAACCTTGAATGGTCCGATATAACGAGGACTTAACTTCCCACGTTTTCCAAATTGTACAACACCTTTCCATGGTGATACCTTTAGCATAACCTTATCTCCCACGTTAAACTCCAATGGTTTTCTTCTCACATCCGCATAACTCTTCTGTCGGCTTCGAGCAAACAACAACCTATTCTTGATTTGCACAATCATATCCGTCGTCTCTCTAATCAAATCTGGTCCAGTGAGTTGGGCATCACCAACCTCACTCCAGCTAACGGGTGATCTACATTTTCCCCCATATAGTGCTTCAAAAGGTGCAGCTTTAATACTCGCGTGATAACTGTTATTGTACGAGAATTCGGCCAAATGTAAGTGCTTATCCCAGCTACTTCCAAAGTCTATCACACAAGCACGTAGCATATCCTCCAAAGTTTGGATTGTTCTTTCGCTTTGCCCATCGGTTTGTGGATGATAGGCTGTGCTCATATCCAAATTGGTTCCTAATGATTTTTGAAGTGATCTCCAAAATCCAGAAGCAAAACGACTATCTCTATCGGAAATGATTGAAATAAGAACACCATGCTTGCACACGATTTCCTTCAGATAAATATCGGCAAGTTTCTCCAAACCAAACCTCTCGTTGATTGGAATAAAATGAGCGGATTTAGTTAAACGATCGATAATAACCCAAATTGCATCGAACCCAGACGGTGTCCTTGGGAGTTTTGTGATGAAGTCCATCGTAATTCGCTCCCATTTCCAGACTGGAATTTCAGGTTGGACAAGTAATCCTGACGGCTTCTGATATTCAGCTTTCACTTTTGCACATGTTAAGCATTTCGCGACGTATGTTGCAATATCAGCTTTCATATTCGGCCACCAGTATAACTTTTTCAAGTCTTGGTACATTTTGTCCGATCCAGGATGAATAGAATACTTGGACTTATGAGATTCTAACATAATCAAGTCTCTCAGTCCACCATATAATGGTAACCAGATTCGACCTCTCAAACATTTGATACCATCGGCTCGCGTCTCAAATGTTTAACCGTCTCCTCTAAATCTTTCGGCTGCAATATTTTCCTTCTTGCACGCTTCGACTTGTGCGTTCCGAATCTGCTCAGGTAAGTTATTATGAACTGTCACCACCAAAGCACGCACTCGAATCGGTTTCTCCCTTTCCTTTCGACTTAACGCGTCAGCTACCACGTTCGCCTTTCCCGGATGATAACGAATTTCGCAGTCGTAATCACTCAATAGTTCAACCCATCGACGTTGCCTCATATTCAGCTCCTTTTGATCCAATATGTATTGTAGGCTTTTATGATCAGTGAATACTGTACACTTCGTACCATACAGATAATGTCTCCAAAGTCGTAGAGCAAAAACCACAGCGCCCAATTCCAAGTCATGGGTAGTGTAGTTCTCCTCATTCTTCCTTAATTGTCTAGAGGCATATGCGATCACCTTTTCACGTTGCATGAGAACAGCACCATATCCTCTGAGAGATGCATCGCAATAAACAACAAAGTCTTCACTTCCTTCAGGTAATGATAAAATCGGCGCACTACAAAGTTTCATCTTCAGGGTTTGGAAAGCTTCTTCTTCATCATCGCCCCACACATACGGTTTATTCTTCTGAGTCAGCTTCGTTAATGGTTTCGATATCAAAGAGAATCCTTCAATAAACCTTCGGTAATAACCAGCCAAACCTAGAAATTGTCGTACTTCAGTTGGAGTAGTCGGAGCACTCCAATTCTTGATGGCTTCGATCTTTGCAGGATCAACATGTACTCCACTTTTATCGACCACGTGTCCGAGAAATTGTACAGAATTAAGCCAAAAATCACACTTTGAGAACTTAGCGTATAACTTTTCGTTCTTCAACAAGTTCAAGATAATCCTTAAGTGTTCGGCATGCTCTTCATTGCTCTTGGAGTAGATTAGAATATCATCTATGAAAACGATCACGAATTTATCAAGATACGGCTTACAAATGCGATTCATTAAATCCATGAATACAGCAGGTGCATTAGTCAAACCAAAAGGCATAACCAGAAACTCATAATGACCATAACGAGTTCTAAACGCCGTAATAGGAATATCTTCCTCACGTATGCGAAGTTGATGGTAACCAGAACGAAGATCAATCTTGGAGAAAACACGAGAACCTTGAATTTGATCGAATAAATCATCAATTCTTGGAAGCGGATAACGATTCTTGATCGTTAGCTTATTCAGCTCTCGGTAATCAATGCACATACGAAACGAACCATCTTTCTTCTTAACGAATAAGACAGGAGCTCCCCAAGGTGACGAACTCGGTCGTATAAAACCTTTATCAGATAGCTCTTGCAATTGCACAGATAACTCCTTCAGCTCGGATGGGGCTAAACGATATGGCGCACGGGCCACGGGTGCAGCACCAGGAATTAGGTCAATTTGGAATTCTACTTGCCTTGGAGGAGGAAGTCCAGGCAAATCTTCCGGAAACACTTCAGGAAAGTCACGGATAACAGGTACATCTTCAGCACGTTTCTCCTTCGATTCTTTCTCCACTACTTTAGCTAGGAATAACTCACAGCCTCTTTCGATATACTTACGAGCCTTAATGCACGAAACGATTTTTAGTCGTGAACTACGATGATCACCTTCGATAACCATGGTCTTGTCGTCTAAAGGAATCCTAACTTTCTTTTCTCCACACAAGATAGACGCGTTATACCTGGATAGCCAATCCATTCCGATAATAATATAAAAACTTCCCAATTCAACAATCATCAAGTCTATTTTAAAAATACGGTTCCGAAGATTAAGAGAACATCCTAGGAGCGCATGATTTGTACTCACCAATTTACCATCAGCTAGTTCTACCTCATAACTCGCGTCTAATTCGACCGGTTTGATATCAATTAAGGTACTAAAACTTGTAGACACAAAGCTTTTGTCCGCACCAGAATCAAATAAAGCTGTAGCATAACGGTTGTTCAGTAAAAACGTACCAGTGACAACTTTCGGGTTTTGCTTCGCTTCGGCTTCTCCCAATTGATAAACTTTTCCTTGGTTATCTCCACCACGTGCATTCTTTGGAGGTTGAGGGCATTGGTTCCTCATGTGTCCTTTACCTTGGCAGTTAAAGCACGTCACTCCCTTCTTTCCTGGTCCCCAACAGTCTTCAGTCTTGTGACCTAACTTGTTGCACTTTCCACACTTAGCACATTCACCAGTATGAGACTTCTTGCAGCGTTGGCATCTGGTTCCCTTATCAGCAGTTGCAGCTTCAGTCATCGCATTAGCGTTACCCCTCCTTCGATTTTGATTTCTGTTGTGAGATTGACGGTTATCACCACGATCATCACTGTCATTTTCAGCTCTTCTTTTGTTGCCTTCAGAAACACCATCAGCCTTGTCTTGGATGATTTGACCCATTAGTTGGTAGGCCATACGAACAGCTTCATCAATGTTGGCAGGTTTAGATGAGGTCACATCCCCACGGATGTTGGTAGATAAGCCTCGAATATACTGCTCCACCTTCAAGTATCCTGGGTTAACTTTGTTCGGACAAAGTAGAGCAAGTTCATGGAATCTGTTTGTGTATCCATCGATGTCGGTACCCTTCAGTCTCAGCTGATATAATTCCTGTTCTAACCTTTGAATAACACTCCTTGGACAGAATTCCTCAGTCATCCACCCTCTTACTTCCACCCAAGGTGTAGCGTAAGCAGCATCCATACCCATTGATGCCATTCTTCCATTCCACCAGGTTAATGCTCGCCCTTGAAGAGTAGCAGAGGCAAACATTACTTTATCTCCTTCCTCACTTCCACTAAATCGAAACACGGATTCCAATTTCTCAAACCATTGCATTAACCCAACAGCACCTTCAGTACCCTTAAAAGTTGGAGGTTTGCATTTCATGAACGAGGTATAATTGCACTTCTTGTTTTCAGGAATCACCGGTCTATCAGCATTACCAGTTCCAACACCAGCATTGCCAGCTCCAGTATTACCAGCTCCAGTAGCGCCAGTTCCAGTAGCGCCAGTTCCAGTAGCGCCAGCTCCAGTAGCGCCAGCTCCAGTAGCACCAGTTCCAGTAGCGCCAGCTCCAGTATCGCCAGCCCCACCAGATCCACCAGCTCCACCGGATCCACCAGCTCCACCAGATCCACTAGCTCCACCAGATCCACCGGCTCCATTATTCAAGTTTGCCATAAATGCATTCATAGATATCTGAAATTGATCAGCTACTATAGCACGTAACTGAGTCTCAGTCAACTGTTTTGGCGGCATGATCCTGTTACACAATTCACATCAAAATGAGTATTCATTCAACGCTTGTGATAACAAAACATGAATAACACAGAATAAGAATAGATAGATGAAAAGAAACAAGAATGGATGATAGAACGAAGAATAGAATTTAGACAAGGAACGAAGATTCGCGAGGAATGAGTCAAAAGACAGGGATTTCTATTGTGACAATCAGCGTCGTTTGTAAATCACGTATTAATATTATAATAATCAAATAATAGACATTTATAAGTAAATGAAATTTCATTATGCTTTAAGCATTATTAATAATTAAATATGTATAACATATATATACTTTGCTTGTTCTCGTCCATTGGCAACTCGGAGGTTTCGCTTGCAGATGTTATAGTCAAAAGATTTCAAAATTTTATTTTTGGAAAATCTTTTCGTTCTCTATAACTTGGGCTCTGATACCAATCTGTAACACCCCCAATTTCATGTCATAGCAGCAGAAGGGTCATTGGGTGTTACTATCATGGTTCAACCTCAATATCATAGAAAACGCCTCAAAATGAGTCGTTTTAACAAAACATACGTCCATTCATTTGTTTAAAGATAAAACAGTTTACACACGGTCCCAAATAGTTTTAAGTTTACACAACCAACCAAATGATAAAAGTTTCTTAGAATAGACATGGTTTAGAAAAGTGGGCCAAAACATTTAAATTAAGCAAGCTGCACGAAACCGCCTTCCTTGAGTGCCTTCTTCATGGACCTGAGATAAAACATGCTATAAAGTCAACAAAAATATTGAGCGAATCTATAGAGTTTAAATTTAATAAAAACGAACACAAGTATTCTGAATAAACCTTCCGTGGTTGACAATCATGTGGATCAGACATAATTATCGTTATTATTTCTATTTGCCTCGTGAAATTGAACGTTAACATATATATTTCAGCCCAACACACCTAGCCAAGTGCGTATATTTCTCTTATACAATTGCATCCGATGTTTCATTACTGGTGCATCACAACACCACGCGAGAGCTACTCGCGACCGGACTGGGTGTCACCCCGATAGATCTATCCCATAGTATTAGCGTTCCTTTCGATTAACAATTCACGATTCATGGGTCTTTTAAGGCTAAGACAAACTTATATAACAACTTTCATCTAAGCATACAATCGGGTCCTTTGTGTTCAATTTTAAAAGAAAGAGGGTTTACCACAACTTCTCGGTGTACCCTTCATTTATTTTAATGCTTTTCCAATAATAAGGGTTCCACAACTTCTCGTCGTACCCCTTTTATTTTAATAAAACAAGCATGTTATCCCCCTCGCGGGTTTTATAAAACAAGTAAACATGTTAAAGCGAGGCTATAGACTCACCTTGATACGATAGTAGTGACGTGACGATCGCCGACGATTTGTGATGCCCTTTTAAACACGAAGACCGCAACCTACCAAATAAGGCGCGTTCGTTAATAAACGACTCAAGTATATTTAATACTTAAATAATATGAAAGTCAATTTCAAATGACCATGAAAATCCCGAAAAATAACAAAAATATAAGTGTACTACTATACCCTTTTGTTCAACACTTATTCTTTTAAAACACTTGCGCCCTCGACATTAACCCGTCATAAGACGCCAAGTCAACGCAAGTCAAACCATCATTTTACTTCCCTCGGACCAGTAGCTAAGTCATTTATATAATGACTTAACACTCGAGTAAGTCACTATGTCCAATAGTGAATACTCAACTCACGCCATACAAGTATTGAACTACGTGTCCAAAATACCACTCAGCATATACACTCCAAATATACACACCAATCTAACCTATCTAGACATGTCCGATTTCGACGAAACTTGGTGACAAACTCACACATAATATGAATAAGACTCAGTTTAAATTTCACTCAAAAATATTACTTCTAAGACCTTCTGCCCGACACACCTTCGTGTTGCAAAAACCGGACAGTTTTACGTCTTCGACTTGTAAAACCATTTTGACTTATTTAAACAATTTCGTTTGCAAAACCGACACTCGGGTTTAAAAATAGACTCATGACCTGAGGTTTATCAACTTACAACAGCCCTTGAACATTTTTAAAACTCATTTTATAGTCCCCGAGATTCGTTCCAAATATCGACAACAATTTTCGGATTGTGCCGATACCCGTCTCCCGGTACACAAATACTAAAAGTAGCATAACTTTTCGCTCGTAATGAGTTAGAAGCTCTACTTTAGCTCAAATCGAAGCTAACGAAATTCTCTACGACCCTATCTTATTAGTTTACCAAGTTTACCACAGTAACAATTTCAAAAACGGACTTAAAGTTACTGCCTAAAATAGCCTATCTAAAAATCATACCAAAACAATTTTTCGACCCATTCCAACAATTCCTATAGTCCTAATATGATCCTAATATCATACTAACACATCTAACTAACCCATAACATCCTCAAATTTAATCTTACAAAAATAAAATATATAAAAATCTTACATGCAACCATAACCCACTATGAATATTATATTATTAACACCATATATAAACATAAACATGGATCAAACATCAAGTTCTTCACCAAAAATTGAAAGTAAAGTTTGAGTGAATGCATGTAGAAGAAAATTATACCAATAGAAAGCTTATGAAATTTCCAAGATGGGTCTTGCTTTAGTTTTTGAAGATTCAAGCTAGAAAATCAAAAATCTTGAGGGATTGGAGGTGAGGGGTGGACGGTTTGGAGAGAAAAAGGAGAGAGAGATTTGAGTTTTTGGTTTAAAATGAATTTTTAATAAAATGTGTAAGTGGAATTTTAAAATAAGTAGTGGGGTGAGGGTACTTTTTGTCAAAAGTGCATTCTTTTGGTCCTATGTTGTAAGTAAATAGTTTACAAGGTAGGAAATGTAAATTGTACATTTTAAAAATATTTACGGGGCTCGGGTTTCGTAAAAATACTTTTCGAAAGTTAAAACGCTTCATAAAAATAATAATAAAGCTTCGACACGACTTAAAACGTAATTAAATCGAAAACGTCGAAAATATACAATATCGAGACAATCGATAGTAAAACGTAAATTTTTGGGCATCCGTCGGTATCGCGATCACTAATAGTTATCGTCATTCGTTAAAACGTAAAATACGAGAAATAAAGATTAAATATAATAAAAATCATTTTCATGATTATTTGAGAATATAATATCGATACCTAACATATTCCTTGTCGGTTTTCATCTAATCGACATTTTTACGCTAGTTTCAAGTCATAACCTTCTCGGTTAGTCGATAAATTAAAATTCTCATTAAAGTAAACACGTAATACGTAATAGTCGAGATTAAAATAACGACCTGAAATTGACGGGTTGTCACACAACTCATCCCCATATTCAAGTCTTTCTGGATCTTCAATAATTTGAACACTTGAATCTGAGCTATCTCCTTCTTTTTCATCACCACTCTCTTCCTCACTCTCAGAAGTGGCAACAAATGGTGATCTACCACTCCTCTTCAAATCTTTTTCCAAAAGTTGTGCAGCCAACTGTTCATCAAATGCAATTTGTGCTGCATCTTTCTTTGGAACATCTTCTTCAACCATAATCCCCTTACCCTTGTCTTTTGGATCAATAATAGGTAATGTAGAAGAAGAAACCTGTGTGGACACATCTTTGATGATTGCTGATGACTGGAATACATCAACACCACCTTGGATGTATCAATAATTGGGTGCTTCTTCAAGTTGGTGAGTGCTTCAGCAACATTTAAAGATTCACTAAATTGTGAACTCTTCTCACTGGCTGTATGAATCAGCTCATCCTCTTCATCCTCCCCTTTGGAAGATTCCTCCATTCTACTCCTGCTACTTGGATTCTCCAAAACAGTTACCCGCTCCCTCAATACTTGGAGTTCACGGCCCTGATTATTGACAATTTGTACAAGGCTGACATTTTGCTTTTGCAAGCTAATGACAGCAGCCGTCAATTCATTCAATGTCATAGGTTCCAATCTGCCCTCAGCTAGAATGGGGATTTGACCTCCCAAAATAGAATCATAGGGCGTGGATGAGGTCTTAATGATGTTGGGACTGTCTTGACCAGCATCTAAGCTTGTGCCAATAGCCCCAGCCTCATCCATGGCACCAGCCACACTGGTGGAGGTGGTTCTCTCTGCAACAAGGCTAGGACCACTAGAGGAGAACACTCCAGTAGTCCTTTGGCGTTTATTCAACCTAGATTGTAATGGGGTGGAAGATGAGGTAGATTGTGTGGGTGTTGGTTGGTTAAGGGGTGTTTGGGATTGTTCAGGGATGTCATCAGCGTTGGGATTGGCTGTGTCAGCGCCAACATTTTGAGTGTCAGCGTTGACATTGAGTTGGTCAACGTCCATGTGGTCAGGTGAAGGTAATGGTTCAAGGATAGGCTCAAGTTGAGGTGCAGGGTCTGGTTGTGGTTGAGCAGCCTGAATTACTTCAAGCATGGCTTGGGTGAGAGGTATAGATCTGTTTGTGGAGCTCATCTTGTCAAAAATGGTTTTCTTTTGCTTAGGGATCTCATAAAAAGTGTCATGATCCCTAGTACAATATTCTTGTAAATCAAACACCATTTGCAAAAATCTTGGGTAAGCCAAAGTCATTTTACTTCCCTTATTTTTACACATCCCTTCAAAAATCATTTTTGAAAAATTATACTTAAGCCCACGTGACATACAAACCAAAGCACTTGCAATGGACCTGTTTATTTCATTAAAAGCAGTACATTTTGGACTTAAGCATTGAAGAAGGACATGTATCAAATATTTCCAGTCAGAGGGAAATTCCTGCTTATGATATTTATTTAAAGTTTTACCAGCAGGAATAGGATAACCCAATTCCCTAAGACCTTGTTCTATTGTTGCAATGGCAAGGGTAGTCACACCATCAGCATCATCAAGACGCAAAGCTTGGCGAACCAAGGCTTCAGTGACCACCCATGTTCTTCCATGAACAGTAGATATTAATGTAGTCACTCCATTAGCTGTTGTGGAACTGACATTATTCCAAAACTGTCTAATGTGTGCGACAGGGACTAATGGTTCATGAGAAAGTGCATACCTTATTGAGGATGCATTTAAAAATGCCACCATTTGTTAATACTAAGGGAACAAATCATTATCAGCGGCCAAGTAAGCTACCATATTATGTTGGCTCTTGAACTCCAATGTCAGATTGTTTGAGTTGAACTTTGGTGCCATGTTTGAAAGCTGTTTAGGTTATGTGATATGAGAAAAATCTAGGAGAAAAATGTTAGACAAGAAAATATGAATACCCAGAACAAAAAGTTTAGCCAAATTTATAGGAGAGATGCATGATTTGGATTGGTTAAAAATGAGGCAGTTATATTCAAAGAGTAATGATGAAAATATTGAATCAAATATAACTTATCTCATGCATTAATTAAAAGTAACAACTCCCCAAAATTACGGCCAAAGATTAGTCAAAAATAACAACTGGGTAGGGCCCACTAGGTGTCAACGGTCAAAAATAGCCCATCAACGCCCAACGGCTATATTTTCTTGTCAGCGTTTGCCTAAAGCCTTGTCAGCGTCATGATTGGACGTAACAGCGTTTGGAGAAAAACTTGTCAGCGTCTAAAAATAAAAATATTTAAAAAGAAAAAGACCTTAACAAAGTAATTTATCCTAAGGGAAATATCTTGCAAGTTGATAATAATTACTGGGCGGCAAGCACTGTCCATTTATGCACACTTGCTTAAGCAAGATAGACACAAATGTCCTCTAGTGTCCCTTGCTAACCAAAATACTTACCAACAAAGTTATTTCATAAAATTCTTTGTAACTCCCAGGTAAACCCATAACAAAACTATTCCCAAGTCTCCCATCAGACCACAACCAATTCTAGGCCAAAAATGTCTTGGCAGCATGCACAGTTTGTCAACTTTGCATGCTACAGTGCCTCATGGTTTAGTAAAACTAACCCATACTCACCTGTGGACACAATCTAGAATTGTGATGAGAGTATTATAAGAATACCCAAAAGTCCTAAAGGTTCCTTAAACCTCCCCTTAAACTATGATACATGAGTTTCTCAAAATATATATGAACATTAAAAATTTATGTCAAGATAGGAATATAAATATTCCAACCATCATCCATAAACAAAAACATGTCCAAATATCTCTTCATCCATAAGCAACTCTGTATCCAATGGCATAAAGCTACCACCACCTACACATTTAGATTGAAAACCACAAAACTAACATTTGTTGCTGACAGCGCCCCGACAACACTTATCAGCGTTGAAGGAACTCTTGTCAGCGTTAGACAATAATATCTCTAACAACGGCAAAATAACACTTGTCAGCGTTACATTTACCTTTGTCAGTGTTAGAAAAAGAAAGTGGAAAAATCTAAATCATCACAAAGACCAATAACAATGCATTATCATGTACATACTTTTACAAAAAGGTTCCAAAACACATATTAAGTGAGATTAACCATTCCAATATTTGTGACCAAATATTGAAATCTTCCAGTATCAAAAGGTTTAGTTAATAAATCAGCCACATTATCTTCTGTGGCTACCCTATCTGGTTGTATTAAACCTTTCTCAAAGCAATCTCTTATAAAATGATGTCTAATTTCTATGTGTTTGGTTTTAGAATGATGTACAAGATTTTTAATAATGCATAAAGTAATGTTATTGTCTACAAAAATCTTGGTATGCATGAAATTATACCCATAATCCAACAGCTGGTTCTGAATCCATAAGACTTGTCCACAACAAGCAGCTGCAGCAACATATTCTGCTTCAGTTATAGAGTTTGCCACCACTGTTTGTTTCTTGCATTGCCAAGATATCAATCTACTCCCAAGAAATTGACATCCACCAGTTGTGGATTTCCTATCAAACTTGTCACCACCATAGTCACTGTCTGAATATGCAATAAGCTCCAATGGAGAATCTTTTGGGTACCATAAGCCAAGATCTGGATAACATCTTAGGTACCTAAAAATTCTTTTCACAGCAAAAAGGTGACATTCTTTGGGAGTCACTTGATGGCGTGCACAAGCACACACAGCAAACATGATGTCAGGTCTTGAGGCTGTAAGATACATCAATGAACCAATCATTGATCTATAGTGCCTAACATCCACGTCCTTTCCAGCTCCAATTTTTCCCCAAGGGTGTTCCCTATCCATAGGAGTGGAAGCACTCTTTTCATGTGGAGAAAAACCATATTTCTTCAAGATTTCAGCTACATATTTGTCTTGGGAGATGAAGATGCCATCTTCTTTCTGCTGAACTTGTAAGCCTAGAAAGAAGTTCATCTCACCCATTGCAGTCATCTTGAATTTATCTGTCATAAGCTTGTAAAAGTCTTCACTCATCTTTGGATTAGTGGATCCAAAAATGATATCATCAACATAGACCTGGACAAGTAAGACATCCTTACCTTTCTTCTTTGTGAACAATGTCTGATCTATGGTGCCCCTTTTAAAACATTTTCTACCAAGTAGGTGGACAATGTATCATACCATGCTCTTGGGGCTTGATGAAGTCCATACATAGCTTTCTTCACTCTATAAACCTTGTCTGGATTCTCAGGATCTTCAAAACCAGGAGGTTGCATAACATATACCTCCTCAACAATTGTTCCATAGAGGAAAGCACTCTTCACATCCATTTGATAAACAGTGAAGTTCATACAAGAGGCATAAGCTAGGAAAATTCTTATAGCTTCAATTCTTGCAACAGGAGCAAAGACCTCTTCATAATCTATACCTTCCTCTTGTGTATATCCCTGAGCTACCAAACGTGCCTTGTTTCTGACCACAATACCCCTTTCATCTTTCTTGTTCCTTAGAACCCATCTTGTCTCAATTGGTCTCACATATCTAGGACAATCAACCAGCTCCCAAACATCCTGTATAGCAAATTGGTGAAGCTCATCCTGCATTGCTTCCACCCAACTAGGTTCTTTGAGAGCATCAAAAATCTTCTTGGGTTCTTCTTGTGACAGAAAACATGCAAACAAACATGCTTGTACAAGAGGGGTATCAACCTTCTTGTGTATATTGGCAATAAATCCACCAAGATTTTGATGGGATCTTCTTGTCTGAACTGGAGTCATAACATCACCAATGATCTGAGATGGGGGGTGATTCTTCATTGTGGAAGTGAGAACTCCTCCTTCAAAAAGTCTGGTGTCCTCAACTTCACGCTCCATGTTGCCAATATCTTCTTCATCAGACTCTCTTTGATCAACAGGAATCTCTTCATGGACATTGGAAGGTCCACCTTGTT
Organism: Glebionis coronaria; assembly: GCA_025667525.1. Classification (NCBI taxonomy): domain Eukaryota; kingdom Viridiplantae; phylum Streptophyta; class Magnoliopsida; order Asterales; family Asteraceae; genus Glebionis; species Glebionis coronaria. Next base: position 271,029,642 of record CM046878.1, read on the forward strand.
CAAAATTGGAAGAGAAAAGATGTGCAAAGGTGTCATCAACGTCTGAACCTTGTTTGTCAGCGCTTGGGCTAACAACGCTTGAACTGTTGTTGTCAACGTCTGATCCATCAGCGTCTGAATTGCTCTTGTCAGCGCTTGATTTGCCTTTGTCAACGCCTGAAGAACCATGCATGTTTGTATTTGGTGGTATTTGGAAACCACCATTATCTTTTCTAGCAGCAGCAGCAGCATAATACTCATATGTCCATATAGGAAGTGTAACATATTCTTGTGTGGGAGATGACTCAACTGCTGGTGGTCCATCCTTCTTAGCAACCTGTATACCTGAAACATTACCAATTCTCTTTTCCAAAACACTTGAAGTTACCTTCACAATGTCTGGATCAGTAACAGGCATATAATTTAAAGCTCTAGATAAAGGTTCCAAGTCAAACAACCAATTTGGACCACTTTCAGGATCACTAGGTTTACTCTCTAAAAACCTAACATGTACTTTTTCAAGTATACGTTTTTCCTTTTTAATGTAAACCCTATATCCTTTGCTCTGCACTGAATAACCCATGAAGTAGCCTTCATCACCTTTTGCATCAAATTTACCTAGGGCATCACTAGTTTCTAAAACAACTACATGACAACCAAAAGGCTTGAGAAAGCCAATATTTGGCTTCCTACCCCAAAGTAACTCATAAGGAGTCTTATTATGTATTTTGTTGACCAATGCCCTATTTTGAACATAACAAGTTGTGTTAACAGCTTCAGCCCAAAAGGCTATAGGAAAGTGGGCATCAGCCAACATGGTTCTGGCTGCTTCAATTAGGGTTCTATTCTTCCTTTCAGCAACCCCATTTTGCTGTGGAGTTCTAGCTATGCTAAACTGCCTAGTAATCCCTTTCTTGGCACAAAAATCATCTAACAACTGATTTCTAAACTCACCCCCATTGTCACTTCTAAGAATTTTGACCTCATTACCATTCTTCTTCTCAATCTGGGTAATGAAATTAATCAAACTTTGGGCAGTTTCACTTTTCTTGGCTAAAAAGAAAGTCCATGTAAACCTGGAAAAATCATCAGTGATGACAAAACAATATGATTTACCCTTCAAACTTTCTATATTAGTTGGACCAAAGAGGTCCATATGCAATAAGTGAAGTGGTTTAGAACTAGAGTGCACCTGTTTAGATTTGAATGAGACCTTGTGCTGCTTGCCCTTAAGACATGCAACACAAGAGTGGTCATTGTGGAAAGCCTTTTCAGGCAACCCATCAACTAAACCAAGCCTCACAAGTCTATTGATATTTTTAAAGTTTATGTGCCCTAATCTCCTGTGCCAAAGATTACTTTCATCTACTGAAGCTTTAGCATAAAAACATGACATCATTTTATTATTCATCTTAATTCCATTAAGATTCACATTATATATGTCTTTATGCCTTGGTGTTCTAAATTCTATGTATTTCTCCTCAGGGAGCTTGTAATCTTTGCTTAACACCAAGCACTCAGTATCTGTGAAAAGAACCTTATTTTTGTTATCACACACTTGTGATACACTAAACAAATTATAATCCAGTTCTTTTACCAGGAAGACATTCTCAAAAAGTAGATTATTGGTAATAAGGGTTCCTTTTCCTGTGATGGTGCCATAGCCCCCTCCAAAGTATACCTTATCACCATCTTGAATAGGAGTGAAGTTTGTCAGATAGTCTTCCTTTCCTGTCATGTGCCTTGAGCATCCACTATCCCAATATCCATAATCATTGATCTTCTTCTGAATGCCCTGCACATAAAGAAAACACATTAGTTTTCTTTGGGAACCCAAGCCTTGGAAGACTTGGATTCATCTGGTTGTTCAATAAGAACAGACTTGGTTCTCATAACAACCCCATTTTCATCCCTTTTTGGATGAAATGCCCAGTTAACCCCAATTGGTCTTGACATGACCTTTGAAATATAATGAAACCTGTTGCATGTCATAGAAAGACCAGTAGAATTAGGGTTTTGGTCTTGTTTTGGTCTCCATGTTAAGCTAGTAGACGCTTTAGACCTATTTCCCTGTGGTTGCAAATACCTAGGTTTGGCAGTGTGTCTGTCAGCGCTGAAATTGTTCTTGTCAGCGCCCCGATTGCCTTTATCAGCGTTAAACCTAGGGTTTGCTACAGGAACCCATTGCCTATTGGACCAAGTGTTTGACTTTTGGAAAGGTCTTAGGCCATGTGTGTTAGACCCTCTAGAAAAGAATGGGGCTGGTCTAACAACTTGTGAACTTTTGTTCACAAAGGTATTGGGTCTGACAGTGTTTGACCTATGTTGACTTTTGTCAGCGCTGAAATGGTTCCTATCAGCGTTGACATTGGAAGCGTTGACACATTTGTATGCCAAATGTGAAAAGCTACCACAAGTGTAACAAGCTTTTCTAGACATAGTTTTAGGTCTAGAAGCAAAGAAGCCTGTTCCATGGTTACTAACTTGGCCTTTTGGTGACCTAGTATTCCTATACATCTCTGCATACTTAACACTAGGTTTTCTAACAGTTTGTGGGCCAAGGTCAACAACTTTGCCAGTGGTTGGGTGTGTGATTTTAATAGGTGTAGGATCATGGCTCGTGATTGGTGTGGGCTCATTTGGACTTTCACACAACAACCCTCCCTTAACAAACAAAGTGTGGTTAGCTTTCTTCCACTCATCTAGGTCAGTCAGTTTTTGTTTGTATTCTTCAACTGGGGAAGTCACTCTAGGTGGAGGAATGAATTCCTTCTCTTGGAGTTCTGGCAAGCCAGTCCAAGATAAGTCCTTTGATTGGACACCATAGAAATCCCCAGCTGGTGGTGGAACACCAGTATAATCTTTCATCCCAATCCCACTCATGTCCTTAGAGTCTCTTTGTTTACTAACACACTCTCCTAGGGATTGTGTGGCCTTATCAAATCTCTGGATTTTAAGACTCACATTATCTTTAATTTTGTTAGCCTCATCTAACTTAGCTATCAAATCAAGATTAACCCTGTTTGTGATATCTTGAATATCTTTACTTTGATGTAACTCATGTTTTAAGATATTTATTTTATCCTTTAAATCAAACTCCATTTTCTTATACTCAGCTACTGTCTTTTCTGTTTGGGTAAGTACAATTTGATAATTAGATACTTTGCATCTTTCAGCACTTGCCTCATCTAATAATTTTACTATCTCTTGATTTAGTTTTTCAGTATTTAAACGACAACCCTTAGAACAGAAAGCATCATCATATACCTCATTATCTGATGAAGAGGAGGAGTGTGCCATGAGAGCATATTCAACATGCTCTTCTTTAACTTCAGCAACCAAGGCTCTGTCCTCTTCCTCATCCTTAGCCAAAAAGTTCCAGCTCCAGTCCCATCCTCCAACACCATCAATTTGTTGAACAGCAACCATGGCCTTGGAATCTTGGCTCTTAACCATTTGGCTTGAAGGCTTACCAGCATCAGATCTTCTTGGAGATCTACATTCCCTCATAAAGTGCCCCATCCGATGACAATTGTAGCACTCAACCTTGGATTTGTCAAATCCAGCAACATCCTTAGCATTAAAGGTCATCTTCTTCTTGAACCTTTTATTAAACCTGTTTGCTCTTAAACTTACAAGGGCCATAGTCCACTTGATGTCCATCTCTTCCAATTGCTCATCACTTATCTGCTCAAGATCTTCATATGTAATCCTTGAATCACTGGGCAAAGAAGCAATGAATGCACACACAGTATCTAGATCTAAACCAGCAGGTTTAATTCCATCAGCGCCAAAGTTGTGAGTGTCAGCGCTTGAGTATAAAGCGTTGACAGGATATGATCCAGCGCTGACAGAATGTGTTCCAACGCTGATAGGATGTGATCCAGCGTTGACACATTGAGATCCAGTGACTGGATGTCCATAGGAGTTCATGGAATCAAATTGACCTTCACTTTGTGAGAAGAAGGCCATGTTGCTACTGGAAGATTTATTATCACTCTCCAAAAGCCATTCATTCTCCAACAGTCTTAGTTTGTTGAAGATGTCATCAAACCTAGAGGTCTTGTGGGTGTTATTGACAAGAATGGATCTTGCCTCAATCTTCCATACATCACCAAGACTTTTGAGAAAAGTAGCATTCAAGTCAGGGTCATCAATCTGTGTTCCCATGAAGGAAAGTTGACTTGTAATGTCAAGCAGTCTACTTCTCACACTGCTGAGATTCTCATTGGGTTGAGCCTTAAAGACAGCATACTCATGCATGAGTTGCTTCTTCTTTTCTTCTTTTGTGTCAGCATTGCCACCATGTGCTACTTCAAGAGCTTCCCAAAGCTCTTTTGCAGACTCAAAGCGTTTGTACTTGTGCTGATTCTCATGACCTAAGGCGTGTTTCATGATGTTCAAGATTTTCATGTCCACCCTTTTCTTGGCTATATCTTCAGCAGATACAGCTCTTCCATCTTCAGGCTTTTCCTTCTTATCAGCTTCAGGACAATTAGGAACAGCTATCCTTGTGGCAATAGCATTAGCAATCTTTTGAGCTTTGTTGAATGTGTTCCCATATTCAACAATCTCCCAAAGAGTGTAGTCATGGATGGCTACATATTGCTCAAAATTAGACTTCCTGATACAAAGATTTTACTAGGGTTCAATTTTAGTTCTCTCGATATCCTCTCGAATTGATCTCGGCCTTAAGTGGAATGATTTGTTCTTGGTTACTAAAAAGGAGTTTGTTTGTTTATCTAATTTTAAACTAATAACACTTAAATGTAAATGGCGTTGAGTAACTTAAAGTTGAGTGCTTGAAAACGTAAAGGAAAGATTAGAAAATTACTTCGAAAACTTAATTGAATTAATGTTTAAAAACTTGTTCTATCGGAATATCAAAAATTATTTCTATCGGAATATAAGAAAATCAAAGGCATCGGAATGTACAAAAAATGGTCCATCGGAATGTCCAGGTTTGGTTCTTATCGGAATGTTCAAAATCCAAACTGTCGCAATGATGCTGTCGGAAAGATTCTAGATCGGAATGTTGCAAATAAAATTTGGCCAGAGTTTCGACTAAACAAGGGACCTTAACCCCGTCGGAATGTGCGATCGCAATATGCGATCGCAATCCCAGATCGGAATAGGGGGTTCACAACCTATCGCAAAGTAAAACCCCTTTAGGGTTATTGCGATACCAAGACCAAAGAAGACCCGTCGGAATATGTTAAAAACCCTTGTATTGCGATGGAATGGCAGCAGTTCCGAAAATGGTGGGAAGCAAAAATCTCAATAAGCAATGGAATAAGCTAACCAATTCGAAACTTAAATAACTTAAAAAGGCTTAAATTCAACAACTAGTAGAAGTGAAAAACCTTGGTCTTTATGAAAGGAACTTTTGTAAGAATAAAGCTTATATAAAATCCGAAAACCAATAAGCTTAAACAAGAGAATAGTCAATAAGAATGGAGAGCTTATGACCAATTCGTGTGAAAGCTTTGAAAAGAAACAAAAAAATATTGAATTTGATCACCAACGAATCTTCAAATCCAAACCATATGGAATTCTCAATCGGATTAAAGATTTTGACAAATCAAGAAAAGTAGGAAAAGATTAAGGAACTTAAAAGCATAAATTCGATTAAGATTAATGAAATCAAAAGTACAAGATTAAGTTAAAATTGAAAAGATGAAATCAAAAGAAAAGTTTAGTGAGAGAAAGTATGGAACTTTCTCTCTCTAAAAACTAGAGAGAAAAATGAAAAGCTAAAGACTAGCTAAAACTAAGTGTGTGAAAATTTGTGAGGTGAAGGCTTTATATAGGCGTGTGTATGGTGTTGATGGGCTCTTGATTGGGCTTTGATTCGGGCTTCTTTTTCTTCTTTCTTCTTAAGTCTCCACGCGTCTTTTAAATAAACGTTTCCGACTTGGATTTGAGAAGTGTCGGTGAATAATTCCAACTCGTCCTATAATATTTTATTTAATAGACTCGAGTTCTTCGACATATATAAATCTTCCATCTTTGGCTCTATTCTTCAATAAATCTTCAAATAGGCACAATGACTTCAAATCTTTTGCATCTCTTGGACAATAGACTTCGTCTTGAGTCTTTTTTCCTTGATAAAACCCGTGCAATCCCATGTTTTCTTTAATATTCATCCGGTCGACTCTGAAAACACAATAAACACAAAAACCACGCATAATTCCAAACAAATGATATTAAATACGTGTTTTGGTCTTGTTTTAGCCCGATTTAAGTGGTAAAAGGATGGGTGTTTTCACACCTATCAAATCCCCTACACTTAACCATTGCCATGCCCTCATGCAATGCTTCGTGACAAAGCATAATTACACTTTTCTCATTATCAATTAACCTTGGCCTTATTAAAATACTACTTAAACAAAAATTTTAAAGTACTAAGAAATTAAAATTTTAATGTAAACAAGAGAATAGAAAATAACTTAAGTGGTAATAACTTGGAAAGAGATCGAGGACTTACATTAGGGCTTCGGTGCTGCGAAGATTTATCACCCTCAAGTTTCACGTTCCCCAAACTAAGCTTAAAAACGAGATCATTGTTATTATAAGTTAGTAATTCAAACACTCACACACATGGCTTAATTAAATGCTTAAACTCCCTTATTCCCAGGTGTATCTCTTATATTTTATTTTTGTCTTAGAATGATCATGAAGATGCATTTTTGGACTTATTTCGATAGTTTATTAGGGCTGAAAGCAAAGTAGGACGATTTGATCAATAGTTAGCTAAAGGACAAAATCTTTTAAAACTGCTTCTCGGGATATCAAAAAGTTCATATCTTGGCATAACTTGGTTCACGATTTGAGACCTTTCTCGGGCCGATATTTGGCATGTACTTCATACTTCATATCTTCGAGAGACGTTCTTGAGACAATGGTCTTCTCATCATAATAGAATTTCTTCACTTGGAGACTTTTGAGGGGTACTCCAACTTTGTTGACCACGACTTCATGATTATTTCTTCAATCTCTAATTGGGATTTTGAGATACAACGATCCGCCTCCTTTTCGGACTTGGATCTATTTATCCTCATACCTTGTTAGGGTCTTTTCGGATAGACTTCTCCATGATCTTTATGGGAGTTGGTTGCTTTTCGTCGTGAGTCTTGATCCTTCATATTGACTTTAGGAATAATGCTTTTCACATCACTTTTGGATCTTCAGCAATAAAATTGAATCCTCATGCCTTGTTAGGGCCTTTTCGGACTCGCCAATCTTCGCGCCCCGCTTCATAAGTTATGCCTTGGCTATGAACTCTTATCATTACCGAGCAACTTTTAAACGATCTTGGGCTAGAAGCTAAGTAACTTTTCAAATCGTAAGACCTTACTTATTGCAGATAAATTATTAGCAAGTGATGGGAGAATAGGCAAATAATTACACCAAGTGAGCTTGCGAAAGAATACCGACTTATAATTGACTCTATCATTTCTCGTCCTCCACAATTTAAAATCTCAAGTAATGAGACTCGTGGACACTTAGCCTAATAAACCAATTAAGGTCTACATGGTTAAGGATACTAGCTAGAATAAACTTGGATAAGTCTATTCGGGTTGAGTCAAAATAAACGCAACGGGCCTAATATGTCAAAGATTTCTAAACTAGCTACACCACTTATTAATATTTTTGACTTTATTGCGGGATATATACATATGAAAGCAACGATAAAAATTTAAAAATTACGACTAAATGGCCAAAGTTAATTAAAAATTTGAAAAATGTTGAAAAATAGGATTTTTTGGTTAATTGAAGGCATTTTCATGGAAAAGTCCACTTAAAACTTCGATAGAAGTCCCCCCTACACTTAAGATAAACATTGTCCTCAATGTTTAAGCATGTGGGAAAAGTTTCCCCTACACTTATGACATTGTGCACGTTGGTTGACTCGAGTTAAGGAAGAGACGACTAAAGTGATCAATTTCAAATGTGAGTATGAAGAAAATTGAATCACGATAGTTGAGAGATAGAACCGGATTTCGGATAAACACGGGAGCACGGTTCTTCAAAGATTCCAAGAGTGCACTTATCCCTGTAATCACATCACCACAAAAATACAAACACCTATGCAGGCCCCCCTACACTTAGGAGGTTAAAACGTAAAAGGATAGATACTCGGGCTGCCTCCCGAGGAGCGCTTGTTTTTGATGACCGAGTCACGAGCCTGACTCGACCCAAAATTAGTTCATGGGGAACGTGGTGAGGGATGGAATCATCTCCTGAGAGATGTCCTCACCAAAGTACAGCTTCAGACGCTGGCCATTCACCTTGAAATTGGGCCCATTTGGCTGAGAAAGCTCAATGGTCCCATACGGAAAGACGTAGGCGACGGTGAATGGACCAGACCAGCGGCTCTTCAACTTGCCAGAGAAGATCTTCAACCGAGAGTTGAAAAGTAAGACTTGATCACCAATATGGAACTCTCGGTTCTTGATTTTTGCGTCATGGAGGATCTTCGTCTTCTCTTTGTAGATCAGCGAGTTCTCATAAGCTTCATTTCTCAGTTCATTGAGCTCGTTGAGTTGAATCTTGCGATGATCACCGGCTTTGTTGATGTCGAAGTTAGCCCACTTTAAGGCCCAGTGCGCCTTATGCTCCAGCTCGATGGGAAGGTGGCATGCTTTCCCGTACACAAGACGATAAGGTGTACAACCGATCGGGGTCTTGTAAGCAGTACGGAAAGCCCACAGAGCATCATCTAACTTATCGGCCCACGCGGCACGATGCTCTCCCACAGTACGCTCCAAAATTCGCTTCAATCCACGATTGGATATCTCGGCCTGCCCATTGGTTTGGGGATGATAAGCGGTGGAAAGACGGTGAGTGACACCATACTTGGCCATGACTCTTGCAAATTGATCGTTGCAAAAATGAGTCCCGCGGTCACTGATAATAGCACGAGGAACGCCGAATCGAGCGAACAGCGATTTCAAAAAGTTACAAACCACCCTTGCATCATTAGTAGGTAAAGCTTTGGCTTCAACCCACTTGGAGACGTAGTCAACGGCAACAAGGATGTATTTGTTTCCTTTAGATGAAGGAAATGGCCCCATAAAGTCGATACCCCAAACATCAAAGATTTCACACTCTTGAATGAAATTCTGAGGCATCTCGTCTTTATGTGTGATCGTGCCTTGTTTCTGGCAAGCATCACATTTTTTAACCATATCGTGAGCGTCACGATAAATGGAGGGCCAATAAAATCCTGAATCAAACACTTTTTTGGCGGTGTAGTTGGGACCAAAGTGACCACCAGTGGGTCCTTTGTGGCAAGCATCAAGGATTTCGAAAGCTGCCGGTCCATCAACACATCGGCGAATAATCAAGTCAGCACATTGTTTGAAAAGATACGGGTCGTCCCAGAAGTAAGTCTTTATGTCTTTGAAGAACTTCTTCTTTTGCTGGGATGTTAACCCGTCAACGAGGATTCCACCCGCCAAGTAGTTTGCAATGTCTGCAAACCACGGGGTTTCATCAGCAGTCGAGTTTATAGACATTAAGGTCTCCAGGGGAAAAGAATCGTTGATTTCTTTGTTCGGATGAGCCCCCTGGTAAGGATCCTCAAGTCTACTGAGATGATCCGCGGCTAGGTTTTCTGCTCCTTTTTTATCGCGAATTTCGATTTTAAATTCCTGGAGCAGCAAAACCCAGCGAAGAAGTCTTGGTTTGGAATCTTGCTTTGTCAACAAGTACTTCAGCGCGGAATGATCGGTATACACAATGGTGGTGGAAAGGACAAGATAGGGGCGGAATTTTTCAAAAGCATAGACAACAGCTAAAAGCTCTTTTTCGGTTGTCGTATAATGCAATTGTGCCCCAGTCATTGTCTTGCTAGCGTAATGGATCGGTTGGAAGTGTTTGTTCACTCTTTGTCCAAGAACCGCTCCAATAGCAAAATCACTAGCATCGCACATTAACTCGAAAGGCAGCTCCCAATTGGGGGTGACCAAGACGGGTGCCTTTTGTTCGAAATTTATGATTTCATTCCGCAAAGCGGTAGTACGAGAGGGTGGAAAAAAATAGTTGATAAACTTTGTTTCCAAATCCGTCCACGAGAGAATACTCTGTGGCGGTTCCTTAGCAAGCCAATGCCGGGCTTGTCCCTCTAAAGAAAAGGGAAAAAGTTGTAACCTTATAACCTCCTGTGGAACTCCATTGAACTTGACCGTGTTAGTGAGTTGTAGAAATCTCTTGATATGGTCATGTGGGTCATCAATGGTGCGTCCCAAGAATGGTTGAGCGGAGACCATCTGGATAAAGCCTGATTTGAGCTCGAAATTGTTGGCGGCAATTGGAGGGATGACAATTGGATCCGTGTTGCCATCAACATGAGCTTGCAGCAATTCAATCATTGGGCGATTATCCGGAAGGTGCTCATTGTTGTTGTTATTCATGTTGTTGAAAGGCGGGTTGTTGTTGTTATTATTGTTGTTCGGAGGTGGTATGTTATTGTTGTTTTGTACACCCGCCATGTCTAAGTTATCGAGAGGCTCGGGCTCTTGATATGACGTGGATCGAGTGCGCATACACCTGCAAAAGAACGAACAAAGAAAAACAAAGCAAAAATATTTTTGGTTTTTATTGTTTTTTAATTTTTAGGATTTTTGAAAATTTTATATTTTTTAGTTGTTTTTGAAGATTTTCTTGAAAAAGTAACGTTCACGGGGAACGGATCCCAAAATCCAAGTTCTACAAAAAACTTTTGATCTTAACGAGAAGAGCCGGCAGCGGCGCCATTTGATACAAAGATTTTACTAGGGTTCAATTTTAGTTCTCTCGATATCCTCTCGAATTGATCTCGGCCTTAAGTGGAATGATTTGTTCTTGGTTACTAAAAAGGAGTTTGTTTGTTTATCTAATTTTAAACTAATAACACTTAAATGTAAATGGCGTTGAGTAACTTAAAGTTGAGTGCTTGAAAACGTAAAGGAAAGATTAGAAAATTACTTCGAAAACTTAATTGAATTAATGTTTAAAAACTTGTTCTATCGGAATATCAAAAATTATTTCTATCGGAATATAAGAAAATCAAAGGCATCGGAATGTACAAAAAATGGTCCATCGGAATGTCCAGGTTTGGTTCTTATCGGAATGTTCAAAATCCAAACTGTCGCAATGATGCTGTCGGAAAGATTCTAGATCGGAATGTTGCAAATAAAATTTGGCCAGAGTTTCGACTAAACAAGGGACCTTAACCCCGTCGGAATGTGCGATCGCAATATGCGATCGCAATCCCAGATCGGAATAGGGGGTTCACAACCTATCGCAAAGTAAAACCCCTTTAGGGTTATTGCGATACCAAGACCAAAGAAGACCCGTCGGAATATGTTAAAAACCCTTGTATTGCGATGGAATGGCAGCAGTTCCGAAAATGGTGGGAAGCAAAAATCTCAATAAGCAATGGAATAAGCTAACCAATTCGAAACTTAAATAACTTAAAAAGGCTTAAATTCAACAACTAGTAGAAGTGAAAAACCTTGGTCTTTATGAAAGGAACTTTTGTAAGAATAAAGCTTATATAAAATCCGAAAACCAATAAGCTTAAACAAGAGAATAGTCAATAAGAATGGAGAGCTTATGACCAATTCGTGTGAAAGCTTTGAAAAGAAACAAAAAAATATTGAATTTGATCACCAACGAATCTTCAAATCCAAACCATATGGAATTCTCAATCGGATTAAAGATTTTGACAAATCAAGAAAAGTAGGAAACGATTAAGGAACTTAAAAGCATAAATTCGATTAAGATTAATGAAATCAAAAGTACAAGATTAAGTTAAAATTGAAAAGATGAAATCAAAAGAAAAGTTTAGTGAGAGAAAGTATGGAACTTTCTCTCTCTAAAAACTAGAGAGAAAAATGAAAAGCTAAAGACTAGCTAAAACTAAGTGTGTGAAAATTTGTGAGGTGAAGGCTTTATATAGGCGTGTGTATGGTGTTGATGGGCTCTTGATTGGGCTTTGATTCGGGCTTCTTTTTCTTCTTTCTTCTTAAGTCTTCACGCGTCTTTTAAATAAACGTTTCCGACTTGGATTTGAGAAGTGTCGGTGAATAATTCCAACTCGTCCTATAATATTTTATTTAATAGACTCGAGTTCTTCGACATATATAAATCTTCCATCTTTGGCTCTATTCTTCAATAAATCTTCAAATAGGCACAATGACTTCAAATCTTTTGCATCTCTTGGACAATAGACTTCGTCTTGAGTCTTTTTTCCTTGATAAAACCCGTGCAATCCCATGTTTTCTTTAATATTCATCCGGTCGACTCTGAAAACACAATAAACACAAAAACCACGCATAATTCCAAACAAATGATATTAAATACGTGTTTTGGTCTTGTTTTAGCCCGATTTAAGTGGTAAAAGGATGGGTGTTTTCACACCTATCACTTCCAAAGCTCGAAGTTCCTGGCATCAAACATGGGAATTTTGATACTAGGGTTTGTGGTGTTGTTTTGTAGCAAAACAGGAGCAGGAGGTTGGTCTGTGCCAGACATGATGTTTTTAGGGTTTTGAGATGTTTAGGGTTTTTAGGGTTTTTGATGTTTTAGGGTTCTTGTGTTACTTAAAGATCAAAAGTTTCTCAACAAGCTCTGATACCACTTGTTGATCCCAAACTTAGATCGATTAAGCTTTGTGTATACGAGATTAGATCAAGTAATACACGTAGAGAAACCTTTGCTTATGAATAAAGTAACAAAGTGTTATGCGGAATTAACACTTAATCTAAAACACAAAGATGTTAAACAAACTTTCACTTGTATTAGAATGATCGAACTTGATTACAATGAAAGAGGTTTAACTTGTGAAAACTTATGATAACTGATGATTAACATTAACCTAAAAGATCTTCTTTTATAGATTAAGAAGTCTTGTACAATAAGCTACGAATCAACTATTCTAGGTAAAGATAATAATGGAAAATACAATGTCGAGCTTATCTTTACCATACACCAATAAAGAAACAAATAAACAAAAAGATTCGTATGAAGATATATTCCATCAGTGTTAGTCTTCAAGGCTATCAGCGTTGACTTCTACAAATGTCAACGCTTGGCTGTCAGCGTCCAATGTCATCTTATCAGCGCTTGAATTCTTCTTATCAGCGTCTAGTGAACTGACCCATAATTTATTCCCAACAGTAACACCATATCAAACCCGAAGGGAGAGATGAAAGTTATTACCACACGAAGTGGCAAGACACTTAAGGAACCGAATTCTCAACCAATTACTCCAACGATGGAGGAAATTGAGGAAGAACCCGAGGTGGTGGTCGAAAAGGAGCATAACTCAAGCCCACAAAGTACCGCTCATGCCACACCTACGGTTGACCCATTACCAACATTGGAACCCGAGATTCCAAAGGCTATGCCTATGCCCCAACCCACACCACCCTTACCTTACCCATCGAGACTTAGGAAGGAGAAATGACAAGATCGCGATAATTATCAATTTGAGCTTTTTATGAAAATGTTTCGTGATTTGCACTTTAATGTGAGTTTCGCTGATGCTTTGGTCATGATGCCTCGATTTGTCGCTAACTTAAGAGTATGTTGAACAACAAGGAGAAATTGCATCAATTGTCTAGTTGTTCATCGGTTTATCTTAATCGCATACCTCAAAAAGTCGGTGATCCCGGTAAATTTTTGATCCCTTGTGCAATCCAAGATATGGAAGAATGCTATGCCTTGGCCGATCTTGGTGCTAGCATTAACTTGATGCCACTTGCAATCTTCAAGTCGCTAAATCTTCCTAATCTTACTCCTTCACTAATGTCTATCGAGTTGGCCGACCATTCCACGATTCGCGCATGTGGATTGGCGGAAGACGTTTTTGTGAAAGTGGGGAAGTTCTATTATCCGGTAGACTTTATCGTTGTCGATATTCCCACGGATCCTCAAGTTCCTCTCATTTTAGGTCGTTCGTTTTTAGATACGTCTATGGCTTTGATCGATGTTCATGCTAGAAAGATCACCCTACGTTTCAACGACGAGGAACTTGTTATAAACGCAACTCAAAATTCTCAACTTTCTCATGTTTATTCCGTTGCTACCATAAACCTCGTTGATATGATTGACGTTGTTTGCGAGGAATTTTCACAAGAAGTTATAGGTTTTGGTGATGTTGAAAATAGTTGCAATCCCACTATGCTTGATCCCATTCTTGATAATTCGACACCAACGTTCACTCCATTTGAAGGTGGTGGTTTTACGTTGGAAGAATTCGATGTTCCACGTACTTGTGACGAAGACCTCGACAATGATGAGGACTTCTCGCTTATCAAGGATTTTCTTAACGATTTCCCATTTTCTCCACCCGAGGAGGTTATGAGTATCGAGCCCAAATCTTCAATTAAGGAACCACCTATCCTCGAGTTGAAAGATTTACCTCCTCATCTCGAATATGTCTATTTGGAGGAGGGCGACAAGTTGCCGGTTATTATTGCGAAGGAACTTTCGGATGATGAAAAAACCGCACTTGTCGATGTTCTAAAGGATCACAAAGGGGCAATTGCGTGGAAGTTATCTGACATTAAGGGGATCGATCCCAAAGTTTGTACTCACAAAATCTTAATGGAGGAGGATTACAAGCCCGCAATCCAATGTCAAAGGAGGGTGAACCCCAAAATTCACGACGTCATCAAAAAGGAAGTCCTTAAACTCCTTGACGCGGGAATGATTTACCCTATTTCCGATAGCCCTTTGGTGAGTCCTATCCATTGTGTCCCTAAAAAGGGAGGAATGACCGCTGTGCCAAACGATGCCAACGAGTTAATTCCCACTAGACTCGTGACCGGATGGAGAGTGTGCATTGACTATCGAAAGTTGAATGAAGCCACTCGTAAAGACCATTTTCCCTTGCCCTTCATGGACTAAATGTTGGAGCGTCTTGCGGGAAACGATTTCTATTGCTTTTTAGATGGTTTTTTCGGTTACTTCTAAATTCCCATCGATCCTCGTGATCAAGAAAAAACTACGTTTACGTGTCCATATGGAACGTTTGCCTATCGTAGAATTCCATTCGGACTTTGTAATGCACCGGGAACCTTTCAAAGGTGCATGACGGCTATTTTTCATGATATGATCGAGAAGACGATGGAAGTCTTCATGGATGACTTTTCCGTGTTTGGTAATTCGTTCACTTCGTGTTTGTCGAATCTCGAGAGAATGTTGAAGTGTTGTGAGGAAACCAACCTTGTGCTTAATTGGGAAAAATGTCATTTTATGGTTAAAAGTGGAATCGTCTTAGGGCACAAGGTTTCGAAAGCGGTGATTGAGGTAGATCAAGCTAAGGTAGACGTCATCGCCAAATTACCTCATCCCAAAACCGTTAAGGGAGTTAGGAGTTTCCTAGGCCACGCGGGCTTTTATCGTCGGTTCATCTAGGATTTTTCAAAGATCTCTCGAACCATTACACATCTTCTTGAAAAAGAGGCACGTTTTGTCTTTGACAAAGATTGTGTACGAGCCTTTGAAATCCTTAAGAGGAAACTTACCGAAGCTCCCATTCTTGTTGCTCCCAATTGGAACCTCCCCTTTGAGCTCATGTGTGATGCTAGTGATTACGCTATTGGGGCCGTATTGGGGCAACATCATGAAAAGCACTTCTTGCCTATTCACTATGCTAGCAAGACGATGACCGAGGCTCAACTTAAATACACTACAACGGAGAAGGAGTTCCTTGTCGTGGTGTATGCATTTGAGAAATTTCGACCTTATCTCGTCTTGACGAAATGCATGTATACGGATAATTTGGCTATCAAGTATCTTATGGCTAAACAAGATGCTAAGCCGAGATTACTTCGTTGGATTCTCCTCCTTCAAGAATTTGATCACAAAATTGTTGACAAAAAGGGGGCTGAGAATCTAGCGGCCGATCATATTTCTCGTTTGGAAGATCCTCACCAAAGTGTTTACGAGCCCAAGGAAATAACTGATAACTAGGTTCTTTCCTAATTAAAAAGATTAAAGTTCGTTGAAGTGGTCTAATCGAATTGATCTAGGTTCTCTATGTGACTCAGTTTTATTTTGGTGGAACAAAAATGTGTCGTTGTAGTATTTTAAAATAAAGGTGCGAACAATTAAAGTAAAATTGCAATTAAATTAAAATCTAAAGCTAATTAAAATTAATGGGCAAGTATTTGAAAGCGAGACTATAATTAAAGGGCACTTAAAGTAAATGACGCAAATTTAAAACTAACTAAGGCAATCTTAAAACGCAACTAAAACTTAAACTAAGGCAAGGCTAAAATAAAGCTAAGACAAATAATCTTAAAGTGCAATTAAATTAAAAGGTGGGAAAAATAAACTTACAAATAAAATGCAGAAATTTAAAAAGAAAGACTAAGAAGAAATGAAAGAAACCTTGATTCGGAAGTTCAAAACTTCCGAATGAACTGGCTTGACTCGGAACTTCTTGAGTTCCGAATGAGCACAATTTTGAGTCGGAAGTCCTTGATTCGGAAGACTTCCGGATGAAGCCTTCTTGATCCGGAACTTTTAGACTTCCGAATGAAGCCTTGCTGATCCGGAACTTTGCCCTTGGTTCGGAACTTTTGAGTTGATCCGGAACTTTTGAGACTTCCGAATGAAACCTTGCTGATCCGGAACTTTTAGACTTCCGGATGAACCTAGCTTGAGTCGGAACTTTCGTTCGGAAGTATTGACTCGGAACTTTTGATTTCCGAATGAACACTCTTGATCCGGAACTTTGAATGTTCCGGATGAAACCCACTGGTTCGGAACTTTAAGAGTTCCGAATGAGCAGCCTTTCTTATCTTGATCCGGAACTTCACTGGGAATATCAGACACAGAAACAAACTCCCCCGAAGAACAAGGGATCAAAATAACAAGAATCTAACCACAAATTAACCAAACTCAAACAAACGATTTAATTAAACTAATAACGAAACAACAAACAATCATGAACAAACAATCTATATCACTTAAACTAACAAATTTAACCACAATAATCAAAAACCCACTTGATCAAAATAAGAACATGAACATGAACACAAACATAAACATAAAAATCAAAGATCAAGAAAGGTAGATAGGAGATTAACAAGATAAAATAAAGATTGACAAGAATTAAATGGAAACTTACTTGAAATTAAAGGAATTTAATGTGCAAGACAAGGTATTTAAATTTGACAAGTATTTAAATGACATGAATTAAAGGTGCAAGGTAAGTAAATGGTGGAAGACTAATTGTCACACTTAGCCAACAACAAAGAAAATTAACTAGTCCTAATCTATATATAGGGGAGGATTAGGAAGCTTCCTCCCCTCCTTCATTTTCTCTTAATTGCGAGATTAAGTCCTTCCTTCTTTTAATCTTCATTAATTGCACCATTAGTCCTTTATTCTTCTAATCTTCTTTGAACTTGGACTTTAATGACTTTTAGCTCGGGATTTCTTTGACTCGTCTTTTAAATTCTTCAAGAAATTAGACTCGAGTTCTTCGACTTTCGATAAACTTCCGTCTTTTGACTTTTTCTTCGATAAATCTTCAGAATTGGTCTTGGACTTCCGTTCTTTTTGCACTCTTGACTTCTCGACTTCGTCTTTCATCGTTTTCTTCAATAAAAGTCCGTAAATGCCCGTGTTTTCTCCACTTTTCACGTTTTCGTCCTAAATCACAACAAAAACACAAACCACACATAATTCCGACATAAAAGACATAAAATACACGTTTTGGCTCGGTTATTATTGTAATTAAGTGGTAGAAAGGATGGGTGTTTACACACCTATCAAATCCCCTACACTTGACCATTGCAATGTCCTCATGCAATGCATCAGTTACAAAGCACGTTTACATTTTTCATCATAATCAATCCACATTGGTCTTTATTAAAGAGGTAGAAAATTAAAAACATTCGAAATAAAGAAATCAAAAGCATACCTTGGGTTTTGGAAATGTTATGAATAATCATCATCCTCAAGTTTTCACTTTCTCCAAACCAAGCTTAAAAATGAGATCATTGTTATTATAAGTTAGTAAACTAACACGAACTCATGTGGGCCAATTACTCACTTAGACTCCCTTATTCTTAGGGGTATCTCTTATATTTTATTGTTGTATTGAATGATCACGAGGATGCATTGTTGACTCATTTCGATAGTTATTTAATCCGAAAATAAAGTGAACGATTTAATCAATAGTTAGCTAGAGGACAAAATCTTTTAAAACTGCTTCTCGGGACCTCATAAAGTTCATATCTTGGCATAACTCGCTTCGTGATTTGAGACCTTTCTCGGACCGATATTTGGTAGCGACTTCATACTTCAAACCTTGAGAGACGTTCATGAAATAATGGCCTTCTCTTCATATAGGAATTTCTTCACTTGAAATTTTGAGAGATTCATACCTGGACCATGACTTCTTCATTTTTCTCCAATCTTTATTTTGGACTTTGATATACAACGATCCGCCTCCTTTTATGACTTGGATCTATTTATCCTCATACCTTGTTAGGGTCTTTTCGGATACACTTCTCCATGACTTTTGGGAGTTTTTGCTTTTGGTCGTGTGTCTCGATCCTTCATATTGATTTTCGATAAATGATTCTTCACATCACTTTGGATCTTTAGCAACAAAATATAGCCCTCATGCCTTGTTAGGGCCTTTTCGGACTCGCTAATCTTCGCATCCCGCTTCAATAAGTTATGCCTTGGCTATGAACTCTAATCCATACCGAGCAACTTTTAAACGATCTTGGGCTAGAAGCTAAGTAACTTTTCAAATCGTACAACCTTATTTATTGCAAATAAATTTATTAGCAAGCGATGGGAGAATAGGCTTATATTTAACTCACATAAATTCACGAAAGAATACCGAACTTATAATTGGCTCTATCATCTCTCGTTCTCCATAGTTTAAAATCTCAAGGACTGAGACTCGTGGATGCTTAGCCTATTAAATCAAAGTTTTGGGTTTTCGAGTCGCCTATAGGATCTTGCAAATTCTTAGACTTTTTCAAGTTTAGAAACCGCATTTTAAAGTTCCCTTGATAAACGACTCTCTAGGATCAATTATAGGAACTTGCGAAAAGTTCTTGTTCTTAACCTGTGAGAGTTAAGACTTTCACGTTTTATAGCTCCCTATATAAAAGCCTAGCAAAACTCGACTTAAACATGTTAAGAATACTAGCTAGAATAACTTAGATAAGTAAACTCGGGTTGAGTCAAAAGATTCACAATGTTTTGAAAATTAAAACCACTTTATTAAACATTTATTCTAGCAAAGGAAGAAAATAACTATACAAAGGTAAAAACTAATAGGCCAAAATAGATCAAAAATTTTGAAAAATGTCGAAAAATTGATTTTCCGGTTAAAATGAGGACAAATACAAGGAAAAGACCACTTAACTTCGATAGAAGTCCCCCTACACTTAATATAAACATTGTCCTCAATGTTTAAGCATGTGGGAATAAACTCCCCTACACTTAGGACATTGTGCACGTTGTTTAAATCTTGCTAAGGAAAGGGCAACTAAAGAGATTCCTATTTTAATATTGAGAAAATATAAAATAGTGAATCGAAAAGAGTTTAGGATAGAACCGGGAAGAAGTAGAACACGGAATCACGGGTCGTCAAGAATCATCAAGAGTGGATCATTGAAGCTCGAATCCCTGATTAAGAAGTGAGGAGAGGAGAGCAAACCAACGGGTCTCCCCTACACTTATGATATAGAAAGCGAAAAGATAGATGCATGGGTTGCCTCCCAAGAAGCGCTTGGTTTTTGTTAACCGAGTCGTGAGCCTGACTCGACCTTGATTATTAATGGAAGAAGCATGAAACATATCCACCAGGATCGAAGACATAGTTTTCGTCCATCAAATAGCACAAGCTTAAGGCGAACAAGGCAAGCCAAAGAAGAGTAGGCAAGGTTCCCTTAAGCAAAGATGGAGCACGGTGGAAGCAAGGATGAAGTGGTGCAAGCATGTCTTCAAAATGTCCAAAGATTTTTCCTTTTATTTCATCAGGTGGATACTGAGATGGCTGCAGAATATCAATACCGGGGTCGAACACCTTTTCCTTTAGGGGAAAATAGTACTCAGGCTCAGCAGAGTGTGAAGAAGATCCGCGAAGAAGCACAACCTCGTCCTCAGAAGGGGGACAAAGAGGTGTTAACTCATACGTGCTGCGGATTTCGGTGTCGACCGGTTTCTTCTCCTTAGAAAGAATGTGCTTCAAATCCAAAGTAGGATCAAGACGATAATCTTCAAAGTCATAAGGAGGAGCATCACTCTCATGAGGGAAGTAAGTGTTGAGAAATTCAGAGAAGTCTTCCTCAAATGAGTAATCGTCTAAAGTAGGATCGAGTGATGGCAGAGGATCTTCATCATGTGAAGAATCGCTCGAAAGAGTATCGGCCTCATCAAAATCATCGAAAGTGGGCAGCTCGGGATACTCGGAAGTACAATCATCAAAATCATCCGAATCTGAGCTAGAATCATCATCATCATAAGCATCAAAGACCGGTGGAGAATCATAAATGGGAGAAGGTTCCAAAGTGGACCGAGAATCATCCACATCATCGTCAAAGAGTGGGTTATCGATGGAAGAATCGAATAGAGGATTGTCATAGACGGTAAAGTCATCGAGCACATTAATCATATTCACTGATTCTCGTCCATAGTATTTGCCTGTAAGCTTCCCCATTTTGAAAATTTGTGAGTCATTCCCGACTCTTAAGATTAACTCACCTTCGACAACATCCACTAAAGCACGTCCGGTTCTCAAGAATGGCCGACCAAGTATTAAAGGAATACGAGGGTCCATTTCATAATCAACTACGATAAAATCGACCGGGAAAGTAAATGCGCCAACTTTAATGAACACGTCTTCGGCTATACCAACAGGGTAAGCGAGAGTGCGGTTTGCAAGTTCAAGAGTCATCTTTGTTGGAGTGAGGTCGAGTAATGATAGTGTTTTCCAAACACTTAGTGGCATCAAATTAATACTAGCCCCAAGATCAGCAAGGGCAGTAAATTCTTCAGTTTTGTTGAACACGCAAGGCAACACAAAACGATCGGGATCTCTAAGCTTTTCTGGAAGTTCTCTAAGAAGAACTGCAGAGCAGTTTTCATTTAAGCGTGTGTTGGCGAGTTCAATCAGCTTCTCCTTCTTGTTAAGAAATTCCTTAAATGCTTTAACAAATTTGGGCATGTGCACAAGTGCTTCAAGAAAACTAATGCTAAAGTTCATTTGAGAAATCATCTTGATATAGTTTGTCACTTGAGAGTCTTCCTTTGTTAGATCGTTGGTCTTGCCTAAGCGAGAAGGGTATGGGATATTGGGTTTATAGGTGGAAGGTGAAGGTGTAGTCGGTAAAGGTTGAGATGTTGAAGGGTCCTTCCGAGATACATCGTCATGACGAGGCGGAGACGGTAATGGTGCACTAATACTAGGTGTAGGAGGAGTAGGGATACATGGTGGTGGAGGAGGTGTAGATGATGGGGGTGGGATTGGTGGTCCTACGATGGTAACTCCACTATGAGTAGTAATAGCACTCACATTGGCTCGTGGATTGGTGACGGTGTTTGAAGGTAGAGAACTCGAAGTAGAAGGTTGAGTGGAGGGTAAGAAACTAGCCAACAGATTCTTTAATTCATTCGTTTGAGTGCTGAAGGAGGATTGAATATTATCACGAACCTCGGACCTTATCTCATTTCCTTGCTTCGTGATATCTCCTTTCAAATTGATTATTTGGCTCTGTAAATTCTTGATTTGCTCACCTTGGGTTCTCATGATGGCTTCAACATCGGGGTTAATGGGTGGGTTTTGTTGGGCGGGTGGGTTATAAGAATTAGAAGCTCTTGGTGGGATTTGGTTGCTTCTATTGTAGTTGTTGGCGGGGTTTTGGTTTTGAGGAGAAAAACCGGGTGAAAGGTAATTGTTGGATCGGTAACTCAGCAAATTTCTATCCCCTTGAGGTCGAGCTTGGTAATTTTCCGGTGAATAATTACCATAAGCAGCATACACATTTTCTGGATTTCCTTGAGTAGAAGGACAATCGGTGTATGAGTGAGGACCGCCGCATGTTTCACAAGGAGCAACAACAGCTTTAACTTGTTGTTGGTGTTGGTTTGAAGCGAGAAGCGTAATACTTTTGCTCATTTCAGTCATCATGCGGGTGAGTTCGGTCATATCAGGGGTTGCTGAGGTGGAAGAAACATTGACTCTCGGGTTGTTCCTTGAAGAAGCAGAGGAATCCCAGTTTTTGTGGTGAGTAGTCATGTTCTCAATTAACTCTCTACACTCCTCGGGTCGCCTTTTCATGAATGTGCCACCGGCGGCTGCATTAATCGTATCACGATCTCGAAAAGTCAATCCGTTGTAGAAAGTATCAATTAAGGTCACAGGGAGCATGTTGTGGTTTGGACATCTATCGATCAAGACATTATAGCGCTCCCAAGCATCAAATAGAGATTCATCAGGGTCTTGCATGAAACCGCTGATTTGATTGCGAAGGCTTATGACCATGGATGGTGGAAAGTAGCGCGACAAAAAGCGTTGAGTCATGTCATCCCAAGTGTGAATAGAATTTTTCGGGAGACGATCAAACCATTTCTCGGCATGATGCGATAAAGTATGTGGAAAGAGTTGTAGGCGAAGAACATCCATTGTGGCCCCAGGCAACTTCATGCTTTGATTGATTGTAATGAACTTGTCGAGGTGTTTGTTGGCATCATCATCAGGCAATCCACGGAATGGGTTAGTTTGCACTTGCTGAATCATATGGTGCTTCAACGAAAACTCAGGAGCGTTGATTTGCATCGGCGCAATCGGTCCTCCTCGTCCAAACATGGTAGGTTGACAAAGCTCCTCCATGGTCCGAAGATCGGGTTGTGGAAGAACATTGTTGTTATTAGGGTGCGGTGGATTATTGTTGTTTACACCTGACATAGCTAAATCTTCTTGAGTCTCGGGCTCTTGATAATTAGAAGATCTAGTACGCATACACCTGAAAATGCAAAAGAAAAAGAAACCAAACACAAAGACAATATATATACACAATAAAGATAAAATCTTTTTGGATTTTTGAAATTTTTAATTTATATGGATTTTTATTAAATTTTTAATTTTTATGATTTTTAGAATTTTTTATGAAAGAAAAATAACGCTCACAAGTGAACGGATCCCAAAAAGCAACGCGTCACTTACAGAAAACCGTTAATCTTTACGAAAAGAGCCGGCAGCGGTGCCATTTGATAACTAGGTTCTTGCCTAATTAAAAAGATTAAAGTTCGTTGAAGTGGTCTAATCGAATTGATCTAGGTTCTCTATGTGACTCAGTTTTATTTTGGTGGAACAAAAATGTGTCGTTGTAGTATTTTAAAATAAAGGTGCGAACAATTAAAGTAAAAGTGCAATTAAATTAAAATCTAAAGCTAATTAAAATTAATGGGCAAGTATTTGAAAGCGAGACTAGAAATAAAGGGCACTTAAAGTAAATGACACAAATTTAAAACTAACTAAGGCAATCTTAAAACGCAACTAAAACTTAAACTAAGGCAAGGCTAAAATAAAGCTAAGACAAATAATCTTAAAGTGCGATTAAATTAAAAGGTGGGAAAAATAAACTTAAAAATAAAAGGCATAAATTTAAAAAGAAAGACTAAGAAGAACTGAAAGAAACCTTGATTCGGAAGTTCAAAACTTCCGAATGAACAGGCTTGACTCGGAACTTCTTGAGTTCCTAATGAGCACAATTTTGAGTCGGAAGACTTCCGGATGAAGCCTTCTTGATCCGGAACTTTTAGACTTCCGAATGAAGCCTTGCTGATCCGGAACTTTGCCCTTGGTTCGGAACTTTTGAGTTGATCCGGAACTTTTGAGACTTCCGAATGAAACCTTGCTGATCCGGAACTTTTAGACTTCCGGATGAACCTAGCTTGAGTCGGAACTTTCTTTCGGAAGTATTGACTCGGAACTTTTGAGTTCCGAATGAACACTCTTGATCCGGAACTTTGAATGTTCCGGATGAAACCCACTGGTTCGGAACTTTGAGAGTTCCGAATGAGCAGCCTTTCTTATCTTGATCCGGAACTTCCCTGGGAATATCAGACACAGAAACAAACTCCCCCGGAGAACAAGGATCAAAATAACAAGAATCTAACCACAAATTAACCAAAATCAAACAAACGATTTAATTAAACTAATAACGAAACAACAAACAATCATGAACAAACAATCTATATCACTTAAACTAACAAATTTAACCACCATAATCAAAAACCCACTTGATCAAAATAAGAACATGAACATGAACACAAACATAAACATAAAAATCAAAGATCAAGAAAGGTAGATAGGAGATTAACAAGATAAAATAAAGATTGACAAGAATTAAATGGAAACTTACTTGAAATTAAAGGAATTTAATGTGCAAGACAAGGTATTTAAATTTGACAAGTATTTAAATGATATGAATTAAAGGTGCAAGGTAAGTAAATGGTGGAAGACTAATTGTCACACTTAGCCAACAACAAAGAAAATTAACTAGTCCTAATCTATATATAGGGGAGGATTAGGAAGCTTCCTCCCCTCCTTCATTTTCTCTTAATTGCGAGATTAAGTCCTTCCTTCTTTTAATCTTCATTAATTGCACTATTAGTCCTTTATTCTTCTAATCTTCTTTGAACTTGGACTTTAATGACTTTTGGCTCGGGATTTCTTTGACTCGTCTTTTAAATTCTTCAATAAATTAGACTCGAGTTCTTCGGCTTTCGATAAACTTCCGTCTTTTGACTTTTTCTTCGATAAATCTTCAGAATTGGTCTTGGACTTCCGTTCTTTTTGCACTCTTGACTTCTCGACTTCGTCTTTCATCGTTTTCTTCAATAAAAGTCTGTAAATGCCCGTGTTTTCTCCACTTTTCACCTTTTCGTCCTAAATCACAACAAAAACACAAACCACGTATAATTCCGACATAAAAGACATAAAATACACGTTTTGGCTCGGTTATTATTGTAAGTAAGTGGTAGAAAGGATGGGTGTTTACACACCTATCAATAACCAAAACATTTCCGCTCGAGACACTTGGTGTAGTGAATTCTAAACTTGATTCTTCCACCCCATGGTTTGCGGACATCGCAAATTACCATGCGGGCAACTTCATCATCAAGGGTATGACGACTTAATAAAAATGAAAATTCTTTCGTGACGTCAAGTTCTACTTTTGGAACGACCCTTACTTGTTTCGAACTTGTGCGGATCAAATCATCCGACGTTGTGTATTTGCACCGAAGCTTCTAATATCCTTAGAGCTTGTCATGAGGGACCCACGGGTGGTCACCATGGTGCTAATCTCACGGCTAAGAAGGTGTTTGATGCCGGCTTCTTTTGGCCTACTATTTACCGAGATGCACAAGATCTTGTGAAGTCATGTGATTCATGCCAACGACAAGGAAAAGCCTCACAAAAAGATGAAATGCCACAAAACATCATCCAAGTGTGTGAGATCTTTGACGTTTGGGGCATCGACTTTATGGGGCCGTTCCCATCATCTCGTTGTAATAAGTACATCCTTGTCGCGGTTGACTACCTATCTAAGTGGGTGGAAGCTAAGGATTTGCCCACCAATGATGCTCGTGTGGTAGTCAAGTTTTTGAAAAGCTTGTTTTCTCGGTTTGGAACCCCTCGTGTGATCATAAGCGATCGTGGAACCCATTTTTGTAACGACCAATTCGAAAGGGTCCTAAGGAAATATGGGGTTACACATCGGCTTTCTACGGCTTATCACCCACAAACGAGTGGGCAAGTCGAGGATTCAAGCCGAGCGTTGAAGAGGATCTTGGAGAGATCCGTTGGGGAAAACCGACAATCTTGGTCGGATAAGTTGGACGATGCTTTATGGGCCTTTCGGACCGCTCATAAGACGCCCATGGGGTGCACTCCCTATAAGCTTGTGTATGGGAAAAATGGTCATTTGCCAATTGAATTGGAACACAAGGCTTATTGGGCCCTAAAGCATTGTAATGACGACATGGAGACCGTGGGAAAACACCGGAAACTGCAATTAAATGAATTGGATGAATTGAGGGATATTGCTTATGAAAATTCATTAATTTATAAAGAAAAGACTAAAAAGTTACATGATTCTAAAATTAAAAACCGGGTTTTTAACATTGGGGATCAAGTTTTGCTTTTTAATTCTCGTTTGAAAATCTTTTTCGGTAAGTTGAAATCCCGTTGGTCTAGTCCATTCACCGTGACTCAAGTTTTTCCATATGGGACCATCGAGCTAGCTCAAAATGATGGCCCCAATTTCAAGGTGAATGGACATAGGTTGAAGCACTACTTTGGCGGGGAAGTTCCATCCTTGAACTACCTCGACCAAATCACCTTCCCCAATGATAATTAGTATTGAGGGGATCGAGTCGAGCTCATGACTCGGTAATCAAAAACGAGGTGCCTCGTGGGGAGTCCCATGCTTATCCTATGTACATATTATCACTTTCTAATGTAGTAACGTGTGGGAATTTGTGCCCTTCCAACCTTTGTTCCGTGGTTGTTTGTGAATTGTGGTTTTTAGATCATGATCTTCACGATTGGAGCCTCTCATGTTCGTTTTATGGGAGCACTTGATCGTTTGCTTTGAAGACTTTCTTAATATCCATGATATATCATTTAATGTTCTAACCTTAGGTTTATAGCACACTTCATAAACGGCCTTAAATTTAATGGTTACACCTTTTCCATGCTAGATTAGGCATTCGACTACGTCTCTAGTATGGGGGTGTTTGCACCCCTAGACTCGAAACATTGAGGACAATGTTTAACTTTAGTATGGGGGGGGGGTGAATAGATACTTTCCTTACCAAACCTTCACGCTTTCCAAAGTTTATCTTTTTGTTTATCGTATTGTTGCAAAATAAGGCTAAATAGCCAAATTTTAAAAAAATTTCTCATGTTTTATAAGTGTTTGAAGACATGAATGTAGATTTTCCGATGGCGAGAATAAGAGTAACTTTTTACTCGACCGTGCGTGTTGGGCACTTAGCTTCGATTCTTTAACTTCACATTAGGCTAAGTCTCTTAAATGAGAACGAGAAATGATAGAGTTAATTATACGTTACTATGCTAAACGTAGAAGTCTCTCTTCTTTCAAAAACTCATGTGTTCTCGTTATTTGCTTATTCTCCCTTCGCTTGTAAATATTTTTTGCTTAATAAATATTGACTTAGCGGTTTAGTCTTGATTGTTGGGTTTCTAGTCTTTTCTAGTAGCTTCCGTGTAATTAAATTGGGAAAACATTAAGGTATCTCCAGCGTCACGGTTTTGAAGTATTGGCACCCGAATAATCGAAAGCTTCACCTAATAATAAGATTTCAAGTGCTCACCTAAATTAAGCAAAAATTTGAAGCTCACAAGGCCGAAAAATCTATGCCCAAATTGAAAGTGAACCAAGCCTTAATCTTTGAAGCTTTAAAGATCCAAAATTCGCCTTAGCGTGAGGATATACGTCTTTGGCTAATAAAACCACCGATGAGGCGGATAATAAAAGGCAAGGCAAGACCGAAGTCATAATAAAAGCTTCATGGCGAAGTTGAATAAAAGATGTAGGTAAACCAATGATAATAAGGCCCTTCCGTTAGGGGGCGTATAAAAGTCTTGGTAATAAGTCTCATGTTCAAAACCTTTATAAAACCATGTATATCGATCCTTCTTGTTGACTTAATTTTTTGACATCGTTGTCTATTAGGAGGGGTTATTGATTTGGTGGTCTTGGTTACACCGTTGGGACTCTATTTTTAGACCTAAATCTCTATTATCGCAAAAGTCAAACAATGTATCCTCGTGAAACATTCAAGACATAATAAAATATAAGAGATACAACTTAGGAAAATGGGAGGATAAGTACGTGATTAGGGCATATGAGTAGTGTTAGCATTACTAACTTATAATGACAATGATCTCGTTGCACGCTTGGCATGGAATTGGGGTGAAAATCGAGGACGATGAAATTATTTCTAACGAAGCATTCACGTGTTCTTATTCTATGATACTTTATTCTAGCATTGCGTGAGTACACGACAATGGTTTAGTATGGGGGAGTGATGAGACTGCTTTTATACATGGTCTCATCGTCCAAAACGGGCTTAAAACGATGAAAATATCATAAAAAGTACCATATATATATGCTCGTGTTTGTTCAATATGTATTTTAGGTACGGATATCGAGAAAAAGACAAAAAGATCCCAAGAATCAAAGAAAAACGAACATGGGAAACGAAGCTGCACAACGAACCGGACCCGAATGATGAATTTCCAAAAATACCCTTGAAGAATTGAAGATTGTCAAGTTTGGTCCTCCAAGTTTGAAGACTTGTCATTTTATACCCTTGTAAAAATCTAAAATTACATTGTGGTCCCTAAATTGTCAAGAGTTTACATATTTGGTCAATGAAGATGTTCACAAGACCAAAGTCGAAATTAGCGAAGCAAAAACGGATATATTCGGGTCGACTCAACAATTGAAGATTTTTCAAGTCAAAATCAAACCCGAGACCCGACAACGGAATGGGCATGAAAAATCGATCCCGAGACCCAAATTATTATTTTACGGGCCAAACCGCACCCGTTTTACGGGCCGGATCAGCCCGTAATAGTAATAATATCAAATATAAGCCCATATAATATAAATGTCTTCATTGATTCAACATGTCCCATTTTCATTTTCGTTGAAAAAAAAATAGTTAGCCTCATTTGTTTTCAAACCCACCGAAAACCAAATGGGCCTTTTCACCATCTAGCCCACTAAAAATGAAAACAAATCTGGCCCTTTTTTTTACTCATTGTTATCAACGAAGAGATGGAAAAAAGGGGTATATGAGTTTATATTAACAAAAGCAGTAGGGTTCCTCACAAACCATCAGCCTCCATCTTTATACCCTAAACCATCATCAAACCCTAATCTAAAGATTAATCCAATCCCCATCACTATCTCCCATGGACCCACCTCATTGGTCCCCTGCACCAAAGCTAAGAAGAAAACAAAAACTGCCAGAGGGATGAACGGATTTGATCTAATAACGTGTTGGACAAAATTATTTGATGGCTAGGATGCCTTTTCAACAGTCAACAACAACTGTCATCACATGGCAACCAAAAAAAGCCAAGAACAATTTTTAAAAAATCAGCATATTCGGATTTTGATCTGAATATTTCAAGGGCATCTTTGGAATTCAGCTTATTAGGGTTTTCTAGGTCTAGAATCTTCTTAGTATCAGTATTTAAGGAGACTCCAACTTGTGGATGTCCCTTTTTTGTCTCAGGTTTTTAGAAAAAAATTGTAATGCCTTTTTTATTTATGAAATAAAAGTTGGATTTGGTTTTAAAATCTCTAAGCACCATTTATTTATTTATAGTTTTCAGTTCAAGTTTTTTTTAGTTCAAGTTTTTGTGGAAAGAAAATATTTCAGTTGGTTTGGTTTTAATCTGTTACTATTCACGTTTGCTAAGTCTTAGCAGGTTTGTTTTTGGAAGCTTGTGACTAATTCGCCGTCACATAAGCTCAAACACTCGAGAGCGTGGATGTACGTTCTTGCGGTTTGTTCTCTTTCTTTATTATTTTTTTTTCTGTCTAAAAGTGATAAGAATTTGATGTTATGTTCTTGTTATTGAAGTGAGGTTTGTGGTTGTACTATGTTATTTCAATGATATTTTGCATGATTAGAGTAAAATCTGCTTGTGTGTCGTGATTTGTGTGATTTATTTTAGGGTGTTATTGCTTAAGTTTCATAAAAATCAGTAACACAAAAGAAAAAATATACTTTATAGGATCTGCTATAAGTGTTTTACTTGCTTGTTTTGGTGATACGTGTACTTGTAGGTTATTACTGAAGGTTAGTAATAACTTCATCGAAAGCAAGAAAAAAAGGATTTGTGGTTTTTGTTTACCGAAAGAAAAAAAAAGGTGAGATTGTTTAAAAAAATGTTTAATATCACTGTTCTTTTTTTTTGCATCCTTTTATTGTTGAATTAAAAAAAAGTGTTTGTGAGCATTTGTGATACTGTGGTCACGAAAGAAAAAAAATACATGATTCGATGGTTGTTTCGGACTCGAGTAAGCTGTGATGGTGATGATTAGTTTAGTCAAGTACCAAGTCATAATAGTTGTGTTTGTTAACTGCACAAAAGAAAAAAAAGGGGATAAATTGGTGTTGCTCTTACTGTTACTCGAGAAGAAACAAAAGTGGATTCGGGTTAATAAACGAATGTTTGGTGGATCCGAATGTTTATAAGTATTATTGTTGCTAGTGACTCGATTCCTTATTTCGGGTAATGTTATAAGCTTGCTGCCACTGTTCATATTTATTGATTTTGCTTGCATTCTTGCATCTTTTGTGTGAACTTCGACTACTTGCCTCTAGGATTAGCTAAGTTGCTGCCACTGTGTTCATGATAGCGTCTTCTATGATTTTCCTTTGATTTGTGCTTTATTATTGATTGTTGTTGTGTTTTAACTGCTTAATATTGCTTGTAATCTGGTAAATAAGCCAACTGCGCTTATTCACCTGCTTATTGTGACTCCCAAAAACTGAGAAACAATCAACAAAAAGAACCAAAAAGTGTAGTAGAAGGTGGGTGTTGAACCCCAAACCTGGGTGCACAAACAGACATAAAATCCTTCCCAGTACCATCTGCTCTGTGGACTCTTTTGGTTTAGTTATCCCTGTATTTTCTTTTTGTACGTGTTGTCTACAAGCTTGTAATATAAGAAAAAAACATAAAACAGCCTCACCAGGTCTCGAACTCGTGACCAGCCGCTCAACAGCCACAAGGCTCAACTAACTGTACCACTTTCACTTTGCTGTTAGTGTTTATCTTTTGTTTTATTTGTTGGGAATAAATTAAGGCCAGATCACTTGAGCGCTGACAAGAGTAAAACAAGCGTTGACAAGAACAAAACAAGCGCTGACAGCTCAAGCGTTGACAAGATAAAGTCAACCGTTGACACATTGAAGACAAGCACTGATGGGAAGATATACTCTACGCGTTTATTGTATTCTAGATTACTTCTAGTAAAGATAGGAACAACAATGTATTTTCTATATTTATCTTTACCTAGAATAGCTGATACGTAGATTATTGTACAAGGCTTCTTATGTCTATAAAAGAAGACCTTTAGGTTAATGTTTGATATAAGTTTTTCATTCGTAAACTACTTTCATTGTAAGCAAGTTTGATATTATTAATCAAAGTGGAAGTTTGTTTATATCATTGTGTGTTCTTGTTTAAGTGTTAAATTCCGCATAACACTTAGATTCATAAGAATATACAAAGGTTTCTCTAAGTGTATTACTTGATCTAATCTCGTATACATAAAGCTAAATCGATCTAAGTTTGGGATCAACATTATTTATACCTTTATTGCGTTTTAGGCTAATCAGCCCTTATAGCTTATTTCTTAGCTTATTTGTAGCCTATTTTTGGGTAATTTATTTTTCTTACATTATTTATTTAACTACCTACTTTCTGTAATTTTTTGAGATTTTTAGAAATTAGTTTAGTATTTTTAAACATTTAATTAGTTTAAAACTGTTTTTAATTCATAATAAAAAATATAAAAGTCAAAAAAATATAATTCTTTTTTTCAAAATTTTCTTTTGTCATTTAGGACGTAGGAGAAATAATTTTGATTTTGTAGAGTTTAAATTTGAAATTTTTTCTAAAGTATCGTGTTTTTACGTTCGTTATTACTTTTGTATTCTTTCGTTATTTGGATTTTTAGCCCATTTTGTTTTAAAATTAGTTTTTATTTTTCTTTTTAAGTTTAATAAATTTGTTTTTAATTAAGTTTTCAAAAATTTTAATTTAGTCGATTTTTCGTCGAATTTTACGATTTTCGTTTTTTTCGTCGTAGGGTAATTTTTAGCGTAACCCGTCATTTTCTTTCTTCTTTCCATCAATATTAATCACAAATCTTAATCAAATTAAACACACACATTGAGCCTCCTCGAGAACGAACTCACAACAAGGGTCATAAGTGTTTACGTTTTTCTAGACGTACGCTTAATACTTACCGCTTTTACGTTCTTTTTCCTAAAAGATGTATTCATACCACAATCATTCCTCCAAAGTCATGTTGACTTTATGTGGAGTTTAGCAAGTTCACATAATATACCCTTAGGCTCTTTAAGATGTAAAAATGCTCCTCATCTATTGTCCACACCCCTAAGGCTCCTTGAACGATAAACAAGGGAAATGATTTTTTGATCAATTTTTAATCAACACTTACCATGCCATACACCCTAAGGCTCTAATGACAAGGTTCGTGCTGAATGCCCCACACCCTAAGGCTCCTTGAGGTCATGTTTTAATCTTAATCTTTCTTTATTTATGATATATATAGTAGGCCAAATTCCGCGGTCCCATGGTATGAATACCTCCTACTTAGTGGTTATGAGCCACCTTAGTCGGAAGTCCACAACGCTGGCAACCTCAATGTGTTCATGCTTTAATTACAAGGAGGTAAAAGATTTGGCTAAGAGTTAAGATATCGAATCTACACCGCAAAATCCTCATTTATTAAGCAATTAAATATACAAGCGGGAAGAAAGAGCCACAAAAACTCATATAAGCAAGAATTAACCCTTAAACTTATTATCAACTCTATCATCTCTCGTTCTCCACAATTTAAAATCTCAAAGAATGAGACTCGTGGATGCTTAGCCTAATAGACCAATTAAGGTCCATATGGTTAAGGATACTAGCTAGAGTAAACTTGGATAAGTAAACTCGGGTTGAGTCAAAATATTCACGATGGGCCTAATATATCAAAGATATCAAAACTTGTTAAAACCATTTTATTTATTTATGTATTTTTTTTACTTTATTCTTGAAATGTAAAATATAAATACGATGCGATGACAAAAGGAAAGAAAATAAATGGAAATATTACTAGGCCAAAATAGATCAAAATTTTGAAAAATGTCGAAATTTTTTTTTAAATTTTCCGGTTAAATGAGGTCAAATTCATGGAAAAGCCCACTAAAATTCGATAGAAGCCCCCCCTACACTTAATATAAACATTGTCCTCAATGTTTAAGCATGTGGGAGAATAAAATCCCCTACACTTAGGACATTGAGTACGTTGTTTAAAATCGAGCTAAGGAAGAGACAACTAAAGTGATTACATTTATTCGTCTTATTTATATACATGTATGAATCATAATAGTTTTGATAGAACCGGGTACACGGGATACACGGGATCACGGGTCGCGTCAAAAACACCAAAAGTGGATCATTGAAGCACATGTCCCTGCACAACATCACAACACACAAACAACCTACTTGGCTCCCCCTACACTTATTGGAGGAAATGGGTGAAGGCGAGAAAGGGTGGAAAGGATGGAAAAGGGTAAAAATCTAACCTAGTTATACGATTCTTGATTTATTTATCACGAGTCTCTAGCTCGACTCGATTTCCCGAATTAGTTCAAGGGAAATGTGGAGAGGGATGGAATCATCTCATGAGAGATATCCTCTCCAAAGTACAACTTAACCCGTTGGCCATTCACCTTAAAGTTGGGCCCATTTGGTTGGGATAACTCAATGGTGCCATAAGGGAAAATTTGGGCCACGGTGAATGGACCGGACCAACGGCTCTTAAGTTTACCCGAAAAGATTTTCAACCGAGAGTTAAAGAGTAAAACTTGATCACCAACATGTAACTCTCGGTTCTTAATCTTGGAATCATGAATGAGCTTAGTCTTCTCCTTGTAGATTAATGAATTTTCATAAGCCTCATTCCTAAGTTCATTGAGTTCATTGAGTTGGATTTTCCTATGATCACTGGCTTTGTTTATGTCAAAATTAGCCCATTTCAAGGCCCAATAAGCCTTATGCTCCAACTCAATGGGGGAGGTGGCACGCCTTTCCGTACACAAGGCGATAAGGAGTACAACCTATAGGTGTCTTATAAGCGGTACGGAAAGCCCACAAAGCATCATCTAATTTATCGGCCCATGAGGCACGATGCTCTCCCACGGTTCGCTCTAAGATTTGCTTAAGACCACGGTTGGAAACCTCGGCTTAACAATTAGTTTGTGGATGATATGCTTTGGAAAGTCAGTGATTGACACCATACTTAGCCGTGACTCATGCAAATTGATCATTGCAAAAATGAGTCCCGCGATCACTAATAATAGCACGAGGCACACCGAATCGAGCAAACAATTGTTTCAAGAAGTTAACAACCACCCTCGCGTCGTTAGTAGGTAAAGCCTTTGCTTCAACCCATTTTGATACGTAGTCAACGGCTACGAGGATGTACTTGTTCCCTTTGGATGATGGAAATGGCCCCATAAAGTCGATGCCCCATACGTCAAAGATTTCACACTCTTGGATGAAATTTTGAGGCATCTCATCTTTATGTGTGATCTTGCCTTGCCTTTGGCAAGCATCACAATGCTTAACCATTTCATGAGCGTCATGATAAATGGTGGGCCAATAGAATCCGGAGTCGAAAACTTTTTTAGCGGTGTAATTAGGACCAAAGTGACCACCGGTGGGTCCTTTATGGCAAGCTTCAAGGATTTGTAAAGACGCCGGCCCATCAACACATCGACGAATGATTAAATCCGCACATTGTGATACAAGGCTTTTGACACCCCGTAAGAAAATTAAAGTTCGTTGTGTTGGTCTAATCGAATTGATCTAGGTTCTATGTGTGACTCTATTGTTCTTTGGTGGAACAAAAAGGTTGTCGTTGTAGTATTTAAAATAAAAGTGCGTGACTTTAAAGTAAAAGTGCAATTTAAGTAAATCTAAGTCTAATTAAAATAATGGGCAAGTATTTAAAAGCGAGACTAGAAATTAAAAAGGCACTAAAAGTAAATGACGCAAGTTTAAATCTATCTACGGCAAACTTAAAACGCAACTAAAACTTAAACTAAGGCAAGGCTAAAATTAAGCTAAGACAAAAATTAATTTAAAATGCGAGTAATGAAAAAGGCGGGAAAAATAAAGCTTGAAAATAAAAGACAGAAACTTAAAAAGAAAAACTAAAAAGAACCTAACAGAAACCTTTGATTCGGAAGTTTCTGAATGAAGCACTTGATCCGGAACTTTTTGAGTTCCGAATGATTGGCTTGACTCGGAACTTCTTAAGTTCTGAATGAAACAATCTTGAGTCGGAACTCCTTGACCCAAAACCTTGATTCGGAACTTTTAAGTTGATCCGGAACTCTTCCGGATGAAGCTCACTTGAGTCGGAACTTTGGTTCGGAAGTCTTGACTCGGAAGATTCGTTCGGAACTTCTAATGTTCCGAATGTGTTGCTGATCCGGAACTTGACTTTCGTCCAGAAGTTTCGTTTGGAACTTTCGTTCGGAAGTTCGTTCGGAAGTTTCGTTCGGAACTTCGTTCGGAGGTTTTCGTCCGGAAGTTTCGTTCGAAACTTCGTTCGGAACTTTCGTTCGGAAGTTCGTTCGGAAGTTTTCGTCCGGAACTTTTCCGGATGAAGCTTGACTCGGAACTTTTAAAGTTCCGAATGAAAGCCTTTCTTCTCTTTGGCTCGGAACTTATCTGGGAACACAGAAACAGAAACAAACACTCCCGAAGAACAAGGGATCACAGTAATAACAAATCTAACACAGATTAATCAAAATCAAAACAAAAGATTTAACCAAATTAATAACGAAACAACAAACAATCATAAACAAACAATCTATATCAATTAAACTAACAAATTTAACCACAACAATCAAAAACCCACTTGATCAAAATAAGAACATGAACATGAACACAAACATAAACATAAAAATCAAAGATCAAGAAAGGTAGATAGGAGATTAACAAGATAAAATAAAGATTGACAAGAAATAAATGGAAACTTACTTGAAATTAAAAGAATTTAAGGTGCAAGACAAGGTATTTAAATTTGACAAGTATTTAAATTGACATTAATTAAAGGTGCAAGGTAAATAAAATGGAAGACTAATTGTCACACTTAGCCAACAAAGAAAATAATCAACTATCCTAAACTATATATAGGGAAGGATTAGGAAGCTTCTTCCCCTCCTTCCTTTTCTCTTAATTGCAAGATTAAGTCCTTCCTTCTTTAATCTTCTTTTAATTGAACCATTAGTCCTTAAGCCTTTATTCTTCATTAATCTTGGACTTTAAATGGTTTTGTCTCGGGATTTCTTTGAACTCGTCTTGTAATTCTTCAATAAATTAGACTTGAGTTCTTCGGCTTTAAGTAAACTTCCGTCTTTTGACTTTTTCTTCGATAAATCTTCAGAATTGGTCTTTGACTTCCGTTCTTTTTGCACTCTTGACTTCTCGACTTCGTCTTTCATCGTTTTCTTCAATAAAAGCCGTGAATGCCCGTGTTTTCTCCACTTTTCACCTTTTCGTCCTAAATCACAACAAAAACACAAACCACGCATAATTCCGACATAAAAGACATAAAACACATGTTTTGGCCCGGTTATTATTGTAATTAAGTGGTAGAAAGGATGTGTGTTTACACACCTATCAAATCCCCTACACTTGACCATTGCAATGTCCTCATGCAATGCATTAGTTACAAACCAAGTTTACACTTTTCATCATAATCAATCTATAGTGGCCTTTATTAAAGAGATAGAAAACTATAAACATTCAAAGTAAAGAAATCAAAAGCATACCTTGGGTTTTGGAAATGTCATGAATAATCATCATCCTCAAGTTTTCACTTTCTCCAAACCAAGATTAAAAACGAGATCATTGTTATTATAAGTTAGCAGACTAACACGAACTCATGTGGGCCAATTACTTACTTAGACTCCCTTATTCCTAGGGGTATCTCTTATATTTTATTATTGTCTTGAATGATCACAAGGATGCATTGTTTGACTTATTTCGATAGTTTATTAGATCCGAAAATAAAGTGAACGATTTAATCAATAGTTACCTAAAGGACAAAATCTTTTAAAACTGCTTCTCGGGACCTCATAAAGTTCATATCTTGGCATAACTCGCTTCGCGATTTGAGACCTTTCTCGGACCGATATTTGGCAGCGACTTCATACTTCAAACCTTGAGAGACGTTCATGAAATAATGGCCTTCTCTTCATAATAGGAATTTCTTCACTTGAAATTTTGAGAGACTCATACTTGGACCACGACTTCTTCATTTTTCTCCAATCTTTATTTTGGACTTTGATATATAACGATCCGCCTCCTTTTATGACTTGGATCTATTTATCCTCATACCTTGTTAGGGTCTTTTCGGATTCCCTTCTCCATGACTTTTGGGGAGTTTTTGCTTTTCGTCGTGTGTCTCGATCCTTCATATTGATTTTCGATAAATGATTCTTCACATCACTTTGGATCTTTAGCAACAAAATATAGCCCTCATGCCTTGTTAGGGCCTTTTCGGACTCGCCAATCTTCGCATCCCGCTTCAATAAGTTATGCCTTGGCTATGAACTCTAATCCATACCGAGCAACTTTTAAACGATCTTGGGCTAGAAGCTAAGTAACTTTTCAAATCGTACAACCTTATTTATTAGCAGATAAATTATTAGCAAGCGATGGGAGAATAGGCTCATAATTAACTCACATAAATTCACGAAAGAATACCGAACTTATAATTGGCTCTATCATCTCTCGTTCTCCACAGTTTAAAATCTCAAGTAATGAGACTCGTGGATACTTAGCCTATTAAATCAAAGTTTTGGGTTTTCGAGTCGCCTATAGGATCTTGCAAACTCTTAGACTTTTTCAAGTTTAGAGATCGCATTTTAAAGTTCCCTTGATAAACGACTCTCTAGGATCAATTATAGGAACTTGCGAAAAGTTCTTGTTCGTAACCCGTGAGAGTTAAGACTTCCGTGTTTTATAGCTCCCTATATAATAGCCTAGCAAAACTTGATTTAAACACGTTAAGGATACTAACTAGAGTTCTTAGATAAGTAAACTCGGGTTGAGTAAAAAGATTCACAACGTTTGAAAATTAAAACCACTTTATTCTAATAAGGCAAGAAAATAACTATATAAAAGGAAAAACTAATAGGCCAAAATAGATCAAAAATTTTGAAAAATGTCGAAAAATTGATTTTCCGGTTAAAATGAGGACAAATACAAGGAAAGATCACTTAACTTCGATAGAAGTCCCCCCTACACTTAACATAAACATTGTCCTCAATGTTTAAGCATGTGGAAGTAAACTCCCCTACACTTAGGACATTGTGCACTTTGTTTAAATCTTGCTAAGGAAAAGACTACTAAAGAGATTCCTATTTTAATATGGTGAAAATATAAAATAGTGAATCGAAAAGAGTTTAGGATAGAACCGGGATAATGAAAACACGGAATAACGGGTCGTCAAGAATCATCAAGAGTGGATCATTGAGCTCGAATCCCTGATTAAGAGAGTAGAGGAGAGGAAATAGCAAACCAACGGGTCTCCCTTACACTTAGGATAAAGAAAGCGAAAAGATAGATGCATGGGTTGCCTCCCAAGAAGCACTTGATTTTTGTTAACCGAGTCGTGAGCCTGACTCGACCTTGATCATCAACGGAAGAAGCATGAAACATATCCACCAGGATCAAAGACATAGTTTTCGTCCATCAAATAGCACAAGCTTAACGCGAACAAGGCAAGCCAAAGAAGAGTAGGGAAGGTTCCCTTAAGCAGCGATGGAGCACGGTGGAGGCAAGGATGAAGTGGTGCAAGCATGTCTTCAAAATTTCCAACGATTTTTCCTTTTATTTCATCAGGTGGATACTGAGATGGCTGCAGAATGTCAATACCGGGGTCGAACACCTTTTCCTTTAGGGGAAAATAGCACTCAGGCTCGGCAGAATGGGAAGAAGATCCGCGAAGAAGCACAACCTCGTCCTCAGAAGAGGGACAAAGAGGTGTTAACTCATACGTGCTGCGGATATTGGTGTCGACCGGTTTCTTCTCCTTAGAAAGAATGTTCTTCAAATCCAAAGTAGGATCAAGACGATAATCTTCAAAGTCATAAGGAGGAGCATCACTCTCATGAGGGAAGTAAGTGTTGAGAAATTCAGAGAAGTCTTCCTCAAATGAGTAATCGTCCAAAGTAGGATCGAGTGATGGCGGAGGATCTTCATCATGTGAAGAATCGCTCGAAAGAGTATCGGCCTCATCAAAATCATCGAAAGTGGGCATCTCCGGATACTCATAAGTAAGGTCATCATAATCATCCGAATCTGAGCTAGAATCATCATCATCATAAGCATCAAAGACCGGTGGAGAATCATAAATGGGAGAAGCTTCCAAAGTAGGGAGAGAATCATCCACATCATCTTCAAAAAGTGGATTATCAATGGATGAATCGAATAGAGGATTGTCGTAGACGACAAAATCATCATGCACATTAATCATATTCACTGATTCTCGGCCTCCAAAGGATTTGCCTGTAAGCTTCCTCATTTTAAAAATTTGTGAATCATTCCCGACTCTTAAGATTAACTCACCTTCGGCAACATCAACTAGAGCTCGTCCGATTCTCAAGAATGGCCGACCAAGTATTAAAGGAATACGAGGGTCCATTTCATAATCAACAACGACAAAGTCGACCGGGAAAGTAAATGTGCCAACTTTGATGAACACGTCTTCGGCTATACCAACGGGGTAAGCGAGAGTGCGGTTTGCAAGTTCAAGAGTCATCTTTGTTGGAGTGAGGTCGGGCAATGATAGTGTTTTGCAAACATTCAGTGGCATCAAATTAATACTGGCCCCGAGATCAGCAAGGGCAGTAAATTCTTCAGTTTTGTTGAATACGCAAGGCAACACAAAACGACCGGGATCTCCAAGCTTTTCCGGAAGTTCTTTAAGAATCACTGCAGAGCAGTTTTCATTTAAGCGTGTGTTGGCGAGTTCAATCAGCTTCTCCTTCTTGTTAAGCAATTCCTTAAATGATTTAACAAATTTGGGCATGTGGACAAGGGCTTCAAGAAAGCTAATGTTGAAGTTCATCTGAGAGATCATCTTGATGTAGTTCGACACTTGGCAGTCATTCTTGGTTAGCAAGTTAGGCTTGTCCAAGCGAGAAGGATATGGGATGTTGGGTTTATAGGTGGAGGGTGTAGGTGTAGGTAAAGGTTGGGATGTTGAAGGGTCCTTCCAGGAAACATCGTCATGACGAGGCGAAGACGGTAATGGTGCACTAATACTAGGTGTAGGAGGAGGTGTAGATGATGGGGGTGGGATTGGTGGTCCTACAATGGTAATCCCACTACGAGTAGTAATAGCACTCACATTAGCTCGCGGATTGGTGACGGTGTTTGAAGGTAGAGAACTCGAAGTAGAAGGTTGAGTGGAGGGAAAGAAACTAGCCAACATATTCTTTAATTCATTCGTTTGAGTGCTGAAGGAGGATTGAATATTATCGCGAACCTAGGTTCTAATGTCATTTCCTTGCTTCGTGATATCTCCTTTCAAATTGATAATTTGGCTCTGTAGACTCTTGATTTGCTCACCTTGGGTTCTCATTATGGCTTCAACATCGGGGTTAATGGGTGGGGTTTGTTGGGCGGGTTGGTGATAAGGATTAGAAGCTATTGGTGGGATTTGGTTGCTTCTATTGTAGTTGTTGGCGGGGTTTTGGTTTTGAGGAGAAAAACCGGGTGAAAGGTAGTTGTTGGACCGGTAACTCAGCAGATTTCTATCCCCTTGAGGTCGAGCTTGGTAATTTTCCGGTGAATAATTACCATAAGCTGCATACACATTTTCCGGATTTCCTTGAGTAGAAGGACAATCGGTGTATGAGTGTGGACCGCCGCATGTTTCACAAGGAGCAGCAACAGCTTTAACTTGTTGTTGTTGTTGGTTTGAAGCCAAGAGTTGCATACTTCTGTTCATTTCAGTTAGCACACGGGTGAGTTCGGTCATATCAGGTTTGCTGAGGTGGAGGAAACATTGACTCTCGGGTTGTTCCTTGAAGAAGCAGAGGAATCCTAGTTTTTGTGGTGAGTAGTCATGTTCTCAATTAACTCTCTACACTCCTCGGGTCTCCTTTTCATGAATGTGCCACCGGCGGCTGCATTAATCGTATCA
Organism: Glebionis coronaria; assembly: GCA_025667525.1. Lineage (NCBI taxonomy): Eukaryota > Viridiplantae > Streptophyta > Magnoliopsida > Asterales > Asteraceae > Glebionis > Glebionis coronaria. Next base: position 271,070,681 of record CM046878.1, read on the forward strand.
CGATCTCAAAAAGTCAAAACGTTGTAGAAGGTATCGATTAAGGTTACAGGGAGCATGTTGTTGTTTGGACATCTATCGATCAAGACATTATATCTCTCCCAAGCATCAAAAAGAGATTCATCAGGGTCTTGCATGAAACCGCTGATTTGATTGTGAAGGCTCGTGACCATGGATGGTGGAAAGTAGCGCGACAAAAAGCGTTGAGTCATGTCATCCCAAGTGTGAATAGAATTCTTCGAGAGACGATCAAACCATTTCTTGGCATGATGTAATAAAGTATGTGGAAAGAGTTGTAGGCAAAGTTCATCCATTGTGGCACCAGCCAACTTCATGCTTTGGGTGATTGTAATAAACTTGTCGAGGTGTTTGTTGGCATCATCATCAGGCAATCCACGGAATGGGTTAGTTTGCACTTGCTGAATCATGTGGTGCTTCAACGAAAACTCAGGAGCGTTGATTTTCATCGGCGCAATCGGTCCTCCTCGTCCAAACATGGTAGGTTGACAAAGCTCCTCCATGGTCCAAAGATCGGGTTGTGGAAGAACATTGTTGTTATTATTAGGGTGCGGTGGATTATTGTTGTTTACACCTGACATAGCTAAATCTTCTTGAGTCTCGGGCTCTTGATAATTAGAAGATCTAGTACGCATACACCTGAAAATTCAAAAGAAAAAGAAACCAACACAAAGACAATATATATACACAATAAAGATAAAATCTTTTTGGATTTTTGAAATTTTTTATTTTTTATGGATTTTTATCAATTTTTAATTTTTTGGATTTTTTGAATTTTTAAGCAAGAAAAAAACGCACACAAGTGAACGGATCCCAAAAAGCAACGCGTCTCTCACAGAAAACCGTTAATCTTTACGAAAAGAGCCGGCAGCGGCGCCATTTGATACAAGGCTTTTGACACCCCGTAAGAAAATTAAAGTTCGTTGTGTTGGTCTAATCGAATTGATCTAGGTTCTATGTGTGACTCTATTGTTCTTTGGTGGAACAAAAAGGTTGTCGTTGTAGTATTTAAAATAAAAGTGCGTGACTTTAAAGTAAAAGTGCAATTTAAGTAAATCTAAGTCTAATTAAAATAATGGGCAAGTATTTAAAAGCGAGACTAGAAATTAAAAAGGCACTAAAAGTAAATGACGCAAATTTAAATCTATCTACGGCAAACTTAAAACGCAACTAAAACTTAAACTAAGGCAAGGCTAAAATTAAGCTATGACAAAAATTAATTTAAAATGCGAGTAATGAAAAAGGCGGGAAAAATAAAGCTTGAAAATAAAAGACAGAAACTTAAAAAGAAAAACTAAAAAGAACCTGACAGAAACCTTTGATTCGGAAGTTTCTGAATGAAGCACTTGATCCGGAACTTTTTGAGTTCCGAATGAATTGGCTTGACTCGTAACTTCTTGAGTTCCGAATGAAACAATCTTGAGTCGGAACTCCTTGATTCGGAACTTTTAAGTTGATCCGGAACTCTTCCGGATGAAGCTCCCTTGAGTCGGAACTTTGGTTCGGAAGTCTTGACTCGGAAGATTCGTTCGGAACTTCTAATGTTCCGAATGAGTTGCTGATCCGGAACTTGACTTTCGTCCGGAAGTTTCGTTCGGAACTTCGTTCGGAACTTTCGTTCGGAAGTTCGTTCGGAAGTTTCGTTCGGAACTTCGTTCGGAAATTTTCGTCCGGAAGTTTTGTTCTGAACTTCGTTCGGAACTTTCGTTCGGAAGTTCGTTGGGAAGTTTTCGTCCGGAACTTTTCCGGATGAAGCTTGACTCGGAACTTTTAAAGTTCCGAATGAAAGCCTTTCTTCTCTTTGGCTCGGAACTTATCTGGGAACACAGAAACAGAAACAAACACTCCCGAAGAACAAGGGATCACAGTAATAACAAATCTAACACAGATTAATCAAAATCAAAACAAAAGATTTAACCAAATTAATAACGAAACAACAAACAATCATAAACAAACAATCTATATCAATTAAACTAACAAATTTAACCACAACAATCAAAAACCCACTTGATCAAAATAAGAACATGAACATGAACACAAACATAAACATAAAAATCAAAGATCAAGAAAGGTAGATAGGAGATTAACAAGATAAAATGAAGATTGACAAGAATTAAATGGAAACTTATTTGAAATTAAAGGAATTTAAGGTGCAAGACAAGGTATTTAAATTTGACAAGTATTTAAATTGACATGAATTAAAGGTGCAAGGCAAATAAAATGAAAGACTAATTGTCACACTTAGCCAACAAAGAAAATAATCAACTAGCCTAAGCTATATATAGGGGAGGATTAGGAAGCTTCTTCCCCTCCTTCCTTTTCTCTTAATTGCAAGATTAAGTCCTTCCTTCTTTAATCTTCTTTTAATTGCACCATTAGTCCTTAAGCCTTTATTCTTCATTAATCTTGGACTTTAAATGGTTTTGTCTCGGGATTTCTTTGAACTCGTCTTGTAATTCTTCAATAAATTAGACTTGAGTTCTTCGGCTTTAAGTAAACTTCCGTCTTTTGACTTTTTCTTCGATAAATCTTCAGAATTAGTCTTGGACTTCCGTTCTTTTTGCACTCTTGACTTCTCGACTTCGTCTTTCATCTTTTTCTTCAATAAAATCCGTGAATGCCCGTGAATACCCGTGTTTTCTCCACTTTTCACCTTTTCGTCCTAAATCACAACAAAAACACAAACCACGCATAATTCCAACATAAAAGACATAAAATACACGTTTTGGCTCGGTTATTATTGTAATTAAGTGGTAGAAAGGATGGGTGTTTACACACCTATCACATTGCTTGAAAAGATAAGGGTCGTCCCAATAGTACGTTTTGACGTCCTTAAAGAAATTTCTTTTTGTTGGGACGATAACACTCCGATAAGAACACCACCCGCCAAATAGTTTGCAATGTCCGCAAACCTTGGGGTATCATCAAGATTGGAATTAATAGACATTAAGGTCTCAAGGGGAAAAGATTCATTAATCTCTTGATTTGGAGGTTCCCCTTGATAAGGATCCTCAAGTCTACTAAGATGATCCGCGGCTAGGTTTTCCGCTCCCTTTTTATCACGAATTTTGATTTTAAATTCTTGTAGGAGCAAAACCCAACGAAGGAGTCTCGGTTTAGCATCTTGCTTGGTCAACAAGTATTTCAAGGCGGAATGGTCGGTGTAAACGATGGTGGTGGAAAGCACAAGATAGGGGCGGAATTTCTCAAAAGAATACACTACAGCTAAAAGCTCTTTTTCGATAGTGGTATAATGCAATTGAGCCCCCATCATTGTCTTACTAGCATAATTAATGGTTTGGAAATATTTTTTAACTCGTTGACCTAAAACCGCTCCTACCGCGAAATCACTAGCATCGCACATGAGCTCGAAAGGTAACTCCCAATTTGGAGAGACTAAGACCGGTGCCTTAGTTAATTTTCCTTTAAGAAGTTCAAAAGAGTCGAGACAATCTTGAGAGAAGATGAAAGGAGCGTCCTTTTCTAAGAGATGAGTCATTGGATGAGCTATTTTCGAGAAATCTTGGATGAAACGTCGATAGAATCCCGCATGGCCTAAAAGCCTTCTAACTCCTTTGACGGTGGTAGGTGGAGGTAACTTAGCAATGACGTCAACTTTAGCACGGTCGACTTCGATACCGGCTTTGGAAATTTTATGACCGAGGACGATGCCTTCTTTTACCATAAACTGGCATTTTTCCCAATTGAGAATGAGACGAGTGTCTTCACACCGTTTAAGCATATGTTCTAAATTAGCAAGGCAAGAAGAGAAAGAATCACCATAGACCGAGAAATCGTCCATAAAGACTTCCATAGTTTCTTCAACCATGTCATGGAATATTGCCATCATACACCTTTAGAAAGTCCCGGGGGCATTGCATAAGCCGAAAGGCATTCTTTTGTAAGCAAATGTTCCATAAGGACAAGTGAATGTGGTTTTCTCTTGGTCTTTTTGATCGATAGGGATTTGAAAATATCCGGAAAAACCATCTAAGAAGTAATAGAAATCATTACCCGCTAAACGCTCGAGCATTTGATCCATGAAAGGAAAAGGAAAATGATCCTTACGAGTGGCATCATTGAGCTTACGATAGTCTATGCAAACTCGCCTACCCGTTACGAGTCGAGTAGGAATCAACTTGTTGTTTTCATTGGGAACAACGGTGATTCCGTCTTTCTTAGGCACACAATGGACGGGACTAACCCATGACGAATCCGAGATAGGGTAAATCATTCCGGCATCTAGAAGTTTGATAACTTCTTTCTTAATGACTTCATGAATTTTTGGATTAACCCTTCTTTGATTTTGGATTTCGGGTTTAAAGTCATCTTCCATGAGAATTTTATGAGTGCAAAAATTAGGATCAATTCCGCGGATGTCGGAGATTTTCCAAGCAATTGCTTTCTTATGATTCTTAAGCACATCTATAAGTCGAGATTTTTCATTTTCTTTTAAGTCCTTAGCAATAATGACGGGTAACTTATGATCCTCTTCTAAGAAAACGTACTCTAAATGAGACGGTAAATCCTTAAGCTCTAAATCTGGTGGATTGTCGATGGAAGGCTTAGTTAAATTTGGATCATCGTTTGTAACTTCTTTAGGCGTAAAGGTGGATAAATATGGTCCTCATTGAGAAGTCTCTTAATGGTACGAATGTCTTCTTCCCAATCTTTAACACCCCCAAATTGACACGCAGCGGATACATCTTTGGGTGCTAAACAATGATACAATAACACATAATTTATAAATAACGACTCGAAAAGAGACGTTTTAAATTTATCGTTCCTAAAACATTTACCAGAGTAGCGTAGTCCCAAGTAATCGTTACCGAAAGATAAGTTAAAACAACATATTAGTTTGTTTTAAAAATAGAACGACAAATAAATCAAAGAGTTTTAAACAACATAGCAGTGCACAACTTCATTCTCGTGACCTCCAAGCTTCCACTTCTTGATTACCTGAAATACATGTGAGTAAAACAATCAGCAAAAATGTCGAGTGAATCTATAGGTTTATGTAATCAATTTGAACACAAGCAAAGATTATAAGTTTGTGGCATGCTTATAAGCATCAAATAATAATTTGCATCAACAATGATAATTGTATATAGCATAAATTGCAATAAGCTCATGGAACCGATCCCTTAGACACTCCCTTTAGAGGTCTGATAAGACAGGAGATTTATTAATTGTCGGTTACCTCTAGATTAATGGTACATTGCCGTATACCTGACTTCTCAATACAATATGCTCAAACAGTGTGGAGGTCGGGCCTAAGCTTCTATGACAAGTCCACAAAAACTGAACCGGGGCGGCTTCCCCCATAGATCTATTAATTGTACTAGCGGTTAACCCATCATAGGTTAATTAACGGTCCATAATTGAGGTTTTAACAAAGGCAATCACTTAATGCAATTTAAAGGCAACCACGGGTCCATTCATAGAGGGACAAAGCATACCATAAAAATCTTGTGTTCTAAGTTTATAAAACATGTATTCCCCCTCGCGGGTTTAAAATCATTTAATAACTAGTATAAAGCGAGGCTATAGACTCACCTTAGTACTTATAGTAGTTGAAGACGATCGCCGACGATAGTTGATGCCCGAAAAACACGACAACCGCAACCTAGCAAATAAGGTGCGTACATTAATAATAGACTCGAGAAATAAATGATACTTAATAAAATCAAACTCAAGTATAAAATCACGACAACTCGAGAGAAAACGATGCAAGTGGTTCTATTATACTCTCCTATATATTCATTTTATTATTATATGCCTTTAATAAAAATCTGCCGGAACATACCGAATGTCCAAGCCGTTTTCCCATACTTAAACATATCAAATTTTCATGATACTACTCGGAGAACTTACTTACTATATATAGAAAGTCCTATCAAAAGCCCATTAAAAGATTTTACTTCTAAAGTTCCCTGCCCGACTCATCTTTGAATCACTAAATCCGGACAGTTTAGTGACCTTGACTTACGAAACCATTTTGACCATTCTAAACAACTCCATTTGTAAAACTGCCACTTGATTCTAAAAATAGACTCAAAATACTAAACTTAGAGCCTGAGAACAGCCCTAGAATCATTTTGAAACTCATTTTATAGTCCCCGAGATTCGATCCAAATATCGACAACAATTTTCGGATTTTGTCGACACTCGTCTCCCGGTACACGAAAATCAAACTAGTGTATCTTCCACCTCGTTTGGAGTTGGAAGGCCTACTTTATATCAAATCGAAGCTAACGAAATTCTCTACAACCCTATCCTATAAGTTAGGCGATTATCAAACAGTAAGACCCCCGAAAACAGCCTCAAACCTAGTGCCCAAAATTGACTATTAAAATCTCTTACAAAATCATATTTTTGATCAATTCCAACAACTTTTGTCATCAACCTAAGCCCCTAATATCATCATAAACCATTCCTAACACTTGTATCATCATCAAAATCAAAAACCCAAAAATTAAAAATCAACTTTTTAACAAAAACATAACATGGAAATCTCTTGATCATCACTACTAACACATGCATACAACAAATTTGGATCAAACATAACCAACTTTTCTTGAAAAATTTATATGGTTGCATGTATGAAAATTTTATACCAAATTGTAGCCCTTTGAAAATGGACGATGGGACTTGTTTTGATTTTGGATGGATCAAAGTTGATCATCAAAATTTTTGATGATTTGCTTGTGTTGTGGTGTAGGCTAAAAAGAAAGAGATTAGGAAGAAGAATGGTGATTTTGTTTAATGAATTTTTTTAAATGAAATGAGATAGTGGAAAAAAATTTATATAGTGTAAGGTTAGGGTAGTTTTTGCCAATTTGTGATAGTTTTGGTCAAAAATAGAATAAAATAGTTTAAAAAGGTAGAAAATGTAAATTGTAATTTTAGAAATATTTACGAGACTCGGGTTTCGTAAAAAAAAATACTTTTCAAAAGTTTAAACACACACGAAAAATAATAATATAATGACTCGATACGTAATTAAAACGATATCGTCGAAAGTATTAAATATCGAAACTATCGATAATAAAATATAAAAATTTTGGCATCCGTCGGTATCGCGATCACTAGTAGTCCTCGTTACTCGTCAAAATATAAAATATAATATTTAATATCGGTTTCAACTGAAACCGTTAAACATAATAATATTTAACGTTATAAAATACTTCAAAATAATTGAAAGTAGAATTAAATTATGACCTTATTTTTACGGGTTTTACATCCTCACCACCTTAAGGGAGCGACGTCCCGGCGCTCAACTCGCCTCATACACGAGTTGTTCACTACCCGGAAGGATGAGGGCATTCCTTATAAAGAAGTCTTCACGTTCCTACGTGAATCTCGGTCCACGATCTCCATTGGTTCTTTTACAAAACGCAACTTGTCGTCAAGTTGTATCTCACCAAAAAGGAATAAATAAATCCTTATTCACCAGTCACCCGTCAAACTCTACACATGAAAACTTTATGAATCACACGAAGCTCATTCGTTAACAAGAATAGATGACAGGATTTTCGGATAAGTCCAGTTAAAAAGAATGTTGCAAATTAAAGAATATCAATCGGTCGGATAGCCATGGACACACATCAAAAAGAACTAACAAGAAAAACATTCTCGTCATCAGAGGGTGCTCACACGCGGGTCCCTACTCAAAAGATACTACAAAGACACCATCTCACTTTCGCCAACGCGCATTAAAGTCTCAATAAACATCGTCGTTGAAAGTCAAAAAGATATTACATAATATGTGTTCTACATGATCGGACGTCATCGGATGATCCCGCCTCAAGTTCTCACAACTTACGATCATTTGACTAGATCACACACCATATAAGTACATAAAAGAAAAGGTCGAACATAAACATCGATTATAGATCTCCACCGTTAATCATCGAGAAAACCTTGAACGAACCCTTGATAATAACTACTTGATCTCAAGAGTCTTTCCACTTGCGGTGTCGGCTTCAACATACTCCTCGAGGTTGCAACAAATTTATTAATTCCATTCATTAAGAGATTCGGTCCTCAATCATTCCACTAGTACACGCATAAATCCTGGTGACACTTATCGTTTCTTGTTATACACTGCTTCCCAATATTCATTTTAAACTCAGAATAAAATAGTGATCTTCAGTACGAGGAACAGAACGAGATAAAAAAAATTCAATAAACGCATAAACGGACAAGATGTGGTAAAATGATTTAAGGTTGACGACCAACGAGGAATCTCGAATCACGTAACCGTAAAACATAATAATTCACAGTACTAGAAAAATGAGAGCGAAGAATAAATTAAATATTAACATTAAAATAACGTTTGTCACAATTATCCGTCCCGGATTTCGTATTACCTTAAGACTCAATTTAGGTACTTTCTTGATAAAGATGATATATTAAAAATAGAAGTTAAATAGCTTCATAATTTATTTTAATTGTCTTAAGAAACTTTGAAAGAATGACATGAATTTTATAAATTAAACTCATATTGTTGGTTACAATTAGAAGATATAATTTCCAAATTAAATTATTATTAGGAATATAAATTAAACCGGTAATTTCATTACATTAAAAGTAAAGTATGATAAGTCAATTAGTTCAAAAGGTAGAACATAATTTTATTTTTAACATTAGTTTTAGTTATACAAAATATGGTGTATAAATTTGACCTTTTACTTGTGATGGTTATTTCAATAATTGAAAATCATTAGAGAATGTAGACAAGTTCCATAAAAAATTTATAATACTTTGTAGAAATACATAAAGGTGTTTATTATTTCAAAATAACATGGGATATATTCGGGTTTCCAAATGTGACAAGATAACAAATGAATACGAATGGAAATAATGGTTAACAATCAGTACGAAATCAACGGTACAAAAGAGAACGAAGCAAATGTCGTATGAATTCTTAAAGAGAATAATAAAATAAAGGCATTGATGGTATGACGATAAGAAATAATAGATTAAACAAGTTGTCAAATTTGGTTAGTGCGGTCGATGGTTCACCAATATCAGCTCGTTAACTTTGCGGTGGTCGTTACACGATCGGAAATAAGATCCATACAAAAATTTTAATCAAAGAAAATTCCTAATAATCACTTGTAATTAAAACAAATCAAATGAACGATGTTAGTGTTTAAAGAGAGAAATCAAAGCACGGTTCACAAGAGTGGATTTCGAGACAAACGAGAGTGACGGACGTCATCCCGGATATACGGAAATCACTCTAGTGATAATTCATTATTCACATGCGGAGACATTCCAAAGATCTACCCAGTAGCATAAAGAAGATTGGACGAGAAGGAAGGATAAACCATCGAGACTTTTAGGTCATTTATTAACAGTCAATAACTAGACGAGCAGTCAAATTAATCAGTTATAAGACAAAATGATGTAACAAGTGGAAAAACAATCATCGAGTAAAAACGTACTTATAATCACGTAATTCGTTTAACAGAAGGTAAGAAAACATATGTAGATGCATAGAAATTGTGGTACTTGCATAAAATATAAAGTTATCAAAACTTCTTTTCAATTTATTTCATTTTATTTATCTTTATCATAATTACAAGTAAAAAGTTGATTGTCATCAAGATTTTTAAGGTGACTACTATTCAGCCTAGCATGGCTCCTTCTAAATTAGACATAGGTGATCAGGCCATGTATAATTTAGGGCTAGCAATGCAGTGCTCCGTTTCGTCGAAAAGTATTACGTTTCTTATCTTTATATAAACCATGCCATTTGTAAAATGGAATTTAAAAACTAGTTTATAAATTTATAGGATACAAGTAATTTGTGAGATAATCAATAAGCAACTTTTAATGTTACGAAAAGTATTAAGACCAAAGTAAAAACAATTGGTGAAAATAATCGTAAAACAATATCATATTTATTTATAAGGTGACATTATAACAACGTATAAAGTAGCCAAAGGTTTGTAAATAGTAGAAAATAGCAGCTCATAAAACAACCAATGAAATGGTTACGAGTTGTTAAGGTTTCAAAAGGTTATAAGGTTAGACGGAAATGCCATGAGACACGTGATGAGAATGTCGAAGAAGAATGTGAGGTGGTGAGGATGTCGAAGAAGAATGTGAAGGCAAAACTTCAAAACTCAACCCAAGTCAGTGGAAGGTTAGAAGAAAACGAAAATAAAATAATATCGAATGACAAATGAGTCATAATATAAAACGAATAAATCAATCCATATGTGTATTCTATGTAAGATACTCGACACAACATGCTTTTAAGAAAATATATTATTCATTTTCAAATTACACCATTAATCCGGTAATTGCTAATCCTGTAATGTTTCTATTTTTAAACATTTTCACATGCAACTAGTATTAGTTAGTTGTAAAATAATATTCGTTAAAATTTTACGATCTCAAATGAAATCAAAATAGCTTAGAAACATTTAAAACTCATGTTCTGAATTTTCTATCAGATTTAACTTTTAAATATGAGCCGATTAATTGACCCGATAAACGACATCTCCAAGACTCGGAGTCTAAAGCATTTGATGCAAAACGACGTTTCAGACGACTTTCTAGTTTTACCCGAGACCTGAAAACCAATGTAAAATGACCAAAATACCCCTACAAGTTCTGTGCAGGTTTGACTATTTTATTTTAAAAAAACGCATGTTTTACTTTTAAGTTTTGACCTGTTTATACTGCCTCTACAGTTTCTCAATTAAATATATTTTTCGACACTTCCTGACCACTCAAAATATATATACACACATGTCCTGTGGATTTTACAACAACGAAAAATAAATCTCATAATGAGCATCAAATAAAAATATAGTATAATGAAATGACATAAGATGCTTCAAGGTATTCAACACGAAATTTAGGAAGCAAAACGATGAATGACGTTCATAATTTAAGTTTCAAGGTGCAAAGTAGGCAAATCTACTTGGTGCCACGATTGTCAAAAGCACAAAACATAACAAGAAAAGAATGGAACATTCATAGGTTGTGTTCCGAGAGCAAGAAGGTTAATGAAAAACAAATGATACAATTTTATAGAAGTAAAATCGTATTCCAATCTAGCGCCATAATCTAGACGATGATTTATAAAATGACGATGACGTTGCCGAGATATAAGTGAACAATACACTTCGGAGTCGATACATATAAATGTCGATGAATTACATCTTCGCATGTCGTGTAAAACGATAATAAAAATCAACAAAATATTATGAAAAACCATGATATTATTCAACACGATTTTAAGAAATGTTTCAAAATGTGTGACTCACACGATAGCGGTTAGTCTATTCCAAAGACACATTGAGCTACACAATGGTCTAGAAATTACGTTTCAAGACGTCCAAGCACAAACAGCCGGAAGACGATTTGGATATCTATAGATATCACAAAGGGTTAAACAATGAAAGTAACGCGCTCAGATGAAGGTATGTAAGGTCATAATATAAAATTTTTGCAATAAAAGCAGTTTAAATACTTCAAAAATAAATACAGAAAGATCTTGAAATTCATTGTATTTATTTAAGTTAATCATTAATAAATGATAAACTTTTATCGAAAAGTTTAACGACATAAATATATATCGATAAAGGGATCCTAGATATAAATATATATCCATAAGTGGATCATAGTATTTATTTATAAATACTTGCCAATAAGGTATACGTAATAACGCATACTAAAGTGGTAATCCCAGAAGTAGCTTGAACGTGAAGTCACGCGAAGTCTTGTGCACCGACTCTTTGAAAAATAAAAACTGACAGTTATAGTTTAGGTTTTAAAAATAAAGACCTAGTTCTTTATAACTCATGGCTCTGGTACCAATCTTTAACACCCCCAAATTGACACGCAACGGAATACATCTTTGGGTGCTAAACAATGATACAATAACACATAATTTTTAAAGAACGACTCGAAAAGAGACGTTTCAAATTTATCGTTCCTAAAACATTTACCAGAGTAGCGTAGTCCCAAGTAATCGTTACCGAAAAATAAGTTAAAACAACATATTAGTTTGTTTTAAAAATAGAACGATAAATAAATCAAGAGTTTTAAACAACATAGCAGTGCACAACTTCATTCTCGTGACCTCCAAGCTTCCACTTCTTGATTACCTGAAATACATGTGAGTAAAACAATCAGCAAAAATGTCGAGTGAATCTATAGGTTTATGTAATCAATTTGAACACAAGCAAAGATTATAAGTTTGTGGCATGCTTATAAGCATCAAATAATAATTTGCATCAACAATGATAATTGTATATAGCATAAATTGCAATAAGCTCATGGAACCGAGCCCTTAGACACTCCCTTTAGAGGTCTGATAAGACAGGAGATTTATTAATTGTCGGTTACCTCTAGATTAATGGTACATTGCCGTATACCTGACTTCTCAATACAATATTCTCAAACAGTGTGGAGGTCGGGCCTAAGCTTCTATGACAAGTCCACAAAAACTGAACCGGGGCGGCTTCCCCCATAGATCTATTAATTGTACTAGCGGTTAACCTATCATAGGTTAATTAACGGTCCATAATTGAGGTTTTAACAAAGGCAATCACTTAATGCAATTTAAAGGCAACCACGGGTCCATTCATAGAGGGACAAAGCATACCATAAAAATCTTGTGTTCTAAGTTTATAAAACATGTATTCCCCCTCGCAGGTTTAAAATCATTTAATAACTAGTATAAAGCGAGGCTATAGACTCACCTTAGTACTTATAGTAGTTGAAGACGATCGCCGACGATAGTAGATGCCCGAAAAACACGACAACCGCAACCTAGCAAATAAGGTGCGTACATTAATAATAGACTCGAGAAATAAATGATACTTAATAAAATCAAACTCAAGTATAAAATCACGACAAATCGAGAGAAAACGATGCAAGTGGTTCTATTATACTCTCCTATATATTCATTTTATTATTATATGCCTTTAATAAAAATCTGCCGGAACATACCGAATGTCCAAGCCGTTTTCCCATACTTAAACATATCAAATATTCATGATACTACTCAGAGAACTTACTTACTATATATAGAAAGTCCTCTCAAAAGCCCATTAAAAGATTTTACTTCTAAAGTTCCCTGCCCGACTCATCTTTGAATCACAAAATCCGGACAGTTTAGCGACCTTGACTTACGAAACCATTTTGACCATTCTAAACAACTCCATTTGTAAAACCGCCACTTGATTCTAAAAATAGACTCAAAATACTAAACTTGGAGCCTGAGAACAGCCCTTTAATTATTTTGAAACTCATTTTATAGTCCCCGAGATTCGATCCAAATATCGACAACAATTTTCGGATTGTGTCGACACTCGTCTCCCGGTACACGAAAATCAAACTAGTGTATCTTCCACCTCGTTTGGAGTTGGAAGGCCTACTTTATATCAAATCGAAGCTAACGAAATTCTCTACAACCCTATCCAATTAGTTAAGCGATTATCAAACAGTAAGACCCCCGAAAACAGCCTCAAACCTACTGCCCAAACTTGACTATTAAAATCTCTTACAAAATCATATTTTTGATCAATTCCAACAACTTTTGTCATCAACCTAAGCCCCTAATATCATCATAAACCATTCCTAACACTTGTATCATCATCAAAATCAAAAACCCAAAAATTAAAAATAAACTTTTTAACAAAAACATAACATGAAAATCTCTTGATCATCACTACTAACACATGCATACAACAAATTTGGATCAAACATAACCAACTTTTCTTGAAAAATTTATATGGTTGCATGTATAAAAATTTTATACCAAATTGTAGCCCTTTGAAAATGGAGGATGGGACTTGTTTTGATTTTGGATGGATCAAAGTTGATCATCAAAATTTTTGATGATTTGCTCATGTTGTGGTGTAGGCTAAAAAGAAAGAGGAGGAAGAAGAATGGTGATTTTGTTTAATGAATTTTTTTAAATGAAATGAGATAGTGGAAAAAAATTATATAGTGTAAGGTTTGGGTAGTTTTTGCCAATTTGTGATAGTTTTGGTCCAAAATAGAATAAAATAGTTTAAAAGGGTAGAAAATGTAAATTGTAATTTTAGAAATATTTACGAGACTCGGGTTTCGTAAAAAAAAATAATTTTCAAAAGTTTAAACGCACACGAAAAATAATAATATAATGACTCGATAAGTAATTAAAACGATATCGTCGAAAGTATTAAATATCGAAACTATCGATAATAAAATATAAAATTTTTGGCATCCGTCGGTATCGCGATCACTAGTAGTCCTCGTTACTCGTCAAAATATTAAAATATAATATTTAATATAGGTTTCAACTTAAACCGTTAAACATAATAATATTTAACATTATAAAATACTTCAAAATAATTGAAAGTAGAATTAAATTATGACCTTATTTTTACGGGTTTTACACAATCGGTGGGAGAATCGTCATATTTTAAATCCACATCCCCTAAACTCGCTTCAAATTCTTATAAAAGAAAGTCACTTTCTCCAAATGGAGTCAATGAAAGAGCAATAGAAGCTACGGTCTCAACATGAGGTAAATGAGAAATCCCGCTCTTACAAGCCTCGTGAAAATGTTCTTCACATGCTTCGTCGAGCACATCGATGTAATTCACGGATTCGGGCTCATCGGGAAGTTCTGAAAGTTTACCCATGTTAAAGACGATTTTATCCTCCCGACCCTCATGATAAGTTCACCCGCGGCTACATCAATCAATGTACGCACGGTTCTCAAGAAGAGTCTTCCCACAATTAAGGGAACACGGGGATCCATCTCATAGTCAACTACAACGAACTCGGCAGGAAAAGTGAATTTGTCGACTCCTACAAAAACATCCTCGGCTATCCCCACCGGATAAGCAACCGTACGGTTAGCTAATTCCAAGGTCATACGAGTGGGACTAGCTCGGGTAAAGATAATTGTTTCCTCACGGACAATGGCATAAGATTGATACTCGCTCCGAGATCCGCCAAGGCCATACAATTCTCAACACCCGGAAAATTACAAGGAATAAGGAATCGACCCGGATCTCCTAACTTAACCGGCAATTTTCTTAAAAGAACCGCGGAACAATTCTCATTCAATTGGGTATTGGCAATATCGAGCAACTTTCCTTATCACTTAAAAGGTCCTTAAACATCTTAGCATATTTAGGCATGTGAGCGAGAGCTTCGGCAAAGGTGATATTAAAATTCAATTGTTTGGACATTTTTAGGAAGTTCGAAACTTGAATATCATCCTTATTCTTCAATTTCTCTTTCCGCAACCTTGATGGATAAGGTATATTGGGTTGAGATGAAGGATTTAGAGTGAATTGCTCACTCACATCCTTGGGTGGAGGAGGGGTAGAAATGGAAGGTGAAGGAACCGGTTTGGGAACCGAAGGTGTGGTATAAGATCTAGGTATAGGTGGAACATAAGGTGTAGACGAAGGCATAACGGGTGGTATGTCACAAGTAGAAGGAGAAGGAGGGTGGGTAGAAGAAGAAGGAATCTTGGGTCCTTGGTTAGGTGGGGAATAAGAAGGTTCTACGGTGGTCTTACCACTCCTAGTAGTGATGGCATTAACGTTAGCCCTATGATTGGTCACGATGTTAGAAGGGAGGGCACCTTGGGGACGAAGGGTTTGAATCATTGTCAAAAATTTCTTATCGATCGATTCTTGCATCTCTCTCATAATTCGCTCATGGTCGGTTAATTTTTGTAGAACCAAGTCCATTTGAGGATTATGTATGTTCATTTGATGATACCCTTGATTGGGAAAACCTTGGTTTTGATATTGATTATAACCTTGATTAAATCCTTGATTTTGAAAACCTTGGTTATTAAATCCTTGATTTTGATTATTGAACCCTTGTTTTGCCCTTGAAAATTCCCTTGATTTTGATTAAAACCCCGTTGATTAGAATTTCCTTGAAAATTACTCCGTTGAGGACCTTGGTTCCTATTTTGGGCGGGTGGGGGTGGTCTTTGTGGTGCTACAAAACCCGGGGGAGCCAAATAGTTATTAGACTTATAAGACAAATGGTTAACCTCAACATTTGGTTTGAAATGAACCCGCTCATTTTCATTGTTGTTATAAGCATAAACTTCTTGTTGGTTATTGTAAACCTTGTCACAATTAAAATATGAATGTGGTCCACCACAAGTCTCACACGTTTCACAAGTTTCTTTCAAGGCATTGACTTGCACATTGATGGCTTTGGTTTGTAGAGCAATTGATTCAACAAGTGAAGTAAGTTTATCGATTCTCTTGTCACTCTCACTAGAAGTAGCACTTACCATAGTAGCCCTAACACTCTTGGTTTTCACTTTAGCCTTGTTTTCAATTATGGCCCAAGCCTCGTTCATGGATTTCACAAGAATATTGCCCCCCGCGGCACTATTAAGTAAGTCTTGGTCATTTGGAGTTAAACCATTGTAAAATGTATTGATTTGATGCACTTTAGTGAAACCGTGTTGTGGATATTTTTTTAAAAGCTCTTTAAATCGATCCCAAGACTCACTAAACATTTCCCCATATTGTTGTTCAAAGTTAATGATGTCATTCCTTAAAGAAGTGGTCCGTGATGGTGGGAAAAAGTAGTTAATGAACTTGGTCTCTAAATCAATCCATGTAGTGATACTTTGGGGTGGTTCCTTATCAAGCCAAATCCGGGCTTGTCCCTCGAGGGAAAAAAGGAAAGAGTTGTAAATGAATGGCCTCTTGTGGCACCCCATTGTATTTGACGGTGTTTGCCAATTGTATGAAACGTTTGATATGAGCGTGTGGGTCATCATTAGTACGACCTAAAAATGGTGTAGCGGAAAGCATATGAATAAAACCCGTTTTAAGTTCAAAATTATTTGCTCCAATATCCGGCACCACAATCGCGTTATCGTTTCCTTCAACGTGAGATTGTAGAATCTCAATCATTGGTCGATTATATGTTGCCATCGTGTTGTTCAAAGCTCGATTCTCAGGATCAGCTTGATTGACGGCCTTTTTGTTTTTCTTCTTCTTCTTTTTGGAAGAATTAGAAGTATTTGGTACACCAATCGGTATGTATGTACGCGCGCGAGTGCGCATACAATTAAAACTAAGGAATGACGTAGGAAACCTCGGTCGACTTTGAGAGGAAAGGGATTATCCCTCTCGAGGTGCAATATTAAAAAGCTACAAAAATATATACTTAATACTAATTGAGTTGGCAAACCAATAATCGGTCGTCCCTCTCAATATACGCACAAGCAAGCGGGGAAACGAGGTGGCACAAAGCACTTAAAAACCTTTTTCCTTAGACGGCCTTTTATAGCGCGTCGCCTTATACCCACCTTATAGTTTGTATATATCGAGTTTAAACTTCTGACTAGTATTTATCTATTTTGCCCTTTTTCCTTGTTGTGGATGCGAATACAATAGTTAGGTGATGAAATCCCAACTAAGGTCTTATTTGAAAAGTAGGTAAATTAATTGTGCTACATAATATAATATAGTAAATGAAAAATCTTTTTGTATTTTTTAGAAAAATATATATTCACAATAAAAACGAAAGAAATCGAAATAAAAAAAATAACAAGAATACGTAATTTTTTTTGGTGTAATACTTTAGAAAAAGTATTACTTTTTTATTTTTAATTCTTTTGGTGCTAATCTTAGGAAAGAGTTTGCTTTTGATGATTTTTAATTTTTTTGTGTTTTTAAGTTTTTGATTTTTTTATGTTTTTGATTTTTTGCAAGAAAATTAACATTCAAAATGAACGGATCCCAAAATCCAAACGTCTCACGAAATCGTCAATCGTAACGAGCGAAGCGGCAGCGGTGCCAACTTAATGTAGGAATTTTATGTATTGTGCAATTATCGTTCGTTGCCTCGACTCACTCGAATTGATATCGGATTTAACGTAAGATTAATTGTTCTTGGTAAAAACACTTTTTGGTATTTAAAAACTAAAGACTATTTAATTAAAAACTAATTAATCTAATTAAAAAGGGAAATATTTAATTAATACTACTTTTTCAAATTTAAACAAAACTATTTAAAAATCAAAAAGTATTATGAAACTAATTTTAAAACTATAAAACTATTTGAATTAATTTGAAATCTAATTTAAAACTTAAATAAAACTCAAATTTATTAAATCTAATTAAAAAGTAAAAAATTTTAAAACTAATCAAAATAAATTTATTTTAAAGATTATAAACTAATTTTAAACTAATCTAAAAACTAATTTGAATTTAAATAAATTTAAAACTAATTTTATAAATAGAAAAACTAATTTTAAAATTCTAAAAGTAATAAAATATTTTTTTATCTTTTTATTTTTATATATTTTTTTAAAAACTTTATAAAAGTAAATAATTAAAACTTTTAATTAAAACTAACTAAATAAAACTTGTAAAATATCTATTAATAAAACTGGCAGACACTTTTAAATCCTATATTAATTAATTGTCTAGTAATTAAACTCAAAGGAAGTACTAGTAGAGATGGTTAATGCTTTTGGCTGTTGAGCGAGGTGTCACGGGTTCGAGTCTAGCTAAGGACGAAATTGGCTAAAATATATTTTTTATTTTTTTATTTTTTTTTGGAAGTAAATTTTTGACAGCATAAAACACTCAGACCAAATGGGTCTGAGCTTAAAACAGATAAGCTAAATAACTAACTAAACAGCAAAATCCAAACAAGCTGAATCAAATAAGCACATAATACTGAAAAAGCAATTAAGCAGATAAGTATAATACTATTAAAAGAAAACTTAAACTGATAATAAGCTAATAAAATAATATCAATCAGCAAAGCAATAAATACCCAAATAAGCAAAACAACTTAAACAAGAAATAAGCAGATTAAACTAAGCTAAAGACCTAATAATCAATTCAGCAAGGATGACCAAACCAGTAAATACTTAAGCGGATAACCTATAAGCAGATAAGCAAAACTAAGCAGATTCAAATACTACTTAAAATAAGCACACGATATCAGCAGCTTAACACTAAATAATCCAACTAAACTAGCAGACTTAAACAGATCTTAACCCAAACCAAAATCTAAAAAAAACTAAACAAAACTGATTATACTAAGCAGATCCAAACAAACTCAAGTCAAACACAAGCAGATTATATAAACATAAGCAGATTCAAATAACTCAAGCAGATTTATTAAAACAGGCTTAACTAAAACTTGTAAAAACAAAATAAGAAACAAACCTGATGTCGAAATCCTTTGGGAAGAAGGGATGAGCGCTGAGCCCCCTTATAATCGAAACCGAAACCACCTTATTACCCAAACTCCACCATCTCTCGAACCAAAATAATCAACATAAACCCAATCGAACCAAATTTATTTAACATCCCAGTAGGGGAAATTAATTTATACCAAATTTATCTTATATTATCTAAATCAAATACTTAATTTGATTAAATAATATTTAATTTATTGTGACTAAACAGCTTAAATTAAATTACACTAATCAGAACATCAATAAAAATAAAGAGACACGAATTAATTAAAATTAAAATGACTTTTCATTAATATTAAAATTGATGATTACATTACTGGAAAAAGAAAATACAATTATTCTAAACTATTTTTGCATAATAAAAATAAAATAAAATTGGCACGAGAGCAAAATTACCCAATGAAGGGGGTTTTTATAGGAAAACCCTAGAAACCTTCTTCATTATCTTGGTGAGCAAGGAAATAAATCTCAGCCGCTAAACACATCTTTTCTTCCTTCTCTTTCTTTTCTTCTTGATCAAACGGCTGGGAATCACCCCCTTTTCACTCGGATCGCCAGGCTGTCCACTTTGTGCTTCTTGTGTTTCTTTGCTGCTAAGTTGGCAAGTTTTAATTGGAGGGATGGTGGTGGTGATGTGGTTTATCCAATCACATGCAAGAGATTGGCCACGTAGGTGAGGACCACATGGTGTTCTTCTCCGATTCTTATGGGGATTTAATTGAGAAACGTGTGAATCACACGAATTAGGTAAAAGCCCCAATTTTAATTGGGTAAATTTGTGATTAGGGTTTTTGGGGAATAGTAAAACTGGTGCCTGGTTATTTTGTGGCAGAGAGATAAGGGTAGCTTTGTTTGTATCGGAGTAAATAAAGTGAGGGTGGGTAAACACATTTAATAAAACGTGTGTGTGTGTGTGTGTGTTTGTTTGACCAAAGAAAGTGAATTTGGTTTTCACTTTAATTCGTTCCATTGTTTTTAACCAAACGGGATTGCAAGCCCATTATCACACATCCGGTTAAATGAGTATATAAGTGATATGGGCTTTAGTAATTTGGGCCCTTTTGGTTTTGCTCCATCCGTCCCATATTCAAGTTAAAATGGGCCATGTTTTGGGCCTTTACTCCAAAACTAGTTAACTTATACTCCTTAATGGGCTTTTGGGCCCAATTCCTAAATGTAGGACCCTCAAGCCCATTTATCTTCATAAAAAAGTTAAATCCACTAAAATCAAGCTCGAAAACGGCTTCCTTGATCTTTCCTTTAAGTCGTGTCGAATTTGCCGGTTTTCCTGATCTTTGGCACACTTTTGGTCTTTTGACTTTGTCTTCGTCTTTTTCTTGGACTTTTCTTCAACATTTGACCGCGAAATCCCGTGTTTTCTTTCCTTTTGATATTTTGTACCTATTTAACACAAAAAACACAAAACCACGCGTAATTCCGACTTTACGATATTAAACACATGATTAGGTCTTGTTTTTCCTTGATTTTAGTGGCAAAAGGATAAGTGTTTACACACTTATTAATGTTCTTCGTGTTCCTCCTTGGACTTTGAGAATATCAGGATGTCGTCAATGAAGACAATGACGAACTTGTCCAGAAATTCATGGTAAGGCCAAATGGCATGACTACAAATTCGTAGCGACCATAGCGTGTACGGAAAGCAGTCTTGGCGATGTCCTGCTCCTTAACCCGTAGCTGATGATAGCCCGACCTTAGATCAATCTTGGAGAAATGTTTGTCCCCTTGGAGTTGGTCAAACAAATCGTCTATACGTGGTAGTGGATACCTATTCCTGATGGTAATCTTGTTGAGCTCGCGATAGTCTATGCAAAGACGCATACTGTCGTCCTTCTTCTTAACGAATAAGACCGGTGCGCCCCATGGAGATGCGTTCGGTCGAATAAAGCCTCTGTAGAATCTTGATAACCTATGAATCTATGAAGTGGGTTGATGTTTTCTAGAGAGAGAAACTAGAGAGAGAAAGTGAGAGAGAACTATGTAATATTTTATTAAGTGGAAACTTCAAATGAACAACAACCAACCCCTTTCCAAGGAGGAAAGGGGTATTTATACTTCCAAGTCACTAATGGACTTGGGCCGGCCCATGACAAGCCCATGGGCCGGTTCTTACTTAACCAAATAAGTATTTGTTAACTACGAGCTATTACAACAATAATAATATTGTGGAGTGACCGATACTTCTAATATACGTAAAAACGTATTTCTAACAATCTCCCCCTAAGGGAGGTCACTCCACGTTACAAAGTTCTAAACCTGGCATACTATACTAAGTCTTCGTTCTTTAGCTCGTAGTCTTTTCTTCTTTCTTTTTGTTGTGAATATTTTGATTTGATCTTTTAGGCTTTGGCTTGAGAGCATTGTTCTTTTGGCCTTTCACGTGCGATCTTTGCCTTCTTGTGAAACTTGCCTCCTCGTGACTTCATGTTCCACACACTTATGTCTTTTTGTTAAATTCTCGAAAGCTTCAGAGTTTGGTACAGCGGAAGACTTCATCTTGTGCTTTCTTGAATTTTTGCTGAACTTTGATGCAGAAAAATATAAGCATGTGGAAACGACTTCTACAGGTACACCGCAACACCACCGTCTTTAACTGGCACACAGCAACGCCACCGTCTTCAACAGGTACACAGCAACGCGCCACCGTCTTTAACAGGTACACAGCAACGACACGAATAAAATAGCTTTGAACATTTTATTCTAATTCGGTAGCATTTTACCTCCGGTCGGTGAAGACCGTTGGACGATATTAGATATCGTACCCGTGACGGATAGTTTCAATTAAGTAACTTCCTGACAGGATTTCGCGGGTAAACCCGTTCTCTTTATTCGACCGTCCAAAGCTGACTGTGAACATAAAGAGTGAATCACTTGGATAAATTATCCTTGTGATTTGAAGCCGTAAATTCATGAAACCTGGAACAATTGAATTTCAATTAAGATTTTCACCATCGTTGCTTTCCAGTTATCACGAGCTCAATTCATAAAGAATTTTGCACGTCACCTACCAAGTGCTGTTTGATGTTAACACTAGAAGGATTTCCACTCGTCACTGTGATCAATAAAGAGTCACTCTGAGTGTTCTGGCAAGATCATATGATAATGCGTAGAGGCCTGGAACGAGTTTAAGTTCAGTTAAGAATTAAACCACTGTTTCTTTCCAGTTTTTCACAAGATTGGTTCTAAAAGAACCGCACGTGTAACCTACCATGAGCTTGTTTGATGTTGGCTCAAGCAGGATTTCCATCTTCATTGTAATACTTGCGTATTACTCGGATGTTTTGGCAATATTACAGGAATACTGCGTAGGACTCATGAAAAATCTCTTACTTTTCACAGTGTGTGAGAAAGCAAGGAATAAATGAAAAGTGTCCTAATGAGACTTTTGATGATCTCTTGGCTCTAGACTCGATTGTGCGTTTTGATTTAGTGAGCGATGGCTGGAGAGGAGTGCCACCTTTTCAATACCAGTCTATTCGGAGTGAATAAACCAATAGATAACGTGTTGATCTCCATGTGATTAAAACAAATACCTTTTGAGAGATATTTGAGTTAGCTGGGAAGGGTTGTGCATTGCATCACTGGGTCCATGACGTCTTTCTTCAATATCGAGAATCATTAACAAAAATGATCTCAATAGCATATGTATTGACCCGGTTTCTGCCTAAAGTTGTAAGGAGGGCTTCTTTCTTTACACCCTTTATCTTTACATTTCTTTTTCATTCTTCAACCCCTTCAGTACTTACCAATACATCATCACTAGCACCTTGTTGTGATTGTTCCAGTGCTAGCATCAGTAATTAGTCGGTACTCAGCTACGTTCACATTCTTTCTCTATTTTTCCTAGGAATTCTAATTCTATCTAGGGAATTTTCCTTGGGAAGATTTCATCGGCTCTGATGAATCATTGGACTAAACCTATTCCTACCACCCTTTTGTCACCACATTCGTCGTGAATTAAGCGTGTTTTGGGAAAGTATAGCCACCATGAAAAATCTTTGAAAATTTGTTGTTTTGGGAAAGTATAGCCCGTTACGAGTCGAGTAGGAATCAACTTGTTGTTTTCATTGGGAACAACGGTGATTCCGTCTTTCTTAGGCACACAATGGACGGGACTAACCCATGACGAATCCGAGATAGGGTAAATCATTCCGGCATCTAGAAGTTTGATAACTTCTTTCTTAATGACTTCATGAATTTTTGGATTAACCCTTCTTTGATTTTGGATTTCGGGTTTAAAGTCATCTTCCATGAGAATTTTATGAGTGCAAAAATTAGGATCAATTCCGCGGATGTCGGAGATTTTCCAAGCAATTGCTTTCTTATGATTCTTAAGCACATCTATAAGTCGAGATTTTTCATTTTCTTTTAAGTCCTTAGCAATAATGACGGGTAACTTATGATCCTCTTCTAAGAAAACGTACTCTAAATGAGACGGTAAATCCTTAAGCTCTAAATCCGGTGGATTGTCGATGGAAGGCTTAGTTAAATTTGGATCATCGTTTGTAACTTCCTTAGGCGTAAAGGTGGATAAATATGGTCCTCATTGAGAAGTCTCTTAATGGTACGAATGTCTTCTTCCCAATCTTTAACACCCCCAAATTGACACGCAGCGGAATACATCTTTGGGTGCTAAACAATGATACAATTACACATAATTTATAAATAACGACTCGAAAAGAGACGTTTTAAATTTATCGTTCCTAAAACATTTACCAGAGTAGCGTAGTCCCAAGTAATCGTTACCGAAAGATAAGTTAAAACAACATATTAGTTTGTTTTAAAAATAGAACGATAAATAAATCAAAGAGTTTTAAACAACATAGCAGTGCACAACTTCATTCTCGTGACCTCCAAGCTTCCACTTCTTGATTACCTGAAATACATGTGAGTAAAACAATCAGCAAAAATGTCGAGTGAATCTATAGGTTTATGTAATCAATTTGAACACAAGCAAAGATTATAAGTTTGTGGCATGCTTATAAGCATCAAATAATAATTTGCATCAACAATGATAATTGTATATAGCATAAATTGCAATAAGCTCATGGAACCGATCCCTTAGACACTCCCTTTAGAGGTCTGATAAGACAGGAGATTTATTAATTGTCGGTTACCTCTAGATTAATGGTACATTGCCGTATACCTGACTTCTCAATACAATATGCTCAAACAGTGTGGAGGTCGGGCCTAAGCTTCTATGACAAGTCCACAAAAACTGAACCGGGGCGGCTTCCCCCATAGATCTATTAATTGTACTAGCGGTTAACCCATCATAGGTTAATTAACGGTCCATAATTGAGGTTTTAACAAAGGCAATCACTTAATGCAATTTAAAGGCAACCACGGGTCCATTCATAGAGGGACAAAGCATACCATAAAAATCTTGTGTTCTAAGTTTATAAAACATGTATTCCCCCTCGCGGGTTTAAAATCATTTAATAACTAGTATAAAGCGAGGCTATAGACTCACCTTAGTACTTATAGTAGTTGAAGACGATCGCCGACGATAGTTGATGCCTGAAAAACACGACAACCGCAACCTAGCAAATAAGGTGCGTACATTAATAATAGACTCGAGAAATAAATGATACTTAATAAAATCAAACTCAAGTATAAAATCACGACAACTCGAGAGAAAACGATGCAAGTGGTTCTATTATACTCTCCTATATATTCATTTTATTATTATATGCCTTTAATAAAAATCTGCCGGAACATACCGAATGTCCAAGCCGTTTTCCCATACTTAAACATATCAAATTTTCATGATACTACTCGGAGAACTTACTTACTATATATAGAAAGTCCTATCAAAAGCCCATTAAAAGATTTTACTTCTAAAGTTCCCTGCCCGACTCATCTTTGAATCACTAAATCCGGACAGTTTAGCGACCTTGACTTACGAAACCATTTTGACCATTCTAAACAACTCCATTTGTAAAACTGCCACTTGATTCTAAAAATAGACTCAAAATACTAAATTTGGAGCCTGAGAACAGCCCTAGAATCATTTTGAAACTCATTTTATAGTCCCCGAGATTCGATCCAAATATCGACAACAATTTTCGGATTTTGTCGACACTCGTCTCCCGGTACACGAAAATCAAACTAGTGTATCTTCCACCTCGTTTGGAGTTGGAAGGCCTACTTTATATCAAATCGAAGCTAACGAAATTCTCTACAACCCTATCCTATAAGTTAGGCGATTATCAAACAGTAAGACCCCCGAAAACAGCCTCAAACCTAGTGCCCAAAATTGACTATTAAAATCTCTTACAAAATCATATTTTTGATCAATTCCAACAACTTTTGTCATCAACCTAAGCCCCTAATATCATCATAAACCATTCCTAACACTTGTATCATCATCAAAATCAAAAACCCAAAAATTAAAAATCAACTTTTTAACAAAAACATAACATGAAAATCTCTTGATCATCACTACTAACACATGCATACAACAAATTTGGATCAAACATAACCAACTTTTCTTGAAAAATTTATATGGTTGCATGTATGAAAATTTTATACCAAATTGTAGCCCTTTGAAAATGGACGATGGGACTTGTTTTGATTTTGGATGGATCAAAGTTGATCATCAAAATTTTTGATGATTTGCTTGTGTTGTGGTGTAGGCTAAAAAGAAAGAGATTAGGAAGAAGAATGGTGATTTTGTTTAATGAATTTTTTTAAATGAAATGAGATAGTGGAAAAAAATTTATATAGTGTAAGGTTAGGGTAGTTTTTGCCAATTTGTGATAGTTTTGGTCAAAAATAGAATAAAATAGTTTAAAAAGGTAGAAAATGTAAATTGTAATTTTAGAAATATTTACGAGACTCGGGTTTCGTAAAAAAAAAATACTTTTCAAAAGTTTAAACACACACGAAAAATAATAATATAATGACTCGATACGTAATTAAAACGATATCGTCGAAAGTATTAAATATCGAAACTATCGATAATAAAATATAAAAAATTTGGCATCCGTCGGTATCGCGATCACTAGTAGTCCTCGTTACTCGTCAAAATATTAAAATATAATATTTAATATCGGTTTCAACTTAAACCGTTAAACATAATAATATTTAACGTTATAAAATACTTCAAAATAATTGAAAGTAGAATTAAATTATGACCTTATTTTTACGGGTTTTACATCCTCACCACCTTAAGGGAGCGACGTCCCGGCGCTCAACTCGCCTCATACACGAGTTGTTCACTACCCGGAAGGATGAGGGCATTCCTTATAAAGAAGTCTTCACGTTCCTACGTGAATCTCGGTCCACGATCTCCATTGGTTCTTTTACAAAACGCAACTTGTCGTCAAGTTGTATCTCACCAAAAAGGAATAAATAAATCCTTATTCACCAGTCACCCGTCAAACTCTACACATGAAAACTTTATGAATCACACGAAGCTCATTCGTTAACAAGAATAGATGACAGGATTTTCGGATAAGTCCAGTTAAAAAGAATGTTGCAAATTAAAGAATATCAATCGGTCGGATAGCCATGGACACACATCAAAAAGAACTAACAAGAAAAACATTCTCGTCATCAGAGGGTGCTCACACGCGGGTCCCTACTCAAAAGATACTATAAAGACACCATCTCACTTTCGCCAACGCGCATTAAAGTCTCAATAAACATCGTCGTTGAAAGTCAAAAAGATATTACATAATATGTGTTCTACATGATCGGACGTCATCGGATGATCCCGCCTCAAGTTCTCACAACTTACGATCATTTGACTAGATCACACACCATATAAGTACATAAAAGAAAAGGTCGAACATAAACATCGATTATAGATCTCCACCGTTAATCATCGAGAAAACCTTGAACGAACCCTTGATAATAACTACTTGATCTCAAGAGTCTTTACACTTGCGGTGTCGGCTTCAATATACTCCTCGAGGTTGCAACAAATTTATTAATTCCATTCATTAAGAGATTCGGTCCTCAATCATTCCACTAGTACACGCATAAATCCTGGTGACACTTATCGTTTCTTGTTATACACTGCTTCCCAATATTCATTTTAAACTCAGAATAAAATAGTGATCTTCAGTACGAGGAACAGAACAAGATAAAAAAAATTCAATAAACGCATAAACGGACAAGATGTGGTAAAATGATTTAAGGTTGACGACCAACGAGGAATCTCGAATCACGTAACCGTAAAACATAATAATTCACAGTACTAGAAAAATGAGAGCGAAGAATAAATTAAATATTAACATTAAAATAACGTTTGTCACAATTATCCGTCCCGGATTTGGTATTACCTTAAGACTCAATTTAGGTACTTTCTTGATAAAGATGATATATTAAAAATAGAAGTTAAATAGCTTCATAATTTATTTTGATCGTCTTAAGAAACTTTGAAAGAATGACATGAATTTTATAAATTAAACTCATATTGTTGGTTACAATTAGAAGATATAATTTCCAAATTAAATTATTATTAGGAATATAAATTAAACCGGTAATTTCATTACATTAAAAGTAAAGTATTATAAGTCAATTAGTTCAAAAGGTAGAACATAATTTTATTTTTAACATTAGTTTTAGTTATACAAAATATGGTGTATAAATTTGACCTTTTACTTGTGATGGTTATTTCAATAATTGAAAATCATTAGAGAATATAGACAAGTTCCATAAAAATTTTATAATACTTTGTAGAAATACATAAAGGTGTTTATTATTTCAAAATAACATGGGATATATTCGGGTTTCCAAATGTGACAAGATAACAAATGAATACGAATGGAAATAATGGTTAACAATCAGTACGAAATCAACGGTACAAAAGAGAACGAAGCAAATGTCGTATGAATTCTTAAAGAGAATAATAAAATAAAGGCATTGATGGTATGACGATAAGAAATAATAGATTAAACAAGTTGTCAAATTTGGTTAGTGCGGTCGATGGTTCACCAATATCAGCTCGTTAACTTTGCGGTGATCGTTACACGATCGGAAATAAGATCCATACAAAAATTTTAATCAAAGAAAATTCCTAATAATCACTTGTAATTAAAACAAATCAAATGAACGATGTTAGTGTTTAAAGAGAGAAATCAAAGCACGGTTCACAAGAGTGGATTTCGGGACAAACGAGAGTGACGGACGTCATCCCGGATATACGGAAATCACTCTAGTGATAATTCATTATTCACATGCGGAAACATTCCAAAGATCTACCCAGTCGCATAAAGAAGATTGGACGAGAAGGAAGGATAAACCATCGAGACTTTTAGGTCATTTATTAACAGTCAATAACTAGACGAGCAGTCAAAATAAATCAGTTATAAGACAAAATGATGTAACAAGTGGAAAAACAATCATCGAGTAAAAACGTACTTATAATCACGTAATTCGTTTAACAGAAGGTAAGAAAACATATGTAGATGCATAGAAACTGTGGTACTTGCATAAAATATAAAGTTATCAAAACTTCTTTTCAATTTATTTCATTTTATTTATCTTTATCATAATTACAAGTAAAAAGTTGATTATCATCAAGATTTTTAAGGTGACTACTATTCAGCCTAGCATGGCTCCTTCTAAATTAGACATAGGTAATCAGGCCATGTATAATTTAGGGCTAGCAATGCAGTGCTCCGTTTCGTCGAAAAGTATTACGTTTCTTATCTTTATATAAACCATGCCATTTGTAAAATGGAATTTAAAAACTAGTTTATAAATTTATAGGATACAAGTAATTTGTGAGATAATCAATAAGCAACTTTTAATGTTACGAAAAGTATTAAGACCAAAGTAAAAACAATTGGTGAAAATAATCGTAAAACAATATCATATTTATTTATAAGGTGACATTATAACAACGTATAAAGTAGCCAAAGGTTTGTAAATAGTAGAAAATAGCAGCTCATAAAACAACCAATGAAATGGTTACGAGTTGTTAAGGTTTCAAAAGGTTATAAGGTTAGACGGAAATGCCATGAGACACGTGATGAGAATGTCGAAGAAGAATGTGAGGTGGTGAGGATGTCGAAGAAGAATGTGAAGGCAAAACTTCAAAACTCAACCCAAGTCAGTGGAAGGTTAGAAGAAAACGAAAATAAAATAACATCGAATGACAAATGAGTCATAATATAAAACGAATAAATCAATCCATATGTGTATTCTATGTAAGAAACTCGACACAACATGCTTTTAAGAAAATATATTATTCATTTTCAAATTACACCATTAATCCGGTAATTGCTAATCCTGTAATGTTTCTATTTTTAAACATTTTCACATGCAACTAGTATTAGTTAGTTGTAAAATAATATTCGTTAAAATTTTACGATCTCAAATGAAATCAAAATAGCTTAGAAACATTTAAACTCATGTTCTGAATTTTCTATCAGATTTAACTTTTAAATATGAGCCGATTAATTGACCCGATAAACGACATCTCCAAGACTCGGAGTCTAAAGCATTTGATGCAAAACGACGTTTCAGACGACTTTCTAGTTTTACCCGAGACCTGAAAACCAATGTAAAATGACCAAAATACCCCTGCAAGTTCTGTGCAGGTTTGACTATTTTATTTTAAAAAAACGCATGTTTTACTTTTAAGTTTTGACCTGTTTATACTGCCTCTGCAGTTTCTCAATTAAATATATTTTTCGACACTTCCTGACCACTCAAAATATATATACACACATGTCCTGTGGATTTTACAACAACGAAAAATAAATCTCATAATGAGCATCAAATAAAAATATAGTATAATGAAATGACATAAGATGCTTCAAGGTATTCAACACGAAATTTAGGAAGCAAAACGATGAATGACGTTCATAATTTAAGTTTCAAGGTGCAAAGTAGGCAAATCTACTTGGTGCCACGATTGTCAAAAGCACAAAACATAACAAGAAAAGAATGGAACATTCATAGGTTGTGTTCCGAGAGCAAGAAGGTTAATGAAAAACAAATGATACAATTTTATAGAAGTAAAATCGTATTCCAATCTAGCGCCATAATCTAGACGATGATTTATAAAATGACTATGACGTTGCCGAGATATAAGTGAGCAATACACTTCGGAGTCGATACATATAAATGTCGATGAATTACATCTTCGCATGTCGTGTAAAACGATAATAAAAATCAACAAAATATTATGAAAAACCATGATATTATTCAACACGATTTTAAGAAATGTTTCAAAATGTGTGACTCACACGATAGCGGTTAGTCTATTCCAAAGACACATTGAGCTACACAATGGTCTAGAAATTACGTTTCAAGACGTCCAAGCACAAACAGCCGGAAGACGATTTGGATATCTATAGATATCACAAAGGGTTAAACAATGAAAGTAACGCGCACAGATGAAGGTATGTAAGGTCATAATATAAAATTTTTGCAATAAAAGCAGTTTAAATACTTCAAAAATAAATACAGAAAGATCTTGAAATTCATTGTATTTATTTAAGTTAATCATTAATAAATGATAAACTTTTATCGAAAAGTTTAACGACATAAATATATATCGATAAAGGGATCCTAGATATAAATATATATCCATAAGTGGATCATAGTATTTATTTATAAATACTTGCCAATAAGGTATACGTAATAACGCATACTAAAGTGGTAATCCCAGAAGTAGCTTGAACGTGAAGTCACGCGAAGTCTTGTGCACCGACTCTTTGACAAATAAAAACTGACAGTTATAGTTTAGGTTTTAAAAATAAAGACCTAGTTCTTTATAACTCATGGCTCTGGTACCAATCTTTAACACCCCCAAATTGACACGCAACGGAATACATCTTTGGGTGCTAAACAATGATACAATAACACATAATTTATAAAGAACGACTCGAAAAGAGACGTTTCAAATTTATCGTTCCTAAAACATTTACCAGAGTAGCGTAGTCCCAAGTAATCGTTACCGAAAAATAAGTTAAAACAACATATTAGTTTGTTTTAAAAATAGAACGATAAATAAATCAAAGAGTTTTAAACAACATAGCAGTGCACAACTTCATTCTCGTGACCTCCAAGCTTCCACTTCTTGATTACCTGAAATACATGTGAGTAAAACAATCAGCAAAAATGTCGAGTGAATCTATAGGTTTATGTAATCAATTTGAACACAAGCAAAGATTATAAGTTTGTGGCATGCTTATAAGCATCAAATAATAATTTGCATCAACAATGATAATTGTATATAGCATAAATTGCAATAAGCTCATGGAACCGAGCCCTTAGACACTCCCTTTAGAGGTCTGATAAGACAGGAGATTTATTAATTGTCGGTTACCTCTAGATTAATGGTACATTGCCGTATACCTGACTTCTCAATACAATATTCTCAAACAGTGTGAAGGTCGGGCCTAAGCTTCTATGACAAGTCCACAAAAACTGAACCGGGGCGGCTTCCCCCATAGATCTATTAATTGTACTAGCGGTTAACCTATCATAGGTTAATTAACGGTCCATAATTGAGGTTTTAACAAAGGCAATCACTTAATGCAATTTAAAGGCAACCACGGGTCCATTCATAGAGAGACAAAGCATACCATAAAAATCTTGTGTTCTAAGTTTATAAAACATGTATTCCCCCTCGCAGGTTTAAAATCATTTAATAACTAGTATAAAGCGAGGCTATAGACTCACCTTAGTACTTATAGTAGTTGAAGACGATCGCCGACGATAGTAGCTGCCCGAAAAACACGACAACCGCAACCTAGCAAATAAGGTGCGTACATTAATAATAGACTCGAGAAATAAATGATACTTAATAAAATCAAACTCAAGTATAAAATCACGACAACTCGAGAGAAAACGATGCAAGTGGTTCTATTATACTCTCCTATATATTCATTTTATTATTATATGCCTTTAATAAAAATCTGCCAGAACATACCGAATGTCCAAGCCGTTTTCCCATACTTAAACATATCAAATATTCATGATACTACTCAGAGAACTTAATTACTATATATAGAAAGTCCTCTCAAAAGCCCATTAAAATATTTTACTTCTAAAGTTCCCTGCCCGACTCATCTTTGAATCACAAAATCCGGACAGTTTAGCGACCTTGACTTACGAAACCATTTTGACCATTCTAAACAACTCCATTTGTAAAACCGCCACTTGATTCTAAAAATAGACTCAAAATACTAAACTTGGAGCCTGAGAACAGCCCTTTAATTATTTTGAAACTCATTTTATAGTCCCCGAGATTCGATCCAAATATCGACAACAATTTTCGGATTGTGTCGACACTCGTCTCCCGGTACACGAAAATCAAACTAGTGTATCTTCCACCTCGTTTGGAGTTGGAAGGCCTACTTTATATCAAATCGAAGCTAACGAAATTCTCTACAACCCTATCCAATTAGTTAAGCGATTATCAAAAAGTAAGACCCCCGAAAACAGCCTCAAACCTACTGCCCAAACTTGACTATTAAAATCTCTTACAAAATCATATTTTTGATCAATTCCAACAACTTTTGTCATCAACCTAAGCCCCTAATTTCATCATAAACCATTCCTAACACTTGTATCATCATCAAAATCAAAAACCCAAAAATTAAAAATAAATTTTTTAACAAAAACATAACATGAAAATCTCTTGATCATCACTACTAACACATGCATACAACAAATTTGGATCAAACATAACCAACTTTTCTTGAAAAATTTATATGGTTGCATGTATGAAAATTTTATACCAAATTGTAGCCCTTTGAAAATGGAGGATGGGACTTGTTTTGATTTTGGATGGATCAAAGTTGATCATCAAATTTTTTGATGATTTGCTCATGTTGTGGTGTAGGCTAAAAAGAAAGAGGAGGAAGAAGAATGGTGATTTTGTTTAATGAATTTTTTTAAATGAAATGAGATAGTGGAAAAAAATTATATAGTGTAAGGTTAGGGTAGTTTTTGCCAATTTGTGATAGTTTTGGTCCAAAATAGAATAAAATAGTTTAAAAGGGTAGAAAATGTAAATTGTAATTTTAGAAATATTTACGAGACTCGGGTTTCGTAAAAAAAAAATAATTTTCAAAAGTTTAAACGCACACGAAAAATAATAATATAATGACTCGATACGTAATTAAAACGATATCGTCGAAAGTATTAAATATCGAAACTATCGATAATAAAATATAAAATTTTTGGCATCCGTCGGTATCGCGATCACTAGTAGTCCTCGTTACTCGTCAAAATATTAAAATATAATATTTAATATAGGTTTCAACTTAAACCGTTAAACATAATAATATTTAACATTATAAAATACTTCAAAATAATTGAAAGTAGAATTAAATTATGACCTTATTTTTACGGGTTTTACACAATCGGTGGGAGAATCGTCATATTTTAAATCCACATCCCCTAAACTCGCTTCAAATTCTTATAAAAGAAAGTCACTTTCTCCAAATGGAGTCAATGAAGGAGCAATAGAAGCTACGGTCTCAACATGAGGTAAATGAGAAATCCCGCTCTTACAAGCCTCGTGAAAATGTTCTTCACATGCTTCGTCGAGCACATCGATGTAATTCACGGATTCGGGCTCATCGGGAAGTTCTGAAAGTTTACCCATGTTAAAGACGATTTTATCCTCCCGACCCTCATGATAAGTTCACCCGCGGCTACATCAATCAATGTACGCACGGTTCTCAAGAAGAGTCTTCCCACAATTAAGGGAACACGGGGATCCATCTCATAGTCAACTACAACGAACTCGGCAGGAAAAGTGAATTTGTCGACTCCTACAAAAACATCCTCGGCTATCCCCACCGGATAAGCAACCGTACGGTTAGCTAATTCCAAGGTCATACGAGTGGGACTAGCTCGGGTAAAGATAATTGTTTCCTCACGGACAATGGCATAAGATTGATACTCGCTCCGAGATCCGCCAAGGCCATACAATTCTCAACACCCGGAAAATTACAAGGAATAAGGAATCGACCCGGATCTCCTAACTTAACCGGCAATTTTCTTAAAAGAACCGCGGAACAATTCTCATTCAATTGGGTATTGGCAATATCGAGCAACTTTCCTTATCACTTAAAAGGTCCTTAAACATCTTAGCATATTTAGGCATGTGAGCGAGAGCCTCGGCAAAGGTGATATTAAAATTCAATTGTTTGGACATTTTTAGGAAGTTCGAAACTTGAATATCATCCTTATTCTTCAATTTCTCTTTCCGCAACCTTGATGGATAAGGTATATTGGGTTGAGATGAAGGATTTAGAGTGAATTGCTCACTCACATCCTTGGGTGGAGGAGGGGTAGAAATGGAAGGTGAAGGAACCGGTTTGGGAACCGAAGGTGTGGTATAAGATCTAGGTATAGGTGGAACATAAGGTGTAGACGAAGGCATAACGGGTGGTATGTCACAAGTAGAAGGAGAAGGAGGGTGGGTAGAAGAAGAAGGAATCTCGGGTCCTTGGTTAGGTGGGGAATAAGAAGGTTCTACGGTGGTCTTACCGCTCCTAGTAGTGATGGCATTAACGTTAGCCCTATGATTGGTCACGATGTTAGAAGGGAGGGCACCTTGGGGACGAAGGGTTTGAATCATTGTCAAAAATTTCTTATCGATCGATTCTTGCATCTCTCTCATAATTCGCTCATGGTCGGTTAATTTTTGTAGAACCAAGTCCATTTGAGGATTATGTATGTTCATTTGATGATACCCTTGATTGGGAAAACCTTGGTTTTGATATTTATTATAACCTTGATTAAATCCTTGATTTTGAAAACCTTGGTTATTAAATCCTTGATTTTGATTATTGAACCCTTGTTTTGCCCTTGAAAATTCCCTTGATTTTGATTAAAACCCCGTTGATTAGAATTTCCTTGAAAATTACTCCGTTGAGGACCTTGGTTCCTATTTTGGGCGGGTGGGGGTGGTCTTTGTGGTGCTACAAAACCCGGGGGAGCCAAATAGTTATTAGACTTATAAGACAAATGGTTAACCTCAACATTTGGTTTGAAATAAACCCGCTCATTTTCATTGTTGTTATAAGCATAAACTTCTTGTTGGTTATTGTAAACCTTGTCACAATTAAAATATGAATGTGGTCCACCACAAGTCTCACACGTTTCACAAGTTTCTTTCAAGGCATTGACTTGCACATTGATGGCTTTGGTTTGTAGAGCAATTGATTCAACAAGTGAAGTAAGTTTATCGATTCTCTTGTCACTCTCACTAAAAGTAGCACTTGCCATAGTAGCCCTAACACTCTTGGTTTGCCCTTTAGCCTTGTTTTCAATTATGGCCCAAGCCTCGTTCATGGATTTCACAAGAATATTGCCCCCCGCGGCACTATTAAGTAAGTCTTGGTCATTTGGAGTTAAACCATTGTAAAATGTATTGATTTGATGCACTTTAGTGAAACCGTGTTGTGGATATTTTTTTAAAAGCTCTTTAAATCGATCCCAAGACTCACTAAACATTTCCCCATATTGTTGTTCAAAGTTAATGATGTCATTCCTTAAAGAAGTGGTCCGTGATAGTGGGAAAAAGTAGTTAATGAACTTGGTCTCTAAATCAATCCATGTAGTGATACTTTGGGGTGGTTCCTTATCAAGCCAAATCCGGGCTTGTCCCTCGAGGGAAAAAAGGAAAGAGTTGTAAATGAATGGCCTCTTGTGGCACCCCATTGTATTTGACGGTGTTTGCCAATTATATGAAACGTTTGATATGAGCGTGTGGGTCATCATTAGTACGACCTAAAAATGGTGTAGCGGAAAGCATATGAATAAAACCCGTTTTAAGTTCAAAATTATTTGCTCCAATATCCGGCACCACAATCGCGTTATCGTTTCCTTCAACGTGAGATTGTAGAATCTCAATCATTGGTCGATTATATGTTGCCATCGTGTTGTTCAAAGCTCGATTCTCAGGATCAGCTTGATTGACGGCCTTTTTGTTTTTCTTCTTCTTCTTTTTGGAAGAATTAGAAGTATTTGGTACACCAATCGGTATGTATGTACGCGCGCGAGTGCGCATACAATTAAAAATAAGGAATGACGTAGGAAACCTCGGTCGACTTTGAGAGGAAAGGGATTATCCCTCTCGAGGTGCAATATTAAAAAGCTACAAAAATATATACTTAATACTAATTGAGTTGGCAAACCAATAATCGGTCGTCCCTCTCAATATACGCACAAGCAAGCGGGGAAACGAGGTGGCACAAAGCACTTAAAAACCTTTTTCCTTAGACGGCCTTTTATAGCGCGTCGCCTTATACCCACCTTATAGTTTGTATATATCGAGTTTAAACTTCTTACTAGTATTTATCTATTTTGCCCTTTTTCCTTGTTGTGGATGCGAATACAATAGTTAGGTGATGAAATCCCAGCTAAGGTCTTATTTGAAAAGTAGGTAAATTAATTGTGCTACATAATATAATATAGTAAATGAAAAATCTTTTTGTATTTTTTAGAAAAATATATATTCACAATAAAAACGAAAGAAATCGAAATAAAAAAAGTAACAAGAATACGTAATTTTTTTTGGTGTAATACTTTAGAAAAAGTATTACTTTTTTATTTTTAATTCTTTTGGTGCTAATCTTAGGAAAGAGTTTGCTTTTGATGATTTTTAATTTTTTTGTGTTTTTAAGTTTTTGATTTTTTTATGTTTTTGATTTTTTGCAAGAAAATTAACATTCAAAATGAACGGATCCCAAAATCCAAACGTCTCACGAAATCGTCAATCGTAACGAGCGAAGCGGCAGCGGTGCCAACTTAATGTAGGAATTTTATGTATTGTGCAATTATCGTTCGTTGCCTCGACTCACTCGAATTGATATCGGATTTAACGTAAGATTAATTGTTCTTGGTAAAAACACTTTTTGGTATTTAAAAACTAAAGACTATTTAATTAAAAACTAATTAATCTAATTAAAAAGGAAAATATTTAATTAATACTACTTTTTCAAATTTAAACAAATCTATTTAAAAATCAAAAAGTATTATGAAACTAATTTTAAAACTATAAAACTATTTGAATTAATTTGAAATCTAATTTAAAACTTAAATAAAACTCAAATTTATTAAATCTAATTAAAAAGTAAAAATTTTTAAAACTAATCAAAATAAATTTATTTTAAAGATTATAAACTAATTTTAAACTAATCTAAAAACTAATTTGAATTTAAATAAATTTAAAACTAATTTTATAAATAGAAAAACTAATTTTAAAAATAATTTTAAAATTCTAAAAGTAATAAAAATATTTTTTTATCTTTTTATTTTTATATATTTTTTTAAAAACTTTATAAAAGTAAATAATTAAAACTTTTAATTAAAACTAACTAAATAAAACTTGTAAAATATCTATTAATAAAACTGGCAGACACTTTTAAATCCTATATTAATTAATTGTCTAGTAATTAAACTCAAAGGAAGTACTAGTAGAGATGGTTAATGCTTTTGGCTGTTGAGCGAGGTGTCACGGGTTCGAGTCTAGCTAAGGACGAAATTGGCTAAAATATATTTTTTATTTTTTTATTTTTTTTTGGAAGTAAATTTTTGACAGCATAAAACACTCAGACCAAATGGGTCTGAGCTTAAAACAGATAAGCTAAATAACTAACTAAACAGCAAAATCCAAACAAGCTGAATCAAATAAGCACAGAATACTGAAAAAGCAATTAAGCAGATAAGTATAATACTATTAAAAGAAAACTTAAACTGATAATAAGCTAATAAAATAATATCAATCAGCAAAGCAATAAATACCCAAATAAGCAAAACAACTTAAACAAGAAATAAGCAGATTAAACTAAGCTAAAGACCTAATAATCAATTCAGCAAGGATGACCAAACCAGTAAATACTTAAGCGGATAACCTATAAGCAGATAAGCAAAACTAAGCAGATTCAAATACTACTTAAAATAAGCACACGATATCAGCAGCTTAACACTAAATAATCCAACTAAACTAGCAGACTTAAACAGATCTTAACCCAAACCAAAATCTAAAAAAAACTAAACAAAACTGATTATACTAAGCAGATCCAAACAAACTCAAGTCAAACACAAGCAGATTATATAAACATAAGCAGATTCAAATAACTCAAGCAGATTTATTAAAACAGGCTTAACTAAAACTTGTAAAAACAAAATAAGAAACAAACCTGATGTCGAAATCCTTTGGGAAGAAGGGATGAGTGCTGAGCCCCCTTATAATCGAAACCGAAACCACCTTATTACCCAAACTCCACCATCTCTCGAACCAAAATAATCAACATAAACCCAATCGAACCAAATTTATTTAACATCCCAGTAGGGGAAATTAATTTATACCAAATTTATCTTATATTATCTAAATCAAATACTTAATTTGATTAAATAATATTTAATTTATTGTGACTAAACAGCTTAAATTAAATTACACTAATCAGAACATCAATAAAAATAAAGAGACACGAATTAATTAAAATTAAAATGACTTTTCATTAATATTAAAATTGATGATTACATTACTGAAAAAAGAAAATACAATTATTCTAAACTATTTTTGCATAATAAAAATAAAATAAAATTGGCACGAGAGCAAAATTACCCAATGAAGGGGGTTTTTATAGGAAAACCCTAGAAACCTTCTTCATTATCTTGGTGAGCAAGGAAATAAATCTCAGCCGCTAAACACATCTTTTCTTCCTTCTCTTTCTTTTCTTCTTGATCAAACGGCTAGGAATCACCCCCTTTTCACTCGGATCGCCAGGCTGTCCACTTTGTGCTTCTTGTGTTTCTTTGCTGCTAAGTTGGCAAGTTTTAATTGGAGGGATGGTGGTGGTGATGTGGTTTATCGAATCACATGCAAGAGATTGGCCACGTAGGTGAGGACCACATGGTGTTCTTCTCCGATTCTTATGGGGATTTAATTGAGAAACGTGTGAATCACACGAATTAGGTAAAAGCCCCAATTTTAATTGGGTAAATTTGTGATTAGGGTTTTTGGGGAATAGTAAAACTGGTGCCTGGTTATTTTGTGGCAGAGAGATAAGGGTAGCTTTGTTTGTATCGGAGTAAATAAAGTGAGGGTGGGTAAACACATTTAATAAAACGTGTGTGTGTGTGTTTGTTTGACCAAAGAAAGTGAATTTGGTTTTCACTTTAATCCGTTCCATTGTTTTTAACCAAACGGGATTGCAAGCCCATTATCACACATCCGGTTAAATGAGTATATAAGTGATATGGGCTTTAGTAATTTGGGCCCTTTTGGTTTTGCTCCATCCGTCCCATATTCAAGTTAAAATGGGCCATGTTTTGGGCCTTTACTCCAAAACTAGTTAACTTATACTCCTTAATGGGCTTTTGGGCCTAATTCCCAAATGTGGGACCCTCAAGCCCATTTATCTTCATAAAAAAGTTAAATCCACTAAAATCAAGCTCGAAAACGGCTTCCTTGATCTTTCCTTTAAGTCGTGTCGAATTTGCCGGTTTTCCTGATCTTTGGCACACTTTTGGTCTTTTGACTTTGTCTTCGTCTTTTTCTTGGACTTTTCTTCAACATTTGACCGCGAAATCCCGTGTTTTCTTTCCTTTTGATATTTTGTACCTATTTAACACAAAAAACACAAAACCACGCGTAATTCCGACTTTACGATATTAAACACATGATTAGGTCTTGTTTTTCCTTGATTTTAGTGGCAAAAGGATAAGTGTTTACACACTTATTAATGTTCTTCGTGTTCCTCCTTGGACTTTGAGAATATCAGGATGTCGTCAATGAAGACAATGACGAACTTGTCCAGAAATTCATGGTAAGGCCAAATGGCATGACTACAAATTCGTAGCGACCATAGCGTGTACGGAAAGCAGTCTGGGCGATGTCCTGCTCCTTAACCCGTAGCTGATGATAGCCCGACCTTAGATCAATCTTGGAGAAATGTTTGTCCCCTTGGAGTTGGTCAAACAAATCGTCTATACGTGGTAGTGGATACCTATTCCTAATGGTAATCTTGTTGAGCTCGCGATAGTCTATGCAAAGACGCATACTGCCGTCCTTCTTCTTAACGAATAAGACCGGTGCGCCCCATGGAGATGCGTTCGGTCGAATAAAGCCTTTGTAGAATCTTGATAACCTATGAATCTATGAAGTGGGTTGATGTTTTCTAGAGAGAGAAACTAGAGAGAGAAAGTGAGAGAGAACTATGTAATATTTTATTAAGTGGAAACTTCAAATAAACAAAAACCAACCCCTTTCCAAGGAGGAAAGGGGTATTTATACTTCCAAGTCACTAATGGACTTGGGCCGGCCCATGACAAGCCCATGGGCCGGTTCTTACTTAACCAAATAAGTATTTGTTAACTACGAGCTATTACAACAATAATAATATTGTGGAGTGACCGATACTTCTAATATACGTAAAAACGTATTTCTAACAATCTCCCCCTAAGGGAGGTCACTCCACGTTACAAAGTTCTAAACCTGGCATACTATACTAAGTCTTCGTTCTTTAGCTCATAGTCTTTTCTTCTTTCTTTTTGTTGTGAATATTTTGATTTGATCTTTTAGGCTTTGGCTTGAGAGCATTGTTCTTTTGGCCTTTCACGTGCGATCTTTGCCTTCTTGTGAAACTTGCCTCCTCGTGACTTCATGTTCCACACACTTATGTCTTTTTGTTAAATTCTCGAAAGCTTCAGAGTTTGGTACAGCGGAAGACTTCATCTTGTGCTTTCTTGAATTTTTGCTGAACTTTGATGCAGAAAAACATAAGCATGTGGAAACGACTTCTACAGGTACACCGCAACACCACCGTCTTTAACTGGTACACAGCAACGCCACCGTCTTCAACAGGTACACAGCAACGCGCCACCGTCTTTAACAGGTACACAGCAACGACACGAATAAAATGGCTTTGAACATTTTATTCTAATTCGGTAGCATTTTACCTCCGGTCGGTGAAGACCGTTGGACGATATTAGATATCGTACCCGTGACGGATAGTTTCAATTAAGTAACTTCCTGACAGGATTTCGCGGGTAAACCCGTTCTCTTTATTCGACCGTCCAAAGCTGACTGTGAACATAAAGAGTGAATCACTTGGATAAATTATCCTTGTGATTTGAAGCCGTCAATTCATGAAACCTGGAACAATTGAATTTCAATTAAGATTTTCACCATCGTTGCTTTCCAGTTATCACGAGCTCAATTCATAAAGAATCTTGCACGTCACCTACCAAGTGCTGTTTGATGTTAACACTAGAAGGATTTCCACTCGTCACTGTGATCAATAAAGAGTCACTCTGAGTGTTCTGGCAAGATCATATGATAATGCGTAGAGGCCTGGAACGAGTTTAAGTTCAGTTAAGAATTAAACCACTGTTTCTTTCCAGTTTTTCACAAGATTGGTTCTAAAAGAACCGCACGTGTAACCTACCATGAGCTTGTTTGATGTTGGCTCAAGCAGGATTTCCATCTTCATTGTAATACTTGCGTATTACTCGGATGTTTTGGCAATATTACAGGAATACTGCGTAGGACTCATGAAAAATCTCTTACTTTTCACAGTGTGTGAGAAAGCAAGGAATAAATGAAAAGTGTCCTAATGAGACTTTTGATGATCTCTTGGCTCTAGACTCGATTGTGCGTTTTGATTTAGTGAGCGATGGCTGGAGAGGAGTGCCACCTTTTCAATACCAGTCTATTCGGAGTG
Source organism: Glebionis coronaria (assembly GCA_025667525.1). Taxonomy (NCBI): domain Eukaryota; kingdom Viridiplantae; phylum Streptophyta; class Magnoliopsida; order Asterales; family Asteraceae; genus Glebionis; species Glebionis coronaria. The sequence goes on from CM046878.1 coordinate 271,112,600, forward strand.
AATAAACCAATAGATAACGTGTTGATCTCCATGTGATTAAAACAAATACCTTTTGAGAGATATTTGAGTTAGCTGGGAAGGGTTGTGCATTGCATCACTGGGTCCATGACGTCTTTCTTCAATATCGAGAATCATTAACAAAAATGATCTCAATAGCATATGTATTGACCCGGTTTCTGCCTAAAGTTGTAAGGAGGGCTTCTTTCTTTACACCCTTTATCTTTACATTTCTTTTTCATTCTTCAACCCCTTCAGTACTTACCAATACATCATCACTAGCACCTTGTTGTGATTGTTCCAGTGCTAGCATCAGTAATTAGTCGGTACTCAGCTACGTTCACATTCTTTCTCCATCTTTCCTAGGAATTCTAATTCTATCTAGGGAATTTTCCTTGGGAAGATTCCATCGGCTCTGATGAATCATTGGACTAAACCTATTCCTACCACCCTTTTGTCACCACATTCGTCGTGAATTAAGCGTGTTTTGGGAAAGTATAGCCACCATGAAAAATCTTTGAAAATCACCTCAGGTACTTGTGATATTGAAATCAAAAGTTTTGCACCTTAGGTGTTTTGTTCATCAAAAACGCTCCCCCTTAACACGTGCTTTACACATATTAAGTTGGATTATCGTTAAGTCTTTTTCATCTTTTAGCCAAGTATCACTTAAGTCTCCTTAATCCCATTTTCTCCCCTTATCCAAAATGTTAACCATTAATATTTGGGATATGGAATGGATTAACCGGTCTTTGGGTAAAAAAATGAAATCGATGTTTGGCCATAGCACATGTTAATGCTCCCCCTTAATTTAATAAGGGATAGTTGTAGTGCTTTAGTATGATATATTTTGAAAGATTTAGAATCTCGTGAAAAATTCTTGAAAACTTATCATACCTTAACACTACATCAATCCATTAAAGCATAATATTCACAAATATACATATTCACAATTGAAAACCAATATAAAGTGGACCTGAAATGTACGACCCATTAGATGGATCGTTGCAGTAACTTCTGGTGCACTCCATATGGTCTACCACCAACGAATCTTTCCAAACTCCTCATCAATCTACGTTCACGGAGCTTTTGATCAATCTTCTTGATCACATACTTCGCCATCTGCCGATAACCCTGATGCCAATCCTCAGTCATCTCTGGTAAAGTCCCACCCGAATTAAGATGCTCCAACTTTCCTCTGACGTAGAAGAGAGTCCCATCACTGTACTTATAAAGCTCACCCACCCTCATAAACTTCATTAACCCTCGACTATTCAAGTAGAAAATCCCGCAATTCGGAACAGAAATGCCGGTATAGGGACATCTGTTGACATGTTGAGGTAACACTTGATTCACTGGACGGGTTAGGTTAAGCTTCCTTTGGTAACTTTCGACTCCCAACTGAAGATCTTCAACTCGTTTCTTGATAACAATGCTTCGTGTGAACATACGAAGTGCTGTATTCAAGGCAATGAGGTCTTCACGAGGAATATGTGTGAGTTGATCACGGGTCATCAGAAGCAACATATCTTCGATATCCTCAAGGCGAATGATAGAAAAATCTCCCTGTTGGATTTTGTATTCTCTGTCATCCTCCCTTTTCAAACGAATCTCCGTCACATGATAATAGCCATTCTTGGCTTCAGTTTTCAGCCCTTAAATGCTGGAGATGCGGATATCGGATCGAACGTTACTTCCTGAATTGACTAGGCAGCAGCCCCTGTACGCCCTTCGAACTCGTTCGTCCCAGTGTGATGCACCTATGACAGCATACATATCATAATTACGATTTACCTTTGGGACCCAGAGTCGGTTTACCTTTTCCTCGATAAAGGGTATTGTCCCCCAGTTGGCAGCTTTCAGCAAGGTCAGGGAGGTTGCGTACTTTGATGACCCCTTCAGAAGATACACAAGATCATTGGTGACGAAGAAGTCAAGAGCAATCTGATTATCTTGAGAAGGATCAAGTGGAGGTGGAGCTCTTTCTGAATCATGAAGACCTGGCCGTTGAACGGTATTCAGAGCTTTCAGGATCTCATCAGCATAATACTCGAACTCCATTCGGGTTAACCTGGTTTTGGCGCGAAGTCTTTTATCCTTTAGCGCTCTCTTCACCAAAGACGGAGTAACCGAAGTCTTATACTCATGAGCAAGAAATGCACACAAGTCAATCGGACTACGGATACGGAGATATAGAACATCTCTGTCAGCGTCCGTGATTGGATCATATTGAGCCGCTGCCGTGATCCAAGCTTGTGGCGGTGCAGTCTCGTCAATCTCCAACGTGTCTGCCCAGTCCCTTGTGCTTGATTCAGGAACAGTAGATTGTGGTTCTTGTTGTAGAGGAGTGGAAACGTGAACATCTGCTGGTTCTGATTCAGGCATTTCGGCGGTGTCATGAACGGGTGAGTGTTGTGCAGCTTCAGGTTCAGTTACCGATTCAGCAATCACAGGAGCAACAACAACAGAACTAACAAGGTTAGTGGTAACAGGTATAGACACAGCAATAGATGTACCAGGAATCGATGACGCCGTAGTAGCATTCACATCGTGGCGCCACTTGGATCGTCTTGATTCTGTTGAGGAAGATTTTTCCTTTGCCGCTGCATCTTTCTTGGACTTGGTTCTAGACTTAGCAGGTTTCTTTGAGCTGGCAACCTTTTCCCCCTTTTCAGGCTGTTTACCCCCATTATCATCCTCATCGCTATCCTCGTTGCTCCCCTTAGCACTCTCCTCATTACCATCACCACCATCATCACCATCATCATCATCATCATCATCCTCATCATCATCACCATCATCGTCATCGTCATCATCCTTTTCTTCTTCTTCTTCTTCTTCACCAGTACCCTCTTCTTCTTCACTTTCTTCCCTTTCTTCCTCAGGCAGAATGTGGTATGGTACCACACTTCCAAACGTTTTAAATAACCTATCATCCTCCATGATAGCGTCATTCAGGGATTTGTAGAGTCCGTTGTATCCTAGATTTATCAAACGATCCAAGGTCCCTCATACGAGCTTTGAGGATCTTCTTCAATTCAAAATCCGTCAAGTCATAAGCAATTTTGTATGCGGATTCAGAAGGATTGGATGACTTGATCATCAAGTTATCAGCCGCGAGTGTTTTCAACTCATCACGCAGTTTAGGCATAATAGATTCAACGGATTCTTTTACTCTCTCTTCAACAGAAGCTTCAAGTGCTTCTTTCTGCTCCTTGTATTTATCCCTCATCGCTTGAAGTCTAGTGATACGTGCAGCATGCTTATCAGCCTCAGCCTGCTTAACCTGAGCTAGTTCTTCTGCATGAGCTTTTCGCGTCAATTCCATATCTGCAGCGAACTTAGCAAGCATCTCTTCTTGGGCTTTCCTAGATGCTTCTTCACTTTGAACTCGTCTATGTAGCTCTTGGCGAAGTTCATCCATTTCTCTTTTGTGATTATCCGTATGTTTATCCAACGTTTCGGCCATCACCAATGCAGCCATTGTAGATGTTGCAGAGCTGCTCTGGGTTGACTGAAGAGGTTCGGTTGTTACCACAGTACTGAGAATGGGAGTTATTGGTGGTGGAAGAAATGGTGTTGAAGCCGGTCTGGTTGGTAAGGGTTGTATTGGTAGAGGTTGAGTTGCTAAAGGTTGAGTTACTAACGGTTGAGTAGACACCATGATTGTAGGAGCACCGAACTCCTTTTCAACACTTGCTGAAACAGGGATTGATGTCTCCTTCGAAGTAGAATACCGTTCAGGTGACCCAAACTCATCAATATCCTCTGGCTCCTCGTACTCTTCTTCAATATTTATCCTTGCACCTGAACCACTACCGCCCGTATCTTTCCTACTCCTTTCAATAGCTATCTTCATCATTTTTCTCTCCGCCTTGTCAAGAGTAGGATCAACAACATCTTCTTCATCACGTAGAGCTAACTCATCAGCCTTACCCTTTCCCTTCTTAACCTCAGTCTTCTTCTTCTTGGTTTCGGGTTCAGGTAAAGCAGCTGGTTGCTTGCGTTTACCTTTACTCTTGACCGTAGTAGACGAGTCTTCTCCAGTCTGAAGGTTTACTTTTAGCTTCTTGATTTCTAGTTGCAGTAGTTTGTAATCAGCAGAACCTTTAATTCTATCCGTCAGAAGGTAATCGGGAACAGGACCAGGAATCACACCACCAGAAGGTCCTTCATGCCTTAGATCTACAGTATGATCAGCCTCTTTAGTGTGATGACGACTTGCTGCACGCCTATCAATAGTAACATCATTCTTCATACAATAATTGATGATAAGCTTGATAAACCGAGGGTAAGCAAAGAAATTAGTTTTCAGCTTCTTGTTTTGGAAGAGTTGAAAGGTGAATTCTTCCCATAACAACAATGCATAATCTGCATTTGCGCCTTTATACATTCCATAGAAGATGTTCATAATAGGACTGCGCAAAGCATCATGTCTACTTGTTTTTGGTGTAAGACATCTACTGAGAATACCCAACATTGCTCTCCAAGGTTGTCCTACTTTAGCAGTGGTAAACTCAGACGCAACTCGTATGTCAGGACATCCAAGAGCATCGAACAGCTCCATGAGTTCATCTTTGGTAGGATCCTTCGAAAATGACATACCTTTGGGTGTATCCCGAATGCCAAATATCTTACGGAAGTCTGAAACCTTAAGTGTCTGCTGCTTGTTGTCAAGAGTAAAGGTGATCTTGTTTGAAGTGATTTCCTTGGTCGCCCAGAACTCATACATATAATCATAAGGCACCGAGGCAGTACTTCTTAAGGCATTCTTGAAATGAGATTGATCAAGAATTGCTATGGCGACTTTGAAACCATGGTGAGTGGATTTTGAGACTTGCTTCAGCCGGTAATTGTTTGGTATGAACTTGAGGGTTCGTGCTTCGGCAATAGCTGTTGCTCTAGAGTCTTGGATAGCTTGTACTGTTGGATTAGTCATTGTATCTGCTTAAGATAAGACATGAAAGGTTGATGCACAAAAATATATAGATATGTATCATTCTTACTTCTAAGCAAAACATATTTCAACAAGTACTTAGAACATGCAAACTACTATCAATCAAACAACTCTTCATCCGGAACTTTCCTTCATTCGGAACTTCTTCATTCGGAAGTTCTTCATTCGGAACTTCTTCATTCGGAACTTCTTCATTCGGAACTTCTTCATTCGGAACTTCTTCATTCGGAACTTCTTCATTCGGAACTTCTTCATTCGGAACTTCTTCATTCGGAACTTCTTCATTCGGAAGTCCTTCATTCGGAAGTCCTTCATTCGGAATTCCTTCATTCGGATGTCCTTCATTCGGAAGTCCTTCATTCGGAAGTCCTTCATCCGGAAGTCCTTCATTCGGAAGTCCTTCATTCGGAACTTCCTTCATTCGGAAGTCCTTCATTCGGAACTTCCTTCATTCGGAAGTCCTTCATTCGGAACTTCCTTCATTCGGAAGTCCTTCATTCGGAACTTCCTTTATTCGGAAGTTCTTCATTCGGAACTTCCTTCATTCGGAAGTCCTTCATTCAGAACTTCCTTCATTCGGAATTTGTTATCCATGTTCATCCGGAACTTCATTAACGCAGCCTATGATGATTATTCTAAGCGCGTTTGTGAGTTCTAAGGCAATCTAAGGCAACACAATATCTTCTAATGCTATTCCGAGCAAAACCCATCAAAAACCCTAATCAATTAACCCTTAATTAAGCAAAACGAACCCTAAATTGATAAAGTTCTTTACCCGAATCAATTAATAGGATTCAAAGATGAGTTAGGCTAATTATAAGTTAAAGATTGATGTTTATTACCTTTTAAATCGAATGAATGGAACGGATTAGATTGGATTGATGGAGACGAACGTTTGAAAGCTTGTGTGTGTTTAATGGCGGTAAGAAGAAAATGAAACAGTGAAGAAGGGAACAATACGCAAGGGGGTTTTGTTTGACTAGGTCAATTTTTGGCAACTTTCCCAAGTTGTCACTTAAGTCCCTAAGTTTTCACTCCTTTTCCTTTTTGGTTTATTACTTTTCATTTTCCTAACCATTGTAAAACTTAGCCACTATTAACTTTCACACAACTTAGCAATCGCAACCTATTTGCAAATCTCCAAAATCTAAAGCAAGTCCTATCACATTGAACGAGCACAAGTCGTATTCTAAAGCAAGACCACTCAATTACCATTCAGCCAATTAATTTTCCACAAACACTTTTGAAAATCGATTTAATGACGAAGATGATTTAATATTTTCTCCCCCTTAAACGATGACCCGTTTTCTATTTAAAGAGTTGTAGTCATTGTTTAAAGAGTCAAATATTGATGAAAGCATTTCCAATTAGTATCTTGAAAAAGATTGATTCGTGGTGTTAATAAGATTTCTCTTATTTAGACAAATTAATGCACTGAGACGTACACTAATTCGTGTAAGACCAAGTTGTAAAGTAAACTTGATCCCTTTGCATGATTTGGCTTGTAAATCATACCCGAGAAAATTAATTCCCGTTGTGAGCCAACGTTTTCCAAAGAAATACGTGACTTTAATATGAAAACCGGGTTGCAGTCTGAAATAACTACAAGCCATAATGGGCATGTTTTAAAAATGTGCAACTTTTATACGGACTCTATTTATGGCACCGTGTCGATATTGATCGACATTTCTAAGGCCGTAAATATTACCGTACTAAAAGACATGCCCGTTTTAAAAACGAAAAATATTTTTGGTTTTTCTTGATTTTATAATTTTTATGGTTTTTGTAGGTTTTATATTTTTTATGGTTTTTGTTGGTTTTATATTTTTGTATTTTTCTTTTTGTGGTTTATATATTTACGATAATATACATGATCACGAACAAAGGATACTCTGAATAGTTTACCACCACTATTCAGCTGATTCTTCTGCCAACTCTTTGAGAGTCGCTGGAGTGAATGATTTCATGCCAAGCTTGTCGATCAAAAACTCGATTCGTCCTCGATCTAAGGCTTTGGTGAACATATCCGCCAGCTGATACTCAGTAGTGACAAAATACAGCTCGATCACTCCGTTCTCCACCTGCTCCTTAATGAAATGGTAGCGAATGTCTATGTGCTTGGCCTGGGAGTGTTGAACATAGTTGCAGCAAAGGGCAATGGCGCTCTTGTTGTCGCAATACATCGGGATTTTGTTGAATCCCAAACGGTAGTCAGTTAATTGTGATCTCATCCAAAGGACTTGAGCACAACAACCGGACATGGCGATGTATTCAGCCTCCGTGCTAGAAATTGCAGCGCTTTTCTGCCTTTTTGAAGACCAACTGATCAATCTATCTCCAAGGAGTTGCACAGATCCAGAAGTGCTACGCCTCGTGTCTTGACATCCAGCATGATCGGCATCTGCGTATGATATTAAAGCAATAGAGGAATCTTTCGGATACCATAGACCACGATGAAGTGTTCCTTTTAGATACCGAAAGATCCTTTTCACAACATGTAGGTGCTTTTCGGTAGGCCGAGCCTGATACCGGGCACACATGCATACAGCAAATTGCAAATCAGGCCTGCTAGCAGTCAGATAGAGAAGGGTGCCGATCATTCCACGGTAAAGTTTTGGATCGACAATAGTCCCATTCCTATCTTCATCTAACTTGGATTTCTCCACCATTGGAGTGTCCACGGGGTCACAATTTTCAAAGTTATATTTCTTTAAAGATTCAAGAGCATATTTAGATTGATTAATAAAGATGCCTCTAGGATTCTGAGAAATTCGTAATCCTAAGAAAAATGAAATTTTTCCCATCATTGACATCTGAAAGCGTGTGGACATTATCTTCTCAAAGCGTTTAGACAATTCTATGTTAGTGGCAACAAATATTATATCATCAACATAAATTTGTACCAGAATCATGTCGTTGTCTTCCTTGAGAGTGAATAGAGTGGGGTCCACCTTGCCTTTGGAGAAGCCTTCCGAGATGAGATATGTTGAAAGGAGATCGTACCACGCGCGTGGAGCTTGTTTCAACCCATAAAGAGCCTTCTTAAGCTTGTACACATGATTAGGAAACTCCGTGCTAACGAACCCATCCGGCAGACGAACATAGACCTCTTCCCTTAGTTCACCGTTCAAAAATGTCGTCTTCACATCCATTTGATAGACGATCATATTCATATGAGCAGCATACGCAAGGAATAGTCTAATAGCCTCCAATCTTGCCATAGGAGCAAAAGATTCTTCAAAGTCTATACCCAAGGCTTGTTTATATCCTCTAGCGACCAATCTAGCCTTATTCTTCAATACTGCACCCATCTCATGGAGTTTAACCTTATAAACCCATAACAAAGTAAGGATGTTAACTTTGTCAGGGAGAGGAACCAATTCCCATACTTCAATTCTTTGGAATTCATTTAGCTCCTCCTGCATGGCTTCAATCCAAGATGATTGAGTCATAGCCTGCTGCCAATTTTTAGGTTCAACTTCAGAGATAAATGCATCAAAGTAGCAATAGAGTGCACTCTCTTGTAATTGATGGCGTGTAGAGACTGGTCGATCTAGGTCTCCAATGACATTCCTAATTGGGTGATCTTTTGTCCATTTGGTGCTATGATTTTCAATCCTAGGTGGTCTGGAGTGAACAATAGAAGGAGCTTCTTCTGAGGTAGACGCGGCTGAAGGGTTTTCAGGGAACGGTATACCAAAGAAAGGAAGCTCTTTTAAGTGAGCATATTCTAAATCGTGATCAGTAGAATCCTCTTCCACATCATTAGGCACAAGTAGGGGTGATGATTCAGGTGTAGTTTTAGAATCACTTGGTAAAGGTGCATCCGGTTCAATGTTAATTGAAGATGCATTAGATAAAGGTTCATTAGCTTGAGCAACAACTTCAGGGATTGGAGCTATCACTACGGGTGCTGGAACTTCATCATTTGGGGGATCAAAGAATTCATCAAACAATGGTTGAAACAGTTTATCCCACTCGGGACTTGTTGGTGGTAAAAATGATGTAGAAGTAGGATTATTGGGAACTAATCCGGAACTGATAGCAATGGTTCCCATCTCATGAAGCGCGGGTTCAGAGCTGCGTTGCTCAGAAGCCATCGCTGTCAGCTCATCGAAATCTGCGTCCATAGTTTCTACAATCTTGCCAAGACGACGGTTGTAAATTCGGTATGCTTTCTTGGACGATGAGTAACCAATGAAAATACCTATATCGGCTTTCGGTTGAAGCTTGCCCAAGTTCTCACTATTAATGTTTGGATAACAAAGAGCACCAAACACATGAAAGAATGAAACATCGGGTTTACGATCATGTAGAAGCTCGTAAGGTGTTTTTCCATGGCGTTTCTGAATGATAGAACGGTTTTGGGTGAAACATGCAGTAGATATAGCTTCTGCCCACAAGAACAATGGAACGTTTGCATAAATTAGCATAGTCCTAGCAGCTTCCATAAGCGTACGATTCCGTCTTTCAACGACACCGTTTTGTTGTGGAGTACGTGCAGCGGATGTTTCATGTGAGATACCAACTCCTTCATAGTAATCACGAAGAGTCTGGTTGACGAACTCTGTTCCATTGTCTGTACGAATACGGCGGACAGTAGTATTCAAACGTACTTGAATGAATTTCAGAAAAGTGATGATAGCCTTCGGTGCTTCATCCTTTGTACGTAGAAATCTAACCCATGTAAACCTGGAGAAATCATCCACAATAACCAGAATGATTTTCTTACCGCTCACACTTTCAGTTCTCATTGGCCCACAAAGATCCATATGCAAAAGATGAAGTTTTTCTTGATTGGTGTCTTCAGCTTGGGGCTTGTATGATTTCATGGTACTTTTCCCCCTTGAACACGCGGAACATAAATGATCCTTGTGAAATTTGAGCTTTGGAAGACCACGAACTAATTCATTTTTAGCCAGATGATTAATAGCATCAAAGTTAAGATGAGATAATCTGCGATGCCATAACCATGACTTGGCCTTAGATGCTTTAGAGAAAAGACATACTGGAGAGGCGGCCATCATGTCTTGTAAGGACAAGGTATAAAGATTTGCACCACGAGATCCCTTCAACAAATCTTTTCCTTCCAAGTTGCGGATGAAACAAGTGTGTTGTCGAAAAGCAACCTCTAGGTTGGAATCACAAAACTGTCCTACTGAGAATAAATTATGACCAAGACCTTCTACATAGTATACCCTTGAAATCGTAACGTTTTCAATCTGATATTCACCATACCCCATTATCTTTGCAATATGATCATTCCCGAATTTAAACGTACCAAGAAACTTGCTGACGAAATTTCGGAGCATCGAGCGATCTCCGGTCATATGCTTTGAACAACCGGAGTCCAAATACCAGAGGATGATTTGGACCACCTGAAAATATCACAACACGAAGACAATGTAGAGGTATCGGAATCTGAATGTTCCTTGTTATTAGCAGGTACAGATTTAATAATCTTAGATTTGCTAACTTTAGGTTTCTTAGATTTCCTAGCCTTCTTCTTCCTAGTTGGTGGTGTAGATTCTAGTTGGCTTAAATCATGTGGTATTTCTTCATTGATAGGCACTATATTGGGAGCTGACCTAATTAAAGGGCGCTGTTTCCATACTTGAGTGCGAGTGTGCCTAACTAAAGGACGCTCAGACCTAACCTCAATGGATGCATTCCTAGTTAAAGGGCACATTTTTCCATCTAATGTAAAGGTCCTACCAGTGGGACGCCATTGCCATCCAACTTGGGCACGAGTTCTACCCGTTGGCTTCCATTCAAGACCATTCCTAATGGCATTCATTTCATTCACATGATCAATAAGACACAAATCATGACGTTGGGAAAACATACATTCATTACAATTCCAACATTTTAAATCAGAATTCACAAATGGTTTAGGCTTATGCACAGGCGCAGAGCTTTTAGTCTTAACATGATTCTTTTTATTTAAAACTGAACTAACATTCGTATGGTGAACTTCTACGTTCTTCTTGTTGGTACTACTAGTGGAGGGCTTGATCTTATCTTTCTTGAGTGGCGATCCTTTAGCCTTAGTAGACTCTTTTACTCCTGTAGAAGGCAAAGTGGGAACATTAGCAACAGATTTTAAAGGTGCCTTACTTGATGGTGCCAGTGACGGTTTTGCTCCTGGAGTCTTATTGAATGGAGTTACAGCAATGGGCCTATTAGTGAGTAGTGCAGAACCTGGTTTACCTATGTATTGCAAATATGCTAAGCAATATTGAACTCGCTTAATATATTCATGAGCCGAATAATAGTAGCTACTTGAGGGATCTAAGGCAAAAAGATCGTCTAAAATATCCCTAACAAGATCTACATGCTTAATGGCATTCCTCATATAATCATCGTAGGTAACCGGGTTGCTCTTATGAAGCGGGTTCTTATAAAGCACTACTGACTTGGTTGTTGAAGCACTAGTGGACGGTGCAGAGTCGGTAGCTAAGTTATCAACAGCTTCTTGTCGGGTGAGAAGAAGTGTCTCCTTTAACTCGGCTAAAACCATGTTTTTGTCAATGAGCAGGATGTTTAAGTCAGAGATTTCCTCACATTTTTGGTTCAATTGTTCAACATAAAATTGTTGCTGTGCCGCATTAAAAGCGAAGCGTTCTTCTAGTGAACCATAAAGTTTGGACATTCCCTGTCTTGCACGATCCATCTACCCTAGAATAGATGAAAGTCTAATTTCTAAGTCCTGGTTTTTAGACTCTGCAGCTTCTAGTTCCAATTTTAGTGTTTCATTGATGACACATCTCTCTTCAATCTCATAATCTCTTCCTCTAATGCCTTAACAATTGCAATCATCTTGTCACTCGTCTCAACACCGTTTTCACAACCATTTGATATCAAAAGATCCTCATTTTGAGTTTGTTGTTTTAATTCTAAAGATATACAATGTTGTTCTAGTTGATTAAAGCGTTTTGAAAGTAAATTGTAAGAATCTTGTAGCTTTAAAAACTCATCGTTAGATTCGTGACAAGAATGATTATCTACCTCATTTACAGTATCAGCAACATTTACAGAGAGATCACAAACATCATCACATATATTCACAGCATCACAATTAATCATAGCGGATGTAAGCTCATTCGAATAATTAACATTTACAGTAGTAATCACATCACATGAGATTACTGCGGACAAGAATCGGTCATATTCGGATAAAATCTTTTCTTTTTCAATTAGTTGTAGTTCGTAAGCGGTGTCCATTTCATAAAACACTTTTTGAACTTCTCCAATTTCAAATTCAAGATTTTCCTTAAGAGATGCAAAACTTCCTTTTAGACTTTCGATAAACGGATTGATCTCATTTTTAAACACCTCGTTCATATGTTCGAAAGCCCATTCTCATGCGTTTAAGCCATTTGAAGTCGTACATTCCAAAATGACCTTGTCAAAATTAGTAAAGTATTGATTAATCTCTTGCAAGTTTAACCATACAGTGCTAACAGGTGGAAGATCCTTTGGAATTTCCTTAGGACCTTCCATATTGACAAGTGTAGGAAATGTACTAGGGTTTTCTTCATCTAATATGTAAGTTGGTGCTGTGATGAGATCTTTGTCCATATGGAAGCGAATTCTAAAATCCGTTTTTGCAAGCTCCTTATTCATTTTAGGAATAATCACACTCGGGATATTTTGTAGAATTGTATGACCGATCCTCATCAACTAGATCCTTACTTGTTCGATCATCAAAAATAACAATCGGGTCTAAGACCAATCCTAATTGGGTTGCATTATAAAGTCTAGGACTATGTCTTAAAGCTTGTTTTGCATACCGTGGGTTAGGGGGAAGGCCTTTTTGACGTGATAAGTTAAATTCTATAAACGAAGCATCAAATAAGTGCACTAGTTGAGAAGCAGCGTATTGTCTTAAAAGCAAATAATCTAGACTTCTAATCTTATTAGCAGCATTAATCTCCATTTCATTCTTCTTAGACTCGAGTGATTCAAAATCCGTTTGAAGTTTTTGAAAATTAGTGACCACTAACTCCTTTTCTTTAAGTTCATTAGAAAGATTTGCTCTTAAGTTTTCAATTTCTTGCAAGTGACCCATTTGTTTGTTTCGAAAGTGATCATATTCGGGATTTGTTAGAACACTAGACGAAGGCACTAATTCCAAAGTTTGAACTTTCTCGTTGCTTAAGGCAAGCTCATCGGACAAATTCTTATTCTTAGCTAGGGTTTCTAAAAGTGCAGCATTCATTTGGCTAAGTAATGTAGCAGGAACCATGAGCAAATCTTGTTGAGCAGGAGTATGCGTATTCGAAATGGCTCCCAGTTATGATTCATTCAAAGTCTAGGGACTCACATTGATATTACTATCATTGATTGTCTCCTCATTTGACAGACTCACCACCGAAGACTCATTCGAATCAGCACTCTCTTGCACAACTTGATGTGGTTGAATACTAGCATTAGTGGTATTATTAAGTACCTCAGATCTCTTTTCTGGCCCTAAGCTGGAGATAGTTGCCATGAGAGCAGCCTTTGCAGATTGAAATTCATCACAGTCTGAGTCATACGCATCGAGATCATCTGCTTGGTATGCTGCATTCTGTGTGGTGACAGTGTCTTGTTCAGCAATCCCTGGATCAGCAAGAAATACAAGCTCCTCTTCATCAAGTTCCCTTCCTTGTGCCTGAGCATTCACCAGATAGATCTTCTCTGCAAACCATTGACCATCCCTTCTCCTCTTGGGTTTCTTACAATCCCTGGACATGTGACCTTCTTCCTTGCAGTTGTAGCATGTAATCATTCTCAACTTGCCTGTAGAATTAGCCCGTGGAGCAGGATTGACCATTGGAGCAGGATTGACCGTGCGAGCATTGGTAGTTGATGTGGTAGGTCTCCCCTGATATGGTTAAATAGGTTGAACCATTACCCTGCCATTCTCAATAGTAGCTTGTTGGCGACAATTGGATGAATTCCTCAACTGATTGTTGGTAGGAGCTGATCCCCTAAATCCTCGTTTGCTTAAAGTCCTTGTGAGATAAGCAGACATAGTGGTTAACACTTCAACTGGGTCAGCTCCTTGTTTGAATACAGGAATGGGGACTTCCTCATCATCACAATACGTTGCTTGGTCTTGTAGAGCTGCATAATCACTAGAAGGAATACTCATTTGATCAGGGTAGCTTGTTGGATATGCTGCATTCTCTTGATAAGAAGAATATGAAGATTGAGCATAAGGTGCAATACTTGCTGGGTGAGGTTGTGTAGCATATTGTGATGAAGGTGCACTAAACCGATATTGTTGCTGATGTGAGGTGGGTGGTTGCGGTAGAATCGAGTATTGGGGGAAGGTTGGTGTCATGTAAGGTGATGGATGATAGGCTTGATGTCCCAAGATATAAGGAGTGTTGTTGTGAGACAAGCTTGGTTGATTCGCCATCAAAGCTAATGAATCAGGGTACATACCTCGAGGCGAACGGTGCATGATCACATGTTTCTCATGCTGCTGAAGGAAAGCATAGAGTTGATCCAAATTGCACTTATGCAAATCCCTGGTTAACTTAACATCGGTAATATACTCACCCCATTCAGATTGAGGTAAAGTATTCAAGAATTTGGTGTTAACCTGGAATGGAGCAATCACGAGATTGTATACATTCAGATCATTCATGAGAGTGGTGAACCTGAAGTAATAATCGTGAAGCGTTATCCCTGGGTTGTACGTGAATCTATCAAACATATCATACAACTGACATTCCCTTTCCTGTTTGGTGAGAGACGTACCTTGTAGCAACACCTTTAGACGTTCCCATAAATCCTTTGCCACCGTATACTGACTTACCATCCGATAGATGTCATGTGGAAGAGCTTGGAGAATGGTTTGAAGAGCCTTTTCGTCTGCATCGGCAACAAGTTGTTGAGCTGGTGTAAGTTCTTCAAATTCTCTTGGTCGAGTCACATTGTTAACCACGATGGTACCATAGTCAAGTGGACCATTTAAAATTGACTTAACCATAAGCCTCCCATATACCGGTTTTCCCTTAAGGTAAGACATCATCCGGCCTTGTCATGCTTCAAAAACTTCTTTGATGAGCATTGGCGGGCGATTATCCGTTCCCGTAATGACGGAAATATCCGTAAGTGGTGTCATCTGAGGCATTACTAAATTCGGATTCATTTTGTTAACTTCAAAGAGACAAAGATTATCGGTTGATCGAGCAGTGAAGTAAAGCATGTGAATTGTGTTGAGTTTTTGTTGTAAGAAACCAAGATTAAATCCTCTAAGAAATCGTCGAAAAAACAAGTAAAATAACCCTTGATTCGGAACTTTTTGTTGATTCGGAAGTTTGATTCGGAAGATTTGGCTTGGAATACCTTGATTCGGAACTTTTGGTTCGGAAGTCTTGATCCGGAACTTTCCCTTGATCCGGAACTTTTCCCTTGATCCGGAACTTTCCTTGATCCGGAACTTTCTCCTTGATCCGGAACTTTCCTTGATCCGGAACTTTTGGTTCGGAACTTCCTTGATCCGGAACTTTCCTTGATCCGGAACTTTTGGTTCGGAACTTCCTTGATCCAGAACTTTTGTTGATCCGGAACTTTTCGTTCGGAACTTTTGGTTCGGAACTTTTGTTGATCCGGAACTTTTCGTTCGGAACTTTTGATCCGGAACTTTGGTTGATCCGGAACTTTTTGGTCCGGAACTTTTTGGTTCGGAACTTTTTGGTCTTGGTTCGGAACTTTGCTGGGTAATCAGAAACTTTGTTCGAGTATGAACAGTCGATCAAAAAGAAGATTTAAACCCAGATTTTTACCAAATAACCCAAAACGTTTTGTGATTTCTACAATAATAAGTAAAAACTAATACTTATCTACTAATCCCAATCACAAAAACACCAAAAACACCAAGAATCAAGATGAATCTTCTTAAAGAACACTAATACAATCAAAAACTAAAAAACCACACAAATCATTACCTTAAATCACCCCATAGCTCTTGATACCAAATGTAGAATCTTGATAACCTATGAATCTATGAAGTGGGTTGATGTTTTCTAGAGAGAGAAACTAGAGAGAGAAAGTGAGAGAGAACTATGTGATATTTTATTAAGTGGAAACTTCAAATGAACAACAACCAACCCCTTTCCAAGGAGGAAAGGGGTATTTATACTTCCAAGTCACTAATGGACTTGGGCCGGCCCATGACAAGCCCATGGGCCGGTTCTTACTTAACCAAATAAGTATTTGTTAACTACGAGCTATTACAACAATAATAATATTGTGGAGTGACCGATACTTCTAATATACGTAAAAACGTATTTCTAACAGCCTCGTTCCAGAAGTTCTTGCAATTGATCCTTCAGCTCCTTCAACTCTATGGGAGCCATGCGATAAGGAGCCTTGGAAATCAGCTCAGCTCCTGGGATGAGCTCGATATTAAATTCTACTTCACGTGCAGGTGGTATGCCTGGAAGTTCTTCTGGAAATACATCTGGAAATTCTAACACTATCGGCTGATTCTGAATTGATGGGGATTCACCATCCATGTCATGAACAGTAGCTAGATAGCCCTCGCAACCATGTGAAAGTAATGCACGTGCTTGCAGGGTTGATATAATTTGTACAGACCTTCCGGGGACGAACCCGTTGTGAATGTACTCTGAGGCATTAACATCACCGAAGATGAATCGATATGAATGGCAGTCTATGGTAGCATGATGTTTGGATAGCCAATCCATGCCCAAAATCATGTCAAAATCATTCATGTCCAGCGGAAGTGCGTCAACAGGACGAATCTTGTCATCAAACTCTAGGGGAAGGCTTTTGTACACATGGGTTATGTGTACAGAGTCTCTTAAAGGCGTGGAAATATTCAGTATATTCTCTAGTGGCATGGGGAGTATCCTAACATTCTTGTCATAAGCAGTAGAAATGACCGAGTGAGTAGCACCCGTGTCAAAAAGAACACATGCAGCTTGACCATACATATATAAGATTCTAGTGATGGTACTTGTAGACTTGTTGGCCTGATCGCGAGATGTCGTGGAAATGCGTCCACTAGTAGGAGGCGGCTTTGTATCAGCATGTCCCGATGTGCCCTCCATCTCGCCCTTGCGGCAGTCCTTCATGCGATGGCTAGGAAGACCACACTTGTAGTATGCGTCGCTGTCGCGGAAACATGGCCCTGGGTGCCTACGGTTGCAGGTAGTGCAAAGATGATGAGTATATCCTCCAGCAGGTGTCCTGACTGGCTGTGAGCCTGATAAGATCAATATACATGAGACATGATAAAAGGTACAAAGGACAATGCGGATAAATCATAAGATGGAATACCAGTGATAGCTGGACGGTTAGGCTGTGAACCTCTTTGGTTCTGGTCCCTCTCGTTACCATGATTCCTGGTAGAAGGTTCTCTAATATGTCAGAATTAAGAACTATAGCATGTAATCATAAGAAAATGAGTAAGCAGAAGGTCCTGCTATTGTTGGAGTGTCCAGCGTTGTTACGGTAATTATCATCACCGCTACGCCTATCGGTAGCAGAACGGTCGTGAGTCTGACAGTTTCCCTTGGGCTGAGTAGGCTGTTACTAAGTAGTCGGCTGAGACCGGTCCCTAGTCTTCTGCCTGGAAGATACAGTTTAAAAGAGATGTAAATATACTGAAAGGATACGGTTTGGTCACCGCTGAATACGAATGTTTACCTCTTCTCGGGTCTCTCTGCTTCCCCGAACTCTTCTCTTTCAAGCAGCATCTCTAGCCTATGTGTTGCATTGGCCACTTGTGCCACCATGTTGAACGTAGCACACACCAGGTTGTTTGCGACCGATGTACGAAGAGCCCACCAGAAGTGGTGTGCTTGCTCTTCGGGAGTAGCTGCTGCTGCACCAAGCGAAGAAAGCGCTGCATGAACTCGTTGCTATTCTCCCCAGCTCTCTATCAAATTCCATGGTACTCTCTCTTCAGCTTGTCTTGCTCAGCCTTGGGAAAGAACTGTCCCATCACCAAATCCCTGAACTGAGCCCAAGTCAAACCAGCCACCCAAGCATCACCTCCCTCAGACTGCTCCAGTGTCGTCCACCATGATAGCACATCACCTTCGAACCGGTAGCAGGCCGACCTCGATTTGAAAACGGGGTCACAGCCCATGGCATCGAAGATCTTCTCAATGTGAGCCAACTAGCTTTCAGCTTCACTAGGGCTATCTGTTCTCTCGAAAGCTCGAGGGCGTAGCTTATTGAATCTCTCCAGCCACGTGACCAATGTTGCTGGAGGAGGAGGAGGAGGTACTGGGTGTTGCTGCTGATTGTTGGCAGCCTGCACCTCAGCCCTGATTTCGTTCCTCAGCCGAGGAAGCATAGCTTGCATTGCAGCTTGGATTGCTGCATTGAGTTGTTCCTGCTCGCGTGTGAGAACCATATGACAGTATAACATAAAATACATGATTAAACTGACCAAAACATAAACTATATACATGAAAAAAAATTATACCAATAAATCATGAGAAAAACTTTATGCAAGAAAATTAGTACATGAATGCATGATGCAGTTTTATGAAAACTTTTATATGCGCGAGAGTGAACGCCCATGGTCAGTTCACTTAAAACAAAATACATGGCGAGGGGACGCCAATGGGTCGGTCCAAAAGTTAAAAGTTTCGATAAAAGCACATGCGACTAAATAGGGCCAGTCCTGTACCAACCATTACTTAGTCATAAACGGGTGACAATGACATATATATGTATGCATGAAATGATGAATGCATGAAAACCGACTGTCAGTTCTAGGAAGACCATAGTGACTACCAACTAATCACAGGTCGTGTTTTGAGAGCCTACAGGTCGAGCCTTGGCTCTGATACCTTAATTGTAACACCCCATTTTGGTAAATGGAATGTCACGCGTGATTATGGCGTGTCATCAAAGCATACAAGGATAAATGTATAAAACATCACATGACCATAAAGGAAATACCAGAATCAAACATCGGTACCCCAAAAGTAGAACTCATCACACAAAAACATAAGTATTGTAAATGAAAAGGACTAAACAATGTCCATGGAAATGAGTATCAAAGTATAATGAAATGCATAAAGTAATGAAGGCTAGGAAGCTTCCAATTCATATGCACGTACGCTTAAAGTCTACGAGCGTCCTTAAGTACCTGCTGTTTTAGGAACATGAAAGGGAAAACGGCTGAGCATAACGCTCAGTGCACGGATATACAAGTATAGCATGAATAATGTAAGCATGTAAGCATAAAGTAGCGTAAAAGATTAAGTCCTGGTTAACCTGGTATATCTTAGTAAAACTGGTTTTATAGTTTGAAAAGCCTTATCTTTATCTTATAGAAACTGTTTAACATGTTTACCATTAACCAATATAGGTCACGAAATATCAATGTGCATGAATACTTGGAGGGGTGACCTCGTCATGCAAGTTAGAGGGGCTGTCTCTAATTTACATATAAGATTTTGGGTAGGAGGGATCAGCTCTTTGTGAAGGATGCAAGGCACACACCACATTCACCTGAATAATTTGCTGAAAAATGTAACCTAGGATGCACCCATATGCCCCACATGATAATAATAATAATATGGCCAAAAGCTGAAGGGATGCCACGAGCTATCACTCCGCCGTGGTGAAGTCATAACACTGGTGCCTCCAGTGTTATGGTTATGGTACCTCCATAACTAGGTGAAACAGGTCATGCATGTATTTGGCTTTAGGTAACTAATTAAACATAAGCAATCAAAACATATAAAACATATACTGGGGAAAACAGTTGGCTAC
Source organism: Glebionis coronaria (assembly GCA_025667525.1). Taxonomy (NCBI): domain Eukaryota; kingdom Viridiplantae; phylum Streptophyta; class Magnoliopsida; order Asterales; family Asteraceae; genus Glebionis; species Glebionis coronaria. Next base: position 271,132,314 of record CM046878.1, read on the forward strand.
ATACGGGGAATCCTAATAAGGAAGAATGTCCATACTGAAAGGATGGAGAAACCATACCTTGTGTCTAGTGAACGAAGAAGACGAACGGAAGAGAGTCCTACTTCGATACCACTAATGCTACATAAAATAATATACGTGTATAAGTATCTGATTACTGAGTACGTAACTGGTTGTATATCATGTCTTAGCTTGTTTTATATGTTCATGTCTTGTTTTACTGATTTTAACGTTATGTTGTGTTTATCATGTATTCTGTCTATTCTGATTAAGTATTACTTGTATTTCTTGTATTATTATACTTTGTTGTGTAATAATAGGTAACTTTCTAAAATAGCAGGTTTCCTAAAATAGAAAGTTTCCAAAAATAGAAAGTTTCCAAAAATAGAAAGTTTCCAAAAATAGATTTACTTCTTAAAATAGATAAGTTTCTAAAAATAGAAAGTTTCTATAAATAGATTAGCTGCCTTAATTAAATAAGTTCCTAAAAATAGAAAGTTTCAATAAATAGAAATCAGCTGGATTATTAAGCTAATAATATAAGCTTAAGTGTTTACTGATTAATATTCTAAGTCATGTGATTAAATAGTATAGTTTAATAATTATTACATGTAAATTAAATAAACTATATGTTAAAGTATTTAATTAAATATAACATGATTTAATTAAATAAAAGGTAAAAACATTACTTAGGTTAAAATATGTATTAATATTTATTATTAATATAACCTAAGTCATGTAAATTAATTAATTATAAGGCATGTTTAATAATTAATTAATTATATAGTCTAACTTAAATAATAAATACTTAGGTTAAGATTCATGTATTATTAATAGTAATAATAACCTAAGTCATGTTATAATTAAATTAATTATGTACATGTTAAATTAATTTAATTTAAGCTTGTAAATAAATAATCTTGTAAAATAACAAAACTTATAAAATTTATTAAGTCATGAACCGTGCCCGTGAACCCGTGAACCGGACTCGTGAACCGGTCAACAAACGCACCCTTAACAGTGGCAAAACCGGCTTGGCCGGTTTCCACTGTTTTCGCAAAAACAGCCACCGGTTGAGCCGGTGGTTCCCCCTGTTTTCTCGGTTGTAGCCGCCGGCTGGGCAGAGTTCCCACTGGCAGTTAGCCAGTAGTTTCCCCCTGCTGCCGCGGCTGTTCCCCTGCTTTCCTTAAATAGCCACCGGCTTATGCCAGTGGTATTCTTGTTTCTGCCGAAACCCAAACAAACACCAAACCACACCCCGACCAAGGTCGGGGTCCCTTGTTCTTGCGACCGAACATCACAGCCCACACCGAGACCTCTTGGTCTCGGTTGTTGGTGCGAACAAAAGCAAGCCGAGACCTTTTGGTCTCGGTTCCTTGCGTCGGCCAAAACAAACACCCCTAAAAACCATGATTTATTTACCCCCATGATTAATTACATGTCATGTTAACTTGTTTATTATAACCTTATGATTCCATGTGTTTTTATCTAATAAAAACATAAAATAAAAGGGGTTTAATAATTTACCGAATACGTGAAACAATGAATGATGAAAACACGAACACCCTCGCAAGATTTGATCACCAAAAATCAACCAACACACCTCTTTTGGTGTGTTCTACCCGGCGGCCAAAAGAGAGAGAGGAAAGGATTAGGGTTTTCATATTTTCTAATTTACTGTGATTATGAAAATATCTTTTTCCTTTTTCTTGTTTTAGTAAAGTTCAAAGTGGTCTTGGCCGTTGTCTTGTGTTGGTGCCGCAGGTAAGAGGGTCCCACAAGGGGTAACCCATTGTTTTCCGTGTCTAAATATTATATGTTTTCTCGTGTCGTGTTTACGTGTTTTATTTAGTTATCGGTCGTGTCGTAATATATTTATTCGTAATCGTAATAAATATACGTAAATACATAATATTAAGCTCGTGATTATTTACGTTCATGATTTCATGTTCGTATGTTCGTGATTATAATTATTATTGAAATAATTATCGTGTCTTAATACGTATTAAATACTTATCGTGTTATAACACGTACGTAATACTTGTAAATCTTATTCGTGAAACGTAACCGTGCTATAAAAGGAAAGTTCTAATCATGTACGTACGATCATAAGGGTAATATTCATGGTAAAAGCATGCGGGTTTTACAATATCCTTGCGATATTGCTAGAAAACCCAGAGTGATACTACCTAGTAATCACAATGATGAGTGGAAATTCTTCCAGTGTTAACATCAAACAGCACTGCGGTAGGTCATGTGTAAGATTCTTTATGAATTGAACATATGTAAAACTGAAAAGCAACAGTGGTTTGATTCTGAATTGATTCAAACTCGTTTCAGGTTTCTACGCAATATCTTTATGGTCTTGCCAGAAAATTCAGAGTGATATTCATTAATATTCACAATGACGAATGGAAATCCTTCTAGCGTCAACATCAAACAGCGCTACGGTAGGTAACTTGCGTGATTCTTTATGAATCAAGCTTGTGTCAACTGGAAAGCAACAATGGAAAGATTCTTTAAGAATCAAACTTGTTCCAGGAATTTGAATTGACGACTTTAATCAAACGGATATTTATCCAATTGATTCACTCTTTATGTTCGCAGTCTTACTTTGAGACGTTCGAGTAAAGATAACGGCTAGTATAGCCGCGAAACCCTGTTAAGGAGGTTCTTAATTTAATCTACCTAATCACAGGTACGATATTTAATATCGTGTAACGGTCTTCATCGATGGGAGGTAAAACGCTACCAATTTAGGACGAATGTCAAAGCCATTCAGTACGTGTCTAAGTTTTGTCTCGAGAAGGTGGCGTTACGGTGTACTCAGCAAAGTTGAAGATTCAAAACCACATTCTCATGCCCAAAGTCATTCAACAATCAAGAAAGCTAAAGACTTCTGCAACTCTGATGATCAAAATCTTCCTTAACAATTAATGTAGAGGAATAACCTCTATTCAAAGGATATTGTTAGCAAGCTTTCAAGATAGTGCAAAGTATGAGCATGTGGATGAAGACACAAGATTGCAAGATGGCAAAGACAAGTCAAGAATGATTTGAAGATCTCAAGTTTTAAGACAAAGTCGAAAGAGAATGACAAAGGCTCAAAGATCACAACATGAAGGAACAAGACGACTATTACACGTTCAATACTCATTTATGACGAAATTCGTAATCTCCATTGATCTTCAAATATCGAAGAGGAATAACCTCACATTGGGTGAGATTGTTAGCCTCAAAATATTGAGTCAAAAAAGAATGTTCGGTCATAGGTTTATATTATAACATTTAGTAGAACGTTGTAATAATTAGTTATTATAGTCGTGACATTACGGGATTGATGGCTAGCTTAAAAGGCCTCTTTCAAGGTACTAAGCATTTATTCAAGCTCGACCCAATCAAACTATAGCCCATTAAGCCACATGTAGGCTAGGCTATAAATAACCTTCCTAGCATGTTAGGAAGGGTGTTGGTTGTCTCATTTCTAATCTAATTTCACAAAAGTTTAACACACACTTCTCTCTACTTTCTCTCACTAATTTCTCTCTCTAGAAACCTTCCATCTTTTATCTACTTTTCTTTCGTCTTTATTCGTGTAGAATCATCACATATTTTATAGGGACAACAACTATGCTGGCTGATTCTCTCTTACCAAGTACCTTTTGGGTAGAAGCAATCAATACTACATGCTATGTGCTAAATAGAGTTTTAGTGACCAAGCCTCAAAACAAAACACCTTATGAACTTTTGACTAGTGTTAAGCCAACCATAAGTTACTTAAAATCTTTTGGGTGTCATGTGTCTATTTTAAATAATCTTGATCATTTGGGAAAGTTTGATGGAAAGTCTGATCCAGTATATCTTGTAGGATATTCTTTGCAAAGTAGGGCATATAGTCTTTAATTTGACATCAGGGAAAGTTGAGGAAAATGTCCATGTCAATTTCTTAGAGAATAAGCCCAATGTCCCAAGAATAGGTTATGCTTGGATGCTTGACTTTGATTATCTAACTAACTCCATGGATTTCTATTCTGTGAAACAAGACTGTCAAACTAACAATGCAGGTAAAGAAACTAGCACAACTAGTTCAGGTACTCAACAAGAAAGTCCTTCTTCATCAGACTCTCAAGATGATGATGAGGTTCATATCTATGTACAATATTTACCTAATGTCTCACAAACAATTGTTAGCCCACAACATAAGTAACTAGTGATACCAAATGATGATCAAGCCTCACATGATGAACTTCAGAGGCTTATGGATCAAGAAAAGAATGCTAGAGCAAATGCTAAGCATTCAAGAGAAGAACACTTAGAATCACAAAGCTCAGCAGTACATTTGCAACCTAGCGGTACTTCATCTGCAAGTACTGCTAAGCCAAATTCTGTAACATATGTTGATTCACTAGAAGACATTCTTCAAGAAATGGATAATGAAGATGGTTTTACTAGTCCAACGGAAGGAATCTTCTCAAATGCTTCCTATGATGAGCAGGGTGCAGTGAATAACTTTAACAACTTAGAAACTGAAATACCAGTCAGTCCTATTCCCACTCATACAGTCAACAACAACCATCCTATAACTCAGATTATTGGAAACCCAAACTCTACTGTGCAGACTAGAAGACAACTTCAAGCTAGTTCTGAAACTCATGCACTTGTGAGCTATGTCAAACAACAGTAGAGAACAAATAATAAGGATACTCAGCATTGTTTGTTTGCCTGTTTCTTATCACAAGTAGAGCCTATGAATATTTCTCAAGCTCTTGATGAAGAAAGTTGGGTAAATGCCATGCAAGAAGAATTAATGCAATTTGAACTACAAAAGGTTTGGATTCTTGTGGATATTCCTTCTAGAAAGAGAGTAATTGGTACTAGATGGGTTTTTAGGAATAAGAAGGATGAAAGAGGTGTTGTTGTGAGGAAAAATTCTAGGCTTGTTACTCAAGGCTATAGACAGGAAGAAGGGATAGACTATGATGAGGTTTTTGTACCAGTGGCAAGGATAGAAGCCATTAGGTTATTTTTAGCCTTTGCATCATATATGGGATTTATAGTCTATCAAATGGATGAGAAAAGTGCTTTTATTTATGGCACTATTTCAGAGGAGGTATATGTTTCACACCCTCCAGGTTTTGTAGATCCTAAGTTCCCCAACAGAGTCTACAAAGTTATTAAAGCTCTTTATGGTCTCCATTAAGCTCCTAGAGCTTGGTATGCAACTTTGTCCAATTTTATTTTGGAACATCGATATAGGAGAGGGACCATTACCAAGACTCTTTTTATCAAAAAGAATGCTAAGGATATTATCCTAGTTCAAGTATATGTTGATGACATCATTTTTGGTTCAACCAAAAAGTCATGGTGTAAAGAGTTTGAAGCTTTAATGAAAGGAAGATTTCAGATGAATTCTATAGGAGAAATTACTTTCTTTTTAGGACTTCAAGTCAAACAAAGGAAAGATGGAATATTTATCAGCCAAGATAAGTATGTTGCTGAGATCTTAAAGAAATTTTCAAGTATGGATACAAGAAGTGCAAGTACATGGTGAAAATGTTGATCTTCATTTGTATAGATCAATGATTGGTTCATTGATGTATCTTGCTTCTTCAAGACCAGATATTATGTTGGTTGTGTGTGCTTGTTCAAGGTTTCAAGTCAATCCAAAGGTTTCACATCTACATGCTGTGAAAAGGATTTTTAAGTATCTTAAAGGTCAACCTAATTTAGGATTATGGTACCCTAGGGATTCAACATTTGACTTAGAAGCTTACTTAGACAGTGATTATGCTGGATCTAATCATGATAGGAAATCCACAACACGAGGTTGTCAATTCCTAGGCAAAAGACTCATATCATGGCAGTGTAAGAAGCAAACCATTGTTGCTACTTCTGCAACTAAAGTTGAATATGTAGCTGCTGCTCATTGCTATAGACAAGTACTTTGGATTCAAAATTATTTATTAGATTATGGTTTCAACTTTATGAACACCAAAATCTACATTAATAATGAAAGTACCATATGCATTGTCAAGAATCCAGTTTTTCACTCCAAAACCAAGCATATTGAAATAAGACATCACTCATAAAAGATGCTTATGACAAAAAGCTTATTCAAGTTTTGAAGATCCATACAGATAACAATGTAGCTGATTTATTAACCAAGGCATTTGAAACAAAGAGATTTGAGTTCTTGGTAACACATATTGGTATGCTAAACCAATAAACTGTTGCATATGTTAAGGGGAGGAAACAGCTGTACAATTATTATACTAATTGTTATTGTATAGTGTTTGTTTTTGTTTTTGATGTGATTGCAGGTTATTGGATTAAGATAAAAGATATTACACTGATAGTGGAATGCATGAACCAATCTAATTTTTGAGGTACCATTTTGGAACCAAGTACCGCTAGGAAAATTTGAAGTATCGTGTATGTTCCATGTACCGCTACATAACTGTTGTACCGTTGAGGGTCTCTTTTATAAAATTGGCGGTCTCTTTGCGCTTGGGTTTGTTATTTATATAAATACTAACCCCAATTACACAATTGATTCACCTAATATTTTATTTTTATACCTCGGTTCTATAACCTTCTTTCTCATTTTCGATCATCAAAAATTCTAATGGCTGATTTACAAGTGATCTCTAAGCACAACCAGGTTTCTAATCTTACTCAAAATGACGATTCTCTTGGTTGTCATGAGATACTTGACTTTCTCTCTCGAAGTCATGTACATTTTGCACTTACTGTAAGTCTTGTTGTCACTATTCCTATTGTTACATAACTTTGGAATACTGCTGTTATAGGTACTCGTCATAATCAACCTTGCATAAGGGCTAGGGTTAATAATATAAATATTTATGTGACTGAAGTACTGCTTAGGTCTAGTTTAAGACTTTATGGTGCAAATGGAACTAGTATGTTGACTAACACTGAGATACATGATGGCCTTTCAGCCATGGGTTATGATGGTGGTAGGGAAAGTCTTACTTTCTTTAAAGGTTTATTTTCAAAACAATGGAAATTACTTTTTCATGCTATAATTCATTGTTTAAGCTCAAAAAGTACATCTTTCGATCAAATCCCTGCTGCTTTGGCATCAGCTGGTATTTGTTTAGCAAACAACAGAATTTTTAACTTTTCAAGGTTAATTTTTGAAGGCATGACTAGGGATTTGGAAGGGTCTAAAAAGTTTCTAATATATCAAAGATTTATTCAGGCTTTAGTCCAAGACCAAATCCCAAACCAACCATACTTAATAGATACATGGGATGTTCCCTCTTTCACCAAGAGAACCTTTTCTTTTTTGACAAAGAATGGTAGCTCTTTTTTAGGGACAGTAACACCATTATTTGCTAATATGTTAGCCCACCCAGCTAGTCAGGAAGGTGAGGAACCAAGCTCAGCTAGTGCTTCTCAGGAAACTCCTTCTAACCAGAGTCCCCAACCATCTGAAGACTCACCATCTTCTTCTCATCATGGTGGTAACCAACCGAATTTTGACGAGATGATCCATACACCTGCTGCTAGTGGTTCTCCACAGAAAACAGCAACAGAGGTGGTGGATGTTGCACATTTAACTGCTTTGTACACAAGCTTGTCCAAACATGTACAAGTTTTGTAGAAGGAAAAGCTTGAACAAGATAAGAAAATTGCAAACTTGGAGGCCAGTCTAACAAAGCTACAGAATAAAGTTACTCCTTGGATGAGGCATCACATGGCAATTCAACAAGCCAATCTTAAGAAGCAAAAGCTCATAAACTTCAGGAGGAAGAAACTGAATGCAACCAAACAGGGGAGGAATCATGAAGAACAAGGACATTCTTCTGATATTCAAGCAAACTTTAGAAATGACGTCAATTTTGAAGCTGATGATGGCATTGAGAACTATGTGGATAATGCAAGCTTGGAGCATACAAATATGGAGCTTCAACATGAGGAACCACAACATGAGGAACTACAATCATCTGCTCATGAGGAACCATAACCATCTGTTGATGAAGATATGGTGGAAACTTAGCCACAACCCTAATCACCAAAACTAAAATCTAATTGGAGTAGTTTTATGAGAAGCTAGAGGAAATAACTTTTAAGTTTCCTGTGTCTACAACTCCACCACAAAGACAATTATGGTTTCATGAGAAACAGTCTTTCCAAGTATTGTCAAGATCAAGGATAAATGTTGAATCAGACAAGACTGAGGAGTTAGATATTGAGAAGACAACTTCGAAAGGAGATAAAGTATCTGTAGATACTGTGGTGATAGGAGAAAGAAGTGTGTCTACAATGGGTGAAGTAAATACTATTGAATAACCAAGTACTGCTCAGCCAACTGCAAGTACTACTGGTGAAAAAGCTTCACTACCATATTCTGAAGAGGACCAAACTCCATCTTTTGGAGAAGATGAGACATTAGCACAAGTGCTGCTTGATCTCAAAGAAAAGAGCTCAGTTGAAAAGGCAAGGCTAGCAGAAGAAGAGATCAAGACACAACAAGAAAATCTTGCCATTCAAGGTAAAGACAAAGGTAAGAAATTACAAGCTTCACAACCCACTAAAAAAGGTATTATGATTTAGCAACACTCCAATGAAGATGAAGAAAGAAGATCTTCAAGATTATTGAAGAAATTACCTAAGATAAATCCAAAGGATAAGGGAAAAAAGAAAATGCAATCTGAATCAGAAGGTGAAAGTTATTCAGATGATGATATAAGCAAAGTCATGAACAAGTTTCATCAAATGGAGCATGATGAAGAGGTAGCTCTTAGGTTACAAGCACAAATGCGTGAAGAAGAGTTACAAGAAGAACTTGCTGCCAAGCAACAATTTCTTGAAGCTCAGAGAGTGCAACAAGAATGGAACATAGCAGAATATGATTGAATTCAGGTTGAACTAAAGGCAAGTGAACTTCTAGCAGAATCTTCGATAGCTGAAGAAAGGGATGCTTATGATGAAGAGGAAAAGGATAAATTAATTGATGATTTGGTAAGGGAGAAACAAAGATTCTTTGCTGAAAAGAGAAGAAAAGAAAGAGTAAAGCCTCCAACGACTTTGTAAATCAGAAATCAGATGATGTCCTACCTCAAGAAGGTTAAGCATTTCACCGATGCTCAATTAGTCAGAAAAACTTTTGATGAAATAAAGACTTTGTATGAGCAACACAAGAGGAGCAAACTGAACTTTGTTGAGATTGGATCTGAAAAAGACAAAAAGGACATTGAAGATGTCAAGAAACATCTGCAACAACAAAGGCAATTTGGAAGTACCCCCAGACTTGATGCAAGTACTGTTGTACAAAAAGAAGCATCTCAACCTATTAAGACTACATATGCTAGAAAGAAAAAAAGGTGAAGGAAGTTTCAAAGGAAGCAAAGACTGCTCAAAAGCAGTACATACACAGTCAACGGTACTTGAAGAAACGGTACATACAGATTTGGAGGAAGGAACCATTGAGATTGAAAGAACCTCCAAAGGTATTAAAAGGAAGAGATCAACCAAGGAAAAGCAAGAAGCTAAGAAAAAGGCAAAATCTACAGATCAAGATAGTGATGATGATGAGAGCTGCAGAAAGTACTTGAATATAGTCAAATTTGAAGATCAATGTATTGATGCAGAAATCTTTGGAAAGAAGTCATCAATCATAAGATGGACAGGTGCTATGATACAAGGACTGGAAGCTCATGGAATAACTAGAACAGATGGCACTTTTAGGATGTTTAGGTTATTGGAAGATATTCTTCATATTCTTGACAGACAAGACATTCAAGACCTTAAGAGATTTGTTTAAGGAGGGAGTGAAGGTCAAGAAGAAATATCACTATTGGGAAGAGAATTAAAGTTTATGTATGAACCACACAACTGTGATCATGGAATGTTGAAGGATTTAGAGAATCAGGTTCCTACTTACTGGAGATATTATAGATCATGTGGAATACATACACTAGATGTAGATGATGTGACATACTATATGCTTCAAGAGAAAAGATATCCTTTTGGAAGAAGGTTGTTAGAAAGGATGTTGGAATAACAATTGGAGGTTTTAGAGGAATCTAATGGTGCTTTAGAGTTGATTAGGATGATCAAACAACAACTCAAGGATTTGGAGAAAGAAGAAGAAGATGAGAAGGAGCCTTAAGTGTTTGACTCTTAGTCACACTTCACAAATAGTTCTCAGTTCACCATGTCTAACAAACATAAGAACTGGCTAGTCCATAAGTAAACAGTTTGTGGTAAAGACTTCTCAAATCCGTTGATAGCTGGTAGTTTGCTAAAAACTACATGGTCATTAACTCACAATACTTAGAAGTGAAGAGTTAGCTAGTACTAGGGCAAACGGTTCTAGGTAAAGACTCTATCAAATCCGTTAATGGTTGACAGTTTACCAAAAATTGTAGGGTAATCAGTACACCTTATTCTTTATGAATAAATTATTGGCTATTCCAGAGTGTACGGCTTACTGGTAAAGGATAAATCAAATCCGTTGACAGTTGATGATTTGCTAAAAATCATGATGCCAATACAGATTGGTTTGTTGTTAACTGTTTTATTTCAGGTGATAAGACATAAGCAGGAATGTTGATTTATAAACAAACATGTTCAAGGAGATTCATGTATGTTCAAGATCACAAGGAAGTATTGTCATCATCAAATAGGAGGAGACTGTTGGTCCAAAAGCTTAAAGATGACAGAGTTCTATCTGTGAAGAAAACATAGTTGCTACAAAGAATGTTCACAAGACACAGGAAGATCATAATTTGAAGAAAAAGATGATATTCATGAAGACTTGAAGATTATCATATCAGAAGAAGATCCGCATAAAGTGTTTGGCTACATTCAGTTGGTTTACAAGTACAAGATTACCAAATTTAATACAAGTTTAAAGACATGTATTCTTATACATTCAACACACAGAGAAACAAGAAGACAACAAGTTATCATTCTTGTTTAGGGGAGGATTGTTGGGAATTATTTGTAAAGTACCAAGTATCGTTAGTATAAGTACAAGTACTATTAGTGTTAGCAAGTACCGTTAGTGTTAACGCGGTATATGTCAAGTACCGTTTGTTATAATGTAAGTACTGCTGTGAAGATTAGGACGAATATATCTTTAGAAAAGATATGTCATAGTAATAGTTAGAGTATATCTTATGTAATATACTTAATTGTTTAGAATATTGATAATACATCGTGTGTGATATACTTATCATAACAGAATATTCTAAGGTTCCTTGCACTATAAAAGGAAGATAGGTACGATGAGTTTCTTGTACCTCATTGAAAACTTGATTAATAGAAGATCGAATAGTTAGAGTAATTATGTTCTTCTTTGCTTTATAAGTTAGATTCAGCATAACTTATTTAGTTGAGTAAGAGTTCTCAGGTGCTCTAGTTTGATTACAAGCTATTGTACAAATTCTTAACAGAATATTTTTTTTGTAACCGTGATTTCTGACTCATTGGCCGACTAATCCACGGGGTTTGAGCCCACCGCCACACAGCCTCAAACCAGGTAAAGCCCTCCCTTTTCAGGAGGTTGGCGTGGTCACTTCAAGGTTGTTTGCACCTAGTGGGAATTGAACTTGAGACCTCACACACTTTGGAGTGATAGCCACAAATCTTTTTTCCACTAGGCCATCCTTGAGTGGTTGGAACTCTTAACAGAATATAGATCCATTTAAAGGGGGTCAACAACGCCTAACTTGTTCCTAAAGAATAGGATGAATAGACATAAGCCTGTAAGCCCATAATATTTTACAACATATTAAACATTAAATTTCATTAAAAAACATGGAGAAATCATTTTTATCAAAATGTTAAAAAATGAAAAAAAATCGATAGAAGGACTAAAATTGTAAAATTTTCAAACTGATTTCTACTTACGGTGATATTTTATTAGTGAAAAAAATTAATGAATAGACATAAGGACTAAAGTAGTAAACTTTTCAAACTGATTTTTATTTACGGTGATATTTCATTAGTGATAGTCTAAACTCCTAACTTATTCCTAAAGAATAGGATGAATAGACATAAACCCATAAGCCCATAATATTAAAACATATTAAACATTAAATTTCATAAAAAAACATGGAGAAATCATTTTTATCAAAATGTCAAAAAATGCAAAAAAAATCGACAAAATGACTAAAATTTTAATTCTTTCAAACTGATTTTTATTTACGGTGATATTTCATTAGTGAAAAAATAATAAAATATCACAAGTGATAAAAAGAAATATCACCAACGATAAAATTATTTTATTGCTGTTATATTGATATATTCGTCCTAATCTTCATAGCAGTACTTAAATTATAACAACCGGTACTTGACATACACCGCGTTAACACTAACGGTACTTGCGAACACTAACAGTACTTATACTTATACTAACGGTACTTAGTACTTTACAAATAATTCCCAACAGGGGTTTAGAGTATGAGTCTTATAAATACATTTGTAACCTCTTGTTATAATCACTGAATAATAATTCTTCTCCTTTCTTTACCTTTATTCTTGTCATTATTTTTACAACACGTTATCAGCACAAGATTTTGCTCTAACAAAAAATGATAAGAAAAGCTACGTCGGTCATAACATTTGGAAAATAAATTTTTATATATCTATTACTATTCGTTCATGTTTAATATGCAGAGAAGAGATCAATGTAAACTATCTTTTAAAGCATAAACCAAATCAACCAATCAGATTCAGTCAAATTAACTTTCTAATTTTTAAAAAAATTGAATATCTCACAAACGGTAAATCGTCAAGTGACAAAAAATACACCATTAAAACGAGAATCAAATTATCTTTCTATCAAGGGGCATATGTATATACTTTCGACGAACTTTTTTTCTGTGAAAATCATATATTGTTGGAAATACGTTTTACATATTAGAAAGGATCGGTCACTCCAACAATAGTCCATGTAATAGCTCGTAGTTTAGTTATTTACATTTATTAAACAAACAAGGCCAAGCCTAGCCTACAACATATGTAGGCCGGCCCAATATTGTAAGCCCAAGCCCATCACAAGGCTTGGGTATATAAACCCTCTCCTTTGATGGAGAGGGTGGTGATTTTTCATTTCAAATACACATAGTTCTTAAACTTTCTCTCTCTAGAAGTGTGAAATCATCTATCTTTCTCTCTCTAAAACATAAGCAAGATTTACATATCCTACAAATGGTATTAGAGCCATGGGATGAGTGTATTGTTTATGTGTTTGTATTCTTGATTCATACGCCTTTTATGATCCATTTTACACGAACGAAATTTTTTTTTATGTTTTTTATGGTTTTTTCTTGATACAAATCTTCTACATAGTTGTGGTAGAGATTTGGTATAGTTACTTTGGCTAAAAACACAATATTTTTGGGTGTTTTGATCATTTTTTGGCGTAAAATCTCGAATTGGTTGAGTTTTGTCCGAGAAAAGTGGGATTTATTCCGATCAGTGTCATCGGAAAATGGTTTAATAGTTATTCCGATCAGTGTCATCGGAAAAGGGTTTAAGGTTTCCGATCGTATTCCGATTTGGCACATTCCGACTTGGCACATTCCGACAAGGGTATTCCGATTAGGGACATTCCGACAACGGTATTCCGATTTGGCACATTCCGACAAGGATATTCCGATTAGGGACATTCCGACAAGGGTATTACGATTAGGACATTCCGACAAGGGTATTCCGATAAGGGACATTCTGACAAGGGTATTCCGATTAGGACATCCCGACAAGGGTATTCTGATTAGGGACATTCCGACAAGGGTATTCCGATTAGGACATTCCGACAAGGGTATTCCGATTAGGGACATTCCGACAAGGGTATTTCGATTAGGACATTCTGAAAAGGGTATTCCGATTAGGGACATTCCGATCAAGGGTATTCCGATAGGCTTATTCCGTCAGTTTTCCGATCTTTATTCCGATCAACATTCTGACAACCCAAAATTATTCCTTAAAAAATTTCGAATCGTGTGCAATTTTGTCTTGGAATTTTTGGTTTATCAAGAACATAATTTAGGGGATTTCAACATTATTTCTCGGCATTAACACACTACAACAAACACATTTACTTTCTCTCATTGTTCGATCAATATTTGTAAATCTTAACTTATCGAAATGGAGTACACATCTCTTACGGATAAGTCCATCCTCTCGGTTACGGATAATCGTCCACCAATGTTGGAGAAGTCTATGTTGAGGATTGGACTTCCCGAATGGAACTTTAAATGTTGAGCAAAGAGAATGGACATCTCATTTTGGCATCGGTGCTCAATGGACCATTAGATTATGGTACAGTGACGGAAGGTATAGCTACTCGTCCTCGAACAACGGGTGAATTGACTGGAGATATGAAGATTCAAGACAAATGTGATAAGTATGCTACAAACATCATTCTCCAAGCCCTTCCTCCAGATGTCTACAAACTCGTCAGCAAACATAAAGTTGCCAAAGAGTTATGGGATAGAATTCGTGTTCTAATGCAAGGCACCTCGTTAACTAAACAAGAACGAGAGTGTAAGCTTTATGATACTTTTGATAAGTTTACCTATGTGCCAGGGGAGACTCTCAATGACTACTATCTGAGATTTACCCTATTGTTGAATGAACTGAATATCTATGGCATGGCAATTCCTACGTTTCAATCGAACACCAAGTATTTGAACACTCTTCCTTCAAAATGGAAAAAGTACGTGACGGATGTTAAATTGGCTAAGGACTTGCATAACACCAATGTGGATCAACTTCAAGCTTTTCTTCAACAACACGAATGCCATGTGATCGAGGCTCGGTTGTCTAAACCTCAAGTTCATGATCCACTTGCCATGTATGCTTCTCAACAAAACATGGCTTATACTTATCAACAACCATCATACTTGCAGCAACCACCACCACACACCTATCAGCAACCACAACAACCATCTTATCAACCACCAATGATGCCACAGCAAGCATTTCAACAAAGTGTTCATCAACAATTTTTTCCACAGCAACCACCATATCAGACATCACCATCACAAGCCAACAATTCTCCAATGGGCTATACTCCTCAGCCATGATACTTTCCAATTGAAGCACAACCAGCACAAGCCTTCTACTCTAATGAACTTCCACCAATCCAAGAACCAGTCTTTACTCCAAATGATACGCCAACTGATGTATTAAACCATCTCACTGCCTACTTGTCCAAACTTGTTGCAACTAGAGGATTTCCACCAACAAACAATCAGCTCCGCACCTCTTCAAATCCTCGACAACAAGCTACTTTTCAAGATGGTCAAGTAACAGTGCAACCTATTCAGGGAAGGCAAAATTCATATGGACCTCCTACAAGGACTGTGATGCTCAAGCTGTGAATTCTCAAGCTAATGGAAATGGAAGCCCCATTGGTCCTCAAAAGGTTGTGACTTGCTACAATTGCTGAGGACTAGGTCATATGGCTAGGCAATGCACTCAGCCGAAAAGGATAAGGGATGAAGCGTGGTTTCGTGAGAAAATGTATTTGGTTGATGCTCAGTCTAAGGGAAAGATTTTGTATTTAGAGGAGTTAGCATTTCTTGCAGACCCAGGGGCAGCAGATACTGAAGGCATTGCAGTCGTTTCTACTTCTAATGCAGCTTATCAAGCAGATGATCTTGACACATATGATTCGGATTGTGATGACATTCACTCTGCCCAAACTGCTCTCGTTGCTAATCTCTCTCACTACGGTTCTGATGTCGTCAGTGAGGTACCCACCTCAACCAATCTTGGAAATGATGATAACCCACATCAAGTTGGGCATGAAAATGACAACCTCGAACAGCATTCGGGAACTAGTAACTCAAATGATGTGGTACCCAATCCTACACATTTGAGTGAACCTCAACCAAATGCTACGACGGGTATGGAATCTTATGCTCAACATGATTTGGTCATGGTGCCTAAACATATTATTGATCAAATGCATATGGCTCTCAGACAATCCGTAGATACGAATTCCACCCTAACTGCTGAGCTTGCGTTGCATAAAGAAAAAGTCAAAACTTTTGAAATGGTCCCTCAAGCAGAGAAAATAACATGTTCTGAATTTGACCAATTTCGTTTTGAAAAGATTGAACACTTGAAAGAAATAGAATCATTAAAAGATAATCTTTCCAATGAATTAAAAGCAAAGGAGTCGGTTGCCAATGATTTTCAGAAACTTAAAATGGATTTTGAAACTCTCGAGTCTAAAAAGTTTGAATCAGAAATTAATGCTACCAAACTTCTTAAATTCAAAGAACAATGATAGGTGTGAAAACACCCATCCTTTTTACCACTTAATTACAATAATAACCAAGCCAAAACGTGTATTTTATGTCATTTATGTCGGAATTATGTGTGGTTTGTGTTTTTGTTGTGATTTAGGACGAAAAGGTGAAAAGTGGAGAAAACACGGCATTCACGAGCTTTTATCGAAGAAAAAGACGAAATATGAAGTCGAAAGATCAAGAGTGGAAAAAGAACGGAAGTCCAAGACCAATTCTGAAGATTTATCAAAGAAAAAGTCAAAAGACGAAAGTTTACTAAAAGCCGAAGAACTCGAGTCTTATTTATGAAGAAAATTCAAGACGAGTTTAAAGAAATCCCGAAGACAAAATCATTTAAGTCCAAGATTTAAGAAGATTAAAGAAAGGAGGGACCTAATGACGCAATTAAGGAAAAGAGGAAAGAGGGAGGAAGCTTCCTAAGCTCCTCCCTAATCACCACTATAAATAGGCCACTAGTTCTTTCATTTCAGGTTGTTGGTGGCTTGACAAACCACTCTTCCACCATTTTCATTTCTTGTCATTTTATTTCTCGCACTTTAATTAATTGTTATGCACTTTTAATCATTTAATTTTCAAGTAAGTTTTCATTATTTGTTCTTTAATCTTTGCTTTTCTTGTCTTAATCTCTCATCTTCCTTTCTTGATTCTAATTTACTTTTGGTGCGATTTACATATGATCCGTGTTGTTCATTTATGTTTTCGTGCTTAAAAGTTCATCTTTTTATGTTTTGATTTTAAAGTTTGTTGATTTTAAGTTTGATAAGTGGATGTTCGAGCTTATTTAGTCATTTTTCATTGTTGATTCGTGTTAGTTTTGGTTCTAGCTTAATCAAATAGCTTAAAACCTTGCCTTTATTTTCGGATCAAGAGACAAATCGGAAAGGGTTTTAAAACCCTTTTCCGATCGTATATTCCGACCGGTGACCACACCCTTATTCCGATTGGCAAATCGGAAAAGGGTTTAGCTTTTCCGATCGTCTCTCTTTTTAAGTATTCCGATAGGTACTATTTGCTGCTATTCCGATTTGGCTATTGTTACATATTCCGATTGTATCATTTTTCGAGCATTCCGATTGGGAAGTTTTTCCGTATTCCGATTGAACCTGTGTTTCTGTTATTCCGATTGGTTCTTTTGTCCAACATTCCGATTGGGGATTTTCATACATTCCGATCACTTGATCGGAACATATTCCGATTTCACCACTTCTAGCATTCCGATTTGGTTGTTTTTTTTGTGTTGCTTTAATATTTTATTTTAATTTAAGTGTCAATCTTTCTCGTTTTGCTTTTAGTCTATCTTAATCTCATTTTGCATTTTTTAATTGTCAACTTACTTTTCGCTAAGTTTTACTTTTTCGTCATTTAAGTTCTCGTCATTTACTTTCCAAGTTTTAAATATTGCACCGATTTACGTTTTAACTAGTTGTAGTTTTAATTACTTGTCATTTATTTTTAAGTCTTGCACATTTATTTTTACAACAACCAAACAAATATTTGATTCACCAAGAACAACTAATCTCACACAATTAACCGGAAATCAATTCGATTAGACACACATCAAAGAACAATTTAACTAACTAAAAATCTAGTTATTAAAATAACGCCGCTGCCGGCTCTTTTCGTGAGGATCGAAAGTTTTTTGTGAGAGAAGCGTTGGCTTTTGGGATCCGTTCACTCGTGAACGTTATTTTTCGTGTCAAATATTTTCAAAAATCCAAAAACATTTGAAAAATCTTTAAAAAGCATTTCTTTTTCAAAGTTTTGCACCAAAAATATTCTTCTTGCTTATCTGTCTTTCTTTATGGATTTTTATGTCCATTGTGTCGGGTGTGGGAGACAACTGTACGGGAACGATTCTTGTCAATGGTGTACATGTGAGCGGTGCGGAAACGATATCGACAACACACAATTCGGATTTTCTCCTTTGTGCAACTCGACTAATTCGTCCTTTTTGAACCCACCTCCTATTCCCACGTGCACCTATTGTGGAAGCGATTCTCATTGGCATATTTCGTGCCCGGTTCCATACCCGTATAATCACGGGCAAGAACCGGGGTACAATTATGACTATGATAATAGCTATCCACAAGACGCACCCAGTCTTTCTCCTCAACCGTTCTGCAACAACTGTGGGGGTCCTCACGATACTTCCTATTGTCAACCAATGAATTATTATGAGCAAAATCCGTGTCCTCCGTTTTCTTCACCTATGGATTATTATGAACCAAACCCGGTTTCTAATTCTTCCCAACCGATGAACTACTATGAGCCACAACCATGCTATAATTCAGGTTTTCAACATTTTGAGCCCCCACATCACACCCTCAATCATCAATCCAATGAGCAAACTAGTCTTGATCAACAACTCACTTCTTTAAATGGCATTCTAGAAAGTCTAGCTCAACTCCGAGCTGACTTACATCAGGAAAGGCAACCGTTGCTTGATGTGGACGAAACCTTGAAAACCACCGACACCTTTTTGAGCCAATTTAGTCGTTTTCCCTTCTTTTCTACACCAAAATGTTTAATTACAGCGTGGGATAGAATCGGTGAAATTGAACATACTCGGGGCGATGAACAACAAAAGTTGCTGCATGAGCTTCTTAAAGATGTGGAGGTTATCAAGGAAGAGTTAGCCGACTATGTCACTCCTAACTGGACTCGTCCCATCTATTATGATGATGACGACGACGATGATGTCTACACTTTCAACCAATCTTCTGAAGTTGATGCTCCTACTGCTGATGTTCCTACTGCATCTAAGGATCTAGATTCATTAAATGAGCTTAGTGATGTTGTTCTCGACAAAGTATTGGATGATGAGGTTTGTGACTTACCTGCTATGGAGCCTGAGGACGACGCTACTCTTACGGAAGAGGTCGATCCTAGTGATGACGATTCTTCTTTTTGCTATGAGAATTTCACTTTTGAAATTTCTCAATCTCTACCGGGAGATGCGGGCAATGACGATTTATTCTCTCCGGTTTACGAAAAGTTCACCGATCATCATGATCTTGTGGATGAGG
This sequence comes from Glebionis coronaria, assembly GCA_025667525.1. Classification (NCBI taxonomy): domain Eukaryota; kingdom Viridiplantae; phylum Streptophyta; class Magnoliopsida; order Asterales; family Asteraceae; genus Glebionis; species Glebionis coronaria. The sequence goes on from CM046878.1 coordinate 271,151,635, forward strand.
TGGAAGACGTGCTTCTTCGCGATAGATTACGGAAAGTGCACTTTCTTATTGCTCAAATCGAAGAGTTGACTTCTCCTATTTCCAAGCCTTTACCTCCATCTCCTCCTACCGTTCAAGATAATTACCCATTGCTGGAAGAAATTGACATCCACTCCATCCCTCCAGGTACTGATGATTATGACACGGAGGGGGACATTATTTTTGATAATTTGCTACTTGAAGGTATTGTCCCAAGTCCCCCTCCCGAGCACCTTTCATCCTCCCCTTTAGAGACTATCTCGGAGGATGAGTGCTTTGACCCGGGAGGTGACATTGCTTATGCTATAATTGATAACAATACAGCTTTGCCGCTTGCTCAGCATCTATTGTCTTTGGGGGACGACAATGTGCTTACTTTACCCACCCCACCTCCCGTAGATCTTGAATTCACATACTTCTCGTATGTTGAAAGGACCTTTCTTCCTTTCAAGACTTATCCCCCCGCCTCTCCTTTGTTGATGTCAACCGGGAACGAGGACAAGGTCTTTGATCCTGGTATCACATTCGAGGCTTCCCCATGGACCATTTAATTTGGGGACGAGTCAGGCTCGTGACTCGGTTAATATAAACAAGCGCTTTTTGGGAGGCAACCCAATTATCTATCTATCTTTACCATAAGTGTAGGGGGGAGCCCCGTGGTGTTTCTTGCTTTCTTTCTTATCATATGCAGGGATTAGAGCTTCAAAGATACACTTTTGATGACTTTTGGCGAACCATGATTCCGTGTTCCCTTCTCCCCGGTTCTATCCTAAACTCTTTTCGATTCACTATTTTATATTTCTCAATATTAAAATAGGAATCTCTTTAGTTGTCTCTTCCTTAGCGAGATCTAAACAAAGTGCACAATGTCCTAAGTGTAGGGGAGTTTACTCCCACATGCTTAAACATTGAGGACAATGTTTATGTTAAGTGTAGGGGGGACTTCTATCGAAGTTAAGTGGCATTTTCCTTGTATTTGTCCTCATTTTAACCGGAAAATTTGATTTTTCGACATTTTTCAAAATTTTTAATCTATTTTGGCCTAGTTGTATAGTTGTATTTGCCTTTGTTATGTTTCCTTTGCTAGAATAAATTTTTAATAAAGTGGTTTTAGATTTTTCTTAGTCGTGAACATTTTGACTCAACCCGAGTTTACTTACCTAAGTTTACTCTAGCTAGTATCCTTAACGTGTTTAAGTCAAGTTTTGCTAGGCTTTTATATAAGGAGCTATAAAACGCGAAAGTCTTAATTCTCACGGGTTAAGAACAAGAACTTTTCGCAAGTTCCTATAATTGATCCTAGAGAGTCGTTTATCAAGGGAACTTTAAAACGCGATTTCTAAACTTGAAAAAGTCTAAGAATTTGCAAGATCCTATAGGCGACTCGAAAACCCAAAACTTTAATTTAATAGGCTAAGCATCCACGAGTCTCATTCCTTGAGATTTTAAACTGTGGAGAACGAGAGATGATAGAGTCAATTATAAGTTCGGTATTCTTTCGTGAATTTATGTGAGTTAATTATGAGCCTATTCTCCCTCCGCTTGTTAATAAATTAATCTGCTAATAAATAAGGTTGTACGATTTAAAAGGTTACTTAGCTTCTAGCCCCAGATCGTTTGAAAGTTGCTCGGTAAGGACGAGAGTTCATAGCCAAGGCATAACTTATGAAGCGGGGCGCGAAGATTGGCGAGTCCGAAAAGGCCCTAACAAGGCATGAGGGCTACATTTTGTTGCTAAAGATCCAAAAGTGATGTGAAGAATCATTTATCGAAAATCAATATGAAGGATCGAGACACACGACGAAAAGCAAGAACTCCCCAAAAGTCATGGAGAAGTCTATCCGAAAAGACCCTAACAAGGTATGAGGATAAATAGATCCAAGTCCTAAAAGGAGGCGGATTGTTGTATATCAAAGTCCAAAATAAAGATTGGAGAAAAATGAAGAAGTCGTGGTCCAAAGATGAAGAATCTCTCAAAAACTTCAAGTGAAGAAATTCCTATTATGAAGAGAAGACCATAATTTCAAGAACGTCTCTCGAAGATTCGAAGAATGAAATCGCTGCCAAATATCGGCCCGAGAAAGGTCTCAAATCGCGAACCAAGTTATGCCAAGATATGAACTTTTTGATATCCCGAGAAGCAGTTTTAAAAGATTTGGTCCTTTAGCTAACTATTGATTAAATCGTTCACTTTATTTTCAGACCTAATAAACTATCGAAATAAGTCAAACAATGCATCCTCGTGATCATTCAAGACAATAATAAAATATAAGAGATACACCTAGGAATAAGGGAGTCTAAGTGAATAATTGGCCCACATGAGTTCGTGTTAGTTTGCTAACTTATAATAACAATGATCTCGTTTCTAAGCTTGGTTTGGAGAAAGTGAAAACTTGAGGATGATGATCATTCACGACATTTTCAAAACCCAAGGTATGTTTTAGATTTCTTTACTTTGTATGTTTATAATTTTCTATCTCTTTAATAAAGGCCAACGTGGATTGATTTTGATGAAAAATGTAAAAGTGCTTTGTAACTAATGCATTGCATGAGGACATTGCAATGGTTAAGTGTAGGGGATTTAATAGGTGTGAAAACACCCATCCTTTTTACCACTTAATTACAATAATAACCAAGCCAAAACGTGTATTTTATGTCATTTATGTCGGAATTATGCGTGGTTTGTGTTTTTGTTGTGATTTAGGACGAAAAGGTGAAAAGTGGAGAAAACACGGCATTCACGGGCTTTTATCGAAGAAAAAGACGAAAGATGAAGTCGAAAGATCAAGAGTGGAAAAAGAACGGAAGTCCAAGACCAATTCTGAAGATTTATCGAAGAAAAAGTCAAAAGACGGAAGTTTACTAAAAGCCGAAGAACTCGAGTCTTATTTATGAAGAAAATTCAAGACGAGTTTAAAGAAATCCCGAAGACAAAATCATTTAAGTCCAAGATTTAAGAAGATTAAAGAAAGGAGGGACCTAATGACGCAATTAAGGAAAAGAGGAAAGAGGGAGGAAGCTTCCTAAGATCCTCCCTAATCACCACTATAAATAGGCCACTAGTTCTTTCATTTCAGGTTGTTGGTGGCTTGACAAACCACTCTTCCACCATTTTCATTTCTTGTCATTTTATTTCTCGCACTTTAATTAATTGTTATGCACTTTTAATCATTTAATTTTCAAGTAAGTTTTCATTATTTGTTCTTTAATCTTTGCTTTTCTTGTCTTAATCTCTCATCTTCCTTTCTTGATTCTAATTTACTTTTGGTGCGATTTACATATGATCCGTGTTGTTCATTTATGTTTTCGTGCTTAAAAGTTCATCTTTTTATGTTTTGATTTTAAAGTTTGTTGATTTTAAGTTTGATAAGTGGATGTTCGAGCTTATTTAGTCATTTTTCATTGTTGATTCGTGTTAGTTTTGGTTCTAGCTTAATCAAATAGCTTAAAACCTTGCCTTTATTTTCAGATCAAGAGACAAATCGGAAAGGGTTTTAAAACCCTTTTCCGATCGTATATTCCGACCGGTGACCACACCCTTATTCCGATTGGCAAATCGGAAAAGGGTTTAGCTTTTCCGATCGTCTCTCTTTTTAAGTATTCCGATAGGTACTATTTGCTTCTATTCCGATTTGGCTATTGTTACATATTCCGATTGTATCATTTTTCGAGCATTCCGATTGGGAAGTTTTTCCGTATTCCGATTGAACCTGTGTTTCTGTTATTCCGATTGGTTCTTTTGTCCAACATTCCGATTGGGGATTTTCATACATTCCGATCACTTGATCGGAACATATTCCGATTTCACCACTTCTAGCATTCCGATTTGGTTGTTTTTTTGTGTTGCTTTAATATTTTATTTTAATTTAAGTGTCAATCTTTCTCGTTTTGCTTTTAGTCTATCTTAATCTCATTTTGCATTTTTTAATTGTCAACTTACTTTTCACTAAGTTTTACTTTTTCGTCATTTAAGTTCTCGTCATTTACTTTCCAAGTTTTAAATATTGCACCGATTTACGTTTTAACTAGTTGTAGTTTTAATTACTTGTCATTTATTTTTAAGTCTTGCACATTTATTTTTACAACAACCAAACAAATATTTGATTCACCAAGAACAACTAATCTCACACAATTAACCGGAAATCAATTCGATTAGACACACATCAAAGAACAATTTAACTAACTAAAAATCTAGTTATTAAACAACAACTTTTAAAACAATACGCTTCCACAGAAAAGGTTCATCTTTTAACTAAACCATTTAAAGAACTCGAACTTAAGCGTCTTCAAAATTTACCACCTAATCCCGGTTATGCATAACAAGCTCAGGAATATATTCCCGGTCTTTATGATATGACCATAATTGGCAAATAGAAAGAAGCCCCTTATGTTCGTAGTTCTGAGGAGACAAAGTCACTTATGGAAGAAACTCATTCTAAAATGTTTTCAAAATTCCATACGATTGATTATGATAAGCATAATAAAGATCAACTTTCTAAAAAGACACGTATTCGCTTACAAAAGGAATTAGCTGAACTAACAGTTCTTGTGCCCCAAAGGAATTAGGTCTAGTTTAAGACTTTATGGTGCAAATGGAACTAGTATGTTGACTAACACTGAGATACATGATGGCCTTTCAGCCATGGGTTATGATGGTGGTAGGGAAAGTCTTACTTTCTTTAAAGGTTTATTTTCAAAACAATGGAAATTACTTTTTCATGCTATAATTCATTGTTTAAGCTCAAAAAGTACATCTTTCGATCAAATCCCTGCTGCTTTGGCATCAGCTGGTATTTGTTTAGCAAACAACAGAATTTTTAACTTTTCAAGGTTAATTTTTGAAGGCATGACTAGGGATTTGGAAGGGTCTAAAAAGTTTCTAATATATCCAAGATTTATTCAGGCTTTAGTCCAAGACCAAATCCGAAACCAACCAGACTTAACAGATACATGGGATGTTCCCTCTTTCACCAAGAGAACCTTTTTGATAGTTGTAAATTAGCACTTGTTTAGGAAAACAAGGCAATTAGGGTAAGTATTAACAAGTAGTTTAGGAAAACCACAAGTTATGACCCAATTAAGTGAGTTCGTTTTCGAGGAGGCTAGTGTGTTATGTGTGTAATGATTTGGATTAATTTGTGATTATATTGAGAAAAAGAAAATAGAAAGGGGGTAAGAAGAGAATGACGGTTACAAAGTCGAATTAAACTAAGACGAAAAAGGCGTTCACGTAAAACCGTAAAAACCTACAAATTAAAAAATTAAACCTAAAATTAATTAAAAGCTAAAACTAAGTCTAAAATAATATAAATAAGAATAAAAATCCAATAAAAATATTTTAAAACCTTTTATTAATTAAATATTCAATTTCAAATGCTAATTAAAGCCCTAAAATTAAATATAATTAACAAAATGTCCAAAATATTATTTTATTGAACTAATAAGTTACTTATATTATTTAAAGGCTAAAAAGTATTTTTCCTAAATTTTAAAAACTATTTTTCTATTTTTAGAACACTAAAAACTATTTTTAAACCAAAATAATCATAAAAATAATTAAATAATGCCAAAAATAATTTGTCAATTTTAAAAATCCTAATTTACTCTGATGAACAGTAGAAAAATGAAAAAGTTTGAAAAATATTAATTTTTTCACTAAAAGACAAAACTGATTAATAATTAAACCCTAATTAAACTAATTTAATTCTAAAAAATAAATAAAAAGGTGAACAGTAAAAACTTTTTATACTAAAAATCTTAAAATGTTTTTCTAAGTCTAATAAAATTTTTGAAACTGAAAAATAACCATTTTTGTCACTAAAAGACAAAAATCAGAAATTAAAAAGTATTTAAAAATGCAATTTAACCTTAAAAATAGCAATTGAACAGTAAATTAAAAACTAATTAAGCAGAAAAATCAGAAATAAAATTAGAAAAATATAGAAACTAATTTGAAACCCTAATTCTTGTTTTTAGGCACTAAAGACAAAAAAACCTTATATACTGAAAGTGACATGTGCTTTGGTTTTGTCTGGTAGTGAAGCAGTACTAACCAATATACTAGCAGGGGTAACTTTTTTCCCACTGCTAGTGTAAAAATATGGTCAGTTGACCAATGAGCTTAGGAAAGCTCTTGCTTGGATTTCTTTGGACAATGGGGCACTCCCACAACTAGTTGGGTTGTAGGAAGTCAATAGCAACACAAAAAACACAAGTCACTTACACAAAATTCACACAAAAGGGTCAAGAAAGGTGACTGATTAAGCTTATGCAGGTCTGGTGAATAGTTGCTGATTCAAAGTGCACAAGAGTGGATTTTAAGACCTTAAATCTTGCATACAATCCAACTGAATAACCTAAAAGCTATACACAATCCTTAAATGACCTAATATCAAGCAGCTTATCAAATTGGATGATCAAATCACTTCAAAAACAGGCAGAAAAGGGCACTTAATGTGTTAAGCTACTTTTCTCAATTTTTAACATGCAATTTTGATTTAAACTTCACCAAACTGAAAACCAATTACATACACTACCTACTAACAACCTAATGAGTGATTCAAACAAGTTTCAAGCCAAATATCTTGTCACAAATCTTAGCTAAACCCGTATCCAAACACTCCTTTAACTTTCTGAAAATGATTTTTAACAAAACAAATCTTAACAAAACTCAACCAAACTGATTTAAAACTAATCTAGCAGGCATAAAACATCAAAACAAACAAGCACCAACAGAATCAATGAACATATAACAACTTTCTCACAAAGATCACAAAATCACACAATTTTGACAACAAGGGGTCAAGAACAATTTTACCTAGAGGGTCCTACATCCAGGCCCCTCAATGGCTGCTTTGCCATCTCCTTTCAGGCTCGGGCCTGAGCTGATCCTTTTTGGATGTTTAAAATGAACAAGGTGAGGACTGCAACAGTCCCAAGCACACCTTCTTTCTGAAAATGGTTATGACTTGTAATCCTGCCAGGCAAGAAAACAAGAGCAAGTGTGACTTGGTGTAAGAGCTTACAAGCTATAAGTTTGACTTATTAAGCAAGTCATCTTATAGCTTAAGCTTAAGGAATTCATAAAAAAACCTTTTGAAACTGAAATTTCCTCAAATCTTTTGAGACTGAAATTCTAAAACCTTGGAATAAATGGAACTCAGATTTCTTTAAATTAAATACCAACTTTTAAAAAGATGAAAAGGAATTATATTTCAACAAAATACCAACTTTCATTCATTAAAAAGGAATTACAATAAAAGTTAAGAAAATCTGGAACAAAACATATGGGACACATACGTCCCATATTTATACAATAGAAAGAAGATTCTAGATAACTAAAACCCTAGCTAAGTAAATTTCCATCCTTGCCCTTGATTGTTGACTGAAAAATGGTCAAATGGTTCATGTGATCTCTGAAAATGGAATCTTGAAGTGGCCAGCTGTTGGTATTTAATCTTGAAAGTTTATTTGCACTTGGGGACCAAGAAAATCAATCCATCCATTGGTTTTGTCTGGTATTGGGGTTTGGGGAAAGTGACGGGTGCAAGGGAGGGCCCTACCCAACACATGGGTGTGTTAGGTTCACGTTTCTTGTGTGGGATGGGATGAGGATGAGGGTAATTAGGAATCTGGAGAAGCTTAACAAAAACCCCTTTGATATGATCTTAATTCAACCTGGGTTTTGTTTAGGGTTTATAGGGGATTAGGAGGTTGGTTAATCTGATTTGGGGATTAAACATTTTAAATAAATGTTTTGGTGGGAAATTATAAACTGATTAATATAATCAGTTTAAGCCATGAGTGGGGTGTGACTGGGATGGGGGTGATGAGGTGGTGGATTGTTAGTGGTGGAGTGGGGTGACGTGTGGGATTGATTGGTTGGGGTGGGTTTGTGTGTCTGGCAATTTTAGTCCCCAATGTTTCTTCACTCTTTCACTTTGTATAAAACAGCAAACAATCCCATTTTCTTTGTAAACAAGTTTGGGCAACTTGTCAATTCTGGCACAGCAACTTTGCATACGTGTATCAAGGACTTCTTTTGTAATTATGGCATTCTTCAAGGGCTACACTTGTACATACTTGATATTTTAGGGACCCACAAGTAATTTTGAGGATTTACAGGGGTATAAAATGACAAGTCTTCTAAAATTGATTCTTGTGATCTTTTTGTCATTTCCTCAATATCCGTACCTAAAATACACAAGCAACAAACACGAGCATATATTTGGCAGTTTTAATGATATTTAATGCATTTTAAGCCCGATTTGGACGACGAGACTATGTATAAAAGCAGTCTCATCACTCCCCCATACTAAACCATTGCCGTGCCCTCACGCAATGCTAGATTAAGTATCGTAGCATCTCCAAAATTCATTTTTATTCACTTCATTGAATGATAAACTAGCTACACTACTACTATTACTACTACTTGCGTTTTAGACATAATGTACGATTTTCATCGCAAAATGGGACGTTTAGGTTCATAGAATAAGAACACGTGAATGCTTCGTTAGAAATAATTTCATCGTCCTCGATTTTCACCCCAACTCCATGCCAAGCGTGCAACGAGATCATTGTCATTATAAGTTAGTAATGCTAACACTACTCATATGCCCTAATCACGTACTTATCCTCCCATTATTCCTAAGTTGTATCTCTTATATTTTATTATGTCTTGAATGTTTCACGAGGATACATTGTTTCACTTATGCGATAATAGAGATTTAGGTCTAAAAATAGAGTCCTAACGGTGTAACTAACACCATCAAATCAATAACCCCTCCTAATAGACAACGATGTCAAAAAATTAAGTTGACAACAAGAATCGATAAACACGGTTTTATAACGGTTTTGAACATGAGACTTATTACCAAGACTTTTATACGCCCCCTAACGGAAGGGCCTTATTATCTTTGGTTTACCTCCATCTTTTATTCAACTTCGCCATGAAGCTTTTATTATGACTTCGGTCTTGCCTTGCCTTTTATTATCCGCCTCATCGGTGGTTTTATTAGCCAAAGACGTATATCCTCACGCTAAGGCGAATTTTGGATCTTTAAAGTTTCGAAGATTAAGGCTTGATTCACTTCCAATTTTGCATAGATTTTTCGGCCTTGTGGGGCTTCAAATTGTTTGCTTGATTTAGGTGAGCACTTAAAATCTTATTATTGGGTGAAGCTTTTGATTATTCGGGTGCAAATACTTCAAAACCGTGACGCTGGCGATACCTTAATGTCTTCCCAATTTAATTACACGGAAGCTACTAGAAAAGACTAGAAACCCAACAATCCTAACTAAACCGCTAAGTCAATATTTATTAAGCAAAAAATATTTACAAGCGAAGGGAGAATAAGCAAACAACGAGAACACATGAGTTTTTGAAAGAATACGAGTACTCTACGTTTAGCATAGTAACTTATAATTAACTCTATCATTTCTCGTCCTCATTTAAGAGACTTAGCCTAATGTGTAGTTAAGGAATCAAAGCTAAGTGCTCAACACGCACGGTCGAGTCAAAAATTACTCTTATTCTCGCCATCGGAAAACCTACATTCGTGTCTTCAAACACTTATAAAACATGAGAAAAAATTTAAAATTTGGCCATTTTTAGCCTTATTTTGCAACAAAACGATAAACAAAAAGATAAACTTTGAAAAGCGTGAAGTTTTAGCAAGGCAAGTATCTATTCACCCCCCCATACTAAAGTTAAACATTGTCCTCAATGTTTCGAGTCTAGGGGTGCAAACACCCCCATACTAGAGACGTAGTCGAATGCCTAATCTAGCATGGAAAGGGTGTAACCAATAAATTAATAGCCGTTTATGAAGTGTACTATAAACCTAAGGTTAGAACATCAAAGGATATATCATTTGGATATTGAGAAAGTCTTCAAATCGAACGATCGAGTGCTCCCATAAAACGAAAACGAGAGGCTTAAATCGTAAAGATCATGATCTAAAAACCACAATGCACAAACAACCACGGAACAAAGGTTGGAAGGGCACAAATCCCCTCACATTAAACTAATTAGAAAGCAATAATATGTACATGGATAAGCATGGGTCTCCAACATGAGGCACCTTGTTTTTGATAACCGAGTCAAAAGCTCGACTCGAATCCCCATAAATGTGATCATTTAGGGATTATCATGGTTTGATCATTTTTGGTGGGGCTTACATGATAAACAAGGCCCAAAAACAACCGGTATTAAGGACTAAGTCCTTTGGTGGTGCAAAATACCGGGATCGAAGATGCCGTTCTCGTTTTCATTGGAAAAACAAATCAACGCCACTTCATCGTGTGCCAACACAAACCCAAAGGGTTTCAAGAAAATAGATGAGAAGAAATAGAAGGGTGGGACAATGGGTAAGTCATAAAAACATTGAGCTACTCGAGGTAGACTTGCACCAATCAAATAGAAAGATTTTCCATTTATTGCATCGGTGGAAGACCGAGATTTCCCTTTATAAGCAATTCCGGGATCAAATATCTCGTCCTCGGTGGAGAAAGAGGAGGGAACATAAGGGGCTTCCCCTATACTAAGTCCACACAAAGCATCGTCAAAAGGAGAAGACGAGCTTGTAGTTCTCAATACACGTGGTGTTGACGGAGTTAGAATTGTAGAAAAATCTTTTAAAACCACTTTAAAATCTTTCCCTTTTTCATCTTTTAAACTCTCCTTATGAAAACCCGATTTAATTATGTCAAAAATATTTGGTGTTTCTAAAGCAATGTTAGTCACACTAAAAATTCTCACATTTGAAAACCGTTTTGGTAAAGGTGGTGGTAAGTTTTCAAAACGTTTTTTGATAAAGAAAACTCCCCCATCGGGATCAACACATTCATCATCCGAAGAATCATTCGTGATTGGAATCGTAGGCTTAACACTCTTAACATCCACCGGCGGAGGGGACGGAAAATCGTTTTTATCATCAACTCCTAAAACTCTTTTTGAAATCTTTTTGCAAATGTTTTTTATGGGATTGACATTGTACAAAGACGTGATAGAATACACATGAGAAAGTGTGGAGTTTTGAGTTGCATTTATGACGAGTTCTTCCTCATTGAAACGAAGAGTGATTTTCCTAGCAAGCACATCGATAAGTGCTCTCGAGGTATCCAAAAACGATCGACCTAAAATTAGAGGAACTTTAGGATCGATGGGAATGTCAACAACAATAAAGTCTACGGGATAGTAGAACTTTCCAACTTTCACGAAGACGTCCTCGGCTACTCCACAAGCTAGAATCGTAGAATGATCGGCCATCTCGATTGACATTCTTGAAGGAGTGAGATTGGGAAGATTGAGCGACTTCAAAATCTCAAGAGGCATCAAATTAATACTAGCACCAAGATCGGCCAAGGCGTAGCATTCCTCCATATCCTGTATAGCACATGGGATTAAAAACTTGCCGGGATCACCGATGTAACACCAGTGAAAGTGCCGTATGACGCTAAGTTATTGTCTCAAGAGTTGTTCAGTATGAGCATCTCTCTTAAGTCGCGACTCACTTGAGGATGTGACATCCCGAGCCCAACGTTATTTATTTAATCCTATTTTACGAATATTTTTGAAATTTTTAAGAAATTTCGTTTGCTATATATTTGACGGTTTAAGTTGAAACCAACGTTTACGGTCGTAATTTAACGTTTGACGATTTAAGAAGAACCGATAACGACTACGATACCGACGGATGCCCAAACTTACATTTTATTATCGATTGATCGATATTTGAATTTTTCGAGATTTTATTTTTATTACGTGTTAAGTCGAGTCGGAACCATGTGTATATTCGTTTTGTGTGCGTTTGAACCATTTAAAAGTATTTTCAAGTGTTCGGGGCGAAACCCGACTCCCGTAAAATTTTAAAATCGACTACTAGTCATAATCCCGCTCTTTAAATAATTGTTTTATGTTGAGGCCAAAAGATAGCTAGTTTGGCAAGAATTACCCTCCCATTTTTACAAAAAGGGGGCAAGTAAACACACACTATCATTTCACTTTCAAAAATTTAGGGTTTCCCCTCTCCCCTCTCCTTTAGCCGCCGGCCACCACCAAGCCACCACCACACCACCATTTTTTTAGGTTTTTGACAAATCTAATCAAAGACCCACTTTCCTTTCATCATTGTAAGTGTTTTAATCCACTCATAACATACATGCATCCATTTAATTTTTCTAAAAATTTAAGGTTTTTCAAAAATGTGTTTTGATGTAATTAAATCATTAATTCGTTTAATTGGTGATTGGGTAATGATAGATAATTAATTAAACAAGATGGGGTTTATGATTTTTGGTGTTATACAGCCCCAAAAGCCACGAAAATATTGGGGGTTTGAGTGTTCTTGGGTGTTTGATCTTAAATAAGATGGGTATGTATTCATATTCATGTTTTTATCATTTTTAAATTGTTTAATTTAATTGCATGTTGGATTTATGAAATGGATTTTTGATTAAGATGTTCATACAAGTGATTAAGGGTAATTAGGTTGTGTTATATTGATTAATTGATGTTAGAATAGGTCTAGGAATCATTGGTTGTGATTGGAATGATGATTTGTTATGATTTTGAAAGAGTCATTTTAAGTCAGAAACTTTAACGCTGTTTTTCATACAGTAGCTTTTGGTTAAGTGTTGGGATGATAGGATATTGTGGTAGAGCTTCTTTTTAGCTTCGATTTTGTATAAGGTAGAGCCTCTAACTCAAAACGAGTCAAAAGTTATGATATTTTAAAGTTTGAGGCGTACCGGGTGATGAAAATCACAAGGTACGGGTTTTTGTCAAAATATAGGTCGAATGTCTAGGATTGTAACTAGAGTTCTAAAAATGTTTGGAAGTTGTTCTCAGGCCCTAAACTTAGCATTTTGAGTCTATTTTCATATTCAAGAGTCGGATTTTCAAATGGCATTGGTTAAGATGGTCAAAATGATCTTACGAGTCGAGTGTGCAAAACTGTCCGAATTTTGTACTTCAAAGATGTGTCGGGCAGAAGGTCTTAGGAGTGAAAACTTTTTGTGAAATTTGGTATGGGGTTTCTACAGATTATAAGTGATTTTTACAAATTTTCTCAGATTTTTATGGGTGGTCTAAGTGGGGTAAAACAGCCCGTACATTCGGTATGTACCGGCAAAATTGTAAAAGGAGTAATAGTTCTAATAAAGTATAAAAATTGGACGTGTCTAGTAAATATCACTTGTATGGATTTTTGGCGTGAGTTTATATGAACCTTGAGTGTTCTTAATTATGTACATACAGTACTTGGAGGTACTTGAGTGTGTTGATTCATTACGTGTTTATTCGTTAGGTGTTGTATTTGATTTCCCGGGGCATCCTCATCGTCGGTGATCGATTTCGTTTACGCCGTAGTACTAATACTACCACTACTACCTAAGGTGAGTCTATAGCCTCGCTCTTTACTTATTTCAAATGATTTTACCCGCGAGGGGGATACATGCTAATTTAAATGAAAATGAACATAAGTCATGAATGATTGTTGGACCCGAATGTTGCCTAGAAATTGTGTTGAGTACCTAGTTGAAAAAGTCCCTAAATTCATGAACTATTAACTATTGTTTAGTCCTAGCGTGGATTAGAAATAGCCGCTTATACAAAGTGATAGTACTATGGGGTTGACTACCCTATCCGAGACGAGGGCTAGTACGTTGATACCCCCTGCGGACGGATAATTTGTGATAAGAGATAAGGTATAATTGCAACTGATGCCTTATTAGGGGCCTTGGTTTCATCTGAATCACGCCGGTAATTATTACGCGGGTGATTGAGTTAACGGTTTAGTGTCATGAGCTTAAACACAATGGTCATATCCTTGAATAATAGATTGTATGGACACAATGCTATTGAATGATCATGATTGGTTTTTTTTACACTTATGTTCAACTGATGATTTGATAAACCTATAGATTCGCTCAACCTTTGTGTTGACGATTTTAAGCATGTGTTTCAGGTAATCAAGGTTGATAGCAGTGGAGCATGCGAGGATGGAAGTTGTTGTGGCTTGGCGGTCTACTTTGTTTTTCCTCTCTTTTAGCACTTAAATACTTTATATTATGTCCTGTGGACGAAAATTGTATTTTGGGTTGAGATTCAGTGGGGACCAAAACGCAAACTCTGTTTTATATTATTTTTGGGGTTTGGAAAACAGTAGACTTTGTTGTTTTAATCAATCTTTAATTTATGTTTAAATTTCTATGCCTCTTTGAGTCGTTCGAAATAGCTTGTGTGTGATGATAACTGTATAGCACCCAAATGTTGTAGTTCTGCTGCGCATAGCATTTGGTGGGGGTGTTATAGATTGGTAATCAGAGCCATGAGTTATAAAGAACTAGGTCATTTTGAAAAATCCTAAACTATAACTTTTGGTGTCGTAAGAAATTGTCCAAGCACACAACTATCCTGCATGGCTCCGGTAAGAATTCTTTAGCATTGCTTTATATTTTAGATGTATCCCTCAAAATTGATATGAATTCCTTAGTATTTAGTAAGTAAATACTTTGATATATATTGAGATATATTGTTGTGTACGTTGAGTACTTATCATCGTAATTTGCAAATTTTTGCAAGATTATCTTATATGTTGCATGTATTTGGCATAACGGGCTACATTGCATTACATGGCAACACTGCGTTGTAATCCTACGTGTATGTAGGAATGATTGTATGTATAAGTATGTATATACTATGGTATTTAAAGGCATTGCACGCGGAGCAATGGTCCTTGCGTGATTATTGTACATTTAAAATGCGGTTTTGTTGAGACTTCGGCCTTACCGCTAATTATCAATCTTGATAATTAATTATTGTTCGAATAACCCGGTGTGAACCTATTTTGATACCCTAGATACGTAAATAGCGCCTCGTAACATATTATATATTGACTAGATCGATCTCGATTGTCGTTATCGCACCATTATGTGTCATTTTTGGGACACCTTCTTTTTGGATCGTAAATTACTAACGTACTATTTTATTTCCTTTATTCCTTATGGGTTTGATATATTAGTTCACGTAACTATAACATAACCGAAGTATAATCAACGATGCGTACATTGTGGCGGCGAATCATGTGTGTATATTATGAAACGTGGTTGAGGCATGTTGCCATTTAATCATTGTTTATTATTCTACTTAAATTTAAAGATGTGTTTTAAAATTTGACTAGCGTTGTGATCAATCGCGATAACTTAGAATTTGGTTGGTTTGTGTTAATTTTGTGGTGTACGATTTCGAGACTCATCCGAGGCCGATAACAACACTTAGTTGACATACGTATTCTCGCTTCGTTTATTTCATTTTTGTTCGTGTTGTCTTATTATTTTAAATTTGATAGTATATATGACGAGGTCCGGCATTTGTGTGAGTTAAGTAAGCATAAAACTTTGTTGATCGAATGATTTAAACATAAAGTGTTTTACATATTTAATACTTGGCGGATGAAACTTTTGGATAAAAATGACGTATGATGTGTCTTGTAACAAGTAAAACTCTTATAGAGAGTAAAGTGGCAATGTGAAATTATTTTCCTTCAACCTTGGTTGGTAAATTGTAATAAGTAATCTATATTACTCGTAAAAAAATCCTTGATTTCATACATTAATAATTTGATACTAGAAGCTAGTGATGGATTTGTTAATAATTTGTTTAATATAATTTGAAAAAGGAGTTTATAATAAAATTTACGATACGAATATTGAGTATAGACGGCTTGAGGTTTGGTGTGAATTAATTATGGGTCAATGTAGCAAACTTTTGGCGTATTTGGTAATGTAAAACATGAGTAGAAGATGTGGTCATGTATTTTGGGCTAGAGACTTTGTAAAAAAAAAAAAATAAATAAATAAATAAATTTGGTTTTATTTTAAACATAAGGTCATGTTATATGCATTGGTATAAACTAGAACTCGTCACTCGTTGTAGTAAATAAACTGGGATAAAACCGGAATATACACTTTAAGTATGAAATTATACTGCTTGAAATAAATTTTTAAACTTGATGGAACGTCGTTGGAAATCTTTTGTTTATTTAATTGTCGTTATAGAGAATCACTATGCATAATTTCATGATGCTTGTTTAAAATCGTTTGAAAATGGGCTAATGATTAAAAGTTGAATTTTATATATCTATGAATTATTGAAATAAGCATCTTAATTCATTATTATATTATTATTATTTTTGAGATTCAAGTCTCGACTAAAATCAGTAAATTATCCGGGATGATGCTACGTGAAACCTCTTTATCATTTGAGTCGAAGTGCGCGAATGTGATTTAACAAACTCGTTTTAAGGAAGACTTATGTATAAAAAAAAAAGTTAAAGGTTGCTTTTTAAGAGTTAATTGGACTAGGTTGAGTTATTTTGGATATTTGTATGTATGTGATAAGGTAAGCCGTAATAATGAAAACGTAAAACTTGGAAAATTCTTACTGTATACGTTTTGGTACTTAAGATATGAACATTAATGAGGTTTTGACACAAGTATGGAGATTTTCAAACCTAATGATTTGTCAATTATGATAACCGAGTCACCGCATCTACTAATGTTAATAATTTCCGAGAGATTGAAATTTTTCCAGAAATGAAAGCGTTGCAAAGATTGGAAAATGAAAGGTATAAATTCTTTAATGTTGTAACACAAATTAAAAATGTGTAAATGTTTGGTTTTACAATGTACAAGGTAACACTAATTATTATACGCAACTGGATTATACAACACACGCCTACTTGTATATTATTTAATAAAGATGTATATATAATGTTTTGAGTCACGATGGTTCGATCGTCCGACATCCCTTCTTTGATTTTGTGAGTCTGTATCTAAACATGAGTCGTCATGTGATTGTTCATTTTAATATTGTCTATGGTATGAAACCATTATTATTATATTTATTTTTGTGTCGCTACTTCGCTAGTACTTGATGATGAGGGTATGTCACCCGGTGTATTTTTGTCCCCTTCATGGACCCCGTAATTTTTCTCCTTTCGGTTAATGGAACCAAAAATTATGTATTTACTTGAATGATGCTATAAATCTTCATTAAATTGGCTATTTATTTATATTGAACAAAAGAGAGGAGGCGAAGCCGCTTTACCAAATTGTAGAGGTGAAAGAACTCGATCTTCCTGGTGAAATTGTTTATATTTAACCAAGTGATTATTCTTCTCTCCCCGTATACACTTCGTGGAATGTGTGCGCAACTCGAGACGATGGGAATTATGATCGTTGTTTTATTTTTTTATTTTTTCTGACGCTTGTGTTGTTATTCGATTTTTACTCCATGTATTCGTAGATCGCTGTCGTTATCCTGAGACTTTTGTCATATATTCGAAGTATTTTCATTTCTAATGTAGTTAATTTCTGTTGGCAAATATATTGCTCGTCTACCTTGTTCGAACTCATTGATTTTTTATTTTATTACTTGTTGTGCTTGCAATGATCTTTAATCTTGAACCACCTTACTGTTATTTTGTGAATAGTCTATTTTGATAATATGTGTGAGTGTGAAATGTTTCGTTTAACCAAATGTAAATGGTGTCGATTTATTTATTTAATTATTTATTTATTCTCCTCATAAAAAGGCAAAGCAAAGGTATGTCTTCAAAATGGAAGAAAAATGTTTAATGTGTTTCTTGAAACGATGGTAGCTATATTGTCCTATTTCAAATTTCATTTCAAATGATTTAATTATTTTGAATATTTGGTCGAAAACTTCCGTAGTCATATTTGGTATGTAATAATAAGGTTTGTGTCGTCACTCGATCCTCAATTATGCACAGCTTAGCTAACTATGCATAATTCGGGAAGAGTCCTGTTTTGTTAATTGTCGTTGCTTGGTCCTCAAGTATGCATGATCTAGCTAATTATGCATAGTTTAGGAAGGGCACTGATGTCAAACAAATTGGTCATCTTGAAACTTGTAGTGTCTTGATAAATGTTTGGATGAGAACGTTTTAAAAATGGTGGTTCCTTATACAAGTAATCGTATTCTCTTTGATTCCTATAGAAAAATTTTGAATTTTCTTGTGTTTCCTTGAAATCTTTTCTTTCATTTTGTGTTGACTTGGTAAGTCACCATGACCGAGTAATTTTGGAAAAATGTTTTTATGTGTTGTGTGTAACGTGCGAATTTTATCGGAATCACGAGGGTGTTGATGAAATACCAAAGGGGCTCGTATCGACACTGAGAAGAGTTTTTTTAACAAAAATAGAAGACTGCCAAAGTAGAGGAAATCCGAGTTCGAATAACTCTGAGGGAAATGACGAAGACTTCTCCTACATCGAATGTATCGTACTTTAATTGCTTCTTTTTTTGTTCTTTTGATATGTTTAACGATACGTGATAAATTGTTGAAGTTTACCAACTGTGCATCAGTAATTGGAGGACCATTCCAATTGTCGTCTTCGTTTATTTAAGTGAGGAATCCTCTTTGCTTGACTCAACCATCCTTGATTATCGATGGTTAAATGATAGATATCCATAGTTGATGTTTTTTGTGGTAAACCCTTGCCTTTTATTTAATTATGTTGTATGTGATTTAGCCGAGTGATCGAAAGTTGTGAGAACTTGAGACGACATTGTCCAATGAAGTCCGATCATGGAGAACACGCGCCATGTAATGTATTTCTTTTATATCTAACTGTGAACGGTGATGCTTATTGAGATTTTGACCACGTTTGGGACAGAAGTGAGATGGTGTTCTTGTAATATCTTTTGGGTATGGATCCGTGTGTGAGCACCCTATGATGACATATGTATGTATTTTATTTCTTTTTGGGTATACATCCTTAGCTAGCAAGCTTATGAACTTTCTTTAACTTTCAATTTTCTTTTGACTGGACTCATCCGAGAATCATGTCAAATATTCTTATTTTATCATGGCTTGGCTGATTAGCAAGCATGAGTTAACTTGATTGAACTGATTGATTCGGCATGGTTTGGCTATTTCGCAAACATGTCATGATACGGCTTTATGTGCTTCATAATGGCTTTTGTGTTTGATTGGATTGTGATGTTTTCGAGAGAGTTATGTATACGTCGGATGATTACCGTATCGATGAATTCGTTTTTGACGAACTAGGGTTGTATGTACGTAATATTGCGATAAGGTGATTTTGTACGGCTAAAGTATAAATTACTTCGTCTTTTATATTTTGAACGTTTTTTTCGATGGGGTTATGTGCGACCCGTGCGATTTTCTTTATGATTAATTGTTTTTATGAGACGATGAACTAAGTAAAAGGACGATTCGAAAGTTGGAAAACGAACTCCGAACATGTGTGATTGATTTTGATAGTTGTTGAGAGCGACACATGCCGTTGGTAGTATCTTTGTACCACGACTTTTACCTTGATTAGCTTTGAAGCTGCGACATTTGAAGAATTATGTTGATGAAAATATAGATCGCGAGTTGGATGAAATGAAGTAGGAAAAAGTCAGTTGAATGGACCTGAAATGATTTGAGAGACTCCGGAAGAGATGGTGTAGATTGAGAATCACTTGTTGACCGCGAGAAGCTGTGAGAAGAGACGTGTCAATAACCGAAGGAAGGATTTGAGAAATTGAAGTGGAGATCAAGGATCGAGATGTTAAGAGATTGAAGCAAGGTATAATACTCACGGTGAAGGTGTGATGGAACCCGAAACGTGAACCGAAGTTCAGAACAGAACATGAAGACCTCTTTAGGAAGAAGTACCTTTATCTTCCTAGTAGTACAAAATGCGAGTATAAGAACCGGAGAGCGCCGGGACGTCGCTCCCTTAAGGGGGGAAGGATGTAACACCAGTGAAAGTGCCGTATGACGCTAAGTTATTGTCTCAAGAGTTATTCAGTATGAGCATCTCTCTTAAGTCGCGACTCACTTGAGGATGTGACATCCCGAGCCCAACGTTATTTATTTAATCCTATTTTACGAATATTTTTGAAATTTTTAAGAAATTTCGTTTGCTATATATTTGACGCTTTAAGTTGAAACCAACGTTTACGGTCGTAATTTAACGTTTGACGATTTAAGAAGAACCGATAACGACTACGATACCGACGGATGCCCAAAACTTACATTTTATTATCGAATGATCGATATTTGAATTTTTCGATATTTTATTTTTATTACGTGTTAAGTCGAGTCGGAACCATGTGTATATTCGTTTTGTGTGCGTTTGAACCATTTAAAAGTATTTTCAAGTGTTCGGGGCGAAACCCGACTCCCGTAAAATTTTAAAATCGACTACTAGTCATAATCCCGCTCTTTAAATAATTGTTTTATGTTGAGGCCAAAAGATAGCTAGTTTGGCAAGAATTACCCTCCCATTTTTACAAAAAGGGGGCAAGTAAACACACACTATCATTTAACTTTCAAAAATTTAGGGTTTCCCCTCTCCCCTCTCCTTTAGCCGCCGGCCACCACCAAGCCGCCACCACACCACCATTTTTTTTAGGTTTTTGACAAATCTAATCAAAGACCCACTTTCCTTTCATCATTATAAGTGTTTTAATCCACTCATAACATACATGCATCCATTTAATTTTTCTAAAAATTTAAGGTTTTTCAAAAATGTGTTTTGATGTAATTAAATCATTAATTCGTTTAATTGGTGATTGGGTAATGATAGATAATTAATTAAACAAGATGGGGTTTATGATTTTTAGTGTTATACAGCCCCAAAAGCCACGAAAATATTGGGGGTTTGGGTGTTCTTGGGTGTTTGATCTTAAATAAGATGGGTATGTATTCATATTCATGTTTTTATCATTTTTAAATTGTTTAATTTAATTGCATGTTGGATTTATGAAATGGGTTTTTGATTAAGATGTTCATACAAGTGATTAAGGGTAATTAGGTTGTGTTAGATTGATTAATTGATGTTAGAATAGGTCTAGGAATCATTGGTTGTGATTGGAATGATGATTTGTTATGATTTTGAAAGAGTCATTTTAGGTCAGAAACTTTAAGGCCGTTTTTCATACAGTAGCTTTTGGTTAAGTGTTGGGATGATAGGATATTGTGGTAGAGCTTCTTTTTAGCTCCGATTCGGTATATGGTAGAGCCTCTAACTCAAAACGAGTCAAAAGTTATGATATTTTAAAGTTTGAGGCGTACCGGGTGATGAAAATCACAAGGTACGGGTTTTTGTCAAAATATAGGTCGAATGTCTAGGATTGTAACTAGAGTTCTAAAAATGTTTGTAAGTTGTTCTCAGGCCCTAAACTTAGCATTTTGAGTCTATTTTCATATTCAAGAGTCGGATTTTCAAATGGCATTGGTTAAGATGGTCAAAATGATCTTACGAGTCGAGTGTGCAAAACTGTCCGAATTTTGTACTTCAAAGATGTGTCGGGCAGAAGGTCTTAGGAGTGAAAACTTTTTGTGAAATTTGGTATGGGGTTTCTACAGATTATAAGTGGTTTTTACAAATTTTCTCAGATTTTTAGGGGTGGTCTAAGTGGGGTAAAACAGCCCGTACATTCGGTATGTAACGGCAGAATTGTAAAAGGAGTAATAGTTCTAATAAAGTATAAAAATTGGACGTGTCTAGTAAATATCACTTGTATGGATTTTTGGCGTGAGTTTATATGAACCTTGAGTGTTCTTAATTATGTACATACAGTACTTGGAGGTACTTGAGTGTGTTGATTCATTACGTGTTTATTCGTTAGGTGTTGTATTTGATTTCCCGGGGCATCCTCATCGTCGGTGATCGATTTCGTTTACGCCGTAGTACTAATACTACCACTACTACCTAAGGTGAGTCTATAGCCTCGCTCTTTACTTATTTCAAATGATTTTACCCGCGAGGGGGATACATGCTAATTTAAATGAAAATGAACATAAGTCATGAATGATTGTTGGACCCGAATGTTGCCTAGAAATTGTGTTGAGTACCTAGTTGCAAAAGTCCCTAAATTCATGAACTATTAACTATTGTTTAGTCCTAGCGTGGATTAGAAATAGCCGCTTATACAAAGTGATAGTACTATGGGGTTGACTACCTTATCCGAGACGAGGGCTAGTACGTTGATACCCCCTGCGGACGGATAATTTGTGATAAGAGATAAGGTATAATTGCAACTGATGCCTTATTAGGGGCCTTGGTTTCATCTGAATCACGCCGGTAATTATTACACGGGTGATTGAGTTAACGGTTTAGTGTCATGAGCTTAAACACAATGGTCATATCCTTGAATAATAGATTGTATGGCCACAATGCTATTGAATGATCATGATTGGTTTTTTTTTACACTTATGTTCAACTGATGATTTGATAAACCTATAGATTCGCTCAACCTTTGTGTTGACGATTTTAAGCATGTGTTTCAGGTAATCAAGGTTGATAGCAGTGGAGCATGCGAGGATGGAAGTTGTTGTGGCTTGGCGGTCTACTTTGTTTTTCCTCTCTTTTAGCACTTAAATACTTTATATTATGTCCTGTGAACGAAAATTGTATTTTGGGTTGAGATTCAGTGGGGACGAAAACGCAAACTCTGTTTTATATTATTTTTGGGGTTTGGAAAACAGTAGACTTTGTTGTTTTAATCAATCTTTAATTTATGTTTAAATTTCTATGCCTCTTTGAGTCGTTCGAAATAGCTTGTGTGTGATGATAACTGTATAGCACCCAAATGTTGTAGTTCTGCTGCGCATAGCATTTGGTGGGGGTGTTATAACCGACTTTTTGAGGTATGTGGCTAAGAAAAACCGATGAACAACTAGACGATTTTTGCAATTTCTCTTTGTTATTCAACATACTTTTGTAGTTCGCGGCAAATCGAGGCATCATGACCAAGGCGTCGGCAAAACTTATATTAAAATGCAAGTCAGGAAACATTTTCATAAAAAGTTCAAATTGATAATTATTTCGTTCTTGTGCCTTTCCTTGTCTCGTCTTGAAGGGTAAGGTAAAGGTGGTGTGGGTTGGGGCATAGGCATCGGCCTTGGAATCTCGGGTTCCATGATTGGTATTGGTTCAACCGTAGGTGTGGTTTGAGCGTACTTCGTGGGCTTGGAATTTGCTCCTTTTCGACCACTACCTCGGGTTCTTTCTCTTTTTCCTTCTCCATAGAAGTACTTGGACGAGAAATGGGTTCTTTGAAAGTTTTACCACTACGAGTAGTAATAACCTTCAATTCTCCTTTCGGGTTCACGATGGTATCACTATGAAGACCACCCGAAGAAGAAGGTTTACACATGATAGCTTCAAACATTTTTCCCATTCGGTCTTCAAACTTAGATTGCCTAGCATCCGCTTTTAACAACTCTTGCTTAATCTCATGTTGACCTTGCTCTATTTTTTTGTTGATTTTGTTGGAGTCGTTGAACATTTACTTCCATTTTATTAGCATGAGTCTTAAGTTCATTAGGAAGTTCGTTTTTAAGCTCGTTTTTCAACTCGGATCTTAAGCTAACCATTTCACATTGCATATTATCAAACTTAGCATCGTTTGCCTTAGCATAATTCAAAAATTCTCCTTGGAGATTTTTGGTGTGATCATTTTGAAAACCTTGAGTGGTAGTTTGAAAATCACGGTTTTGGTTTTGGTTTGAAATTTGCCCATTTCCACTTTGATAATTACCCTTGTTGTAGTTACGTTGATTGCCTTGATAATTACCACCTTGGTTGTTGTTTCGATAGTTATTAGCATTTTGATTTGGTGGAGCTTGATTTTGGCGGGAACCTTGACCGTTTTGGTTATAAGTTCCCGTGGCTACATAAGCACTAGAAGTGTTACCATCCGCGGTAATGCACTCGGAAAGATCATGAGCTCCACCACACGACAAACAACTCTTAGCAACCGATTTAACCGAAGCAGAATTTGAAGCTTCTTGATTTTTCCAATGAGTCATAAGATTAGCAAATCTATCAAAAAACCGATTCTCCTCATTTGCTTCATCTTGCAAGGCATTAATGCTACGAGACGATGATGAGCCCATTTTGGCAACACTCGGTGTGTTTCGAGGGCTATAGACCTTAGACCTATTCTCAATTATCACCAAAGCTTCCTCAACCGTTTTACATAAAAAATTACCACCCGCGGCGGCATTTAAATAATCTCTTTCATGATCATTAAGTCCATTGTAAAACGTGTCAATTTGGTGCAAGTCGGAAAAACCGTGATGAGGACATTCATGTAACATCTCCTTAAACCTATTCCAAGCCGTTGAAAAACTTTCATTTGATTCTTGTGAAAACTTTGAAATCTCGTTTTTCAAGTGCGTAGTCTTAGAGGGCGGAAAAAATTGGTTCACGAATTTTGAAAAGAGATCCTTCCACGTCAATATAGAATTGGGTGGCTCTTTCTCTAACCAAATTTTAGCGAGCCCCGCTAAGGAATACAGAAAAAGCATCATCTTAATCGAGTCATTTGAGACATCCTTAAATTTGCAAGTGGCGGTAAGACGATTGAATTAGCGGATATGGTTGTGTGGATTTTCCTTCTCATCACCACGGAATTTGTTGTTTTGGATCATCGACAACAAACCCGTTTTCACCTCAAAATTCTCCGCAAGGATAGCGGGAATCACAATAGCTTCTCCATAACCCTCGGTGGGTGCTTGAAGTAACTCCATCATAGTTCGATTCGCCATGGTTGGTGCTTCTCTTACAATGGGTTCGTCAATAGGAGACTCCTCACTAGAATGATTTGGAGTGGGAGTTTTGTTCTTTCGTTTACGTGCACGTCTTGCTTGATTACGAGTTAGCATAAACGTCACGTACGACGAGGGGACGAGCAAAGAAGATTCTTTTTGGTGTTTTGTATTTTTTCAAATTTTTCTTTTTTGTGGTTTTTGATTGTATTAACCTTTTTGGATTTTGGTGAAATGTATTAAGTAGACACAAATCTACAAATCTCCTCCTTAACCAAATCTCTTGATTAAAGAAGCCTCAAGGAATGAAAACGATCACGTGAAGTGAACGCCTTCGATGACTTTAGAACGTTGGTGGAACACCAAAACGTTCAAGAGGGTTTAATCAAATGAAACCAAGAAAATATATATGATACTTAATAATACTTTGGGCGGCAAAACCATCGATTAGCTCTCAAAATCAAATACGCACAAGCAAGCGGAGGAAAAGAGGCGGCGCGAAGCACTTAAGAGCCTTTTTCCTTTAGGTCGTGAAATACAACCGCCTTATACCTACCTTATAGTTTGTATTTTTCAAAATCGAGCTTCACGAAAGTATTTATCTATTTTTGCCTTTTCTTTGGTTTGAGATTCGAATACAATGATTGGGTAATGACCTCCCAAGTCAAGGTTGTGATTTCTCACGTATTTGGAGTACTTGTGAATTTATTGTTCTACGTATACAATATATTAATAGTATTCACACAAAAAACGAAAAACGATAATACGTATTAGTAGAGTGCTACTAATACAAATACTAATTATGGTTAGTATATAAAAACAACAACTCCAATAAAAACACAACACGCCTCCCCGGCAGTGGCGCCAAAATGATAGTTGCAAATTAGCACTTGTTTAGGAAAACAAGGCAATTAGGGTAAGTATTAACAAGTAGTTTAGGAAAACCACAAGTTATGACCCAATGAAGTGAGTTCGTTCTCGAGGAGGCTAGTGTGTTTTGTGTGTAATGATTTGGATTAATTTGTGATTATATTGAGAAAAAGAAAATAGAAAGGGGGTAAGAAGAGAATGACGGTTACGAAGTCGAATTAAACTAAGACGAAAAAGGCGTTCACGTAAAACCGTAAAAAGCTACAAATTAAAAATTTAAACCTAAAATTAATTAAAAGCTAAAACTAAGTCTGAAATAATATAAATAAGAATAAAAATCCAATAAAAATATTTTAAAACCTTTTATTAATTAAATATTCAATTTCAAATGCTAATTAAAGCCCTAAAATTAACTATAATTAACAAAATGTCCAAAATATTATTTTATTAAACTAATAAGTTACTTATATTATTTAAAGGCTAAAAAGTAGTTTTACAATTTTAAAAACTATTTTTCTATTTTTAAAACACTAAAAACTATTTTTAAACCAAAATAATCATAAAAAATAATTAAATAATGCCAAAAATAATTTGTCAATTTTAAAAATCCTAAATTACTCTGATGAACAGTAGAAAAATGAAAAAGTTTGAAAAATATTAAATTTTTCACTAAAAGACAAAACTGATTAATAATTAAACCCTAATTAAACTAATTTAATTATAAAAATAAATAAAAAGGTGAACAGTAAAAACTTTTTATACTAAAAATCTTAAAATGTTTTTCTAAGTCTAATAAAATTTTTGAAACTGAAAAATAACCATTTTTGTCACTAAAAGACAAAAATCAGAAATTAAAAAGTATTTAAAAATGCAATTTAACCTAAAAAATAGCAAATGAACAGTAAATTAAAAACTAATTAAGCAGAAAAATCAGAAATAAAATTAGAAAAGTATAGAAACTAATTTGAAACCCTAATTCTTGTTTTTAGGCACTAAAGACAAAAAACCTAATTTACTGAAAGTGACATGTGCTTTGGTTTTGTCTGGTAGTGAAGCAGTACTAACCAATATACTAGCAGGGGTAACTTTTTTCCCACTGCTAGTGTAAAAATATGGTCAGTTGACCAATGAGCTTAGGAAAGCTCTTGCTTGGATTTCTTTGGACAATGGGGCACTCCCACAACCAGTTGGGTTGTGGGAAGTCAATAGCAACACAAAAAACACAAGTCACTTACACAAAATTCACACAAAAGGGTCAAGAAAGGTGATTGATTAAGCTTATGCAGGTCTGGTGAATAGTTGCTGATTCAAAGTGCACAAGAGTGGATTTTAAGACCTTAAATCTTGCATACAATCCAACTGAATAACCTAAAAGCTATACACAATCCTTAAATGACCTAATATCAAGCAGCTTATCAAATTTGATGATCAAATCACTTCAAAAACAGGCAGAAAAGGGCACTTAATGTGTTGAGCTACTTTTCTCAATTTTTAACATGCAACTTTGATTTAAACTTCACCAAACTGAAAACCAAATACATACACTACCTACTAACAACCTAATGAGTGATTAAAACAAGTTTCAAGCTAAATATCTTGTCACAAATCTTAGCTAAACCCGTATCCAAACACTCCTTTAACTTTCTGAAAATGATTTTTAACAAAACAAATCTTAACAAAACTCAACCAAACTGATTTAAAACTAATCTAGCAGGCATAAAATATCAAAACAAACAAGCACCAACAGAATCAATGAACATATAACAGCTTTCTCACAAAGATCACAAAATCACACAATTTTGACAACAAGGGTTCAAGAACAATTTTACCTAGAGGGACCTACATCCAGGCCCCTCAATGGCTGCTTTGCCATCTCCTTTCAGGCTCGGGCCTGAGCTGATCCTTTTTGGATGTTTAAAATGAACAAGGTGAGGACTGCAACAGTCCCAAGCACACCTTCTTTCTGAAAATGGTTATGACTTGTAATCCTGCTAGGAAAGAAAACAAGAGCAAGTGTAACTTGGTGTAAGAGCTTACAAGCTATAAGTTTGACTTATTAAGCAAGTCAGCTTATAGCTTAAGCTTAAGGAATTCTTAAAAAAAACCTTTTGAAACTGAAATTTCCTCAAATCTTTTGAGACTGAAATTCTAAAACCTTGGAATAAATGGAACTCAGATTTCTTTAAATTAAATACCAACTTTTAAAAAGATGAAAAGGAATTATATTTCAACAAAATACCAACTTTCATTCATTAAAAAGGAATTACAATAAAAGTTAAGAAAATCTGGAACAAAACATATGGGACACATACGTCCCATATTTATACAATAGAAAGAAGATTCTAGATAACTAAAACCCTAGCTAAGTAAATTTCCATCCTTGCCCTTGATTGTTGACTGAAAATTGGTCAAATGGTTCATGTGATCTCTGAAAATGGAATCTTCAAGTGGCCAGCTGTTGGTATTTAATCTTGAACGTTTATTTGCACTTGGGGACCAAGAAAATCAATCCATCCATTGGTTTTGTCTGGTATTGGGGTTTGGGGAACGTGACGGGTGCAGGGGAGGGCCCTACCCAACACATGGGTGTGTTGGGTTCACGGTTCTTGTGTGGGATAGGATGAGGATGAGGGTAATTAGGAATCTGGAGAAGCTTAACAAAAACCCCTTTGATATGATCTTAATTCGACCTGGGTTTTGTTTAGGGTTTATGGGGGATTAGGAGGTTGGTTAATCTGATTTGGGGATTAAACATTTTAAATAAATGTTTTGGTGGGAAATTATAAACTGATTAATATAATCAGTTTAAGCCGTGAGTGGGGTGTGACTCGGATGGGGGTGATGAGGTGGTGGATTGTGAGTGGTGGAGTGGGGTGACGTGTGGGATTGATTGGTTGGGGTGGGTTTGTGTGTCTGGCAATTTTAGTCCCCAATGTTTCTTCACTCTTTCACTTTGTATAAAACAGCAAACAATCCCATTTCCTTTGTAAACAAGTTTGTGCAACTTGTCAATTCTGGCACAACAACTTTGCATACTTGTATCAAGGACCTCTTTTGTAATTATGGCATTCTTCAAGGGCTACACTTGTACATACTTGATATTTTAGGGACCCACAAGTAATTTTGAGGATTTACAGGGGTATAAAATGACAAGTCTTCTAAAATTGAGGGACCATTCTTGCCAATCTTCAATTCTTCAAGGTCATTTTTGGAAATTCCATACTTGGGTCCGGTTCATTGTGCGGCTTCGTTTCCCGTGTTCGTTTTTGATTGATTCTTGTGATCTTTTTGTCATTTCCTCAATATCCGTACCTAAAATACACAAGCAACAAACACGAGCATATATTTGGCAGTTTTAATGATATTTAATGCATTTTAAGCCCGATTTGGACAATGAGACTATGTATAAAAGCAGTCTCGTCACTCCCCCATACTAAACCATTATCGTGCCCTCACGCAATGCTAGGATAAACTATCGTAGCATCTCCAAAATTCATTTTTATTCACTTTATTGAATGATAAACTAGCTACACTACTACTATTACTACTACTTGCGTTTTAGACATAATGTATGATTTTCATCGAAAAATGGGACGTTTAGGTTCATAGAATAAGAACACGTGAATGCTTCGTTAGAAATAATTTCATCGTCCTCGATTTTTACCCCAACTCCATGCCAAGCGTGCAACGAGATCATTGTCATTATAAGTTAGTAATGCTAACACTACTCATATGCCCTAATCACGTACTTATCCTCCCATTATTCCTAAGTTGTATCTCTTATATTTTATTATGTCTTGAATGTTTCACGAGGATACATTGTTTGACTTATGCGATAATAGAGATTTATGTCTAAAAATAGAGTCCTAACGGTGTAACTAAGACCATCAAATCAATAACCCCTCCTAATAGACAACGATGTCAAAAAATTAAGTTGACAAGAACAATCGATAAACACGGTTTTATAACGGTTTTGAACATGAGACTTATTACCAAGACTTTTATACGCCCCCTAACGGAAGGGCCTTATTATCTTTGGTTTACCTCCATCTTTTATTCAAATTCGCCATGAAGCTTTTATTATGACTTCGGTCTTGCCTTGCCTTTTATTATCCGCCTCATCGGTGGTTTTATTAGCCAAAGACATATATCCTCACGCTAAGGTGAATTTTGGATCTTTAAAGCTTCGAAGATTAAGGCTTGATTCACTTTCAATTTTGCATAGATTTTTCAGCCTTGTGGGGCTTCAAATTGTTTGCTTAATTTAGGTGAGCACTTGAAATCTTATTATTGGGTGAATCTTTTGATTATTCGGGTGCCAATACTTCAAAACCGTGACGCTGGCGATACCTTAATGTCTTCCCAATTTAATTACAGGGAAGCTACTAGAAAAGACTAGAAACCCAACAATCCTAACTAAACCGCTAAGTCAATATTTATTAAGCAAAAAATATTTACAAGCGAAGGGAGAATAAGTAAACAACGAGAACACATGAGTTTTTGAAAGAATACGAGTACTCTACGTTTAGCATAGTAACTTATAGTTAACTCTATCATTTCTCGTCCTCATTTAAGAGACTTAGCCTAATGTGTAGTTAAGGAATCAAAGCTAAGTGCTCAACACGCACGGTCGAGTAAAAAATTACTCTTATTCTCGCCATCGGAAAACCTACATTCGTGTCTTCAAACACTTATAAAACATGAGAAAAAATTTAAAATTTGGCCATTTTTAGCCTTATTTTGCAACAAAACGATAAACAAAAAGATAAACTTTGGAAAGCGTGAAGTTTTAGCAAGGCAAGTATCTATTCACCCCCCATACTAAAGTTAAACATTGTCCTCAATGTTTCGAGTCTAGGGGTGCAAACACCCCCATACTAGAGACGTAGTCGAATGCCTAATCTAGCATGGAAAGGGTGTAACCAATAAATTAATAGCCGTTTATGAAGTGTACTATAAACCTAAGGTTAGAACATCAAAGGATATATCATTTGGATATTGAGAAAGTCTTCAAAGTGAACGATCGAGTGCTCCCATAAAACGAACACGAGAGGCTTAAATCGTGAAGATCATTATCTAAAAACCACAATGCACAAACAACCACGGAACAAAGGTTGGAAGGGTACAAATCCCCTCACATTAAACTAATTAGAAAGCAATAATATGTACATGGATAAGCATGGGTCTCCCCCACGAGGCACCTTGTTTTTGATAACCGAGTCAAAAGCTCGACTCGAATCCCCATAAATGTGATCATTTAGGGATTATCATGGTTTGGTCATTTTTGGTGGGGCTTACATGATAAACAAGGCCCAAAAACAACCGGTATTAAGGACTAAGTCCTTTGGTGGTGCAAAATACCGGGATCGAAGATGGCGTTCTCGTTTTCATTTGAAAAACAAATCAACGCCACTTCATCGTGTGCCAACACAAACCCAAAGGGTTTCAAGAAAATAGATGAGAAGAAATAGAAGGGTGGGACAATGGGTAAGTCATAAAAACATTGAGCTACTCGAGGTAGACTCGCACCAATCAAATAGAAAGATTTTCCATTTATTGCATCGGTGGAAGACCGAGATTTCCCTTTATAAGCAATTCCGGGATCAAATATCTCGTCCTCGGTGGAGAAAGAGGAGGGAACATAAGGGGCTTCCCCCACACTAAGTCCACACAAAGCATCGTCAAAAGGAGAAGACGAGCTTGTAGTTCTCAATACACGTGGTGATGACGGAGTTAGAATTGTAGAAAAATATTTTAAATCCACTTTAAAATCTTTCCCTTTTTCATCTTTTAAACTCTCCTTATGAAAACCCTATTTAATTATGTCAAAAATATTTGGTGTTTCTAAAGCAATGTTAGTCACACTAAAAATTCTCACATTTGAAAATCGTTTTGGTAAAGGTGGTGGTAAGTTTTCAAAACGTTTGTTGATAAAGAAAACTCCCCCATCGGGATCAACACATTCATCATCCGAAGAATCATTCGTGATTGGAATCGTAGGCTTAACACTCTTAACCTCCACCGGCGGAGGGGACGAAAAATCGTTTTTATCATCAACTCCTAAAACTCTTTTTGAAATCTTTTTGCAAATATTTTTTATGGGATTGACATTGTACAAAGACGTGATAGAATACACATGAGAAAGTGTGTAGTTTTGAGTTGCATTTATGACGAGTTCTTCCTCATTGAAACGAAGAGTGATTTTCCTAGCATGCACATCGATAAGTGCTCTCGAGGTATCCAAAAATGATCGACCTAAAATTAGAGGAACTTTAGGATCGATGGGAATGTCAACAACAATAAAGTCTACGGGATAGTAGAACTTTCCAACTTCCACGAAGACGTCCTCGGCTACTCCACAAGCTAGAATCGTAGAATGATCGGCCATCTCGATTGACATTCTTGAAGGAGTGAGATTGGGAAGATTGAGAGACTTAAAAATCTCAAGAGGCATCAAATTAATACTAGCACCAAGATCGGCCAAGGCGTAGAATTCCTCCATATCTTGTATACCACATGGGATTAAAAACTTGCCGGGATCACCGACTTTTTGAGGTATGCGGCTAAGAAAAACCAATGAAAAACTAGACGATTTTTGCAATTTCTCTTTGTTATTCAACATACTTTTGAAGTTCGCGGCAAATCGAGGCATCATGACCAAGGCGTCGGCAAATCTTATATTAAAATGCAAGTCACGAAACATTTTCATAAAAAGTTCAAATTGATAATTATTTCGTTCTTGTGCCTTTCCTTGTCTTGTCTTGAAGGGTAAGGTAAAGGTGGTGTGGGTTGGGGCATAGGCATCGGCCTTGGAATCTCGGGTTCCATGATTGGTATTGGTTCAACCGTAGGTGTGGTTTGAGCGGTACTTCGTGGGCTTGGAATTTGCTTCTTTTCGACCACCACCTCGGGTTCTTTCTCTTTTTCCTTCTCCATAGAAGTACTTGTACGAGAAATGGGTTCTTTGAAAGTTTTACCACTACGAGTAGTAATAACCTTCAATTCTCCTTTCGGGTTCACGATGGTATCACTAGGAAGACCACCCGAAGAAGAAGGTTTACACATGATAGCTTCAAACATTTTTCCCATTCGGTCTTCAAACTTAGATTGCCTAGCAACCGCTTTTAACAACTCTTGCTTAATCTCATGTTGACCTTGCTCCGTTTTTTTGTTGATTTTGTTGGAGTCGTTGAACATTTCCTTCCATTATATTAGCATGAGTCTTAAGTTCATTAGCAAGTTCGTTTTTAAGCTCGTTTTTCAACTCGGATCTTAAGCTAACCATTTCACGTTGCATATTATCAAACTTAGCATCGTTTGCCTTAGCATAATTCAAAAATTCTCCTTGAAGATTTTTGGTGTGATCATTTTGAAAACCTTGAGTAGTAGTTTGCAAATCACGGTTTTGGTTTTGGTTTGAAATTTGCCCATTTCCACTTTGATAATTACCCTTGTTGTAGTTACGTTGATTGCCTTGATAATTACCACCTTGGTTGTTGTTTCGATAGTTATTAGCATTTTGATTTGGTGGAGCATGATTTTGGCGGGAACCTTGACCGTTTTGGTTATAAGTTCCCGTGGCTACATAAGCACTAGAAGTGTTACCATCCACGGCAATGCACTCGGAAAGATCATGAGCTCCACCACACGACAAACAACTCTTAGCAACCGCTTTAACCGAAGCGGAATTTGAAGCTTCTTGATTTTTCCATTGAGTCATAAGATTAGCAAATCTATCAAAAAACCGATTCTCCTCATTTGCTTCATCTTGCAAGGCATTAATGCTACGAGACGATGATGAGCCCATTTTGGCAACACTCGGTGTGTTACGAGGGCTACAGACCTTAGACCTATTCTCAATTATCACCAAAGCTTCCTCAACCATTTTACATAAAAATTACCACCCGCGGCGGGCATTTAAATAATCTCTTTCATGATCATTAATTCCATTGTAAAACGTGTTAATTTGGTGCAAGTCGGAAAAACCGTGATGAGGACATTCATGTAACATCTCCTTAAACCTATTCCAATCCGTTGAAAAACTTTCATTTGATTCTTGTGAAAACTTTGAAATCTCGTTTTTCAAGTGCGTAGTCTTAGAGGGCGGAAAAAATTGGTTCACGAATTTTGAAACGAGATCCTTCCACGTCAATATAGAATTGGGTGGCTCTTTCTCTAACCAAATTTTAGCGAGCCCCGCTAAGGAATACGGAAAAAGCATCATCTTAATCGAGTCATTCGAGACATCCTTAAATTTGCAAGTGGCGGTAAGACGACTGAATTGGCGGATATGGTTGTGTGGATTGTCCTTCTCATCACCACGGAATTTGTTGTTTTGGATCATCGACAACAAACCCGTTTTCACCTCAAAATTCTCCGCAAGGATAGCGGGAATCACAATAGCTTCTCCATAACCCTCGGTGGGTGCTTGAAGTAACTCCATCATAGTTCGATTCGCCATGGTTGGTGCTTCTCTTACAATGGGTTCGTCAATAGGAGACTCCTCACTAGAATGATTTGGAGTGGGAATTTTGTTCTTTCGTTTACGTGCACGTCTTGCTTGATTACGAGTTAGCATAAACGTCACGTACGACGAGGGGACGAGCAAAGAAGATTCTTTTTGGTGTTTTGTATTTTTTCAATTTTTTTTTTGTGGTTTTTGATTGTATTAACCTTTTTGGATTTTGGTGAAATGTATTAAGTAGACACAAATCTACAAATCTCCTCCTTAACCAAATCTCTTGATTAAAGAAGCCTCAAAGAATGAAAACGATCACGTGAAGTGAACGCCTTCGATGACTTTAGAACGTTGGTGGAACACCAAAACGTTCAAGAGGGTTTAATCAAATAGAACCAAGAAAATATATATGATACTTAATAATACTTTGGGCGGCAAAACCCTCGATTAGCTCTCAAAATCAAATACGCACAAGCAAGTGGAGGAAACGAGGCGGCGCGAAGCACTTAAGAGCCTTTTTCCTTTAGGTCGTGAAATACAACCGCCTTATACCCACCTTATAGTTTGTATTTTTCAAAATCGAGATTCACGAAAGTATTTATCTATTTTTGCCTTTTTCTTTGGTTTGAGATTCGAATACAATGATTGGGTAATGACCTCCCAAGTCAAGGTTGTGATTTCTCACGTATTTGGAGTACTCGTGAATTTATTGTTCTACGTATACAATATATTAATAGTATTCACACAAAAACTGAAAACCAATAATACGTATTAGTAGAGTGCTACTAATACAAATACTAATCATGGTTAGTATATAAAAACAACAATTCCAATCAAAACACAACACGCCTCCCCGACAGCGGCGCCAAAATGATAGTTGTAAATTAGCACTTGTTTAGGAAAACAAGGCAATTAGGGTAAGTATTAACGAGTAGTTTAGGAAAACCACAAGTTATGACCCAATGAAGTGAGTTCGTTCTCGAGGAGGCTAGTGTGTTATGTGTGTAATGATTTGGATTAATTTGTGATTATATTGAGAAAAAGAAAATAGAAAGGGGTAAGAAGAGAATGACGGTTACGAAGTCGAATTAAACTAAGACGAAAAAGGCGTTCACGTAAAACCGTAAAAAGGTACAAATTAAAAATTTTAACCTAAAATTAATTAAAAGCTAAAACTAAGTCTAAAGTAATATAAATAAGAATAAAAATCCAATAAAAATATTTTAAAACCTTTTATTAATTAAATATTCAATTTCAAATGCTAATTAAAGCCCTAAAATTAAATATAATTAACAAAATGTCCAAAATATTATTTTATTGAACTAATAAGTTACTTATATTATTTAAAGGCTAAAAAGTATTTTTCCTAAATTTTAAAAACTATTTTTCTATTTTTAAAACACTAAAAACTATTTTTAAACCAAAATAATCATAAAAAATAATTAAATAATGCCAAAAATATTTTGTCAATTTTAAAAATCCTAAATTACTCTGATGAACAGTAAAAAAATGAAAAAGTTTGAAAAATATTAAATTTTTCACTAAAAGACAAAACTGATTAATAATTAAACTAATTTAATTCTAAAAAATAAATAAAAAGGTGAACAGTAAAAACTTTTTATACTAAAAATCTTAAAATGTTTTTCTAAGTCTAATAAAATTTTTGAAACTGAAAAATAACCATTTTTGTCACTAAAAGACAAAAATCAGAAATTAAAAAGTATTTAAAAATGCAATTTAACCCAAAAAATAGCAAATGAACAGTAAATTAAAAACTAATTAAGCAGAAAAATCAGAAATAAAATTAGAAAAATATAGAAACTAATTTGAAACCCTAATTCTTGTTTTTAGGCACTAAAGACAAAAAACCTAATTTACTGAAAGTGACATGTGCTTTGGTTTTGTGTGGTAGTGAAGCAGTATTAACCAATATACTAGCAGGGGTAACTTTTTTCCCACTGCTAGTGTAAAAATATGGTCAGTTGACCAATGAGCTTAGGAAAGCTCTTGCTTGGATTTCTTTTGACAATGGGGCACTCCCACAACCAGTTGGGTTGTGGGAAGTCAATAGCAACACAAAAAACAAAAGTCACTTACACAAAATTCACACAAAAGGGTCAAGAAAGGTGATTGATTAAGCTTATGCAGGTCTGGTGAATAGTTGTTGATTCAAAGTGCACAAGAGTGGATTTTAAGACCTTAAATCTTGCATACAATCCAACTGAATAACCTAAAAGCTATACACAATCCTTAAATGACCTAATATCAACCAGATTATCAAATTTGATGATCAAATCACTTCAAAAACAGGCAGAAAAGGGCACTTAATGTGTTGAGCTACTTTTCTCAATTTTTAACATGCAACTTTGATTTAAACTTCACCAAATCGAGAACCTAATACATACACTACCTACTAACAACCTAATGAGTGATTAAAACAAGTTTCAAGCCAAATATCTTGTCACAAATCTTAGCTAAACCCGTATTCAAACACTTCTTTAACTTTCTAAAAATGATTTTTAACAAAACAAATCTTAACAAAACTCAACCAAACTGATTTAAAACTAATCTAGCAGGCATAAAAACATCAAAACAAACAAGCACCAACAGAATCAATGAACATATAACAGCTTTCTCACAAAGATCACAAAATCACACAATTTTGACAACAAGGGGTCAAGAACAATTTTACCTAGAGGGACCTACATCCAGGCCCCTCAATGGCTTCTTTGCCATCTCCTTTCAGGCTCGGGCCTGAGCTGATCCTTTTTGGATGTTTAAAATGAACAAGGTGAGGACTGCAACAGTCCCAAGCATACCTTCTTTCTGAAAATGGTTATGACTTGTAATCCTGCCAGGAAAGAAAACAAGAGCAAGTGTAACTTGGTGTATGAGCTTACAAGCTATAAGTTTGACTTATTAAGCAAGTCAACTTATAGCTTAAGCTTAAGGAATTCTTAAAAAAAACCTTTTGAAACTGAAATTTCCTCAAATCTTTTAAGACTGAAATTCTAAAACCTTGGAATAAATGGAACTCAGATTTCTTTAAATTAAATACCAACTTTTAAAAAGATGAAAAGGAATTATATTTCAACAAAATACCAACATTCATTCATTAAAAAGGAATTACAATAAAAGTTAAGAAAATCTGGAACAAAACATATGGGACACGTACGTCCCATATTTATACAATAGAAAGAAGATTCTAGATAACTAAAACCCTAGCTAAGTAAATTTCCATCCTTGCCCTTGATTGTTGACTAAAAATGGTCAAATGGTTCATGTGATCTCTGAAAATGGAATCTTGAAGTGGCCAGCTGTTGGTATTTAATCTTGAACGTTTATTTACACTTGGGGACCAAGAAAATCAATCCATCCATTGGTTTTGTCTGGTATTGGGGTTTGGGGAAAGTGATGGGTGCAGGGGAGGGCCCTACCCAACACATGGGTGTGTTGGGTTCACGTTTCTTGTGTGGGATGGGATGTGGATGAGGGTAATTAGTAATCTGGAGAAGCTTAACAAAAACCCCTTTGATATGATCTTAATTTGACCTGGGTTTTGTTTAGGGTTTATGGGGGATTAGGAGTTTGGTTAATCTGATTTGGGGATTAAACATTTTAAATAAATGTTTTGGTGGGAAATTATAAACTGATTAATATAATCAGTTTAAGTCGTGAGTGGGGTGTGACTGAGATGGGGGTGATGAGGTGGTGGATTGTTAGTGGTGGAGTGGGGTGACGTGTGGGATTGATTGGTTGGGGTGGGTTTGTGTGTCTGGAAATTTTAGTCCCCAATATTTCTTCACTCTTTCACTTTGTATAAAACAGCAAACAATCCCATTTCCTTTGTAAACAAGTTTGGGCAACTTGTCAATTCTGGCACAGCAACTTTGCAAACTTGTATCAAGGACCTCTTTTGTAATTATGGCATTCTTCAAGGGCTACACATGTACATACTTGATATTTTAGGGACCCACAAGTAATTTTGAGGATTTATAGGGGTATAAAATGACAAGTCTTCTAAAATTGAGGGACCATTCTTGCCAATCTTCAATTCTTCAAGGTCATTTTTGGAAATTCCATACTTGGGTCCGGTTCATTGTGCGGCTTCGTTTCCCGTGTTCGTTTTTGATTGATTCTTGTGATCTTTTTGTCATTTCCTCAATATCCGTACCTAAAATACACAAGCAACAAACACGAGCATATATTTGGCAGTTTTAATGATATTTAATGCATTTTAAGCCCGATTTGGACGATGAGACTATGTATAAAAGCAGTCTCATCACTCCCCATACTAAACCATTGTCGTGCCCTCACGCAATGCTAGAATAAAGTATCATAGCATCTCCAAAATTCATTTGTATTCACTTTATTGAATGATAAACTAGCTACACTACTACTATTACTACTACTTGCGTTTTAGACATAATGTATGATTTTCATCGCAAAATAGGACGTTTAGGTTCATAGAATAAGAACACGTGAATGCTTCGTTAGAAATAATTCCATCGTCCTCGATTTTCACCCCAACTCCATGCCAAGCGTGCAACGAGATCATTGTCATTATAAGTTAGTAATGCTAACACTACTCATATGCCCTAATCACGTACTTATCCTCCCATTATTCCTAAGTTGTATCTCTTATATTTTATTATGTCTTGAATGTTTCACGAGGATACATTGTTTGACTTATGCGATAATAGAGATTTAGGTCTAAATATAGAGTCCTAACGGTGTAACTAAGACCATCAAATCAATAACCCCTCCTAATAGACAACGATGTCAAAAATTTAAGTTGACAAGAAGAATCGATAAACACGGTTTTATAACGGTTTTGAACATGAGACTTATTACCAAGACTTTTATTACCAAGAATCGAATAGTTAGAGTAATTATGTTCTTCTTTGTTTTATAAGTTAGATTCAGCATAACTTATTTAGTTGAGTAAGAGTTCTCAGGTGCTCTAGTTTGATTACAAGCTATTGTACAAATTCTTAACAGAATATTTTTTTGTAACCGTGAATTCTGACTCATTGGCCGACTAATCCACGGGGTTTGAGCCCACCGCCACACAGACTCAAACCAGGTAAAGCCCTCCCTTTTCAGGAGGTTGGCGTGGCCACTTCAAGGTTATTTGCACCTAGTGGGAATTGAACTTGAGACCTCACACACTTTGGAGTGATAGCCACAAATCGTTTTTCCACTAGGCCACCCTTGAGTGGTTGGAACTCTTAACATAATATAGATCCATTTAAAGGGGGTCAACAACCCCTAACTTGTTCCTAAAGAATAGGATGAGTAGACATAAGCCTGTAAGCCCATAATATTTTACAACATATTAAACATTTAATTTCATTAAAAACATGGAGAAATCATTTTTATCAAAATGTTAAAAAATGCAAAAAAAATCGACATAATGACTAATATTGTAAAATTTTCAAACTGATTTCTACTTACGGTGATATTTTATTAGTGAAAAAAAATAATGAATAGACATAAGGACTAAAATAGTAAACTTTTCAAACTGATTTTTATTTACGGTGATATTTCATTAGTGATAGTCTAAACTCCTAACTTATTCCTAAAGAATAGGATGAATAGACATAAACCCATAAGCCCATAATATTACAACATATTAAACATTAAATTTCATAAAAAAACATGGAGAAATCATTTTTATCAACTATGTAATTTTTTCAAACTGACTAAAATTGTGATTTTTTCAAACTGATTTTTATTTACGGTGATATTTCATTAGTGAAAAAATAATAAAATATCACCAGTGATAAAAAGAAATATCACCAACGATAAAATTATTTTATTGTTGTTATATTGATATATTCGTCCTAATCTTCATAGCAGTACTTAAATTATAACAAACGGTACTTGACATACACCGCGTTAACACTAACGGTACTTGCTAACACTAACAGTAGTTGTACTTATACTAACGGTACTTGGTACTTTACAAATAATTCCCAACAGGGGTTTAGAGTATGAGTCTTATAAATACATTTGTAACCTCTTGTTATAATCACTGAATAATAATTATTCTCTTTTCTTTACCTTTATTCTTGTCATTATTTTTACAACACATTATCAGCACAAGATTTTGCTCTAACAGAAAATGATAAGAAAAGCTACGTCGGTCATAACATTTGGAAAATAAATTTTTATATATATATTACTATTCGTTCATGTTTAATATGCAGAGAAGAGATCAATGTAAACTATCTTTTAAAGCATAAACCAAATCAACCAATCATATTCAGTCAAATAACTTTCTAATTTTTTTAAAAAAATTAAATATCTCACAGACGGTAAATCGTCAAGTGACAAAAAATACACCATTACAACGAGAATCAAATTATCTTTCTATCAAGGGGCATATGTATATACTTTCGACGAACTTTTTTCTGTGAAAATCATATATTGTTGGAAATACGTTTTACATATTAGAAAGGATCGGTCACTCCAACAATAGTCCATGTAATAGCTCATAGTTTAGTTATTTACATTTATTAAACAAACAAGGCCAAGCCTAGCCTACAACATGTGTAGGCCGGCCCAATATTGTAAGCCCAAGCCCAAGCCTATCACAAGGCTTGGGTATATAAACCATCTCCTTTGATGGAGAGGGTGGTGATTTTTCATTTCAAATACACATAGTTCTTGAACTTTCTCTCTCTAGAAGTGTGAAATCATCTATCTTTCTCTCTCTAAAATATAAGCAAGATTTACATATCCTACAAACGGTATCAGAGCCATGGGATGAGTGTATTGTTTATGTGTTTGTATTCTTGATTCATATGCCTTTTTTGATCCATTTTACACGGACGAAATTTTTTTTTGTGTTTTTTATGGTTATTTCTTGATAAAAATCTTCTACATAGTTGTGGTAGAGATTTGGTATAGTTACTTTGGCTAAAAACACAAAATTTTTGGGTGTTTTGATCATTTTTTGGCTTCATTCGTTGAGTTTTGTCCGAGAAAAGTGGGATTTATTCCGATCAGTGTCATCGGAAAAGGGTTTAATAGTTATTCCGATCAGTGTCATCGGAAAAGGGTTTAAGGTTTCCGATCGTATTCCGATTTGGTACATTCCGACAAGGGTATTCCGATTAGGGACATTCCGACAACGGTATTCCGATTTGGTACATTCCGACAAGGATATTCCGATTAGGGACATTCCGACAAGGGTATTCCGATTAGGACATTCCGACAAGGGTATTCCGATTAGGGACATTCCGACAAAGGTATTCCGATTAGGACATTCCGACAAGGGTATTCTGATTAGGGACATTCCGACAAGGGTATTCCGATTAGGACATTCCAACAAGGGTATTTCGATTAGGGACATTCCGACAAGGGTATTCCGATTAGGACATTCCGACAAGGGTATTCCGATTAGGGACATTCCGATCAAGGGTATTCTGATAGTCTTATTTCGACAGTTTTCCGATCTTTATTCTGATCAACATTCCGACAACCCAAAATTATTCCTTAAAAAATTTCGAATCGTGTGCAATTTTGTCTTGGAATTTTTGGTTTATCGAGAACATAATTTAGGGGATTTCAACATTATTTCTCGACTTTAACACACTACAACAAACACATTTACTTTCTCTCATTATTCGATCAATATTTGTAAATATTAACTTATCGAAATGGAGTACACATCTCTTACGGATAAGTCCATCCTCGCGGGTACGGATAATCGTCCACCAATATTGGAGAAGTCTATGTCGAGGATTGGACTTCCCGAATGGAACTTTACATGTTGAACAAAGAGAATGGACATCTCATTTGGGCATCGGTGCTCAATGGACAATTAGATTATGGTACAGTGACGGAAGGTACAGCTACTCGTCCTCGAACAACGGGTGAATTGACTGGAGATATGAAGATTCAAGACAAATTTGATAAGTATGCTACAAACATCATTCTCTAAGCCCTTCCTCTAGATGTCTACAAACTCGTCAGCAAACATAAAGTTGCCAAAGAGTTATGGGATATAATTAGTGTTCTAATGCAAGGCACCTCGTTAACTAAACAAGAACGAGAGTGTAAGCTTTATGATACTTTTGATAAGTTTGCCTATGTGCCAGGGGAGACTCTCAATGACTAATATCTGAGATTTACCCTATTGTTGAATGAACTGAATATCTATGGCATGGCAATTCCTACGTTTAAATTGAACACCAAGTATTTGAACTGTAACACCCCATTTTGGAAATGGAATATTACGCATAATCATGGCGTGTCATCAAAGCATACAAGGATAAATGTCTAAGCATTATTCAACCATAAAAGGGAAATACCGGAATCAAACATCGGTACCCCAAAGTAAAGCTCATCACACACAAACATAAATACTGTAAAAGGAAAGGACGAAACAATGTCCATAGCAACTGTACTAAAGTAAAGGAAATGCATAAAGTAAAGAAGACAGTAAAGCTTCCAGTCCATATGCACCTACGTTTGAGATCTACGAGCGTCCCTGAGTACCTGCCGTTTTGGGAACATGAAAAGGAAAACGGCTGAGCAAGACGCTCAGTGCACGGATGTACAATAAAGCATGAAATAGGATAAGCATGTAACATATAACAGCGGAAGACTAAGTTCTGAGTAAACTGGTTAGGTATCAAGAAAACTGGTTTTATAGTTTGAAAAGCCTTATGTTTATCTTGTGAAAACTGTTTTAACATAAATATATACCATAGCCCATATAGGTCATGAAAAGGTCACGTGCATGAATACTTGGAGGGGTGACCTCATCATGCTGATTAGAGGGGATGCCTCTAATCAATATACTGGTTTGGGTAGGAGGGATCAACTCCTTGTGAAGGGTGCAAGGCACACACCACATTCACCATGATAAACTGAATAAAACATGTAACTAGGATGCACCCATACGCCCCACATGATATAATAATATGGCCAAAACTGAAAGGGACGCCACGAGCAATCACTCCGCCGTGGGGAAGTCATAACATCGGTGCCTCCAATGCTATGGTTATGGTACCTCCATAACTAGGTGAAACTGGTCATGCTTGTATATGGCTATAGATTATGCTAATTAAACATAAGCAGTTCAAAACAATAAAACAAATACTGGGGAAAACAGTTGGCTGCATACGGGGAAATCCTAATAAGGAAAGAATGTCCATACTGAAAGGACGGGAATCCGTACCTCAAGTCCAGTGAATGAACGGAAGAAAGACTCCTACTTCTGGATCACTAACGCTACATGAATACACACGTGTATAAGTATCGATTCACTGATTACGTACTGGGTTTTGTGTCTCATTTTAGCTGATTTGGTATGTTTTAGGTCATGGTTCACTGTTTAAAACCTTAAACTGTGTTTATCTAGTATTCTGATTAATCTGATTAAGTATTACTGGTGTTTCATGTATTATTATACTTACTGTGTAATAATAAGTAACTTTCCAAAAATAGCAGGTTTCCAAAAATAGAAAGTTTCCAAAAATAGAAAGTTTCCAAAAATAGAAAGTTACCAAAAATAGAAAGTTTCCAAAAATAGAAAGTTTCCAAAAATAGAAAGTTTCCAAAAATAGAAAGTTTCCTAAAATAGAATTTACTGCTTAAAATAGATTAGTTTCTAAAAATAGAAAGTTTCCAAAAATAGATCAGCTGCCTTAATTAAATAAGTTTCCATATATAGAAGGTTTCCATAATTAGATTAGCTGCCTGAAATAGATAGATTTCCATATATAGAAGGTTTCCATAATTAGATTAGTTGCCTTATTTAATTAAGTCTCTATAAATAGAAGTTTCCATATTTAGAATTAAGCTGGTTACATAAGCTAATCATATAAGTCTAAGTGTTTATAAGCTTATTTCTTAAGTCATATGATATAGTGTATAGTTTAATTATTATTTCATGTATTTTAATTAAACTATAGGTTAAGCATTTTAATTAAGGTATAACATGTATTAATTAAAATGGAATAAAATACTTAGGTTAAAATGTGTATTATTATGTATTAATAACATAACCTAAGTCATGTCTTAATTAATTAATTATAGGCATGTTTTAAATAATTAATTAATTATAACTTGTAACATAAAATACTTAGGTTAAATTAATGTCATGTTAAACTAATAATTAAAATAACCTAAGTCATGACTTAATTAATATTTCATGTTATTAATTCATTATATCCTAAGTTCATAATTCATAAAAATTTACATGTAGCATAGATCATGATTTAACCAACGAACCATGAATCGGGCATGAACTCGACACCGTACCCCGAGCCAAACCCG
Source organism: Glebionis coronaria (assembly GCA_025667525.1). Classification (NCBI taxonomy): domain Eukaryota; kingdom Viridiplantae; phylum Streptophyta; class Magnoliopsida; order Asterales; family Asteraceae; genus Glebionis; species Glebionis coronaria. Next base: position 271,195,873 of record CM046878.1, read on the forward strand.
GGGCACGTGTGCCTCCTTGCTGCCGTGGGTCCCACATGAGCCAACCAAGACCTAAAATGGTCTTGGTGGTGGCGGCAATAAGCAAACCAAACCCCCCTCGGGTTTGTTTTGCTAGGCGGCTAAAAACAAACACCCCTTTAAATCATTCTTTGATTTTAATTTATACCAAAACATGTTAGATCAATATTCAATTATCATGTTTAAATAAAAATAATAATAACATGTTCATAATAAAACCAAAGATTAAAAGAAATGAAAAAGAAAGGTTAAGAATGATATACCAAACAACGTGGATTGAAGAATGATGAACAAACACGGTTTCTATCACTTGTTTTAATGTCAAAAATCAATCAACACCCTCCTATGGTGGTGTTCTAGGTGGCGGCACAAAGAGAGCAAAGAGGAGGAGGAGAAAACTCTTTTAGGGTTTTTGTTTATTTTCTTGAAAAAAATGAAATGAAATGAAAAGTTACATAACCCCCCTTTACTTGTAAAAGTCCATGGGCTTAGCCCATTTCTTGTGGTTGTGCCGTGGGTATGGGGGCCCCACATGGGGTACCCGTACCTTTCTCGTGTCCCGATGTTTCGTGTTCGTTCGTGGTTAAACGTGCTCGTGTTTAAAGTGTTTCTGTTTATTTTACCATGTTGTTTATCGTAATCTTAACGCTCGTAATTATATTATGTGTATTTACGTAATTATTCTAGTTCGTATTTTAAATGGTGATCATGATTTAATTATGTTCACGTGACATATTTATTAACTGTTTATCATGAGTTCGTACGTAATCGATACTTATCATGTCATACACGTATGCACTTGCTTGATTATTAGCACATGAATGTGATCATAACTAAAAGAGGTAAGTTTTAATCTAGGACGTACGATCTTAAGGGCACTATTCATGGTAAAAGCATGCGGGTTTTACAATTCTTCCCCCCTAAAAAGAATAATTCGTCCCCGAATTATAGATAAAGTAAGCTGAAAAGAAGTAACATACCCGAACTCAAAATATGAAGTGAGGGTAAGAAGCCCGGATAGACTCCTATGTTTCCCAAGTGGCTTCCCGCTCGGTATGGTCCCTCCAAAGGATTTTGACGAATGGAATCGTCTTCCTTCTCATGACTCGTTCTTGCCTGTCGAGTACTCGTTCGGGTTCTTCTATAAAAGTGAGATCTTCACGTATCTGTTCCAGTGGATACTGAACCATGTGAAAGGGATGATAATTGTACCCTCTGAGTAAGGACACATGGAACACGTTATGCACGTGCGAAAGCTGAGGAGGTAACGCCAATCGGTAAGATACTTCGCCGATTCGTTCAACGATATCAAATGGTCCGATGAACCGAGGACTGAGTTTCCCTTTGATCCCGAAGCGTTTAACACCACGTGCTGGCGAAACCTTGAGGAAGACGTGATCTCCCACATTAAAATGTATGTCCCTACGATGCTTATCGGCGTAACTCTTCTGACGTGATCGTGCTTCCTGCAGTTTCTGCTTAGCTACTTCGATCTTCTCATTAGTCATTTCTATAATCTCTGGTCCTTCGAGTGTTCGCTCTCCCACTTGATCCCAGCAAGTTGGAGCGCGACACTTTCTGCCATACAACATTTCGAAAGGAGCACATTTGATACTTGCGTGCCAGCTGTTGTTGTATGCAAACTCGACCAAACAGATGTAATCGTCCCAATCACCTGTCCATTCCAACGCACACGACCTTAACATATCTTCCAATGTCTGAATTGTTCGCTCCGACTGACCGTCCGTTTGAGGATGAAAGGCTGTGCTCAGCTTAAGTTGTGTACCCCAAGCTTTTTGCAGACCTTTCTAGAATCGCGACGTGAAACGAGGATCTCTGTCTGAGACGATGCTGGAGGGAGTACCGTGGAGTCTCATGATCTCCCGTCTGTAAGTATCTACGAGTTTACTTACCGGATCTTCCTTGCGTATCGGTAAGAAATGAGCTGATTTGGTGAGTCGATCAACAATGACCCAGATAGCATCGTGCTTCTTCTTGGTAGGCGGAAGACCGGTAACAAAATCCATGGTGATCTTGTCCCACTTCCACTCTGGAATATCCAACGGTTGAAGGAGACCGCCCGATCGCTGATGTTCAATCTTAACCTGCTGGCAGGTAAGACATTTGGAGACATACGTGGCTACATCCTGTTTCATACCACTCCACCAAAAGTGCTGTCTGATGTCATGGTACATTTTTGTCGACCCAGGATGTATAGAAAATGGGGAGCTGTGAGCTTCAGCTAACAATGCTTCCCGGAGTTCTGGATTGTCAGGAACACAAAGTCTCGTGCCCTGCCAAACGATACCGTCTGCGTCCATTCTGAATTCTGTCTGCTTCTCCAAATTCTGAATTATCGCCCAAATCTCTCCATCATCCTTCTGCGCTTCCTTAATCCTAGTCAGTAACTCAGGTTCTACTCTAAGATTCGCCCAGTATCCGTGCTGCCCACGTACCATGATTTCGATGTCTAGTAGCTCCAAGTCTCTTATGTTTTGTTCCTCGATCCCAATGCCGTTTATCATTCCGGACTTTCTGCTGAGTGCATCTGCTACTACATTAGCCTTCCCGGGATGATACTGTAGGTTAATATCATAATCCTTCAACAGTTCCAACCATCTCCTTTGTCTCATGTTCAATTCTCGCTGTGTGAAGATATACTTCAAGCTCTTGTGATCCGTGAAAATGTCGCATGATTCTCCGTATAAGTAATGCCTCCATATCTTCAATGCGAATACCACTGCAGCAAGTTCCAGGTCATGCGTAGGGTAGTTTTCTTCATAGGGCTTAAGCTGCCGTGAAGCATACGCGATCACTTTCCCATGTTGCATGAGAACACAGCCCAGTCCCTTCCCCGATGCATCGCTATAGATCTGAAATCCACCTGTACCAGATGGGAGAGTAAGAATAGGTGCAGATACTAACTTCTGCTTTAGGTCTTCGAAGCTCTTCTCTCGTTCTTCCGTCCAGACGAATTTCTCTCCTTTTCGCATCAGTTTGGTGAGAGGCAATGCCAGGCGGGAAAAGTTCTCCACGAATCTTCGATAATATCCAGCTAAGCCTAAGAAGCTGCGGACTTCTGTCGCTGATGTTGGTCTTGGCCATTTAGTGATAGCATCAACCTTCGCTGGGTCCATAGTGATCCCTTCTGCTGATACAATGTGACCTAAGAATGCCACCTTGTTTAACCAGAACTCACACTTGGAGAATTTCGCATACAGCTGCTTCTGACGAAGAATCTGTAGTACAATACGGAGATGATCTTCGTGTTCCTCCGCGTACTTTGAGAAAATCAAGATGTCATCGATGAATACAATGACAAATTTAACAAGGAATTCATGAAAGATTCTGTTCATCTGATCCATGAATACTGCTGGAGCGTTAGTCAGGCCGAATGGCATGACCACAAACTCATAATGGCCATAGCGGGTACGAAAAGCAGTCTTGGCAATATCCTGCTCTTTAACCCTTAGCTGATGGTAGCCTGACCTTAGATCGATCTTTGAGAAGTGTTTGGCTCCTTGAAGTTGGTCAAACAGATCGTCTATACGTGGCAGTGGATATCTATTGCGGATGGTAATCTTATTAAGTTCACGGTAGTCAATGCAAAGTCGCATGCTGCCGTCCTTCTTCTTAACGAACAAGACCGGTGCGCCACATGGAGATGCGCTTGGTCTAATGAACCCTCGTTCAAGAAGTTCCTGCAGTTGGTCCTTCAGTTCTTTTAGCTCTATGGGAGCCATACGATACGGAGCCTTCGAGATTGGCTCGGCTCCTGGAACAAGGTCGATGTTGAACTCCACTTCTCTTGCAGGTGGTATGCCTGGAAGTTCAGTTGGGAAAACGTCTTGAAATTCCGAAACTACTGGTTGATCCTGAATCGATGGGGATTCAGCATCCATGTCATGAACCGTAGCTAGATAACCTTCGCAGCCATGTGACAGTAATGCACGTGCTTGCAAGGTAGATATGACTTGTACAGACCGCCCGGGTATGAACCCGTTATGAATGTACTCTGGTGCATTAATGTCGCCGAAGATCACCCGATATGAGTGGCAGTCTATGGTAGCATGGTGCTTGGATAGCCAGTCCATGCCGAGAATCATATCGAATTCAATCATGTCCAGGGGAAGTGCATCTACTGCACGAACTCTATCGTCAAACTCTAGAGGAAGACTCTTGTATACATGAGTTATTAATACAGAGTCTTTCAAAGGCATGGAAATTGTAAGCTTATTTTCTAATGGCAAGGGAAGTGTCCTGATGTTCTTGGCATAAGTAGTGGAAATAACTGAATGAGTGGCACCCGTGTCGAAAAGAACACATGCAGCCTGGCCGTACATATACAAAATTCCAGTAATGGTACCTGTAGATTTGTTTGCCTGGTCCCGCGATGTCGTTTAGACACGCCCAGTGGTAGGAGGCGGTTTAGTATCAGCATGACCCGAAGTACCCTCCATTTCACCCTTACGACAATCTCTCATACGATGGCCAGGGAGGCCGCACTTGTAGCACGCGTCGGAGTCACGACGACATGGGCCAGGGTGTCTGCGATGGCAAGTGCTGCAAAGAGGATGAGTGAATCCTCCAGCAGGAGTCCTTGCTTGCTGAGGGCCTGCTGATGACAAAACGTGTTAAGAATAAAGTATATGCACGAGTATAGGACGTAAGCGTCATAAGATGCTTACCAGTGTTAGCTGAACGGTTAGGCTGAGAACCCCTGTGGTTCTGGTCCCTTCCGTTACTGTGGTTCCTGGTAGAGATTAATAGTGTCAGCATGAGAGATATAACATGAGATCATAATAAGATGCATAAATAGTAGGACCTGCTATTGTTGGAGTGTCCCGCATTGTTACGGTAATTATCATTACCGTTGCGCCTTTCCACAACAGAACGGTCGTTATTGTGACCGTTTCCTTTGGGCTGATGAGGCTGTTGCTGGGTAGCCGGCTGAGACCGGTCCCCAGTTTTCTGCCTGGAAGATACAGTTTATGAGATGATTTAAAGAACATATAATGATAGGATGCGGTCTGGTTAACGCTAGAACATGAAATGTTTTACCTCTTGTCGGGTCTTTCAGCTTCCCCGAACTCATCGCGTTCCTGCAACATCTCAAGCTTCCTGGCTGCGTCGGCCACTTGTGCTACTGTATTGAACGTAGCACATACCAGATTGTTCGCGACCGAGGTGCGAAGTGCCCACCTAAAGTGGTGTGCCTGCTCCTCAGGAGTACAAGCTGCTGCTCCCAGAAAACCAGCTAGGCGAAGAAAGCGCTGCATGAATTCGTTGCTATTCTCGCCCGCTCTCTGACGTATCCCATGGTATTCTCGCTTGAGCTTGTCCTGCTCTGCCTTAGGAAAGAACTGCTCCATCACTCTCTCCTTGAATTGGGCCCATGTCAAACCAGCGACCCATTCATCACCTCCTTCAGACTGCGTCAAAGCTAGCCACCAGTTGAGTACATCACCTTCAAACCGGTAGCATGCCAATCTTGCCTTGAAGGCGGGGTCACATCCCATAGCATTGAAAATTTTCTCAATGTGAGTCAACCAGCTTTCAGCATCGCTGGGGCTATCAGTCTTTTCAAAAGCTCTAGGACGGAGCTTGTTAAATCTTTCCAACCATACTGCTAGTGTCACTGGGGGAGGAGGAGGAGGAGGTGCCTGATTCTAATGCTGCTGATTGTTGGCAGCTTGGACTTCAGCACGAATGTCATTCCTCAGTAGAGGAAGTAAGGCTTGCATGGCAGCCTGAATTGCAGCATTGAGCTGCTCTTGCTCGCGTGTGAGAACCATCTGACAGTATAACATAAAACATATGATTAACAGTTCAAACATAAAATATAAAAAAAAAATTTATGCCAAAAAAAATTTCACGAGAAAAATTTTATGCAAGAAAATCTTTGTATGAATGCATGATGCAGTTTTATGAAAACTTTTGATGCTCGAGAGTGAACGCCTCCGGTCAGTTCACTCAAAATAAAAGACATATCGAGGGGACGCCTATGGGTCGGTCCCAAATCTAAAAGATTCGATAAAACACATGCGACTAAATAGGGCCAGTCCTGTACCAACCATTACTTAGTCAAAAACCCTGTAACAATGACATGTATATGTATGCTTAAAAATGATGAATGCATGAAAACAACTGTCAGTTCTAGGAAGACCGTAGTGACTACCCACTAATCACAGGTCATATTTGAGAGCCTACAGGTCGAAACCTTGGGCTCTGATACCATAATTGTAACACCCCATTTTGGAAATGGAATATTACGCATAATCATGGCGTGTCATCAAAGCATACAAGGATAAATGTCTAAGCATTATTCAACCATAAAAGGGAAATACCGGAATCAAACATCGGTACCCCAAAGTAAAGCTCATCACACACAAACATAAATACTGTAAAAGGAAAGGACGAAACAATGTCCATAGCAACTGTACTAAAGTAAAGGAAATGCATAAAGTAAAGAAGACAGTAAAGCTTCCAGTCCATATGCACCTACGTTTAAGATCTACGAGCGTCCCTGAGTACCTGCCGTTTTGGGAACATGAAAAGGAAAACGGCTGAGCAAGACGCTCAGTGCACGGATGTACAATTAAGCATGAAATAGGATAAGCATGTAACATATAACAGCGGAAGACTAAGTTCTAAGTAAACTGGTTAGGTATCAAGAAAACTGGTTTTATAGTTTGAAAAGCCTTATGTTTATCTTGTGAAAACTGTTTTAACATAAATATATACCATAGCCCATATAGGTCATGAAAAGGTCACGTGCATGAATACTTGGAGGGGTGACCTCATCATGCTGATTAGAGGGGATGCCTCTAATCAATATACTGGTTTGGGTAGGAGGGATCAACTCCTTGTGAAGGGTGCAAGGCACACACCACATTCACCATGATAAACTGAATAAAACATGTAACTAGGATGCACCCATAAGCCCCACATGATATAATAATATGGCCAAAACTGAAAGGGACGCCACGAGCAATCACTCCGCCGTGGGGAAGTCATAACATCGGTGCCTCCAATGCTATGGTTATGGTACCTCCATAACTAGGTGAAACTGGTCATGCTTGTATATGGCTATAGATTATGCTAATTAAACATAAGCAGTTCAAAACAATAAAACAAATACTGGGGAAAACAGTTGGCTGCATACGGGGAAATCCTAATAAGGAAAGAATGTCCATACTGAAAGGACGGGAATCCGTACCTCAAGTCCAGTGAATGAACGGAAGAAAGACTCCTACTTCTGGATCACTAACGCTACATGAATACACACGTGTATAAGTATCGATACACTGATTACGTACTGGGTTTTGTGTCTCATTTTAGCTGGTTTGGTATGTTTTAGGTCATGGTTCACTGTTTAAAACCTTAAACTGTGTTTATCTAGTATTCTGATTAATCTGATTAAGTATTACTGGTGTTTCATGTATTATTATACTTACTGTGTAATAATAAGTAACTTTCCAAAAATAGCAGGTTTCCAAAAATAGAAAGTTTCCAAAAATAGAAAGTTTCCAAAAATAGAAAGTTACCAAAAATAGAAAGTTTCCAAAAATAGAAAGTTTCCAAAAATAGAAAGTTTCCAAAAATAGAAAGTTTCCAAAAATAGAAAGTTTCCTAAAATAGAATTTACTGCTTAAAATAGATTAGTTTCTAAAAATAGAAAGTTTCCAAAAATAGATCAGCTGCCTTAATTAAATAAGTTTCCATATATAGAAGGTTTCCATAATTAGATTAGCTGCCTGAAATAGATAGATTTCCATATATATAAGGTTTCCATAATTAGATTAGTTGCCTTATTTAATTAAGTCTCTATAAATAGAAGTTTCCATATTTAGAATTAAGCTGGTTACATAAGCTAATCATATAAGTCTAAGTGTTTATAAGCTTATTTCTTAAGTCATATGATATAGTGTATAGTTTAATTATTATTTCATGTATTTTAATTAAACTATAGGTTAAGCATTTTAATTAAGGTATAACATGTATTAATTAAAATGGAATAAAATACTTAGGTTAAAATGTGTATTATTATGTATTAATAACATAACCTAAGTCATGTCTAAATTAATTAATTATAGGCATGTTTTAAATAATTAATTAATTATAACTTGTAACATAAAATACTTAGGTTAAATTAATGTCATGTTAAACTAATAACTAAAATAACCTAAGTCATGATTTAATTAATATTTCATGTTATTAATTCATTATATCCTAAGTTCATAATTCATAAAAATTTACATGTAGCATAGATCATGATTTAACCAACGAACCATGAATCGGGCATGAACTCGACACCGTACCCCGAGCCAAACCCGGGGCACGTGTGCCTCCTTGCTGCCGTGGGTCCCACATGAGCCAACCAAGACCTAAAATGGTCTTGGTGGTGGCGGCAATAAGCAAACCAAACCCCCCTCGGGTTTGTTTTGCTAGGCGGCTAAAAACAAACACCCCTTTAAATCATTCTTTGATTTTAATTTATACCAAAACATGTTAGATCAATATTCAATTATCATGTTTAAATAAAAATAATAATAACATGTTCATAATAAAACCAAAGATTAAAAGAAATGAAAAAGAAAGGTTAAGAATGATATACCAAACAACGTGGATTGAAGAATGATGAACAAACACGGTTTCTATCACTTGTTTTAATGTCAAAAATCAATCAACACCCTCCTATGGTGGTGTTCTAGGTGGCGGCACAAAGAGAGCAAAGAGGAGGAGGAGAAAACTCTTTTAGGGTTTTTGTTTATTTTCTTGAAAAAAATGAAATGAAATGAAAAGTTACATAACCCCCCTTTACTTGTAAAAGTCCATGGGCTTAGCCCATTTCTTGTGGTTGTGCCGTGGGTATGGGGGCCCCACATGGGGTACCCGTACCTTTCTCGTGTCCCGATGTTTCGTGTTCGTTCGTGGTTAAACGTGCTCGTGTTTAAAGTGTTTCTGTTTATTTTACCATGTTGTTTATCGTAATCTTAACGCTCGTAATTATATTATGTGTATTTACGTAATTATTCTAGTTCGTATTTTAAATGGTGATCATGATTTAATTATGTTCACGTGACATATTTATTAACTGTTTATCATGAGTTCGTACGTAATCGATACTTATCATGTCATACACGTATGCACTTGCTTGATTATTAGCACATGAATGTGATCATAACTAAAAGAGGTAAGTTTTAATCTAGGACGTACGATCTTAAGGGCACTATTCATGGTAAAAGCATGCGGGTTTTACATGAACACTCTTCCTTCAGAATGGAAAAAGTACGTGACGGATGTTAAATAGGCTAAGGAATTGCATAACACCAATGTGGATCAACTTCAAGCTTTTCTTCAAAAACACGAATGCCATGTGATCGAGGCTCGGTTGTCTAAACCTCAAGTTCATGATCCACTTGCCATGTATGCTTCTCAACAAAACATGGCTTATACTTATCAACAACCATCATACTTGCAGCAGCCACCACCACACACCTATCAGCAACCACAACAACCATCTTATCAACCACCAATGATGGCATAGCAAGCATTTCAACAAAGTGTTCATCAACAATCTTTTCCACAGCAACCATCATATCAGACATCACCATCACAAGCCAACAATTCTCTAATGGGCTATACTCCTCAGCCAGGATACTTTCTAATTGAAGCACAACCAGCACAAGCCTTCCACTCTAATGAACTTCCACCAATCCAAGCACCAGTCTTTACTCCAAATGATATGCCAGCTGATGTTTTAAACCATCTCACTGCCTACTTGTCCAAACTTGTTGCAACTAGAGGATTTCCACCAACAAACAATCAGCTCCGCACCTCTTCAAATCCTCGACAACAAGCTACTGTTCAAGATGGTCAAGTAACAGTGCAACCTATTCAGGGAAGGCAAAATTCAGATAGACCTCCTACAAGGACTGTGATGCTCAAGCTGTGAATTCTCAAGCTAATGGAAATGGAAGCCCCATTGGTCCTCAAAAGGTTGTGACTTACTACAATTGCCGAGGACAAGGTCATATGGCTAGGCAATGCACTCAGCCGAAAAGGAGAAGGGATGAAGTGTGGTTTCGTGAGAAAATGTATTTGGTTGATGCTCAGTCTAAGGGAAAGATTTTGGATTCAGAGGAGTCAGCATTTCTTGCAGACCCAGGGGCAGCAGATACTGAAGGCATTGCAGTCGTTTCTACTTCTAATGCAGCTTATCAAGCAGATGATCTTGACGCATATGATTCGGATTGTGATGACATTCACTCTGCCCAAACTGCTCTCGTTGTTAATCTCTCTCACTACGATTCTGATGTCGTCAGTGAGGTACCCACCTCAACCAATCTTGGTAATGGTGATAACCCACATCAAGTTGGGCATGAAAATGACAACCTCAAATAGCATTCGGGAACTAGTAACTCAGATGATGTGGTAACCAATCCTACACATTTGAGTGAACCTCAACCAAATGCTACGACGGGTATGGAATCTTATGCTCAACATGATTTGGTCATGGTGCCTGAACATATTATTGATCAAATGCATATGGCTCTCAGACAATCCGTAGATATGAATTCCACCCTAACTGCTGAGCTTGCGTTGCATAAAGAAAAGGTCAAAACTTTTGAAATGGTCCCTCAAGCAGAGAAAATAACATGTTCTGAATTTGACCAATTTCGTTTTGAAAAGATTGAACACTTGAAAGTAATAGAATCATTAAAATATAATCTTTCCAATGAATTAAAAGCAAAGGAGTCGGTTGCCAATGATTTTCAGAAACTTAAAATGGATTTCGAAACTCCCGAGTCTAAAAAGTTTGAATCAGAAATTAATGCTACCAAACTTCCTAAATTCAAAGAACAACAACTTTTAAAACAATACGTTTCCACATAAAAGGTTCATCTTTTAACTAAATCATTTAAAGAACTCGAACTTAAGCGTCTTCAAAATTTGCCACCTAATCCCGGTTATGCAAAACAAGCTCAGGAATATATTCCCGGTCTTTATGATATGACCATAATTGGAAAATCGAAAGAAGCACCTTATGTTCGTAGTTCTAAGGAGATAAAGTCACTTATGGAAGAAACTCATTCTAAAATGTTTTCAAAATTCCATACGATTGATTATGATAAGCATAATAAAGATCAACTTTCTAAAAAGACACGTATTTGCTTACAAAAGGAATTAGCTGAACTAACAGTTCATGTGCCCCAAAGGAATTAGGTCTAGTTTAAGACTTTATGGTGCAAATGGAACTAGTATGTTGACTAACACTGAGATACATGATGGCCTTTCAGCCATGGGTTATGATGGTGGTAGGGAAAGTCTTACTTTCTTTAAAGGTTTATTTTCAAAATAATGGAAATTACTTTTTCATGCTATAATTCATTGTTTAAGCTTAAAAAGTACATCTTTCGATCAAATCCCTGCTGCTTTGGCATTAGCTGGTATTTGTTTAGCAAACAACAGAATTTTTAACTTTTCAAGGTTAATTTTTGAAGGCATGACTAGGGATTTGGAAGGGTCTAAAAAGTTTCTAATATATCCAAGATTTATTCAGGCTTTAGTCCAAGACCAAATCTGAAACCAACCAGACTTAACAGATACATGGGATGTTCCCTCTTTCACCAAGAGAACCTTTTCTTTCTTGACAAATAATGGTAGCTCTTTTTTAGGGACAGTAACACCATTATTTGCTAATATGTTAGCCCACCCAGCTAATCAGGAAGGTGAGGAACCAAGATCAGCTAGTGCTTCTCAGCAAACTCCTTCTAACCAGAGTCCCAAACCATCTGAAGACTCACCATCTTCTTCTCATCATGGTGATAACCAACCGAATTTTAACGAGATGATCCATACACCTGCTGCTAGTGGTTCTCCTCAGAAAACAGCAACAGAGGTGGTGGATGTTGCACATTTAACTGCTTTATGCACAAGCTTGTCCAAACATGTACAAGTTTTGCAGAAGGAAAAGCTTGAACAAGATAAGAAAATTTCAAACTTGGAGGCTCGTCTAACAAAGCTATAGAATAAAGTTACTCCTTGGATGAGGCATCACAGGGCAATTCAACAAGCCAATCTTAAGAAGCAAAAGCTCATAAACTTCAGAAGGAAGAAACTGAATGCAACCAAACAGGGGAGGAATCATGAAGAACAAGCACCTTCTTCTGATATTCAAGCAAACTTTAGAAATGACATCAATTTTGAAGCTGATGATGGCATTGAGAACTATGTGGATAATGCAAGCTTGGAGCATACAAATATGGAGCTTCAACATGAGGAACCACAACATGAGGAACTACAATCATCTGCTCATGAGGAACCATAACCATCTGTTGATGAAGATATGGTGGAAACTTAGCCACAACCCTAATTACCAAAACTAAAATCTAATTGGAGTAGTTTTATGAGAAGCTAGAGGAAATAACTTTTAAGTTTCCTGTGTCTACAACTCCACCACAAAGACAATTCTAGTTTCATGAGAAACAGTCTTTCCAAGTATTGTCAAGATCAAGGATAAATGTTGAATCAGACAAGACTGAGGAGTTAGATATTGAGAAGACAGCTTCTAAAGGAGATAAAGTATCTGGAGATATTATGGTGATAGGAGAAAGAAGTGTGTCTACAATGGGTGAAGTAAATACTATTGAATAACCAAGTACTGCTCAGCCAACTACAAGTATTGCTGGTTAAAAAGCTTCACTACCATATTCTAAAGAGGGCCAAACTCCATCTTTTGGAGAAGATGAGACATTAGCACAAGTGCTGCTTGATCTCAAAGAAAAGAGCTCAGCTGAAAAGGCAAGGCTAGCAGAAGAAGAGATCAAGACACAACAAGAAAATCTTGCCATTCAAGGTAAAGACAAAGGTAAGAAATTACAAGCTTCACAACCCACTAAAAAAGGTATTATGATTTAGCAACACTCCAATGAAGATGAAGAAAGAAGATCTTCAAGATTATTGAAGAAATTACCTAAGATAAATCCAAAGGATAAGGGAAAAAAGAAAATGCAATCTAAATCAGAAGGTGAAAGTTATTCAGATGATGATATAAGAAAAGTCATGAACAAGTTTCATCAAATGGAGCATGATGAAGAGGTAGCTCTTAGGTTACAAGCACAAATACATGAAGAAGAGTTACAAGAAGAACTTGCTGCCAAGCAACAATTTCTTGAAGCTCAGAGAGTGCAACAAGAATGGAACATAGCAGAATATGATAGAATTCAGGTTGAACTAAAGGCAAGTGAACTTCTAGCATATTCTTTGATAGCTGAAGAAAGGGATGCTTATGATGAAGAGGAAAAGGATAAATTAATTGATGATTTGGTAAGGGAGAAACAAAGATTATTTGCTGAAAAGAGAAGAAAAGAAAGAGTAAAGCCTCCAACTACTATGTAAATCAGAAATCAGATGATGTCCTACCTCAAGAAGGTTAAGCATTTCACCCATGCTCAATTAGTCAGAAAAACTTTGATGAAATAAAGACTTTGTATGAGCAACACAAGAGGAGCAAAATGAACTTTGTTGAGATTGGATCTGAAAAAGACAAAAAGGACATTGAAGATGTCAAGAAACATCTGCAACAACAAAGGCAATTTGGAAGTACCCCCAGACTTGATGCAAGTACTATTGGACAGAAAGAAGCATCTCCACCTATTAAGACTACATATGCTAGAAAGAACAAAAAGGTGAAGGAAGTTTCAAAGGAAGCAAAGACTGCTCAAAAGCAGTGCATACACAGTCAACAGTACTTGAAGAAACGGTACATACAGATTTGGAGGAAGGAACCATTGAGATTGAAAGAACCTCCAAAGGTATTAAAAGGAAGATATCAACCAAGGAAAAGCAAGAAGCTAATAAAAAGGAAAAAAGTACAGATCAAGATAGTGATGATGATGAGAGCTACAGAAAGTACTTGAATATAGTCAAATTCGAAGATCAATGTATTGATGCAGAAATCTTTGGAAAGAAGTCATCAATCATAAGATGGACAGGTGCTATGATACAAGGACTGGAAGCTCATGGAATAACTAGAACAGATGGCACTTTTAGGATGTTCGGGTTATTGGAAGATATTCATCATATTCTTGACAGACAAGACATTCAAGACCTTAAGAGATTTTTTTAAGGAGGGAGTGAAGGTCAAGAAGAAATATCACTATTGGGAAGAGAATTAAAGTTTATGTATGAACCACACAACTGTGATCATGGAATGTTGAAGGATTTAGAGAATTGGATTCCTACTTACTAGAGATATTATAGACCATGTGAATACATACACTAGATGTAGATGATGTGACATACTATATGCTTCAAGAGAAAATATATCCTTTTGGAAGAAGGTTGTTAGAAAGGATGTTGGAACAACAACTAGAGGTTTTAGAGGGATCTAATGGTGCTTTAGAGTTGATTAGGATGATCAAACAGCAACTCAAGGATTTGGAGAAAGAAGAAGAAGATGAGAAGGAGCCTTAAGTGTTTGACTCTTAGTCACACTTCACAAATAGTTCTCAGTTCACCATGTCTAACAAACATAAGAACTGGCTAGTCCATAAGTAAACAATTTGTGGTAAAGACTTCTCAAATCCGTTGATAGCTGGTAGTTTGCTAAAAACTACATGGTCATTAACTCACAATACTTAGAAGTGAAGAGTTAGCTAGTACTAGGGCAAACGGTTCTAGGTAAAGACTCTATCAAATCCGTTAATGGTTGACAGTTTACCAAAAATTGTAGGGTTATCAGTACACCTTATTCTTTATGAATAAATTATTCGCTATTCCAGAGTGTACGGCTTACTGGTAAAGAATAAATCAAATCCGTTGATAGTTGATGATTTGCTAAAAATCATGATGCCAATACAGATTGGTTTGTTGTTAACTGTTTTATTTCAGGTGAGAAGACATAAGCAGGAATGTTGATTTATAAACAAACATGTTCAAAGAGATTCATGTATGTTCAAGATCACAAGGAAGTATTGTCATCATCAAATAGGAGGAGACTGTTGGTCCAAAAGCTTAAAGATGACAGAGTTCTATCTGTGAAGACAACATAGTTGCTACAAAGAATGTTCACAAGACACAGGAAGATCATAATTTGAAGACAAAGATGATATTCATGAAGACTCGAAGATTATCATATCAGAAGAAGATCCGCATAAAGTGTTTGGCTACATTCAGTTGGTTTACAAGTACAAGATTACCAAATTCAATCCAAGTTTGAAGACATGTATTCTTATACATTCAACACACAGAGAAACAAGAAGACAACAAGTTATCATTCTTGTTTAGGGGAGGATTGTTGGGAATTATTTGTAAAGTATCAAGTATCGTTAGTATAAGTACAAGTACTATTAGTGTTAGCAAGTACCGTTAGTGTTAACGCGGTATATGTCAAGTACCGTTTGTTATAATGTAAGTACTGATGTGAAGATTAGGACGAATATATCTTTAGAAAAGATATGTCATAGTTATAGTTAGAGTATATCTTATGTAATATACTTAATTGTTTAGAATATTGATAACACGTCGTGTGTGATATACTTATCATAACTGAATATTCTAGGGTTCCTTGCACTATAAAAGGAAGATAGGTACGATGAGTTTCTTGTACCTCATTGAAAATTCGATTAATAGAAGATCGAATAATTAGAGTAATTATGTTTTTGTTTGCTTAATAAGTTAGATTCAGCATAACTTATTTAGTTGAGTAAGAGTTCTCAGGTGCTCTAGTTTGATTACAAGCTATTGTACAAATTCTTAACAGAATATTTTTTTTTGGTAACCGTGATTTCTGACTCATTGGCCGACTAATCCACGGGGTTTGAGCCCACCGCCACACAGACTCAAACCAGGTAAAGCCCTCCCTTTTCAGGAGGTTGGCCTGACCACTTCAAGGTTGTTTGCACCTAGTGGGAATTGAACTTGAGACCTCACATACTTTGGAGTGATAACCACAAATCTTTTTTCCACTAGGCCACCCTTGAGTGGTTGGAACTCTTAACAGAATATAGATCCATTTAAAGGGGGTCAACAACCCCTAACTTGTTCCTATAGAATAGGATGAATAGACATAAGCCCGTAAGCCCATAATATTTTACAACATATTAAACATTAAATTTCATTAAAAAACATGGAGAAATCATTTTTATCAAAATGTTAAAAAATGCAAAAAAAAAAATCGACAGAATGACTAAAATTGTAAAATTTTCAAACTGATTTCTACTTACGGGGATATTTTATTAGTGAAAAAAAATAATGAATAGACATAAGGACTAAAATAGTAAACTTTTCAAACTGATTTTTATTTACGGTGATATTTCATTAATGATAGTCTAAACTCCTAACTTATTCCTAAAGAATAGGATGAATAGACATAAACCCATAAGCCCATAATATTAAAACATATTAAACATTAAATTTCATAAAAAACATGGAGAAATAATTTTTTTCAAAATGTCAAAAGAAATATCACCAGTGATAAAAAGAAATATCACCAACGATAAAATTATTTAATTGATGTTATATTGATATATTCGTCCTAATCTTCATAGCAGTACTTAAATTATAACAAACGGTACTTGACATACACCGCGTTAACACTAACGGTACTTGCTAACACTAACAGTACTTGTACTTATACTAACTGTACTTGGTACTTTACAAATAAATCCCAAAAGGGGTTTAGAGTATGAGTCTTATAAATACATTTGTAACCTCTTGTTATAATCACTGAATAATAATTCTTCTCTTTTCTTTACCTTTATTCTTGTCATTATTTTTACAACACGTTATCAGCAAAAGGTTTTGCTCTAACAAAAAATGATAAGAAAAGCTATGTCTGTCATAAAATTTGGAAAATAAATTTTTATATATCTATTACTATTCGTTCATGTTTAATATGCAGAGAAGAGATCAATGTAAACTATCTTTTAAAGCATAAACCAAATCAACAAATCACATTCAGTCAAATTAACTTTCTAATTTTTTTTTAAAATTAAGTATCTCACAAACGGTAAATTGTCAAGTGACAAAAAATACACCATTACAACGAGAATCAAATTATCTTTCTATCAAGGGGCATATGTATATACTTTCGACGAACTTTTTTCTGTGAAAATCATATATTGTTGGAAATACGTTTTACATATTAGAAAGGATCGGTCACTCCAACAATAGTCCATGTAATAGCTCGTAGTTTAGTTATTTACATTTATTAAACAAACAAGGCCAAGCCTAGCCTACAACATGTGTAGGCCGGCCCAATATTGTAAGCCCAAGCCCATCACAAGGCTTGGGTATATAAACCCTCTCCTTTGATGGAGAGGGTGGTGATTTTTCATTTCAAATACACATAGTTCTTAAACTTTCTCTCTCTAGAAGTGTGAAATCATCTATCTTTCTCTCTCTAAAACATAAGCAAGATTTACATATCCTACAAATGGTATCAGAGCCATGGGATGAGTGTATTGTTTATGTGTTTTTATTCTTGATTCATACGCCTTTTTTGATCCATTTTACACGAACGAAATTTTTTTGTGTGTTTTTTATGGTTTTTTCTTGATACAAATCTTCTACATAGTTGTGGTAGAGATTTGGTATAGTTACTTTGGCTAAAAACACAAAATTTTTGGATGTTTTGATCATTTTTTGGCTTAAAATCTCGAATTGGTTGAGTTTTGTCCGAGAAAAGTGGGATTTATTCCGATCAGTGTCATCAGAAAAGGGTTTAATAGTTATTCCGATCAGTGTCATCGGAAAAGGGTTTAAGGTTTCTGATCGTATTCTGATTTGGCACATTCCGACAAGGGTATTCCGATTAGGGACATTCTGACAACGGTATTCCGATTTGGCACATTCCGACAAGGATATTCCAATTAGGGACATTCCGACAAGGGTATTCCGATTAGGACATTCCGACAAGGGTATTCCGATTAGGGACATTCCGACAAAGGTATTCCGATTAGGACATTCCGACAAGCGTATTCTGATTAGGGACATTCCGACAAGGGTATTCCGATTAGGACATTCCGACAAGGGTATTCCGATTAGGGACATTCCGACAAGGGTATTCCGATTAGGACATTCCGACAAGGGTATTCCAATTAGGGACATTCCGACAAGGGTATTCCGATTAGGACATTCCGACAAGGGTATTCCGATTAGGGACATTCCGATCAAATGTATTCCGATAGGCT
This sequence comes from Glebionis coronaria, assembly GCA_025667525.1. NCBI lineage: Eukaryota > Viridiplantae > Streptophyta > Magnoliopsida > Asterales > Asteraceae > Glebionis > Glebionis coronaria. The sequence goes on from CM046878.1 coordinate 271,214,091, forward strand.
TATTCCGACAGTTTTCCGATCTTTATTCCGATCAACATTTCGACAACCCAAAATTATTCCTTAAAAAATTTCGAATCGTGTGCAGTTTTGTCTTGGAAATTTTGGTTTATCGAGAACATAATTTAGGGGGTTTCAACATTATTTCTCGGCTTTAACACACTACAACAAACACATTTACTTTCTCTCATTGTTCGATCAATATTTGTAAATCTTAACTTATCGAAATGGAGTACACATCTCTTACGGATAAGTCCATCCTCTCGGGTACGGATAATCGTCCACCAATGTTGGAGAAGTCTATGTCGAGGATTGGACTTCCCGAATGGAACTTTACATGTTGAACAAAGAGAATGGACATCTCATTTGGGCATCGGTGCTCAATGGACCATTAGATTATGGTATAGTGACGGAAGGTACAGCTACTCGTCCTCGAACAACGGGTGAATTGACTGGAGATATGAAGATTCAAGACAAATGTGATAAGTATACTACAAACATCATTCTCCAAGCCCTTCCTCTAGATGTCTACAAACTCTTCAGCAAACATAAAGTTTCCAAAGAGTTATGGGATTGAATTCGTGTTCAAATGCAAGGCACCTCGTTAACTAAACAAGAACGAGAGTGTAAGCTTTATGATACTTTTGATAAGATTGCCTATGTGCCAGGGGAGACTCTCAATGACTACTATCTGAGATTTACCCTATTGTTGAATGAACTGAATATCTATGGCATGGCAATTCCTACGTTTCAATTGAACACCAAGTATTTGAACACTCTTCCTTCAGAATGGAAAAAGTACGTGACGGATGTTAAATTGGCTAAGGACTTGCATAACACCAATGTGGATCAACTTCAAGCTTTTCTTCAACAATACGAATGCCATGTGATCGAGGCTCGGTTGTCTAAACCTCAAGTTCATGATCCACATGCCATGTATGCTTCTCAACAAAACATGGCTTATACTTATCAACAACCATCATACTTGCAGCAGCCACCACCACACACCTATCAGCAACCACAACAACCATCTTATCAACCACCAATGATGGCCCAGCAAGTATTTCAACAAAGTGTTCATCAACAATCTTTTCCACATACATCACCATCACAAGCCAACAATTCTCCAATGGGCTATACTCCTCAGCCAGGATACTTTCTAATTGAAGCACAACCAGCACAAGCCTTCTACTCTAATGAACTTCCACCAATCCAAGCACCAGTCTTTACTCTAAATGATACGCCAGCTGATGTTTTAAACCATCTCACTGCCTACTTGTCCAAACTTGTTGCAACTAGAGGATTTCCACCAACAAACAATCAGCTCCGCACCTCTTAAAATCCTCGACAACAAGCTACTGTTCAAGATGGTCAAGTAACAGTGCAACCTATTCAGGGAAGGCAAAATTCAGATGGACCTCCTACAAGGACTGTGATGCTCAAGCTGTGAATTCTCAAGCTAATGGAAATAGAAGCCCCATTGGTCCTCAAAAGGTTGTGACTTGCTACAATTGCCAAGGACAAGGTCATATGGCTAGGCAATGCACTCAGCCGAAAAGGAGAAGGGATGAAAAGTGGTTTCGTGAGAAAATGTATTTGGTTGATGCTCGGTCTAAGGGAAAGATATTGGATTCAGAGGAGTAAGCATTTCTTGCAGACCCAGGGGAAACATATATTGAAGGCATTGCAGTCGTTTCTACTTCTAATGCAGCTTATCAAGCAGATGATCTTGACACATATGATTCGGATTGTGATGACATTCACTCTGCCCAAGCTGCTCTCGTTGCTAATCTCTCTCACTATGGTTCTGATGTCGTCAGTGAGGTACCCACCTCAACCAATCTTGGTAATGATGATAACCCACATCAAGTTGGGCATGAAAATGACAACCTCGAACAGCATTCGGGAACTAGTAACTCAAATGATGTGGTACCCAATCCTACACATTTGAGTGAACCTCAACCAAATGCTACGACGGGTATGGAATCTTATGCTCAACATGATTTGGTCATGGTGCTTAAACATATTATTGATCAAATGCATATGGCTCTCAGACAATCCGTAGATACGAATTCCACCCTAACTGTTGAGCTTGCGTTGCATAAAGAAAAGGTCAAAACTTTTGAAATGGTCCCTCAAGCAGAGAAAATAACATGTTCTAAATTTGACCATTTTCGTTTTGAAAAGATTGAACACTTGAAAGAAATAGAATCATTAAAAGATAATCTTTCCAATGAATTAAAAGCAAAGGAGTCGGTTGCCAATGAATTTCAGATGCTTAAAATAGATTTCGAAACTCTCGAGTCTAAAAAGTTTGAATCAGAAATTAATGCTACCAAACTTCTTAAATTCAAAGAACAACAGCTTTTAAAACAATACGCTTCCACAGAAAAGGTTCATCTTTTAACTAAATCATTTAAAGAACTCGAACTTAAGCGTCTTCAAAATTTACCACCTAATACCGGTTATGCAAAACAAGCTCAGGAATATATTCCCGGTCTTTATGATATGACCATAATTGGAAAATGGAAAGAAGCACCTTATGTTCGTAGTTTTGAGGAGACACAGTCACTTATGGAAGAAACTCATTCTAAAATATTTTCAAAATTCCATACGATCGATTATGATAAGCATAATAAAGATCAACTTTCTAAAAAGACATGTATACGCTTACAAAAGGAATTAGCTGAACTAACAGTTCTTGTGCCCCAAAGTTTGTCAAATGAAAACCCTCCTAGTACGTCTCGGACACTCGTCAAAACAGATTTAACGAAGTTACTTCCACCGGTAAGTAAGGCGTCCGTTAACTTAAAAGCGGTACACCAACACTTAGCCGATTTTGACAAGGTCATTTTGGAACGTACGACGGCCACGGCCATAACGGAAGGTCAATGGAACTTTGAGCACACTAGAGCTGCGTTCCGAGACGAAATTGTTCCGTTTGTAAAGAATGTTAAAGCTTGTCTTAGTAATCTTGATCAAGATTTGTGTTTGGAAATAGAAGAAGTTAAACGTGTTTTTAATGAAATGGATGATGCTTATGAAAACATTTTACTTGAAATAGAACGGGTTTCTCGCCAAAATGATCAGCTTCTGAAACAAGTGATGTCTCATGATATAGTTTCCGTCTGTGTGAATAAAAGTGTTGATAATGATTCTATTGTGCATAATGTTGAATCTGTGGATAATGTGGTAGATAGTACTTGTCACGAATCTGACGCTGATTTTTTAAAGCTCCAAGATTTATATTCTTCGCTTTCAAAACGTTTTGATGAGATTCAAACACATTGTATTTCGCTTGAATGCAAGCAACAATTTATTCAAGAAATCTTTGAAACGTCATTCGAAGGTGTTAATATCGATGATGCAAACTTTGAAAAGAATTTTCGATTGAATTTACAATCAAAACAGCGTCAGCCAAGTGACAAAGTTGCTAAATCTTTGCCGATAGACATAGAGAAATCTAAGGAGCTTAACTGTGTGAACGTACTTGAGGCCGCTGAGAATTTTAAACTTGATCTAGATAATCGAGTTTCCAAGCTTTTGTCTAAAGTTGATAACTTAAAACAGAAAGATACACGACTCTTCAATTCAGTAAAGCCCGCATGTGTTAATAACACTGCACAGAATCAATCATTGATTGAACAATTGAATCAGAAGTCGGTGGAAATATCTGATTTGGGGGAACAAATTTGTGATAAGAATCTGGCCATGGCTGAGTGGAAACACTTCGCACTCTAAAAGGTAAGAATGTTGTGGATAACGCAACCACTGTCTCAGCATCGTCCTCTAGTGCAATCAAAAGGAACCTTATTGTCGTCACACCATTTAATAAGGGCCCTAGGACTAAACCATCTCAAACTTTGGTCACTAAAGATAAGGCGGAATCAAAACCAGCTTCTAATATTCTCGTGTTGCCTTCTAAAGGAGTAAGCACCACTACTAAGGCTCAAAGATCTAAGCTTAAAAGAAACAAGAAGAATGATAGGATCTTGCCTCCATCTAGTAGTCCAGTGAAGAAGAAAGTAGAAGCCCATCCTAGGAATGTTATTTCTGTTTTGAATAAAAAGAATCATGTAGCTAAACCTAAAGGCTCTGCGGTTGTGCAGCGTTCTAAGCCTACTGTGAATTCTAATTTGAAATGTTGGAATTGTAATGAATGTATGTTTTCTAGTCATCATGATTCTTGCCTTATTGACCATGTGAATGATATGAATGCACGAAAAAATGGATTAGAATGAAACCGACTGGGAAAGTGTTAACCCAAGTTGGTTGGATGTGGCGCCCCACTGGTAGAACTTTCACTATAGTAGGAAATGCGTTCCCTTTAACTAGGATCACTCCCACTGAAGCGAAGAAAGCGTGCCCTTTAACTAGGAGTACCAAGGCTACCAAAACACAAACGTGTCCTTTAACTAGGAACACTTACACTACTGAAGGAACCAAGTGCCCTTTAAATAGGTCTACTCCCACTGTAGTGCCCGCTAATACTCCAAAACCTAAGAAAGTTGGAACAGTAAAACCTGTTATGCTAAAACTCACATTTGAAAACGTAGGAAATGTAAGAGTCACACAAATGTTAGCACTTCTGATAATCTTATATCTGTATCTGCTAACACTCAGGAACCAATAGTTTCCAATGCATTATCTACTGTTGTTATTAAAAATAGGTGGTCCAAATTGTTTCTGGTATTTGGACTCTGGTTGCTCCAAGCATATGACCGGAGATCGCTCTCAGCTCAAAAATTTCGTCAACAAGTTTCTTGGTACAGTTCGATTTGGAAATGATCATATTGCAAAGATAATGGGTTATGGTGAATATCATATTGGGGATGTTATAATTTCAAGAGTGTATTATATGGAAGGTCTCGGTCATAACTTATTTTATGTGGGACAATTTTGTGATGCAACCTAGAAGTTGCTTTTCGAGAGCATACCTGCTTCGTTCGTAATTTGGAAGGGGTTGATTTATTGAAAGGTACTCGAGGAAATAGTTTGTACACTTTGTCTCTACAAGACATGATGGCCGCTTCTCCCATATGTCTTCTCTCCAAAGCATCAAAGACTAAGTCATGGTTATGGCATCGACGGTTATCCCATCTTAACTTTGACGCTATTAATCATTTGGCGAAAAACGAACTTGTTCGTGGTCTTCCTAAACTTTCATTTCACAAGGATCATTTGTGTTCCGTGTGTATAATGGGAAAAAGCACTAAGAAATCATACAAACCAAAGAATAAAGACACCAACCAAGAGAAACTTTATTTGTTGCATATGGATCTTTGTGGGCCAATGCGTATTGAAAGTCTTAGTGGTAAAAAGTACATCCTCGTAATTGTTGATGATTACTCTCGGTTTACATGGGTGAAATTTCTTATAACAAAGAATGAGGCACCTAAATTCATCATCGGATTTCTCAAGATGATTCAAGTGCGTCTCAACACTACTGTCCGACGCATTCGTACAGATAATGGAACCGAATTTGTGAATCAAATCTTGCGTGATTATTATGAAGAAGTTGGCATATCTCATGAAACATCCGTTGCACGCACTCCACAACAAAACGGTGTCGTTGAAAGGCGAAATCGCACACTTATGGAAGCTGCTCGAACGATGTTATTTTACGCAAAGGCTCGATTGTTTTTATGGGCAGAAACAGTATCTACAGCAGTGTACACCCAAAACCGGTCACTAATTCGTAAACGCCATGGTAGAACACCTTATGAACTTCTCCATGGAAAAGTACCAGATTTATCATATCTTCATATATTTGGTTCTCTTTGCTATCCAAATAATGATGGTGACAATTTGGGAAAACTTCAACCAAAGGCTGAAATTGGTATTTTCATAGGTTACGCACTCGCAAAGAAGGCATACCGAATCTACAACTGTAACTCTCGCAAGATCCTCGAAACTATGAATGTTGATTTTGATGAGTTGACAGCAATGGCTTCTGAGCAAAGCAGCTCTGAACCCGCACTTCATGAAATGGGACCCAGTAACATTAGTTCTGGTCTTGTCCCAAACAACCCTACTTCATCATCATTTATACCACCTACTAGGAATGAATGGGATAAGTTGTTTCAAGCGTTCTTTGATGAATTCTTTACTCCTCCAAGTATTGTTGCTCCAGAACCTGAGGTAATAGCTCCGGTAACCGAAGTTGTCGCTCCAGCAACCGAAGCACAATCTGATACGTCTGCACCTACAATTGGTCAAGATATACCATCAACTAGTAATGCTCAACCAACACCCAAATCAACTACCCATGTCATGACTATTGATGATGAAGAGGATGATGATTATCACGATTTGAAATTCGCTCAAATGCGTGAACTTCCATTCTTTGGTGTACCTATTCCCAACTCTAATCAAGCCGGGTCGTCCACCTCAGAGGAAGCTCCTACTACAGTTTACTCCAATCCACAGATTCGTGAACATGAAAGAAAGTAGACAAAGGATCATCCTATAGATTCTATTATTGGTGACCCTAATCGTCTGGTATCCACACGAAGTCAGCTACAAGAAAATGCAATGTTTTGTCATTTTGATGCTTTCCTCACTGAAGTTGAACCTAAGACATGGCAAGAAGCTTTTACTCAATCCTGTTGGATAGAAGCTATGCAAGAAGAACTTAATGAATTTATACGTCTTGAAGTATGGGAACTTGTCCCATGCCCGGATCAAGTGCAGTTACTCACTTTGAAATGGGTTTACAAGGTGAAAATCGATGAGTTAGGCGGAATATTGAAGAATAAAGCTCGAATAGTAGCTCGTGGATACAAGCAATTATTGGGCATCGACTTTAGGGAATCCTTTGCACCTGTTGCCCGTTTGGAAGCCATTAGACTATTCCTCGCTTATGAAGCCCACATGAATATGATCGTCTATCAGATGGATGTGAAGACGGCATTTCTGAATGGTGAAATCAAGGAAGAGGTCTATGTTCAAAAGCCGGATGATTTTGTGAATCCTAATTATCCTTATCATGTGTACAAGCTTAAGAAGGCTCTCTATGGGTTGAAGCAAGCTCCACGCGCATGGTATGATCTATTGTCACAATTCCTCATTACACAAGGCTTCGCTAAAGGCAAGGTGGATCCCACGATGTTCATTTAGAAACGAGGTAAAGATATGATTATGGTACAAATATATGTTGATGATATTATATTTGCAGCCTCGACCCAAACCTTATCCGACGAATTTGGGACACTCATGTCTTCCAAGTTTAAGATGTCAATGATGGGCAAGGTATCGTTCTTCTTAGGTCTTCAGATATCTCAGAGTCCCAGAGGCATCTTTATCAATCAATCAAAGTATGCCCTTGAATCGCTAAAGAAGTATAAGATGGAATCTAGCAACCCCGTGGATACTCCAATGGTGGAACGAACTAAACTTGATGCAGATCCACATGGAGTTGCTGTTGATCTGACACTTTACCGTGGAATGATCGTTACTCTTCTGTATATCACAGCTAGTCGACCTGATCTTTAGTTTGCTATATGTATGTGTGCTCGGTATCAAACTCGACCTACTGAGTTACACGTGGCCACTGTGAAACGGATCTTTAAATATCTTAAAGGAACCATTAATCGGGGACTTTGGTATTCAAAGGACTCTTCGATTACACTTATGGCATATGCAGATGCGGATCACGCGGGTTGTCAAGATACACGGCGTAGCACGAGTGGAACTTTGCAACTACTAGGAGATCGACTAATCAGTTGGGCATCAAAAAGGCAGAAAAGTGCTGCAATCTCAAGTATGGAAACAGAATACATAGCTATGTCCGGTTGCTGTGCTCAAATTCTTTGGATGAGATCGCAATGAACCGACTATAGTCTAGGTTTCAACAAAATTCCGATGTACTGTGACAACAAAAGTGCAATTGCCTTATGCCGCAACAACGTTCAATTCTCTCGGTCAAAGCACATTGACATTCGCTACCACTTCATCAAGGAGCAAGTGGAAAATGGAGTAATCGAGCTTTACTTTGTCCTATCTGAGTATCAATTGGCGGATATTTTCACGAAGGCATTAGATCGCGCTCGAATTGAATTTTTGGCCGACAAGCTAGGAATGAGAACCTTCTCGCCTGAGACTCTAAAGGAATTGGCAGATGAAGCGAAAGAATAGTGATGGTAAACAATTCTCCGTATCCTTGGTGATCATTTGTATATATTGTTTATATTTTTATCCACAAAAGCAATATACAAAAATATAAAACCTTATAAAAACCATAAAAATTGAAAAATTTAGAAAAATCCAAAAATATTTTTACTTTATTTTTCAAAGGCATGTCCTTTGGTACGATAATATTTAAGGCCTAAGAAATGTCGATTAATATTGACACGGCGCCATAAATAGAGTTCGTACAAAAGTTGTAAATTTTTCATAAAACATGCATATATGGCTTGTAGTTATTTCAGACTACAACCCGGTTTTCATATTAAAGTCAAGTATTTCTTATGAAAGCTTTGTCTCTCAATGGGAATTAATTTTCTCGGGCAATGTTTACTTTAAAACCTTGTAAGGGATCAAGTTTACTTTATAACTTGGTCTAACACAAATCTATGTACGCATCAGTGCATTTATTTGTTAAAACAAGAGAAGTCTTGTTTTTATGAAGCTATCATCTCTACAACCATAGCAATCTACAATTGGTATCTACATACTCGACGATGCGACTACTCAACCGACGACTACAACTCTTTCAGTAGAACACGGGTCAACAATTGAGGGGGAGCAATTGTCAAGCATTCAGAATCTTTGATGCCGAAAGCGCCAAGCTCACTAATTGGTGTCAAGACAACAATACCAATCGTACACGTGGTGTCAAGAGATGACTTCAGCCGCGACGAGGCGACCAACATATGCTGACAAGAACCATTTGATCTTATCATATGATGTTCTCATCAGTTAGGTCCAACCTTGTCAATTTTTTTCTAATATGGTGAATATGTGATCATGTTACAAATCGTTATCATATCTCATACATTTGGTATCATGAAGATAAAACGGACTTGGACTTTTCTTCCCAAAACCTTTGTTAAAACTTCATTAAATCAATTGATATTAAAAACATCGATTGGGTTAAATTTTTTAATATGGGGGAGAATATGTGATTTAATATGGGAAATTATCACAAATGGTTTGACTTAATGTGATGGCTCATCCCGACATATGCGAAATGTTTTCGAATATCGTGGCATATGTTAAGGGGGAGCAAAACGAATTTGCATATCAAAATGGATTTTCATGGTGACATATACTTATCCAAAACCTATTTATTTCACGACGATGAAGATTGTGGTGTCATAAGGATGGTAGGATAGGTTAAGTCCAATGATTCTTCCTAAACCGGAGGAATCTTCCCAAGTACATTTCATAGCTAGAAATAGTAGTCCTTAGGAAAGATGGAGAAAGATTATGAACGTAGCTGAATGCCGACCAAGTACTTAAGTTAGCACTGGAACAATCACAACAAGGTGCTAGTTATGATGTATTGGTAAGCATTGAAGGGGTTGAAGAATGAAAAAGAATCGTAAAGATAAAGGGTGTAAAGAAAGAAGCCCTCCTTACAACCTTAGGCAGAAACCGAGTCAACACATATGCTATTGAGATCATTTTAATGATGCTCGATATTGAAGATAGACATCATGGACCCAGTGATGCAATGCACAACCCATCCCAGCTAACTCAGATATCTCTTAAAAGATATTTGTTTTAATCACACGGAGACAACACGTTATCTATTGATTTATTTACTCCGAATAAATTGGTATTGAAATGGTGGCACTCCTCTCCAGCCTCTGATCACTAAAATCCAAAATGCACGATCGAGTCACACTTTCATATTTCCTTGCTTCTTCATACACTGTGAAAAGTAAGAAAGATCTTAAGAGTCCTACGCAAAATCTTCATGATCTTGCCTGAACATCCGAGTAATACGAAAGTATTTACAATGAATATGGAAATCCTTCTTGAGCGAATATCAAAAAGCTCATGGTAGGTGACTTGTGCGATTCTTTATGAATCAAACTTGTGATAACTGGAAAGCAATAGTGGTTTAATTCTTAGCTGAACTTAAACACGTTCCAGGCCTCTACGCAATATCTAAGTGATCTTGCCAGAACACTCAGAGTGATACCTTAGTGTTCATAGTGATGAGTGGAAATCCTTCTAGTGTTAACATCAAACAGCACTTGGTAGGTAACTTGCAAGATTCGATATGAATCAAGCTCGTGACAACTGGAAAGCAACGATGGTGCGATTCTTTAATGATGTAAACTTGTTCCAGGAATCAAAATTGACGGCTTCAATCATGCGGATAATTTAATCCAAATGATTCACTCTTTACGTTCGCAGTCAGCTTTAGACGGTCGAGTAAAGAGAACGGGTTTACCCGCGAAATCTTGTCAAGGAGATTTTAATTTACCTGTCACAAGGACGATATTTTATATCGTCCAACGTTCTTCACCGACCGGAGGTAAAATGCTACCAAATTAGAATGAAATGTTCAAAGCCATTTCGTTCGTATCTACTTATGTTGCGGCATTTGAAGACGGTTGCGTTGCGGAATCCAAGAAGAAGTCGTCCCCGCATGCTTATACTTTATGCACTTAATATTTCATCTAATTCTAGAAAGCCTAAAAGTCAAGTCTTCTGCTGTATCGAACTTTAAAGCTTTCAAGAATTACAAAGGTATAAGTATGTGGGACATGATGTCACGTAGAGGCGAAGATCACTAGTGAAGGATGTACAAGATCAAGGCAAGAGATTAATGCTAAAGATGGATATCAAAGATCACATCAGCATGTTCACCAGAAAATAAAAAGAAAAGAAAGACGAAGACTACAAGCTCAAGACAAGCATAGTATGCTAGGTTTATTTTATTATTGTAACTTGGGTAACGCCCTTGTTTGGAGTGACCTCCCTTAGGGGGAGATTGTTGGAAATACGTTTTACGTATTATAAAGGATCGGTCACTCCAACAATTGTCCATGTAATAGCTCGTAGTTTAGTTATTTACATTTATTAAACAAACAAGGCCAAGCCTAGCCTACAACATGTGTAGGCCGGCCCAATATTATAAGCCCAAGCCCATCACAAGGCTTGGGTATATAAACCCTCTCCTCTGATGGAGAGGGTGGTGATTTTTCATTTCAAATACACATAGTTCTTAAACTTTCTCTCTCTAGAAGTGTGAAATCATCTATCTTTCTCTCTCTAAAACATATGCAAGATTTACATATCCTACATATATGATTCGCATCACGGATCATATATGATTTTCCAAAATTATATATGATTCATGATACGAATCATATATGATTTTTACAGAAGAAAAAAAAATCGTCGAAAGTATATACATGTGCCCCTCGATAGAAAGATAATTTAATTCTCTTCACAATGGTATGTTTCGTTTTGCTTAACGATTAATGGTTTGTGAGATATATAATTTTTAGACAAAAGAATTTTTTTTAGATAAAAAAACGATGGTTGTGATTGGTTGGTTAAATATATCCTAAAGAAGAGTCTATGTTAAACTTTTCTCCTTAATATACATGCATCATAACTGTTTTTGTTCATGTTTAATATTCACATGATAATTGCATAACCTTTTTTTTGCTTATGTTTAATATCCATATGATATTTACTTCATAAACTGCTTTTATTTTTGTGCTTTATTTATTATATAAAAAAATAATACAACTACAATATTGTGTTACGAAAAAAACAACGAACAACCTTAATGTTGTATTAATGAAGTATTTTTTTCTTTAAATTTTTCATTAAATGCTTATTTATTTATATAATTTTTTTATGTTCAAAGATATGAAAAGCATTTGGAAAATAATGAAGACGAGTGTCTAGTAGATAGTGTAACAACAAACACTATTTTAAAAATAGAAAATATTTTATGAGTTTCATATAACAAATGCGAATGTCAACACATTTTGTGATACTAGCAACTTGATTGAAGGCTTTGGCAAAGCCTACATGGTGTTACCTAAAGTTACAAAGCTAATAATAAATTATGCGTTGTATTCTAGTAGATCTAGGAGAAATCTACTAAGTTTTAAAGATATAAGACGCAATGGTTATCATCTTGAAACCATGACTCAAAATAATATTGAGTATCTCCAAATTACATCCATTAAAAGTTAAAAAAATACCATTATAGAAAGAATGAATGGTCTGTCTTATGGATTGTATTCTACATACATAAATCAGACAGATGTAAGTATGGTCTCTACCCGAAAAGGAGTAGATCCTAAAGTATTTACCCGTTGGTATGAGCATACTATAGGGATAAATGAGGAAGACGGCTAAGCATTGGCATGAGGTTTGGAGATAGTTGTATGAACGCATTTTATTACGAGAATTCTTCTACAAGAGAGAGTCACCAGTGAGAGGGGCATATTCCTCATTGATGAGAATGTAGGGAATATAAGAGAATCGCCTAAAATGTAGGTTGAAGACGAGATGGATGATGGTATGGAAATTAAGATTTTGGGGAGATAAACGAGAGGTAGTAGTGAAGAAGAATGGCTTGAAGAAGCAAGAGGTTGTCAAGATAGTGGAGTATTGTCGAAAGGAAAACCGTTAGAGCTAGAGGTTAGTAATCACGAACAGTGGAACGTTCACCTAGAGAAAAGGTGTAGCACTTGTTAGTATGAAGGGTGGTTAGTTACTTGGTGCCGAGCATGGAAAAGCGAAGATGATATGGTGATTATGGCACGTTTCATGTGATTTTTATGGGAAGCTTTTGGCTATGCAATCCTGCATATGCCATTGGATGTGATTAAGGTTGGTAGAACTTCCGGGTGATGTAAAATTTGTAGAGGATGGAAGTCGTTGGGTTTGGTGATAGGAAGTGTAGTAGAAACTACTAAAATTAATCCATAGGAGATGAGGTGGATCATCGCTGCAGAGGAATGAAGTTAGAAGCAGCGAACAAATTTAACCGGAGGTGGATCAGGAAACTATGAAGGTGGTGGCGGTGCTTAAGTAGAAGTTGATAATGGCGAAGGACCAACAAGAGAGTTGTGTAGACGAGAGGCGTAGGCCGTTGGAAATTGATATTGGAGGTAAGGTTGTGTTAGAGGTTTCATCATGGAAAGGAGTGATGTAGTTTGGGAAGAAAGGGAAGATAGCACCTAGAATCGTGGGACGTTTAAAAGTCCTCGGAAGGATCGGGCTAGTGGTTTATATGTTGAGGATTGCTGGAAGATTTAGGTAGTATGCATGATGTATTTCATGTGTTAACTTAAGGAAATTCTTAGCAAGAACCGACTTGCAAAAACCGTTGAAAGTTATTAGTATAGATATAAGCCTTCGTTTCATCGAAGTGTCGATATATATTTTGGATCGTGGAGCTAAGACGTTGGAAAAAGTAAGATACCGTAGTAAGGTTAGATGGAATTTAAAACGTGAACTACAGTTCACACGGAACGAGAAGGGATGGTTTATGAGGGACAAGTATCCTCGTCTATTTATTAATGACGGTCCTAAGGAGTAAATCTCGAGGACGGGATTTCTATTCGGAGAGAGTGATGTAACAACCATGGTTTTGGGGTTCGTCACTTAGTCTTATTTTTAGGTTATTATGTGTGACTATATGTTTTATGTGTTTACGTGTTTATTTTGTGTGAATAAGGTTGGAATGGACATCGTTTATGGGTACAAAGTTCTCATAAGTAAATCGATGAACGGTTATTTCATTATCATAAGCTCACAATATAGTGACTATGAAATGAAATGGAATTATTTTGATGATTTACGTATACGTATATGTATTATAGTAAATCGTGTTTTTACGATTTAGGGTCTAGCATTTTGAGGTATCGGATGAGGCACGGGAATAATTTACGGGATGGTTTTAAGTCATTTAGGACTTAGTTATATAGTTTATTTCATATTTCAAGAGTTTTTATAAAACTGTATATTTTTACATCTTTTACGGTATACGCGTAAAATTGACTAGTTTTACGGTTTTGAGGTTTTGGAGGTTTTAGGAGCTGAAATAAACTAAGGTAATTTAAGGAAACATTAATAATTTATTAATAAATAATTAAATAAAAAAAATAAAAAAAGGGGTATGGGTGGGTTTAGGGGCGACGAACCAAAAAGGGAAAGGAAAAGGAAAGAGAGTTTGGGCTTGTGTTGGACTAGGACTCTTTACACACTATATAAAGTCTTCTAATAAATAAAAAAACATAAATCTTTTCTCCTGGAGTTTATTAGTCGCGACATACATAGAAAAGTTAGGGTTTTTCATAATAATCTTGGGTTCCATTAATCTTAAGGTAAAAACCTTCAATCCCTTTTCAATTAAATTGTTTTAATTCATTCTTAATCATTATATGATGGATCTTGGTTTAGGGTTATCATAAAATCTGTATTTTAATTATATAATCATGATAGGAATAATTAAGGTTAATAGTTATAAAAGTTATAGGTAATTAATTAGTTTAATTGTATTAAATTTGTCATTAAAAACTAGGCAGAATTTTAGGTCAAGTGTTTTGATCATATCTAGAGTTTTATAAACTTTCATTAATCAAATCGTACACCCCTGGAAAGGTATTTTAGTTAGCTTTTGAATGCAAGAAAGGAGAACTAAATTGGAGGTCGGGAAGTGGGTCAAAAATAGGTTACAACAGTCGGAGGTCAAAATAGTTTTTGGATCAGTCAGTTTTAAATTAATGTTTTAAGATGGTTAGGGTACTTAGCAGTAGGGCTTCCATCGGTCCAGGACCGTATAACCCCCGGACCGAGACCGAACCGAAATGGTCCGGTCCGGTCCTCGGTCCGGTCCAGTCCGGTCCTATTAGGCATAATTGACGAGATTGGTAAGATCGAACCGGACCGGACCAGACCGACCGGACCGAGGACCGAATTTGTCCAAAACTCGGGACGAGGACCGGACCAAAATTGTTCGGTTCGGCCCGATCCGATCTGGGTCGGTTTTGGGTCTGGCGTGCTCAGCCCTACTTAGGAGTACAAGTGGACCTTCAAATGAGCATGAGAACTAGTACATATATTAAATAAGAGATATGGTAGAGGGCTAATCAAATAGGATAGTGCAAGACCCTCTCATCTTAACAAACATTTCATATGTTCAAAAGCAGTAAAAATTGGATAAGTAAAAGTGTATATATATATATATATATATATATATATATATATATATATATATATATATATATATATATATATATATATATATATATATATATATATATATATATATATATATATATATATATATATATATATATATATATATATATATATATATATATATATATATATATATATATATATATATACATAAATATATATATATATATATATATATATATATATATATATATATATATATATATATATATATATATATATATATATATATATATATATATATATATATATATATATATATATATATATATATATATATATATATATATATATATATATATATATATATATATATATATATATATATACTAGCCTTTAGACCCGTCCGGTGGACGGGCTAGCTTTAAGTATATATTTTTAATCAAAATTAAAGTTATGTGTGTTTGTATTAGAAGTTTAGTATATGTAGTGTTAGTTATGACATTAATATTTTAACAATGTAGCATAAAATGAATAAAAACAACGTAGTTTAAGATATTTTATTTATTTTAAAATATTATGATTTAATTGAATTTGTATACGTTAACGTTATGAATAAGTTTTTTACATTAATTTTTTTTATAATTTTAATAATATTGTATAAATATTTTATGTATTTTTGAATTTTCTGAGGTAATAAATCTTGTATATGTTAATGTTATGAATAACTTTTTTACATTAATTTTTTTAAAATTAATTGTTAAGTTTTTTTTTGTGAGCAAAAACATAATAGTTAAATATTTTTTAGAAATTATTTTGTTTTGTAAGTTTTGTGGTCAAGTGTATTCTAGCAAAAGTAATCCCAAAAAGCTCATTCCTGTTATTATTTTTTGTCACATGTATAATATAGCAACAGTATATAGCCTAGTCTAAAACTTGACAGTCCGAATATTTAAAAATATTTATATTTTAGTAAGTCAAACTATTGTGAATCATTTGTAATTCCTATTTTCTTTTTGAAGCATTTTATGGAAACCCTTTAATGTATTATATATGTTATTTTTATAGAATTTTGTATTTAAGGCATTATTTGTAATTTCTATTTTCTTCTTGAAGCATTTATGGAAACCCTTTAATGAATTACATGTGTTATTTTTATAGAGTTTTGTATTTAAGGCATTGTTTCACTATTCTTCCATATATTTTTATAGAATTTTGTATTTTAGGCATCTTTGTAATTTCTATTTTCTTTCTAAAGCATTTTATGGAAACCATTTAATTAATTAAATGTGTCATTTTTAGAATTTTGTATTTAAGGCATAATTTGTAATTCCTATTTTCTTTTTAAAGCATTTTATGGAAACCCTTTAATGAATTACATGTGTCATTTTTTTAGAATTTTGTATTTAAGGCATTGTTTTACCATCCTTCCTTATATATTCTTATTAGAATTTTGTATTTAAGGTATCATTTGTAATTACTGTTTTCTTTTTAAAGCATTTTATGGAAACCCTTTAATGAATTACATGTGTCATTTTCATAGAATTTTGTATTTAAGGCATTGTTTCACCATCCTTTCTATATAAGGGTTTTTGATTTGATTTTGATATATTTATATATATATATATATATATATATATATATATATATATATATATATATATATATATATATATATATATATATATATATATATATATATATATATATATATATATATATATATATATATATATATATATATATATATATATATATATATATATGTATATATATATATCGAGGCCTTAACAATAGCTTTATGGTTGAGGCCAAAGGTGAGAGTTAGCTAATACATGTAAGGGTATATGGTTTTCTTTACAAATAGTATGGGTTTGGTTAGGTGGGCGTTTGACTCATAGTTTGGGGTCTAAAAATGGGACTATTTTGGGTAAAATGTTAACGGGATAAGTTATGAACTTAACTAAGTTAAGGGCTTATTTGGGAGGTGTAATGGGATGGTTAGGACATATTAATAAGGTTAATATGAGGTTGAGGGTAAGACATCCATCATAGATTGATGAGCCATTTTAGCATTTGGTTCATGTCTTGATAGTTTGCATTTGTTTGTTTAGATTTTTTCTAGTGCGTAGATATTTAGAGAAGCTCAATCAGGTGAGTTTCATAGTCCCATATTTCTTAATGTTTTTACTTTCATATGGGATGGAAGACACACACTTTAATTGTTTTTGTAAATGAATGTTGTGAATGTTTTATTATTTTGAAATGGACACCTATATGTTGTTATGTTTGTTTTATTTATTTGTCTTTGGTAAGAGGTGGAACTTTTACCTACTTACCTAGACGCCTGCATTGTTTGAGATATTGTCATGACATTTGTGTCACATTTTATGACATTTCTACTTCATTTACTTTTCTCTGTAGACACGCTATGTTGTGATGATATCCATAGCTCACGTCCTATATTCCGCCATGGTGGGTGTGACACTAGGCCCTCAATCAATAAACTTGATAAAGAATCTCTTGTGTTTCTTGAAAGAATTCAAGGAGACATATTTAGACCAATAACTCCTCCGTGTGGACCATTTCGATACTTTATGGTATTAATTGATGCATCATCTCGATGGTCCCACGTCTGTCTAATATCATCAAGAAATGTTGCTTTTACAAGGCTATTAGCCAAAATTATTCAATTAAGAGCACATTTACCAAATTACCAAATCAAGAAGATTCGGCTTGATAAAGCAAGAGAATTTACATCTCAATCATTTAATGATTTTTGTATGTCAATTGGGATTATGATTGAGCATCATGTAGCACATGTGCATATACAAAACGGTCTAACTGATTCTTTAATTAAAAGATTACAAATGACATGCTATCTTACATGTTGCTGCTCTTATTAGATTAAGACCAAGTGCATCTCATAAGTATTCTCCACTCTAACTAGTTTCTGGAAGAGAAGCAAGTTTATCTCATCTAAACGTTTTGGTTGTGGCGTGTATGTCCGAATTTCACCACCACAACGTACAAAGATGGGACCTCAAAGAAGACTGGGAATTTATGTTGGTTTTAATTCTCCATCAATCATCAAATACTTGGAACCATTAACTGGAGATGTTTTTATAGCACATTTTGCTGATTGCCAATTTGATGAAACAATGTTCCCAATCTTAGGAGGAGAAAACAAAAAGTTGGACAAACAAGATGTAACTTGTAATGCATCAAAAATATCTTTTCTTGACCCTCGAAATGGTCAATGTGAATTGAAGGTTCAAAATATCATTCACTTGCAACGAATAGAAAATGAATTGCATGATGCATTTACAGATACAAAAAGAGTTACTCAATCATACGGTCCAGCTGTAAATGTACCTTCTCGAATAGATATTCTTGAAACTATAAATGAGTCAAATGTACGCAAGAAACGTGGAAGACCAATGGGTTTTAAGGATACAAATCTATGGAAAAAAAAAGGGAAGAATACAATTGGCAAAGTCCAAAAAGTTGTTATTAATAAAATCCTAAAAGAGATTACTAATGACACAGAAAATGTGGAAAAATTTATTGAAGATGACCATGTGCCTGATGACTATGCGATCTATTGGGCCAATGAAAGTTATAACTATGGCACAGTCAAGATTTGTTTTAAATTAGACTAAGTGTTATGAGTCGCTGACGAAGACCAGCGACAGAGACTAGACCAGTGATGAGATGGCATTTATACACGATGTCATCGTTCTTTTCGGGCTTCAAATGCATAAAATGTCATCATTATACCATATATATGCTTGTATTTGTTTACTTGTGTGTTTTAGGTATGGATATCATGAAAAAGACAAAAGATCACAAGAAACAAGGAAAAACGAACACGAGAAACGAAGCCGTACAAAGAACCGGGCCCTAGTTCATGATTTATCAAAGAAATACCCTTGAAGACTTGAAGATGTACAAGATTGATCCTCAAATTATGAAGAAATGACACTTAAAACCCTTGTATATTCATAATTACAAGTTTGGTCCCTTAAGTTTGTCAAAATTACAAAATGGTCCTTCAACTTTGAAGAATTGGCAAGATTAGTCCCTCAACATTTCTAAATTGTCAAATATGGTCCCTCATGAAGTCAAAGATACAATGAAGACCTTTGAAGATCAAGGATGTCCAAGATCAGTCCTCAAACTATGCAAAAATGGCAAAAATAACCCTTGAATACCTTTTGCCAAAGTTTTGGGGCAAAAGTGTGAAGTTTGTAACTTTGATAACAAAGGAAAGTGTGTTTTGTGGCTGAAAAACGTTTAATAGAACTTTCACCAAAATACAAGGACCCTTCCTGCCATTCCCAAAGTTTAAATATACAAACACGTGCCAAACAAACACAACCCACCTTTTTCGGATCAAAATGTTTACTATTCACCCTGATGAACCTAGTTACCATCCCACTTAAACCAAAGGGTAAAAACAAATTACCCAGGCACACGTTTGATTCACATGCCCTAACATCCATCCCACACCAAAAACCCTCAATCCCACTCACCCAAGGACCCCACCATTCAAACCCGTCCACCTATCACATCATTCCTTCATCTCCAAGGATTGCCACGTGGCCAAATCAACAGCCAACACTCAATGCTTAACTATAAAGCTAAAATGAACAGCCAGGATGCATTTGGACAGCTCTACAACTGAATTCGTCTAGAAGATTCAAGGGGCATTTAAGGGACTTCATAGCTAGGGTTTTCACTTGTAATCTCAGCCTTTGTGGCCTTTATAAGGACTCCTCAACATGTGAGAGAGCCTTGTTCCAGTTTTACTCTTTAAACATTATAATTCCTTTTTAAAATTTATAAAAGTTGGTGTTTTAAGAAAATTGTAATTCCTTTTTATGTTTTTGAAAGTTGGTGTTGTTTAAGGGTGATTCTGGGTTCCATTTGATGTTATAAGTGTGTTTAGATCTTGTGGTTTAAACACGTTTATGTTTGGTAAGGTTTTCAAGTTTGAAATAAGCTTGAAAATAGTCTTCTGATTTTGTTGTTTTACTTGTACTAACCCTTATCCAAAAGCTATAAGCCCTTACAAGCTTGTTGACACCAAGCTAGTGAAGGTTTATCAACCTTTGGATAGGTTGTTTGTTGTTTGTGTTGAAGACATAAAGCCCTTGAGTTTCTGCTTCGAAACATCAACCAAGGCACATATCATCTCCTTTGTTCAAGTACCTTGGTCTTGTTCTAGTTATTGAACAAGGTCCAAGGAGCATTGCTGATCTCTCTAGGAAGTTGTGGGGGATAGGTATAACCTCTTGTTAAGATTCCTCTAAAAAAATTCATGTTATTGTCTGTTTTGTACTTTGCCATGTGATTTGTTGATATTGTGTTTGTGCTTTGTGTTTTATAGTTGTTATCTCTTAGTTGTCACCTAGTTGAAGTTTTTGAACCATAAAATCAGTAGGTTATGTGATTGAATAAAAAGTTTGTTTGAAAAAGGACTAAAACAAGGTTGTTTGGGATTACTGGATCATAAGGCCTTGTGGCCTTGTGCCCTTGGTTCTTAGGATTTGGGGAGTCTAAACAATTTATATGCAACAAGTTTTAGTCACTGGTTAAGTTTCAAAAGGTTTGGAAAAAGGATTTCAACTTTTGGAAAAATCTGAAAAAAGTGGTTTGAAATTGGTCAAACACATCAGATCTAATAAAATCTTTGTTTGTTGGATCTAAAGTCTGAAATCTGGTTTGGGTAGAGTTTAGGTGATAAGCTATCTGTGCAGTATCTGTTTGTTGAATTTGGTGGCTTATTGTGGGTGCTAGAGCTTATCAAAGTTGGCTGAAGTGGTCATTTGCATCAGCAAAGTGACCACCTCATTTTGGGCTTGCATTTATTATTCTAGTGTATGCCTGGTTGTTTAACTGCTTGGAACTTGTTATTGTGCTGCTTGTGAGTGCTTCTTGATATTTGGTGTGCCTTATTGCTGGCTTATAAGCTAACTGGCTTATTAAGCCTTATTTGCCAAAATTTGTCATCATTTGGTCAACTGACCTCTTGATTCACAAGGACTCCACCTTGAGTTCTTCACAAAAGTTGCTTATAACAAGCTTACAAACAATTCCTGAACATTTGGTGAAATTTGGAGGACTTTGACTTTTGGTCAAATAAGCACATTTTGGCTTATTTTTTAGAACTGCTTATTGCTACATGCAACAACTTGGCTTTTGTAATAGGTGTCATTTTTCTCAGCTTAATATCAATTCTGGAAGGTTACAAGTCATTTGGTTAAGCTTTTGCTAGAAAACTAGCTTATTTGGCTTTTTCAGCCAGCTTATTTGCTCCTACAGCTTATTCTACTTGGCTTTTTATGATTTTTATGATTGATTATTCTTAGTTAAGCTATTTGTGAGCTTTTGCAAAAAGAATCAACTTCTGAAACAGCCTAGAACTCTAACCCGATTATTTTGTCTTCTAGTGAAATTCTTCTTTGCTTATTTCTGGCTTATTGAGTGTGTTTTTTCAAAATTTCTTTTCACAGATCTCTTAGGCATCTCAAAAGAAGGTTGTGTGTTTAAGCAGAGCTTATGGCATTAGCTTATTGCTTAATGGGCATATTGGCCTAATAAGAATAAGATGTTGACTATTTAAGCTGTGATAAGCTCAAAACCAGCTTTTGGACCTTCAGACTTTTGTGTTTAGAATTAATTTTTGAGTCAGATGGGGCTTTTTCAGGTTATTTGGGCCAAGTTTGACTTTTTGGGCCCATTAAGCCCATTAAGGTTGACTGTTTTGGTTTTTAGCCCATTAGGGGTATTTTGGTAATTTCACTTTCATTTTCTGATTATTTAGGTTAAAATAAACTAGTTTGCAAGTTTTTAGAATTTTTTTATAATTTTTGGATTTTTAATATTATTTTAATATTATTTTATTATTAAATTTAAAATTTCACATTTTTGCACTTTTTATATTTTTCTTAGGTTTAATACATTAAAGTAGGATTTTTTTCAACTCTTAGATTAACTTTATCATCATTTTTCCAGTTTCTAGAATTAAACTATTTTTGTAAATTTTTAAACTAATTAAAACCAATTAAAATGATTAAAAACTATTAAAAACTTAGAATAATTCTACAAATTGGAAAAATGATGATAAAATTAATCTCAGAGTTGCAAAAATTCTATGTTAATGTATTAAACCTAGGAAAAATATAAAAAGTGCAAAAATGTGAAATTTGAAATTTAATAATAAAATAATATTAAAAATCCAAAAATTATAAAAAAAAATTCTAAAAACTTGCAAACTAGTTTATTTTAACCTAAATAGTCAGAAAATGAAAGTGAAATTACCAAAATACCCCTAATGGGCCCCCAAATGGGCTAAAAACCATAATAGTCAACCTTAATGGGCTTAATGGGCCAAAAAAGTCAAACTTAGCCCAAATGACCTGAAAAATCCCTATCTGACTCAAAATTTAATTCTAAACACAAAAGTCTAAAGGCCCAAAAGCTGGTTTTGAGCTTATCACAGCTTAAATAGTCAACAGCTTATTCTTATTGGGCCAATAAGCCCATTAAGCAATAAGCCAATGTCATAAGCTCTGTTTAAACATAAAACCTTCTTTTGAGATGCCTAAGAGATCTGTGAAAAGAAATTTTGAAAAAGCACACTCAATAAGCCAGAAATAAGCAAAGAAGAATTTCACTAAAAGAAAAAATAGTCGGGTTAGAGTTCTAGGCTGTTTTAGAAGCTGATTCTTTTTGCAAAAGCTCACAAGTAGCTTAACTAAGAATAATCAATCATAAAAATCACAAAAAGCCAAGTAGAATAAGCTGTAGGAACAAATAAGCTGGCTGAAAAAGCCAAATAAGCTAGTTTTCTAGCAAAAGCTTAACCAAATGACTTGTAACCTTCCAGAATTGATATTAAGCTGAGAAAAATGACACCTATTACAAAAGCCAAGTTGTTTCATGTACCAATAAGCAGTTCTCAAAAATAAGCCAAAATGTGCTTATTTGACCAAAAGTCAAAGTCTTTCAAATTTCACCAAATGCTCAGGAATTGTTTGTAAGCTTGTTATAAGCAACTTTTGTGAAGAACTCAAGGTGGAGTCCTTGTGAATCAAGAGGTCAGTTGACCAAATGATGACAGATTTTGGCAAATAAGGCTTAATAAGCCAGTTAGCTTATAAGCCAACAATAAGGCACACCAAATAGCAAGAAGCACTCACAAGAAGCACAATAACAAGTTCCAAGCGGTTAAACAAGAAGGCATACACTATAATAACAAATGCAAGCCCAAAATGAGGTGGTCACTTTGCTGATGCAAATGACTACTTCAGCCAACTTTGATAAGCTCTAGCACCCACAATAAGCCACCAAATTCAACAAACAGATACTGCACATATAGCTTATCACCTAAACTCTTCCCAAACCAGATTTCAGACCTTAGATCCAACAAACAAAAAATTTATTGGATCTGATGTGTTTGACCAATTTCAAACCACTTTTTTCAGATTTTTCCAAAACTTGAAATCCTTTTTCCAAACCTTTTGAAACTTAACCAGTGACTAAAACTTGTTGCATATGACTTGTTTAGACTCCCCAAACCCTAAGAACCAAGGGCACAAGGCCATAAGGCCTTAAGATCCAATAATCCCAAACAACCTTGTTTTAGTCCTTTTTCAAACAAACTTTTTATTCAATCACATAACCTACTGATTTTATGGTTCAAAAACTTCAACTAGGTGACAACTAAGAGATAACTATAAAACACAAAGCACAAACACAAAATCAAAAAATCACATGGCAAAGTACAAAACAGACAATAACATGAAATTTTTTAGAGGAATCTTAACAAGAGGTTATACCTATCCCCCACAACTTCCTAGAGGGATCAACAATGCTCCAAGGACCTTGTTCAACGACTAGAACAAGACCAAGGTACTTGAACAAAGGAGATGATATGTGCCTTGGTTGATGTTTCAAAGCAGAAACTCAAGGGCTTTATGTCTTCAACACAAACATCAAACAACCTATCCAAAGGTTGATAAACCTTCACTAGCTTGGTGTCAACAAGCTTGCAAGGGCTTATAGCTTTTGGATAAGGGTTAGTACAAGTAAAACAGCGAAATCTAAAGACTATTTTCAAGCTTATTTCAAACTTGAAAACCTTACCAAACATAAACGTGTTTAAACCACAAGATCTAAACACACTTATAACATCAAATGAAACTCAGAATTACCCTTAAACAACACCAACTTTCAAAAACATAAAAAGGAATTACAATTTTCTTAAAACACCAACTTTTATAAATTTTAAAAAGAAATTACAATGTTTAAAGAGTAAAACTGGAACAAGGCTCTCTCACATGTTGAGGAGTCCTTATATAGGCCACAAAGGCTGAGATTACAAGTGAAAACCCTAGCTATGAAGTCCCTAAAATGCCCCTTGAATCTTCTAGACGAATTGTGTTGTAGAGCTGTCCAAATGCATCCTGGCTGTTCATTTTAGCTTTGTAGTTAAGCATTGAGTGTTGGCTGTTGATTTGGCCACGTGGCAATCCTTAGAGCTGAAGGAATGATGTGATAGGTGGACGGGTTTGAATGGTGGGGTCCTTGGGTGAGTGGGATTGAGGGTTTTTGGTGTGGGTGGATGTTAGGGCATGTGAATCAAACGTGTGCCTGGGTAATTTGTTCTTACCCTTTGGTTTAAGTGGGATGGTAACTGGGTTCATCAGGGTGAATAGTAAACATTTTGATCCGAAAAAGGTGGGTTGTGTTTGTTTGGCGCGTGTTTGTATATTTAAACTTTGGGAATGGCAGGAAGGGTCCTTGTATTTTGGTGAAAGTTGTATTAAACATTTTTCAGCCACAAAACTCACTTTCCTTTGTTATCAAAGTTACAAACTTCACAATTTTGCCCCAAAACTTTGGCAAAAGGTATTCAAGGGTTATTTTTGCCATTTTTACATAGTTTGAGGACTGATCTTAGACATTCTTGATCTTTAAAGGTCTTCATTGTATCTTTGACTTCATGAGGGACCATATTTGACAATTTAGAAATGTTGAGCGACTAATCTTGCCAATTCTTCAAAGTTAAAGGACCATTTTGTAATTTTGACAAACTTAAGGGACCAAACTTGTAATTATGAATATACAAGGGTTTTAAGTGTCATTTCTTCATAATTTGAGGATCAATCTTGTACATCTTCAAGTCTTCAAGGGTATTTCTTGGATAAATCATGAACTAGGGCCCGGTTCTTTGTACGGCTTCGTTTCTCGTGTTCGTTTTTCCTTGTTTTTGTGATCTTTTGTCTTTTTCACGATATCCATACCTAAAACACACAAGTAAACAAATACAAGCATATATATGTTATAATGATGATATTTTATGCATTTGAAGCCCGAAAAGAACGATGAGATCATGTATAAATGCCATCTCATCACTCCCCCATACTAAGCCATTGTCGTGCCCTCACGCAATGCTAGAATAAAGTATATAAGCATCACCAAAATTCAATTTTACTACCCTTTATTGAAAAGTAAAAGACTTGCAACAATAATACGAAAATCTGTAAAGACATAATGTATGATTTTCATCACGAATGTGACTTTTAGGGTCAATGAATAGAAACAAGTAAATGTCCCATAAAGTAAATTTCGTCATCCTTGATTGTCATACATTCCATGCTAAGTGCAAAAACGAGATCATTGTTGGTACAAGTCACAATGCTAACACTACTCATACGTCAAAATTGTGTAATACTGTTTTCTCCCCGCAATCCTAGTTATTATAAAAGGAAATGGGTTTCTAGAATCTTTTAACTATTTGTTATGGATCACAAGTGATTCATATTGACTTATTTGAGTATTTATTAGTCCGAAATTAAAGTAGCACGATTTAATCTATAGTTAGCCGAAGGACAAAATCTTTTAAAATGGCTTCTCGTGTATCTCCTTAAGTTCATATCTTGGCATAACTCGTTTCACGATTTGAGACCTTTCTCGGACCAATATTTGGCATGTACTTCATACTTCAAATCTTGGGAAGACGTTCTGGAAATTATGGTGTTCTCTTCATATATTGGAATTTCTTCACTTGACGTTTTTGAGAGATTCTTCATACTTGGACCACGACTTCATCATTTTTCTTCAATCTTTATTTTGGACTTTGATATACAACGATCCGCCTCCTTTTAGGACTTGGATATATTTATCCTCATACCTTGTAAGGGTCTTTTTGGATAGACTTTCTCCATGATCTTTAGGGGAGTAATTGCTTTTCGTCGTGTGTCTCGATCCTTCATATTGATTTTGGAATAATGATACTTCACATCATCTTGGATCTTTAGCAACAAAATAGAGCTCCGCATGCCTTGTAAGGGCCTTTTTGGATCTTCACCAATCTTCGCGTCCCGCTTCAATAAGTTATGCCTTGGCTATGAACTCTATTCAACCCCGAGCAACTTTTAAACGATCTTGTGCTAGAAGCTAAGTAACCTTTCAAATCGTACGACCTTACTTATTGCAATTATTTTTATTCCTAATGCATTAATCTTATGGGAGAAAAAGCCACAATGAAAAACGTATGAGTTTTTGAAAGAACATTTTCATGTTCTACGTTTAGCATGATCACTTGTCTAACTCTATCATTTCTCGTTCTTCACTATATAAAGACCTCTAATTAAAGAGACTCGTGAATACTTTGCCATGCAAGTCAAAATTAAGCCAAATTTGGATTAGCTTTCATTAAGACTATATCAAATCAAAGTTTTGGGTTTTCAAGCCACCTATAGGATCTTGCACTTTCTTAGACTTTTTCAAGTTTAGAGAATGCATTTTATAGTTCCCTTGATAAGTGACTTTCTAGGATCAATTATAGGAACTTGCGAAAAGTTCTTGTTCTTAACCCGAATGAGCTAAGACTTTCGCGTTTTAAAGTTCCCGATATAAAAGTCTAGCAAGACTTGAATTGAGCGGGTTAAGGAATGTAAAGGGCTCCAAATGCCCATCAAGTCAAAAATTAGCTCTTATTCTACCCATCGGAAAATATACCTTCGTGTCTTAAAAACACTTATGAAAACTAAGAAACATTTTAAAATTTTGCCATTTTTAGCCTTATTAGCAACAAAATAAAACGAAACGTTGAAAGATGGAAAGCGTGAGGGCGTAGCAAAGCAAGTATCTATTCACCCCCCCCCCCCCATACTAAAATTAAACATTGTCCTCAATGTTTCGAGTCTAAAGGTAAAGCACCCCCATACTAGATACGGAGAGTCGAATGCTTAGGATCTAGCATGGAAAGGGTGATCAACAATATATCTAAAACCGTTTATTAAGTATGCTAAAAGATAATTGTTAGAACAATAAAGGATATGTCATGGATTCGTGAAAAAATTCTTCAAGCAAACGATAGAGGCTCACGTAAACGAACATGATAGTCTTCAATCATAGTGATGATGATGATCTAGATAACACAATCACAAACAACCACGAGACAACGAGTTGGAAGGGCACAAATCCCCTCTCAATGTTTATTAGAAAGCATAAAAAGATAAGCATGGGATCTCCCCCACGAGGCACCTCGTTTTTTATTACCGAGTCATGAGCTCGACTCGATCCCCTCAATGCTAATTATCATTGGGGAAGGTGACTTGGTCGAGGTAATCAAATGAAGGAACTTCCCCACTAAAGTAGTGCTTAAGCTGTGTCCATTCACCTTGAGTTAGGACCATCATCTTGAGCTAGCTCGATGGTCCCATAAGGAAACACTTGTGTAATGGTGAAAGGACCTGACCAACGAGATTTCAATTTCTCGGAAAATATCTTTAATCGAGAGTTAAAAAGTAACACTTGATCACCAACGTTAAAACTCCGGTTTTTAATCTTTGCATCATGAAACTTTTTAGTATTTTCTTTGAAAATCAATGAATTTTCATAAGCATTATCTCTTAATTCATCCAATTCATTCAATTGTATTTTCGGGTGATCTCCCGCGGTCTTCAAGTCAAAGTTTACATGCTTAAGGGCCCAATATGCCTTATGCTCCAATTCAATGGGCAAATGACAATTCTTCCCATAGACTAACTTATAAGGAGTACAACCGATAGGTGTCTTATAAGCGGTCCTAAAGGCCCATAAAGCGTCATCGAGTTTGTCGGACCATGAAGCACGGTTTTCTCCAATCGACCTCTCTAAAATCCTCTTCAAAGCTCGGTTCGAAGCCTCGACTTTCCCACTCGTTTGCGGGTGATAAGCCGTAGAAAGACGATGTGTAACTCCATATTTCTTTAAGACCTTCTCGAATTGGTTATTACAAAAATGGGTTTCACGATCGCTTATAATAGCACGAGGGGTCCTGAACCGAGAGAATAGTTGCTTCAAAAACTTCACTATCACACGAGCATCATTAGTAGGTAAAGCCTTAGCTTCCACCCACTTAGAAAGGTAGTCGACGGCGACGAGGATATACTTGTTACCATGAGATGATGGGAACGGCCCCATAAAGTCTATGCCCCAAATTTCAAAAATCTCACACACTTGAATTATATTTTGCGGCATTTCATCACGTTGAGACGATTTTCCTTGACGTTGGCACGAATTACACGACTTCATAAGTGCGTGTGCATCAAGATAGATAGAAGGCCAAAAGAAGCCGACATCGAACACTTTCTTAGCCGTGAGATTAGCACCGTGGTGACCACCCGTGGGTCCCTCGTGACAAGCTCTAAGGATGTTAGAAGCTTCGGCACCACAAACACAACGTCGAACGAGTTGATCCGCACAAACCCGAAAGAGATAAGGGTCGTCCCAAAAATAGAACTTGACGTCACGAAAGAATTTTCTGTTTTGGTGTGTCGTCATACCCTTGATTATGAAATTGCCCGCATGGTAGTTTGCAATGTCGGCAAACCATGGGGTGGTGTCTTTAGAATTCACTACACCGAGAGTCTCGAGAGGAAATGTTTCGGTGATTTCCTTGTTCTCGAAAACATCTTTGTGAGGATCTTCTAGACGAGAGAGATGATCGGCCGCTAGATTCTCGGCTCCTTTTTTGTCAAGCACGGCGACATCAAATTCTTGGAGGAGGAGCATCCAACGAAGAAATCTCAGCTTAGCATCTTGCTTAGCTAAGAGATACTTGATAGCCGAATGGTCGGTATACACGATGCTTTTAGTTAAGACGAGATAAGGTCGGAATTTCTCAAAAGCATAGACCACGGCAAGGAATTTTTTTTCCGTTGTGGTGTACTTTAATTGAGCCTCGGTCATCGTCTTACTAGCATAATGGATAGGACGGAAATGCTTTTCATAACGTTGCCCTAAGACGACCCCTATAGCATAATCACTTGCATCGCACATAATTTCAAAGGGTAATTCCCAATTAGGAGTAACAAGAATGGGACCTTCGGTAAGTTTCCTTTTTAGAGTTTCGAAAGCTCTAACACAATCCTCATTGAAATTGAAAGGAGCGTCCTTCTCGAGAAGGTGTGTCATAGGTCGACAGATTTTCGAAAAGTCTCTGATGAAACGACGATAAAAGCCCGCATGGCCTAGGAAACTCCTAACTCCCTTAACGGTTTTGGGATGAGGTAACTTGGCGATGACGTCTACCTTAGCTTTATCGACCTCAATCCCCGCTTTCGAGACCTTATGTCCTAAGACGATTCCTTGTTTACACATAAAGTGACATTTTTCCCAATTAAGCACAAGGTTGGTTTCTTCACAACGTTTTAACATTTGCTCGAGATTAGATAAACACGACGTGAACAAATTGCCAAACACCGAAAAGTCATCCATAAACACTTCCATCGACTTCTCGATCATATCGTGAAAAATAGCCATCATACACCGTTGAAACGTACCTGGTGCATTGCAAAGTCCGAAAGGCATCCTACGATAAGCAAACGTTCCATAAGGACACGTAAACATAGTCTTCTCTTGATCACGAGGGTCGATAGGGATTTGAAAGTAACCGGAAAAACCATCTAAAAAGCAATAGAATTCATTTCCCGCAAGTCGCTCCAACATTTGATCCATGAAGGGCAAAGGAAGTGGTCTTTACGAGTGGCATCATTTAAATTTCGGTAGTCAATACACACCCTCCAACCGGTCACAACAAGAGTGGGAATTAACTCGTTGTTTTCATTAGGCACAACGGTCATTCCTCCCTTTTTAGGGACACAATGGATTCGGCTCACCCATGGGCTATCGGAGATAGGATAAATCATTCCCGCGTCAAGGAGTTTTAAAACTTCCTTTTTGATGACATCGTGAATTTTAGGGTTTACCCTTCTTTGACTTTGAATTGCGGGTTTGTAGTCCTCCTCCATTAAAATCTTGTGAGTACAAAATTTTGGGTCAACACCCTTAATGTCGGAAATTTTCCACGCAATTGCCCGTTTATGAGCTTTAAGAACATTCAAGAGCGCTGTTTTTTCATCATTAGCAAGACCTTTTACAATAATAACCGGCAACTTGTCATCACCTTCCAAGAATGCGTATTCAAAGTGAGATGGAAGATCTTTCAATTCAAGGATAGGTGGTTCCTCGATTGAAGATTTTTGCTCAACACTCATAACTTCCATCGGCGGAAGAAATGGTGGAATAGAAGTATCATCACTAATAATCACCTCATCTTCATTGTCGATTTCATTTGAATTAAAATCGCCTCCTTGGAATGGAGTGAGATTTGGTGTAGAATTAGCAAGAATCGCACACCACATCAACTAAGTCGATGTGACTGATGGTAGCGATTGCATAAACATGAGAATGTGTCGAGTTTTGAGTAGCGTTTATAACAAGTTCCTCTTCGTTGAATCTCAATGTAATAGTTCTTGCATGAATGTAGATAAGCGATCTCGAGGTGTCTAAAAATGGACGACCTAAAATTAAAGGAACTTGATGATCCGCGGGGATGTCAACTACTATAAAATCACCGCGATAGTAGAACTTCACCACTTTCACGAACACATCCTCGGCTAATCCACATGCTAAAATCGTAGAATGATCGGCCATCTCGATAGACATGTTCGAAGGAGTAAGAGCCGGAAGCGAAAGCGATTTCCATATGGAAAATGGCATCAAATTAATGCTCGCACCAAGATCGGCCAAGGCGAGGCATTCTTTCATATCTTGTATATCACAAGGAATGAGAAACTTTCCGGGGTCACCAACTTTTTTCGGTATGTGGTTAAGATAAACCGAAGAACAATTAGCAAGCTTTGAAAGCTTTTCCTTATCATTCATCATACTTTTAAAAGTGGAAGCGAAACGAGGCATATATAACAACACGTCGGCTAAACTTACATCAAAATGAACTTGTTGAAACATTTTTATAAAGATCTCGATTTGTTGTTTGTTACGTTCTTGCAATTTCTCTTTGTTTCGTCTCGAAGGGTAAGGTAAGGGTGGTGTGGGTTGGACATTAGGCAACGGCCTTGGAATCTCGGGTTCCATGATTGGTATTGGTTCAACCGTAGGTGTGGTATGAGCGGTACTTCATGGGCTTGTGATATGCTCCTTTCGACCATCACCTCGGGCTCTTTCTCGATTTCCTTCTCCGTAGAAGTACTTGGACGAGAGATTGGTTCCTTGAAAGTTTTACCACTACGTGTAGTAATAAACTTCATTTATCCCTTTGGGTTTGCAGTGGTATCACTAGGAAGACCACCCGAGGAAGAGGGTTTACACATGATTGCTTCAAACATTTTTGCCACTCGGTCTTCAAATTTTGATTGCCTAGCATCCGCTTTTAACAATTCTTGCTTAATCTCATGTTGTCCTTGTTCCATCTTTTGTTGATTTTGTTGAAGACGTTGAACGTTTCCTTCCATTTTATTATCATGAGTCTTAAGTTCAATAGCAAGTTCGTTTTTAAGCTCGTTTTTCAACTCGGATCTTAAGCTAATCATCTCACGTTGCATGTTATCAAACTTAGCATCATTTGCTTTAGCATAATCCAAAAATTCTCCTTGAAAATTTTTAGTGCGAGCATTTGGAAAACCTTGTGTACTGTTTTGAAAATCACGGTTTTTGTTTTGATTTGCAACTTGTCCATTCCCACTTTGATAATTCCCCTTGTTATAGTTATGTGAATTGCCTTGATAACCACCATTTTGATTGTTGTTTTGATAGTTATTAGCATTTTGATTTGGTGGAGCTTAATTTGGGCGGGAACCTGGGCCGTTTTGGTTGTAAGTTCCCGTTGCTACATAAGCACTCGAAGTGTTACCACCGGTGGTAATGCACTCGGAAAGATCATGAGCTCCACCACAAGACAAACAACTCTTATCAACCTCTTTAACCGATGCGGAGCTCAAAGCATCTTGTGCTTTCCAATGAGTCATAAGATTTGAAAACCTATCATAAAACCGATTTTCCTCATTAGCCTCATCATTTAAGGCATTAATGTGACAAGACGATGATGACGATGACGAACCCATATTGGCAACACTCGGTGTGTTACGAGGGTTATAAACCTTAGATCTATTCTCGATAATCTATAAACCTTCATCGGTCGTTTTGCACAAAAAATTACCACCCGCGGAGGCATTCAAATAATCTCGTTCATGATCATTAAGCCCATTATAGAAAGTATCTATTTGATGTAATTCCGAAAAATCATGGTGTGGACATTCATGTAACATTTTCTTAAATCGTTCCCATACCATTAAAAAACTTTCATTATTACGTTGTGTAAACCTTGAAATCTCATTTTTTAAATGTGTTGTTTTAGATGGTGGAAAAAATTGGTTCACAAACTTAGAGACGAGATCACCCCATGTCAAAATTGAATTTGGCAGTTCTTTCTCGAGCCAAATTTTAGCGGGTCCATCTAACGAATATGGAAACAACATCATCTAAATGGCTTCATGTGGAACATCCTTAAACTTGCTAGTTGCGGTGAGACGATTAAAATTCCTTATGTGGTAATGCGGGTTGTCTTTCTCATGACCTCTAAACTTATTTGCTTGCAACATCGACATTAAACCCGTCTTAATCTCGAAATTCTCCGCAAGGATGGCGGGAATCACAATAACTTCTCCAAAACCCTCGGTGGGTGCTTGAAGCAACTCCATCATAGTACGATTAGCCATGGCGACTATTGGTTCTACAACGGGTTCAACAATTAGAGTTTGTTCTTAATTGGTTATTTTAGAGGTTTACAAAGTGAAAAATCTTTATTTGGGATTTTTAATAATTATTTTGATTTTTAGGGCTTTAATTAGCATTTAAAAATTAATATTTAATTAATTAAAAGGTTTGAAAAAATTTTGATCATTTGTAAACTCTTAGTTTATTCAATTTTATTTTTGGTAATTTTTTGGGAATTTTTAGAATTTATTTTTTTTAGCTCTTTTTACGGTTTTAAGTTTAGTCGTCGTAGTAATAATTTTCACGTCTTAGTCATTCTATTTTCTCATCCCCTTCTTTCAAATATTAATCTCAAATCAATTACGAATTATTCACACACATATACATCCTTGGGAAACGAACTTGTTTGGGTCATTAGTACACGGTTTTCCTAAACCGTCGTATTTAATACTTATCGCTCATATACGCTCTTTTTCCTAAAAGACGTATTTTACCACAATCATTTTGGAGCCGCTGCCAGGGAGGTGTGTCGTGATTAATTTGTCTTGTTGTTTTTTATATTAACCATAAATAGTATTTGTATTAGTAGAACTCTACTAATACGTATTATCGTTTTTTTTCGTTTTTCTTGTGAAATTATTATTACTATATTGTATTAAGTATCACAACAAATACAAAATATCTCCAAAAGTGTGAAAACACAACTGTAGGATCGAGTTTTTCTAAGGATTAGGCATTGTTGAATTACCTATTGAGATGGATGGAGAATGGAGAACTTAGAGAGAGAAAGAAGAGAGAGAAAGGAGAGAATTGAGAAGAAAGATGAAATGTGATTATGTTAAGTGTTCAACCCCTCCTAACATGCTAGGAGGGGGGTTTATATAGCCCACCCTACATGTGGGCTATATGGGCTATATTGGATCACGAGCCCAATATCATTGGAGTGACCGATCCTTTCTAAATACGTAAAAACGTATTTCCAACAATCTCCCCCAAAGGGAGGTCACTCCAAGTTACAATGTCCTAAATAGTCTATAGCTCGTTATCTATGCTAATAATGATGTGACCGAGACTTTCCTTGGAAAAACGTATTTCCAACAATCTCCCCCAAAGGGAGGTCACACCATTTTACAAAATCTTAAACCTAGCATACTATGCTTGAGTCTTCGATCTTGTTCTTGTGAATATGCTGATGAGATCTTTGACTTTAGTCTTGAGCATGTTCTCTTGCCTTGACCTTGTGCATTCATCACTTGTGATATTTGCCTCTTCGTGACTTCATGTTCCACATACTTATACTTTTATAAATTCTTGAAAACTTCAGAGTTTGATACAGCGGAAGACTTGACTTTTAGACTTTCTTGAATTTGTTGAAGTATTAAGTGCAGAAAGCATAAGCATGTGTTGACGACTTCTTCTGGATTGAACACCGCTATGCCACCTTCTTGTTACGCTGCATAAGACAGTTAGCAACAAAACATATACATGGATGAAATGGCCTTGAACATTTCATTCTAATTTGGTAGCATTTTACCTCCGGTCGGTGAAGACCGTTGGACGATATAAAATATCGTACTTGTGATAGGTAGTTTCAATTAAGAACCTCCTTGACAAGATTTCGTGGGTACATCCGTTCTCTTTATTCGACCGTCCAAATCTGACTGCGAACATAAAGAGTGAATCATTTGGATAATAATATCCGCATGATTTGAAGCCGTCAATTCATGTTCCTGGAACAAGTGAAATTCAATTAAGAACCGCACTATCGTTGCTTTCCAGTTGTCACGAGCTTGATTCGTATAGAATCTTGCAAGTTACCTACCAAGTGCTGTTTGAGGTTAACACTAGAAGGATTTCCACTCATCACTGTGAACACTAAGGTATCACTCTGAGTGATCTGGCAAGATCACTAAGATATTGCGTAGAGGCCTGGAACGTGTTTAAATTCATTTAAGAATTAAGCCATTGTTGCTTTCCAGTTATCACAAGTTTGATTCATAAAGAATCGCACAAGTCACCTACCATGAGCTTTTTGATATTCGCTCAAGAAGGATTTCCATCTTCATTGTAAATACTTTCGTATTACTCAGATGTTCAGGCAAGATCATGAAGATTTTACGTAGGACTCTTAAGATCTTTCTTACTTTTCACAGTGTGTGAGGAAGCAAGGAAATATGAAAGTGTGTCCTAATGAGATACTTGATGATCTCAAATGGCTCTAGACTCGATCATGCATTTTGGATTTTAGTGATCGGAGGCTGGAGAGGAGTGCCACCTTTTCAATACCAATTTATTCGGAGTGAATAAATCAATAGATAATGCGTTGTCTCCGTGTGATTAAAACAAATACCTTTTGAGAGATATCTGAGTTAGCTGGGATGGGTTGTGCATTGCATCACTGGGTCCATGATGTCTATCTTCAATATCGAGCATCATTAAAATGATCTCAATAGCATATGTGTTGACCCGGTTTCTGCCTAAAGTTGTAAGGAGGGCTTCTTTCTTTACACCCTTTATCTTTACAATTATTTTTCATTCTTCAACCCCTTCAATGCTTACCAATACGTCATAACTAGCACCTTGTTGTGATTGTTCCAGTGCTAACTTAAGTACTTGGTCGGCATTCAGCTACGTTCACAATCTTTCTCCATCTTTCCTAAGGACTACTATTTCTAGCTATGGAATGTCCTTGGGAAGATTCCTCTGGTTCTAGAGGAATCATTGGACTTTAACCTATCCTACCATCCTTATGTCACCACAATCTTCATCGTCGTGAATAGAGATGTTTTGGGTAAGTATATGTCACAATGAAATCCATTTTGAAGTGCAAATCCAATTTGCTCCCCCTTAACATATGCCACGATATCCGAAAACATTTCGCACATGTCGGGATGAGCTAGCACGTTAAGTCAAACCATTTGTGATTAATCATTTCCCATATTAAATCACATTTCTCCCCCATATTAAAAATATTAACCCAATCGATGTTTTTAATATCAATTGATTTAATAGCATTTTAAGAAAAATTAGGAAGAAAAATGCAAAGCCAAGTATCTTCATGAATTACACAAGCTCCCCCTCAAATTAATGAGGGTCTACTTGAAATGTAAATTAAATACCTTTTAAACAAAAGTGTAAGGTATTTATCACGTGCAAAGATCATATATGATAATGAATTCACAAGATTAGCAATTTACGAGGTAGGACCTGAATGATGGAGAACATCATATGAAAGATTCACATGGTTCTTGTTCACGAATGTTGGTCACCTCGTCACGTCTGAAGTTATCTCTTGAGTCCATGTGTATGATTGATATCGTTGTCTTGACACCAACATGTGAACTTGGAACTTTCGGCGTCAAAGATTCTGAATGCTGGACAATTGCTCCCCCTCAATTGTTGACCCGTGTTCTATTGAAAGAGTTGTAGTCGCCGTTTGAGTAGTCGCATCGTCGAGTATGTAGATATCAGTTTTAAATTTCTACGGTTGGTGGAGATGATAACTTCATAAAAACAAGATTTCTCTTGTTTTAACAAATAAATGCACTGACATGTACATATATTCGTGTTAGATTGTGTTGTTACGTAAACACAATCCCTTACATGGTTATAAAGTAAACCATGCCCGAGAAAATTAATTCCCGTTGTTGAGTCAAAGCTTTCCGGTGAAATGCTTGACTTTAATGTGAAAAGCGAGTTACTATCAGAAATAATAGCAAGCCATTTTGAGCATGTTTTAAAAGTTTGAACTTCTACTCGAACATTATTTACAACCTCGTGTCATTATTGAATGACATTTCTAGTATCGTAAATATTATCGATTCCAGAAGACATGCTCTTTTTATCAAAACATATTTGAACACACAATTTTGAAAGATTTACAAAAACCTTTGAAAAGATCCTGAAAAATTGTGTTCAACGTTTTGAAAACCAATTACTTGAGCTTAAGATTTGGAATATCTTAGGAAAGCTCAAGTCCGAGAAGTTGTAAACTTCTCGTTGTGAGGATAAGTTACCATTGGCGATAAACTTTCCTTTTATCTAAAGGACGAGTCCTAAGCTGACATTTACTTAGAAGTCGTTTTCATGAGCTTGAAAACTTTGACTGTTTTAACGGAAAGCTCATGACCGAGAAAGGTTAATTTCTCGTTATGAGGAAAAGTTCTCTTATTTAAAAGATACACTTTTCTTTCTGAGCTTAAAACTTCGAATGTTTTAACACAAGCTCATGACCGAGAAAGGTTAGTTTCTCGTTATGAGGATAAGTTATCATAAAAGATAATCTTTCCTTTATTTGAAGTTCGGGTCATTTTCTGACATTTAACAATGAACCATATACACGAGCTTAAAACCTTTGAATGGTTTTAGGATAAGCTCGTGTCCAAGAAAACTTAATTTCTCGTTAAGAGGGTAAGTTATCGTTGCGTAGATAAACTTCCCTGTCTCTGAAGTCCGGGTCATCGTCTGTCATTTAGCGAGGAGCCATATACACGAGCTTAAAACCGTTGAATAGTTTTAGTGAAAGCTCGTGTCCGAGAAAAATTAATTTCTTGTTTTGAGGGTAAGTTATCATTGCGTAGATAAACTTCCCTTTCTCTGAAGATCGGGTCACAGACTGTAATTTGACTGTGAGCCATTGTGCATGAGCTTAAAAACTTGGAATGTTTTTTATATAAGCCCATGCCCGAGAAAAATTAATTTCTCGTTGTTAGGATAAGTTTACCATCGGCGATAAACTTTCCTTTCTTTGAAGATCGAGTTATAGTCTGCAATGTGACTATAAGTCCTTGTCGTAAGCTTAACCATGAGTCCCCTGAGACACTTATTTTTCCGATATCTGCTTCTTCAGCAACCAAACTCTAAGAGTGTCCTTAGTTGAACGGTATACAACGATTGGACCGCTTTGTTCTTTTGGAACATCAACTTTGGTACCTGCATTCTTATTAGGAATTTGCATGCTTTGATCTGGGTTAGCGATATCTATCATAGAAGCAAGTGGAGGTTCATAGTTGACTTTTCTTGTGCTGGAGGTGACCTGAAGATATGATTCACTTGTCTTATCTGGTAAACGTTTCCTTTTATAGAAAACCTTAAGTTCAAGCTTAAGTGATGTATCATCCTTATCAATTTCCTCCCTAGTAGTCTTAGTAGAATCGGAGACTATCCTAGTTAAAGGGCACTCGTTTCCTACAAGAGTGAAATTTCTACCAGTGGGGCGCCACATTTTACCAATGGGTTTGATTTTGGCAACCCACTGGGATATAAATCTAGCATGGGAGTTCACCTCATTAAGTAGTTTCTTGATACAAGAATCATGATTTGCCATAAAGACACATTTTCTACATGTTTTACAAGTAGCATATTTAATGTCCGAGTAAGATCTAGAATTCCTTGATGATTTATTGATGCTCCTAGGATTAGACATGCTACGGTTAGCAGTGTTGGGTAATCTAGAAGGCATTTGTCTAGGTTTGAAATTCCTATCTCTTACTTGTGTCTTTTGCTTAACTTCCCTCAGACCAGATTTATGGTGAACGTCCTTTGAAGTAGTTCTAGACGTGGACTTTGGACTATGTCTAGGAAGACTAGAGGCAATCATGTGAGTAGGTCTTGCAAAAGCTGTTTTAGTCACATTTGCCCTAGTTGGTGGAGTGACTGGTCTAGAAAGATAAACCATATCAACTTGGGAGGCAAACCGCGGTCTTGAGGATTGTGATCGCTCGGATCTAAATGCAGTCGGTTGTCGAATGAACTGATTTGTAGGCGGTTTCCCCAAGATTGATGGTTTTTCAAGCTTAGTGTCCACACTATTTCCTTTAGTTTTCCTTAATTCATTTCTCAAAGCAGCTATAACAAAAACCTTTTCCTGTACTTGGGCCTTTAAAGTCTCATTCTCTTTGAGCAAGTTATCTTGGGATGCCAACTTAGATTCAAGCAGTTGAATTTGTTTCAAAAGATTATCCTTTTCAGCTTTAGAATCTAAAACTTTTTGATCCAATTTTCTTTCAAGAACAACATTTGATTTTTCAAGTTTTTCAAAATATGTTTCAAATTTGTTCGTTTTCTTTGAAAATTCAGTTTTTGCATCCTCAAAATCTTTTGATTGTTGAGCTACAATCGTTTCGAGCTCTCTAATCTTGGAATCAGAAGCAGTCAATGAAGCAGTTATAATACACAACCTTAATTGGGATTTGATCTCCTAATTATTGTATTCGAATCTCAAACAAAAAGAAAAAGGCAAAAATAGATAAATACTTTCGTGAAGCTCGATTTTAAAAAATACAAACTATAAGGTGGGTATAAGGCGGGTATTATAAAATATACCCTAAGGAAAAAGGATCTAAAGTGCTTCGCGCCGCCTTGTTTCCTCTCTTGCTTGTGAGTATTTTGAGATTGAAGGCTAATCGAGGGTTTTGCCGCCCAAAGTATTATTACGTATCATATATATTTGCTCGGTTTTCTTTATGATTAAACCCTCTTGAACAATTTGGTTTTCACCAAAGTTCTAAAGTCATTCGAAGGCGTTCACTCCACGTGATCGTTTTCATTCTTTTGAGGCTTATTTAATCAAGAGAAGCAAAGCCTTAGATGCCACACCAGAAACATTCATGTGAAAGACAACGTCAAAGAAGTCGAAGATTATCTGAAGTCATACCCACCAGTTGTTATGGATCAGCTGGCATGTGGAAGGAAGTTCTTGGTGTTCGAGGACCTCTAAGATGACAATATCGAGACGTCACCCTAGACCCTTTGAAGATCTTGCAAGCAGAGAATTGCCCTATCCTTTATAGTTTAGGCGGGAGAATCTCTAAATTACTTTGAGCGGGACAAAGTGAAGATTCAAGATAAAGTCGCCTAGTATGACCTAGTGGGAAAAGTGAGCAGTTGGCAGAACTGTTCACAAAAAGTTGGTTAAAGGCATGTCCAAATATATACATGCATTTAATGAAGTGTACTGCTTCCACTCAAAAGCTGACACGTGTACTCCTACTAAGGTAGCAACCTCGTACCACTATAAATAGGAGTAAGAAAGAGGAGAAACACAACACTTGTATTTATTTGTTAGAATCTTTATCTTACTCCCTGTTGAATCTCTGGAGTCCCTAGATGTCTACCAGTGACTCTGAGGTTCACTTGTAAACTTGAGTCTCGGATCAAGTTTACTTGTTCAAAGGGTTCTTTCATTATTTTCATACAACCAGTGTGATCCATAACACTTTGTAATACTTTGTTTATAAGTTAATAAAGCATTACGCGTATGAAAAGTAAATCACTAAGTATTATCTTGTATTCGAGTTATAGTATTACAATAGGCGTATTTTGGGACTTTCAATCGGTATCAGAGCGGTTTGATTTTTAAAACTTTTTATAAAACCGTTCTTGTTTTGAAAATCAAGATCCTAATATGCCTGAACTATGGCTCATATACCTCCACCTTTTGGCCAAACTAGCCAACCAAATGTTGGCAACACTCCTGCCATGACATCAAACAATCCCACACCGGTACAAGTTACAAGTATGGGTAATATTGATGACGACCTCCCTCAAGTTCTTGATGTTAGAGGTGGGTCTCACGTGTCTAATGTTTCAGCATTTGTTGAAGAAGATTTTTCTAGTTGGAAAACTGAATTTCTAACATACTTAGATGGTTTAGAACCTTTTCTAACATAAATTCTTGAAGACGGTTGATATGAGTGATTTTACTCATATCAATTGTATCTAAAAACAATAAATAAATGCATAAAATGTACAAAAATGCCTTGTATATGCTTGTTTGTTGTTTGATGTGTGTAGGTACCGAAGTTCGCGAAAACCGGCAAAACCGACACGAAGTTTGAAGAAAAGGTCGACGAAGCCAAAAACGAGCTCGATTGTAGCGGATTTGACAATTATGGAAGTTTTTGGGCCAAGTGGGACCCACATTTGTGTTTTGGGCCTGAAAGCCCAATTATGGAAGTGATTATATATTATTGGGTCAAAGTCCAAACTCAAGGCCCAATATGGAGACGGATTGATAGTTCTTGTTTATTAAAGCCCACATGGCCCAAGCCCAATTGTTAATAAAAGAAAAAACGAAGGAAGTAATGTTTTGGATCACAAGCCCATTTGAGCTATGAAAAAATGAAACGGAAATATTTAAAGTGAACAAGTTATTCACTTTTATCCAGTCGAACGTAACCACATACCCACTCACACCACACACATGTTTTTATATTTTCGATACCACCAAATTTTACCCATCTCTTTCCCTAAAAACCTGCAAATCCCCAAACTAATCAACCCTGATTAAACAAATTAACCAATAAAAATTGGGGGTTTTGGTAAACTCGTGTGATTCACACATGGGGAAATTAATCCCCCACTCTTTCGGAAGCCAGAAGATGGAGAAAACAGATGACGTGGCTCTCTCCCTTGATGATGATTGGTGGAAACACCTCATCTTTTATCAACACCCAATTAAATCTTGCCACATCATACGGGAGAAAGCACAACTAGCACAAATCAGTGCCAGGTTGGCAATTCGTGTGAAAAGAAGCCTTATCTCCACCGTTAGATCAAGATTGGAAGAGAGAGAAGAACGAAGATGCCATTTGGACGGCTGAGATCAAGATATCTGCTCAACAACCTCACCAAGAAGGTTGGGGGTTAGCCTATAAAAACCCTCCCATATTTCTATAATCATCATCTAATTTTTATCTTTAATGTTATTCTGTTAAAATAGGTTTAGGAAAATTATTGTAATTTTTCTTTCTATAGTATTGTAATCTGCTTTATATATTAATAAAAAGTTCAATTTTGTGATTCGACTGTCTTGTTTTTAATATTATTTAAAGTTAATTGCAATATTTCTATCTTAAATCTATATTAACATAACTTGAAAATTTTATTTGGTTGAGTTTATTA
The DNA here is from genome assembly GCA_025667525.1 of Glebionis coronaria. Taxonomy (NCBI): domain Eukaryota; kingdom Viridiplantae; phylum Streptophyta; class Magnoliopsida; order Asterales; family Asteraceae; genus Glebionis; species Glebionis coronaria. The sequence continues at coordinate 271,256,196 of CM046878.1, forward strand.
AATAGCTTAAATCAAATAAAAAAGGTAAAAGAAATTGGGAAAAAGCTTTCCCCACTGGAAAGGTTCTCAAACAGTGTATACGGTTCGAGTTTGGGGTTCAAAGGAGTTCGAATGATGATTGGTTTTCGAATGGTGGCAAATGGTGATGGTGTTGTCGTTTAAGATACGTAGGCACATCGCCTCACTTCTACCCAACGGATATCTCCATTAAATGGTTAATCTCTATTTAACTTTATACTTTTCTTTTCTTTAATCTGTTTTCTTATTTATATGAGGTTATGGTTAGGATTTAAGCTGCATTAGCTGTTTTGTTCTTGGATTAGAGATTTTTGATATGCTAGCTCTTTGAATCTGTTCGTTATTGATTAACTGATATGAGACTCATGTAATATTTTAAACTGGTTTGACTGCTACTTTTAATTCTTGAATTTGAGTTACAGCTGTGCGTATATGTTGAAAGTTTGCTGATATTTAATAGATTTGTTTAATTTAGTTTTGATGTTTCATCTTAAAGCTTAGTCATAACTGATTTCATTGTATGGCATTTTTGGATATTATACTTGCTGAGTATTCTAATAAGGTTGGGTGATTGCTGAATTTAGTTACTGAATAACTGAGTTTAATTTCCTTTTGATGATTACTGTTATTCTCAACTTGATTCGTAGAATTGTTAGCTGTAGGAGTTATTTTCATGATAATGAAATCTGATGATTTGGCTTGGTGATTTGAGATGATTAGGATTCTGATATCTGCTTATCAGTCATTTAATATGTCTGTTGCATCTGTGAAATTGTGGATTGTTGATCTAGGCGATTTCTTTTAGTAGCTGTGATGTCGTGCTAGAAGTTGAATATTTGGGGTCTAGCTTCATATATTCACCAATTGTTGCTTGTAGTTTCTTGGAGTATTAAGAGTTGTGAATTTAATCTCCTGTTCTTTTTATTTACTGCTGGTTTTAGAGGTCTAATGAGTGTTCTATGATGTAAGATTAGTTGCTTGTTTAATTTTGGTTAAGTCATTCTCATCAAATTTGTTGATTTGTTTTTAGATTTTCCTTTAAATCTGTTATAAATCAGTATACCAAACGCATGTTTGGTTGTCTGATTAATTAGACATATATTTACTCTATTCCTAAAATATAATTAGAAAATAATAAATCATCACAAAAATAACCACTCCTGTGGTTCGAACCCGAGACCTCTCGGTTCAGCACCAAGCACCTTAACCACCTGAGCTACTTGCTCTTTTGTGTTTAATTTCTGTCAAATTAATTAACATAGTTACTCGTATTATAGCTGTCAGTTTTTTTATTAACAACTCTTATTTACTTTTATTTACATTTATAATCATTTTATAATTTTTTTTCTTTTATAAAGTTTTTAGATATTAAATAAATCAAAATAAAAGAAATTGTTTTATTTTTAGAAATTAAATTAGTTTTTAAATACTTAGATTTTAATAAAGTTAGTTTTTAAATAAATTAAATTTGATTAATTTTTAGAAATAAAATAGTTTTGATTAGACGTAAAAGTAAATTTTATTTTAATAGATAAGTTTTATTTGATTTTATTCAAATAAGTTTAAATTTTAAAATAGTTCTAATTTTTAAGTAATTGTCTTAGATTTAATTAATTCGGGTTTACGATTCATGCACTTAGGTTTTAAAATTTGTAGGATTAACATTAGTTTAAAAACCGAAACCAATTTGAATCAATTGTCCAAATCGAAACAAAACGTCTCAAATTCACTCGATCTTCGTGTACAACGAACTTGGTTCACCAACGTGTTTAATTGAATCCGTCTTTGGTAATTTTAGACTATTACTTTTTCATAAAGGTAATTTTCTAATTTACCCTATAACGTATCTAATTATCACATATGCTATCAACGACACATCAAAAATTTTGGCGCCGCTGCCGGGGATCTTGTGTACGATTCGTTTCGTGGAGATTTGTTGATCGTTGATTTGAAGACCCTTTCCGTCCTCGGAAATTTTTGTTATTTTTCTTATTATATAGTATGTATCGTTTTTCTCGTTTTTTGTGATTAATATATTGTATTACGTAGAACAATAAATTTACATACTTTTCAAATAAGACCTTAGTTGGGTTTTCATCACCTAGCTATTGTATTCGAATCCAAAAAAATGAAAAGGCAAAATAGATAAATACTAATAAGAAGTTTGAACTCGATTTATACAAACTATAAGGTGGGTATAAGGCGACGTGCTATAAAAGGCCGTCTAAGGAAAAAGGTTTTTAAGTGCTTTGTGCCACCTCATTTCCCCGCTTGCTTGTGCGTATATTGAGAGAGACGACCTATTATTGGTTTGCCGACTAAAGTAGTATTAAATTTTATTTTTTTAGTTTACTTATTGAACCTCGAGACGTTTAGGTTTTCACCTATCGTTTCAAAGTCGACCGAGGGTAATTTACTTCCATAGTAGTTATCCTTATTCCTTGTTTTTATCAATCATTTTTTATTGAGCAATACCAAATAAAAATACCAAAAATAATCTTCTTCTTGTCTAATTTCTTTTCTTCAATCCTCTAAATTCTCGTCACTTTGGTTTATGCAATTACGTTCTTCTCGACTTGTGATTGATTTTAATGGGCTTGAAAATATTCCTCGTAGAAATAGAAATCGTCAATAACGAATAGTGGAACCCGAGCTTCCACATGTTGTTGTAGAGATGGTCGATAACCGAACAATGGAGGAATTGCTCCGTGCACCCACTGAAGGGTATGGGGAAGCAATCGTTGTGTCGGCTATTTTGGCGGATCATTTTGAGATTATGTCGGGTCTTTTATCGCTCATTCGTACCGACCAATTTCATGGCAATGAGACCGATAGCCCGCACTCTCACATTCGGAATTTTCATCGAAATACCTCGACTCTCAAGTTTAGAGATGTTCCGAATGACGCGATTAAGCTCATGCTTTTTCCGTACTCGCTCGAGGGTAATGCTAAGATTTGGTATGAGAAAGAACCACCGGGTTCGATTTTGACATGGGATGATTTAGTGTCTAGGTTCATGAATTATTTCTTTCCACCATCCAAAACAACACACTTTAAGAACGAGATCACTAGATTTGAACAAAAAGTGCATGAATCGTTTGGGGTTGCTTGGGAAAGGTTCAAAGATTTGTTAAGACAATGTCCACACCACGGTTTCTCGGAATTGCACCAAATAAATACTTTTTATAATGGGCTTAATATGATTGAACAAGATTCTTTAAATGCCGTCGCGGGTGGTAATCTTTTAAGAAAAACTTCGAGAGACGCGTGGGGTATAATTGAGAATAAATCTAGAGTGCAATATTCACGAAACATACCGAGTGTTTCCAATGTGAATTCGTCTAATACCGAGATTGCTATATTGGACTCTAAGATTGACACGCTTTTGAATGAGCTTAGGAAGAATCCTCATGGATCGATTAATATGGTTGAGAATTTTTATGTATCATGTGGTGGAGCACATCCTAATTATGCTTGTTTAACCACGGGGTTTGATCAAGCTAATGCTTTTGCCGCGACGGGAACTTATGGCTCCGACGGTCAAGTTCCTCGTTAAAATCATGTTGCTCCACCGGGTTTTCCACCGGTTCAAAATAGGTACAACAATGGAAACAATGGGAATAATTTTAACCGTGGTAACCAAGGGAATTATAATCAAGGAAATGGGTTTAATGCTAATCAAAACAATCAAGGTTTTTACAATAACCAAAATGATTTGTCAAGCTACATTAAAACGAATGAGGGAAATTTGAAGGCTTATCAAAATAATATGCAAGGACAAATGGCAACTTTGAAAAATTAGTTTCAAAATACGATTAAAGGGCAAAATAATAAGACTGAGCTTAACCAACAAAGAATTGAACAAAATTTGAGCAAATATTAGAGCAAAGTCAAAATCGTATGCAACAAATTATGGAACAAGGTCAAAACAAATTGCTTTCGATGTTTGAGTCTTTTATTAGCAAACCATCCTCTTCTTCGGGTTGCTTACCTAGTAACACAATTCCAAACCCGAAGAGTGAGATGAAAGCTATAACCACACGTAGTGGAAAGGCTTTAGACGGACCTTTTCTTCCACATGTGAGTACCTCTCTGGTGAGGGAAGTGGAGCAACAACCCGAGGTGGTTAAAGAAAAGGAAATTCCTATTCCACCAAAGGTAGACCAATTTCCTATTCCGGAACCCGAGCTTCCGAAGACTAAACCCACACTACCCTACCCTTAGAGACTTAACAAAGAGAAGCTCCGCGAAAAGACCAATGCTCAAGTGTCTACGTTTCTTGACGTGTTTAAGAAAATGTATATTAATCTTAGTTTCGCGGATGCATTGCTTTGCATGCCTAAGTTTGCTTCAACAATCAAAAGGTTGATGAAGGATAAGGAGAAATTAGTTGAAGTATCTACGTCCTTAAATGAAAGTTGTTTCGTGGTTTTCTCTAAAAAGTTTCCCAAAAAGCTTGGAGACCCCGGTCAATTTTTGATACCATGTGATTTCCCTAACATGAAAGAATGCTTAGCATTAGCCGATCTTGGCGCTAGCATTAAGTTGATGCCTCTTTCCGTGTGGAAAAGGTTATCACTTCCCGAGCTTACACCTATGACTATCGAGCTAGCGGATCGATCGACCCCTTTCCAAAAGGTATAGCCGAAGACGTGTTAGTCAAAGTAGGAAAGCTCATCTTCCCAGCGGATTTCGTAATTTGTGATTATCCGGAAAATTCTCGTGTGCCTCTTATTTTGGGAAGACCGTTTTTAAATACGTGATAGGTGTGAAAACACCCATCCTTTTTACCACTTAATTACAATAATAACCGAGCCAAAACGTGTATTTTATGTCATTTATGTCGGAATTATGCGTGGTTTGTGTTTTTGTTGTGATTTAGGACGAAAAGGTAAAAAGAGGAGAAATCACGGCATTCACGGGCTTTTATCGAAGAAAAAGACGAAAGATGAAGTCGAAAGATCAAGAGTGGAAAAAGAACGGAAGTCCAAGACCAATTCTGAAGATTTATCGAAGAAAAAGTCAAAAGACGGAAGTTTACTAAAAGCCGAAGAACTCGAGTCTTATTTATGAAGAAAATACAAGACGAGTTTGATGAAATCCCAAGACAAAGTCCAAGTATTAAGAAGATTAACAAAAGATTAAGAAGATCAAGGACCTAAGTGTGCAATTAAGAGAAAGAAGAAAGAGGGAGGAAGCTTCCTAAGCTCCTCCCTAATCACCCCTATATATAGATTAGGCTCATTTCATTTCAAGTTGTTGGGTGGTTTGACAAACCACCACTTCCACCATTTTCATTTCATACCTTCTTGTATTTTAATTTCATGTTATGCACTTTTAATTTCTTCAATTCAAGTAAGTCTTTTAATTTTGAAATCTTTTCTTTTTAAACAAGTTCTTATTTTTTATCATCTTCTTCTACCTTTCTTATTTTGCTTATCTTTGATTCATGTTCACCCTTGATCTTATTTCATCTTAATGCTTATTTGATTTAAAGTTTTCTTAAAAAGTTCATTTTTTATAGTTTTATTTTAAAGTTTGTTTATTTTAAGTTGATAAGTTGTTATTAGTGCTTATTGTGTTCTTTTCGTTTTAGATTCGTTCTATTTTTAAGTTTGAGCTTATTACCATAGCTTATTGCTTTTGCTTATTTCGGATACCTTATAAATCGGAAAGGGTATTAAACCCCTTTCCGATTGCATTATTTCGACCAGCACCACCTTATTCCGATCGTATAGATCGGAAAAGGGTTTCATTTATTCCGACTGTGTTGATTTCACAACATTCCGATCAGCTCAGTTTTAGTATATTCCGATTATGAGTGTTTCATCACATTCCGATCTTGCTCCATTTTTGCTATATTCCGATTATGAGTTTTTTGCTATATTCCGACGAGGGGTTTGATATTCCGATCAGTAATGTTTTCAAACATTCCGATCAGAGTCCCTATTTAACATTCCGACCATGCAGTCTTTCCGATGGGATACATTTCGATCGGATTCCGATTGGATTCCGATCGGGTGTATTCCGATTGGGTATTTTGTTTTGTTTTAGTTAAAGTGTCAATTTTTCTTGTTTTATTTTTAGTTCATTTAATTTCTCGTCATTTACTTTTAAAGTTTTAAATATTGCACCGTTTACGTTTCAACTAGTTTTAGCTTTAATTACTCGTCCTTTATTTTATAGTCTTGCACATTTATTTTACCAAAACCAAAAATATTTGTTTCACCAAGAACAACTAATCTCGCACAATTAACCGGAAATCAATTCGAGAAGACACCGAGAAACGAACTTTTCAACCTAGTAAACTCATTTTATTAAAATGACGTCGCTGCCGGCTCTTTTGGTGAAGATTAACGGTTTTTTGTGAGAGACGTGTTGGCTTTTGGGATCCGTTCACTCGTGAACGTTATTTTTCGTGTCCAAAATTTTCAAAAATCCCAAAAACATTTAAAAAATCATAAAAAGCATTTCCTTTTCAAAGTTTTGCACCAAAAATATTCTTCTTCCTTATCTATCTTTCTTTATGGATTTTTATGTCCATTGCGTCGGGTGTGGGAGACGATTGTACGCGAACGACTCTTATCAATGGTGTACATGTGAGCGGTGCGGAAACGATATCGACAACACACAATTCGGATTTTGTCCTTTGTGCAACTCGACTAATTCGTCCTTTTTGAACCCACCTCATGTTCCCTCGTGCATCTATTGTGGAAGCGATTCTCATTGGCATGTTTCGTGCCCGGTTCGATACCCGTATGGTCGCGGGCAAGAACCGGGGTACAATTATGACAATGATAATAGCTATCCACAAGACGCACCCACTCTTTCTCCTTACCCGTTTTGCAACAACTGTGGGGGTCCTCACGATACCTCTTATTGTCAACCAATGAATTATTATGAGCCAGATCCGTGTCCTCAATTTTCTTCACCAATGGATTATTATGAACCAAATCCGTGTTATAATTCTTCTCAAGCGATGACTGACTATGAGCCACATCCGTGCTATAATTCTGGTTTTCATAACTATGAACCCCCACATCACACCCTCAATCATCAACCCTCTCAGGGAATTCGTATTGATCAACAACTCACTACTCTGAATGAAGAAAGACACGCCATTATTTTGGAAATTCAAGAAGCCTTTGTTCAGTTTAAAGAAGCATGGGCGGAGGAAAAGCGACTGCAACAAGAGCAAGTATCTAATCTTAGTGATTATACCCCTCCTCTTGTGCGTCAATACTATTATGATGATGATGACGATGATGTTGTATGCACTTTCAACACATCTTCTGAAGTTACTGCTCCTACTATCGATGTTCCTACTGCGTCTAACGATCTAGATTCGTTTAATGAGCTTAGTAATGTTGGTCTCGACAAAGTATTGGATGATGAGGTTTGTGACTTACCTGCTATGGAGCTTCAGGACGACTTTCCTCTTACGGAAGAGGTCTATCCTAGTGATGACGATTCTTCTCTCCGCTATGAGAATTTCACTTTTAAAATTTCTCAATCTCCACCGGGAGATGCGGACGATGACGATTTATTCTCTCCGGCTTACGAGAAGTTCACCGATGAACATGATCTTGTGGATGAGGTAGAAGACGTGCTTATTCGCGATAGATTACGGAAATTTCACCTTCTTATTGATCAAATCAAAGAATTGACTTCTCCTCCTCTCTCCGAGTCTTTGCCTCCATCTATTCCTCTCGTTGAAGATAATGACCCATTGCTGGAAGAAATCGACATTCACTCCATGCCCCCAGGTATTGATGACGATGACATGGAGGGGGATATTATTTCTGATAATTATCTGCAGGAAAGTATTGTCCCAAGTCCCCCTCCCGAGCACCTTTCATCCTCCCCTTTAGCCACTATTACGGAGGATGAGCGCTTTGACCCGGGAGGTGACATTGATTATGCTATCAATGATAACATTACGGATTTGCCGAATGCTCAACCTCCATTGTCTTTGGGGGAGGACAATGTGCTTACTTTACCCACCCCACCTCCCGTGGATCTTGAATTCACATACTTCTCGTATGTTGAAAGGACCTTTCTCCCATTCAAGACTTATCCCCCCGCCTCTCTTTTGTTGATGTCAACCGGGAACGAGGACAAGGTCTTTGATCCCGGTATTACATTTGAGGCTTCCTCATGGACTATTTAATTCGGGGACAAGTCAGGCTCGTGACTCGGTTAACAAAAACAAGCGCTTTTTGGGAGGCAACCCAATTATCTATCTATTTTCACCATAAGTGTAGGGGGAGCCCCGTGGTGTTTCTTGCTTTCTTTCTTATCATGTGCAGGGATTAGAGCTTCAAAGACACACTCTTGATGACTTTTGACGAACCGTGACTCCGTGTTACCTTCTTCCCGGTTCTATCCTAAACTCTTTTCGATTCACTATTTTATATTTCTCAATATTAAAATAGGAATCTCTTTAGTTGTCTCTTTCTTAGCGAGATTTAAACAACGTGCACAATGTCCTAAGTGTAGGGGAGTTTACTTCCACATGCTTAAACATTGAGGACAATGTTTATCTTAAGTGTAGGGGGAACTTCTATCGAAGTTAAGTGGCCTTTTCCTTGTATTTGTCCTCATTTTAACCGGAAAATTTGATTTTTCGACATTTTTCAAAATTTTTGATCTATTTTGGCCTATTAGTTTTTACTTTTGTATAGTTATTTTCTTTCCTTATTAGAATAAATTTTAATAAAGTGGTTTTAATTTTCAAAAGTCGTGAATATTTTGACTCGACCCGAGTTTACTTATCTAAGTTTACTCTAGCTAGTATCCTTAACGTGTTTAGGTCAAGTTTTGCTAGGCTTTTATATAGGGATCTATAAAACGCGAAAGTCTTAACTCTCACGGGTTAAGAACAAGAACTTTTCGCAAGTTCCTATAATTGATCCTAGAGAGTCGTTTATTAAGGGAACTTTAAAATGCGATTTCTAAACTTGAAAAAGTCTAAGAATTTGCAAGATCCTATAGATGACTCGAAAACCCAAAACTTTGATTTAATAGGCTAAGCATCCACGAGTCTCATTACTTGAGATTTTAAACTGTGGAGAACGAGAGATGATAGAGCCAGTTATAAGTTTGGTATTCTTTCGTGAATTTATGTGAGTTAATTATAAGCCTATTCTCCCATCGTTTGTTAATAAATTTATCTGCAATAAATAAGGTTGTACGATTTGAAAAGTTACTTAGCTTCTAGCCCAAGATCGTTTAAAAGTTGCTCGGTACGGATTAGAGTTCATAGCCAAGGCATAACTTATTAAAGCGGGATGCGAAGATTGGCGAGTCCGAAAAGGCCCTAACAAGGCATGAGGGCTACATTTTGTTGCTAAAGATCCAAAAGTTATGTGAAGAATCATTTATCGAAAATCAATATGAAGGATCGAGACACACGATGAAAATCAAAAACTCCCCAAAAGTCATGGAGAAGTGTATCCGAAAAGACCCTAACAAGGTATGAGGATAAATAGATCCAAGTCAAAAAGGAGGCGGATCGTTGTATATCAAAGTCCAAAATAAAGATTGGATAAAAATGAAGAAGTCGTGGTCCAAGTATTAATCTCTCAAAACTTCAAGTGAAGAAATTCCTATTATGAAGAGAAGACCATTATTTCATGAACGTCTCTCAAGGTTTGAAGTATGAAGTCGCTGCCAAATATCAGTCCGAGAAAGGTCTCAAATCGCGAAGCGAGTTATGCCAAGATATGAACTTTATGAGGTCCCGAGAAGCAGTTTTAAAAGATTTTGTCCTTTAGCTAACTATTGATTAAATCGTTCACTTTATTTTCGGACTAAATAACTATCGAAATAAGTCAAAAATACATCCTCGTGATCATTCAAGACAAGAATAAAATATAAGAGATACCCCCAGGAATAAGGGAGTCTAAGTGAATAATTGGCCCACATGAGTTCGTGTTAGTTTACTAACTTATAATAACAATGATCTCGTTTCTAAGCTTGGTTTGGAGAAAGTGAAAACTTGAGGATGATGATCATTCACGACCTTTCCAAAACCCAAGGTATGTTTTTGATTTCTTTACTTTCAATGTTTATAGTTTTCTATCTCTTTAATAAAGGCTGATTGTAGTGGTTTTACTACCCTTTAGGAAAAGAGCGTAAATAGTGGTGAGCGGTAAGTATTAAGTACGACGGTTTAGGAAAACCGTGCACTAATGACCCAATCACTTAAAAGAGAGAAGAGAGATTCGTTTCCCAAGGAGGTATGGTGTTGTGAATTAACTTGTATTTCTTTGAGATTAATATTGATGAGATGGAATGACGGTTTCGTGAAAATTACACTATGACGTAAAAACGTAAACGTAAAGCCGTAGAAAAACCACAAAAATTAAAAATTATTAAAACCAAAAACAAAATATCAAAAAGGCTAAAAACAAGTCTCAAATAATATAAACAAAGATAAAAATCCAACAAAGATATTTTAAAACCTTTTATTAATTAAATAATTAATTTTAAATGCTAATTAAAGCCCTAAAATTAAATTTAACTAATTCAAATGTCTAAAATATGATTTTATTGAATAATCACTTAACTTATATTATTAGAAGACTAAAAAGTAATTTTCTAAAAATTAAAACCTATTAAAACTATTTTTAAAACTCTAAAAATGATTAAAAATGATTAAAACCTAATTAAACTTAAAATAATTATAAAAATAAATCTAAAAGTTATAAAAATATTCTAAAAATGGAAATAGTCCTAATTAATGATAAAGAACCTAGGAAAAATGACAAAGAAAGAAAAATAAAATTTTGAAAATTAAATAATAAAATAATATTAAAATATTGCTAAAAATAAAAAGTTTCTAAAATTTAAAATAAAAAAATTCTAAAAATCCTAAATAATATAATTAAGAGAAAAACACAAATCTAAGCTCCTAAACCTTTTTTAATAATTTTATAAAAATGTTTAAAGTTTATAAAAAACCTTAAAATATTATAAAATTAAAAATAAAAGTTTTTGAAACCAAAATTAGATGTAAACCTCAAATATATTAAATAAGACCTAAAAACTATTTTTCCTAAGAATTAAAAGTCTTTTTGGTATTTTTTAATGATTTAATAAAAAACGTATATTAAATAAATCCTAGAAAATTAATAAATAAATGGAAAAATATAAAAACTAGCCAGAAAAATCACCAATCCTATTCTAGTCCTAAGAAAAATGAAATAAGCTAAAATTGCTTATAGAATAAGCTGAAAAGGAGAGGAAAAGCTACGGCTTTATTAAAATAAGACAAAAGAGAAATTGGTTAAGTATGTTTTGAAAACAAAACTCTCAGTCAAAGTCCCCAGGGCGCATTGGTTAACACGTTGGGTAGTGAGTGTGATGATTATGGGTTCGAGTCTGATAACCCTCTTTTTTTCACTTTTTTATTTTTTTGCTTTTTTAAACTTTCTCAACCAACCAGTGACCTTAATCAAGCTTGTAAACCAATTCCACTTTCCTTTTTAGCCAAGATTTATCCAGATTCAAGATCAAAAACGTGGCAGGTATGAGTTTGAACACTTAGCAGTTGGGAACTTGTGTCTTGCTTATGAATATTAGCCAAGAGGACTTAGCTTTATGGCTTATTTGGTGAATCTTTTTGGAGCAATGAGGCACCCTTGTGCTCATAGAAGCACAAGGAGTCAAGTGAAAACAACAAGTAAGCAGGTAGCACACCAAAAGATTCAAAATCAAGCACACACAGGCTATGCAATGTTTCTGATGAACTTTGTGCAGGACTGGTGGTTTTAACAGCTAAAAACTTGCACTCTATTGGACTTTAGACTCCAAAATTTGGCACACAATCACTTCAAATCAAGCACAACCAATAACAAACTGAAAATCTCCTATTACTTCACCAGTTTTCAAAAATCAAGCTCCAAATTGTATGAAAATCAAACAGATTATAGCTATGCAGATTTTTGACTCCCTTAATCCTTTTACAACCACACTAAATAACTTCTAACTTGATCCAAACTGATTTACCAACTTACTAACACCTAACTTAACCTTAATCAAGTTGTCTAACACCTTTTAAAAACACTAATTAAATCTAATGTCCTGCTAAAACCTATAGCCAAACACCCTTTAATAATCTGGAAACCAATTTTTAACACTCAAAACCTTATGAAACCTAACCAAATTGTTATCAAAGCTTCATAACATGTATATCAACTCAAAATAACATCAATCCAACAGCTAAATCACACTTAAACAACAGATCACACAAGATCATATACAAGCACCTATTCTGAAATTTTAAAGAGAAAAAGAGAGATTACCTCAGGGCTTTACATCCAAAGCCCTAGAGGGTGTATAACCCTCCTCCTTACCAGCCCGGGCTGGTGCTGAACTGAATCAACAAGCTCTTGAACACCTGTTTGAACACAAAACAAACAAAACAAGAACAATAATAATATGATATGATACTGATTCTTTTTCCTCTTTTTAAAACTCTTCCAAAACCTTTTTAATCTTCTTAAAACGTTTTTAAAACCCTATAACACTAACAAACTCACACTTCTTAACATCCAAATCCTATGAATCAAATTCTCCCAAAAATCCTTTGATTTTCAGAAACCTTTGAAATATTTTGAAAATCCAAACTTACTTCACCAAAATTAAAACTTGGAACTCAGAATTAAGCTTAACACAACACTCAACTTTTAAAAACAATAAAAAAGGAATTATACTTGAATTTTTTCAAAAACCAAACTTTTTATTTCTTTAAAAAGGTATTACATGTGCAAGCTTAAAAACTGGAACAAAGGGATCACCACAGCTTGGGTCTCCTTTTATAGAGCCTATAGAACATCCTAGAAGCATAAAAACATAAAACCCTAATCACTAGAAATCTCTAAAATACCCTTGAACGGTTTTGAGTGCATTTTGTCCTTTCTTGATCTTGGCCATTGGATTTTGCGTTGGGAGGAAGCTAATGATCTTGGACGTTGATATGGGACACGTATCAAGCCTTGGAGGCTAAGGAATGATGTGATTGGTGGATTGGGGAATTGGGGGTTTGGACCACAAACGTGGGATGCAGGTTTTTAGGAGTGGGATAGGTTTTGGCATGTGTGAATAGAGTGTGTGTGGGTTTAATTGAAAATTTACCCAGGTTTAATGAAGGTAAGTTCTGGGGAGTAAAAAGTGAACAGTAAACCCCATTTGATCCGATTTTGGGGGAGTTACATGTGTTAGGCGCCATTTTGTTTTAAATCTTTCCACTTGTGCACATATGGTCCTTCCCTTTTGATATTTTTGCCACTTGAAGTTTTCCAGCCCTAAAACGATTTCCCTTTGCTTTTAACTTTCACAACTTTACAATTTTGGCACAAAACATTTCCAAAATGTTTCAAAGGTGTATTTTTGACATGTTTGAATATTTCAAGGGCTGTTTTTGGACATTGTTGATCTTCCAAGGTCTTCATTATGTCTTTCACTTTATGAGGGACCATAATTGGCAATTTGAATTTGTTGAGGGACTATTCTTGCCATTTCTTCAAAGTTGAAGGACCTTTTTGCAATTTTGACAAACTTAAGGGACCAAACTTGTAATTATCAATATACAAGGGTTTTAAGTGTCATTTCTTCATTCTTGGAGGATCAATCTTGTATTGTCTTCAAGTCTTCAAGGGTATTTGATGAAAATTCCATGATTAGGACCCGGTTCATTGTACGGCTTCGTTTCTCGTGTCCGTTTTTCCTTGTATCTTGTGATCTTTTGTCTTTTTCACGATATCCATACCTAAAACACACAAGTAAACAAACACAAGCATATATATGGTATTTTACGACATTTTAATGCATTTAAAGCCCGAAAAGAACGATGAGATCATGTATAAATGCCATCTCATCACTCCCCCATACTAAGCCATTGCCGTGCCCTCACGCAATGCTAGAATAAAGTATCTAAGCATCACCAAAGTTCAATTTTATTAACCTTTATTGAAAAGTGAAAGACTTGCAACATACTACGATGATGTGTAAAGACATAATGTATGATTTTCATCACCAAAATGTGACTTTTAGGGTCAAAGAATAGAAACAAGTTAATGTCCCTTAGAGTAAACTTCGTCATCCTTGATTGTCATACATTCCATGCTAAGTGCAAAAACAAGATCATTGTTGGTACAAGTCACAATGCTAACACTACTCATACGTCCAAATTGTGTAATACTTTTTCTCCCCGCAATCCTAGTTATTATAAAAGGAAATGGGTTACTAGCATTTTTTATCTATTTGTCATGGATCACAAGTGATTCATATTGACTTATTTAAGTAGTTATTAGTCCGAAAGCAAAGTAGCACGATTTGATCAATAGTTAGCCGAAGGACAAAATCTTTTAAAACGGCTTTTCGTGTATCTCCTTAAGTTCATATCTTGGCATAACTCGTTTCACGATTTGAGACCTTTCTCGGACCGATATTTGGCATGTACTTCATACTTCAAATCTTGGGAAGACGTTCTTGAAATTATGGTCTTCTCTTCATATATTTGGAATTTCTTCACTTGACGTTTTTGAGAGATTCTTCATATAGGACCACGACTTCATCATTTTTCTTCAATCTTTACTTTGGATTTTGATATACGACGATCCGCCTCCTTTTCGGACTTGGATATATTCATCCTCATACCTTGTTAGGGTCTTTTTGGATAGACTTTCTCCATTCTTTAGGGGAGTTATTGCTTCTCGTCGTGTGTCTCGATCCTTCATATTGATTTTTGAACAATGATACTTCACATCATCTTTGGATCTTTAGCAAAAATAGAGCTCCTCATGCCTTGTTAGGGCCTTTTTGGATGATCGCCAATCTTCGCGTCCCGCTTCAATAAGTTATGCCTTGGCTATGAACTCTATTCAACCCCGAGCAACTTTTAAACGATCTTGCGCTAGAGGCTAAGTAACCTTTCAAATCGTACGACCCTACTTATTGCAATTATGATTTATTCCTAATGCATTGATCTTATGGGAAGAAAAAGCCACAATTAAAAACATATGAGTTTTTGAAAGAACACTTTCATGTTCCACGTTTAGCATGATCACTTGTCTAACTCTATCATTTCTCGTTCTTCACTATTTAAAGACCTCTAATTAAAGAGACTCGTGAATACTTAGCCATGCAAGTCAAAATTAAGCCAAATTTGGATTAGCTTTCATTAAGACTATATCAAATCAAAGTTTTGGGTTTTCAAGCCACCTATAGGATCTTGCACTTTCTTGGACTTTTTCAAGTTTAGAGAATGCGTTTTATAGTTCCCTTGATAAGTGACTTTCTAGAATCAATTATAGGAACTTGCGAAAAGTTCTTGTTCTTAACCCGAATGAATTAAGACTTTCGCGTTTTAAAGCTCCCTATATAAAAGTCTAGCAAAACTTGAATTGAGCGGGTTAAGGAATGTAAATGGCTCCAAATGCCCATCAAGTCAAAAATTAACTCTTATTCTACCCATCGGAAAATATACATTCGTGTCTTAAAAACACTTATGAAAACTAAGAAAAATTTTAAAATTTGGCCATTTTTAGCCTTATTAGCAAAACAAAACATTGAAAGTTGGAAAACGTGAGGGCGTAGCAAAGCAAGTACCTATTCACCCCCCCATACTAAAAGTAAACATTGTCCTCAATGTTTCGAGTCTAAAGGTGGAGCACCCCCATACTAGAGACGAAGAGTCGAATGCTTAGGATCTAGCATGGAAAGGGTGATCAACAATATATCTAAAGCCGTTTATTAATTATGCTAAAAGATAATTGTTAGAACAATAAAGGATATGTCATGGAATCGTGAAAAACTTCTTCAAACGAACGATGGAGGCTCACGTAAACGAACACGAGAGTCTTCAATCGTAGATGATGATGATGATCTAGATAACACAATCACAAACAACCACGAGACAACGAGTTGGAAGGGTACAAGTCCCTTTATTAGTGAACATAAAGCATAAAGATAAGCATGGGATCTCCCCCACGAGGCACCTCGTTTTTGATTACCGAGTCATGAGCTCGACTCGATCCCCTCAATGCTAATTATCATTGGGGAAGGTGTCTTGGTCGGGGGCAACCATTGAAGGAATTTCCCCACCAAAGTAGTGCTTAAGCCTATGTCCATTCACCTTGAAATTGGGACCATCATCTTGAGCTAGCTCAATGGTCCCATATGGAAACACTTGTGTAATGGTGAACGGACCCGACCAACGAGATTTCAATTTCCCGGAAAATATCTTAAGACGTGAGTTAAAAAGCAACACTTGATCACCAACGTTAAAAACACGGTTTTTAATCTTTGAATCATGAAACTTTTTAGTCTTTTCTTTAAAAATTAATGAATTTTCATAAGCATTATCCCTTAATTCATCCAATTCATTCAATTGTATTTTCCGGTGATCTCCCGCGGTCTTCAAGTCAAAATTAGCATGCTTAAGGGCCCAATATGCCTTATGCTCCAATTCAATGGGCAAATGACAATTCTTCCCATAGACTAACTTATAAGGAGTGCAACCGATAGGTGTCTTATAAGCGGTCCTAAAGGCCCATAAAGCGTCATCGAGTTTGTCGGACCATGAAGCACGGTTTTCTCCAATCGACCTTTCTAAAATCCTCTTCAAAGCTCGGTTCGAAACCTCGACTTGCCCACTCGTTTGTGGGTGATAAGCCGTAGAAAGACGATGTGTAACCCCATATTTCTTTAGAACCTTTTCGAATTGGTCATTACAAAAATGGGTTCCACGATCGCTTATAATAGCACGAGGGGTTCCGAACCGAGAGAATAGTTGCTTCAAAAACTTCACTACCACACGAGCATCATTAGTAGGCAAAGCCTTAGCTTCCACCCACTTAGAAAGGTAGTCCACCGCGACGAGGATATATTTGTTGCCATGAGACGATGGGAACGGCCCCATAAAGTCTATTCCCCATATGTCGAAAATCTCACACACTTGAATTATATTTTGCGGCATTTCATCACGTTGAGACGATTTTCCTTGACGTTGGCACGAATCACACGACTTCACAAGTGCGTGTGCATCACGATAGATAGAAGGCCAAAAGAAACCGGCATCGAACACTTTCTTAGCCGTGAGATTAGCACCGTGGTGACCACCCGTGGGTCCCTCGTGACAAGCTCTAAGGATATTAGAAGCTTCGGCACCAAACACACAACGTCGAACGAGTTGATCCGCACAAATCCGAAAGAGATAAGGGTCGTCCCAAAAATAGAACTTGACGTCACGAAAGAATTTTCGTTTTTGTTGTGTCGTCATACCCTTGATTATGAAATTGCCCGCATGGTAATTTGCAATGTCGGCAAACCATGGGGTGGTGTCTTTAGAATTCACTACACCGAGAGTCTCAAGAGGAAATGTTTCGGTAATTTCCTTATTCTCGAAAACATCTTTGTGAGGATCTTCTAGACGAGAGAGATGATCGGCCGCTAGATTCTCGGCTCCTTTTTTGTCAAGCACGGTGACATCAAATTCTTGGAGGAGGAGCATCCAACGAAGCAATCTCGGCTTAGCATCTTGCTTAGCTAAGAGATACTTGATAGCCGAATGGTCGGTATACACGATGCTTTTAGTTAAGACGAGATAAGGTCGGAATTTCTCAAAAGCATAGACCACGGCAAGGAATTCCTTTTCCGTTGTGGTGTACTTTAATTGAGCCTCGGTCATCGTCTTACTAGCATAGTGGATAGGACGAAAATGCTTGTCATAACGTTTCCCTAAGACGGCCCCTATAGCATAATCACTTGCATCGCACATGATTTCAAAGGGTAATTCCCAATTAGGAGCAACAAGAATGGGAGCTTCGGTAAGTTTCCTTTTTAGAGTCTCGAAAGCCTTAACACAATCCTCATTAAAGTTAAAAGGAGCATCCTTCTCGAGAAGGTGTGTCATAGGACGAGAAATCTTCGAAAAGTCCTTGATGAAACGACGATAAAAGCCCGCGTGGCCTAGGAAACTACGAACTCCCTTAACGGTTTTGGGATGAGGTAACTTGGCGATGACGTCTACCTTAGCTTTATCGACCTCAATCCCCGCCTTCGACACCTTATGTCCTAAGACGATTCCTTGTTTACACATGAAATGACATTTCTCCCAATTAAGCACAAGATTGGTTTCTTCACAACGTTTTAACATTTGTTCGAGATTAGATTAACATGACGTGAACGAATTACCAAACACCGAGAAGTCATCAATAAACACTTCCATCGACTTCTCGATCATGTCGTGAAAAATCGCCATCATACACCGTTGAAACGTACCGGGTGCATTACAAAGTCCGAAAGGCATCCTACGATAAGCGAACGTTCCATAAGGACACGTGAACGTAGTCTTCTCTTGATCACGAGGGTCGATAGGAATTTGAAAGTAACCGGAAAAACCATCTAAAAAGCAATAGAATTCATTTCCCGCAAGTCGCTCCAACATTTGATCCATGAAGGGCAAAGGAAAGTGGTCTTTACGAGTGGCGTCATTTAACTTTCGGTAGTCAATACACACCCTCCAACCGGTCACAACACGAGTGGGAATTAACTCGTTGTTTTCATTAGGCACAACGGTCATTCCTCCCTTTTTAGGGACACAATGGATTGGGCTCACCCATGGGCTATCGGATATGGGATAAATCATTCCCGCGTCAAGGAGTTTAAGGACCTCCTTTTTAATGACATCGTGAATTTTGGGATTCACCCTTCTTTGACTTTGTATTGCGGGTTTGTAGTCCTCCTCCATTAAAATCTTGTGAGTACAAAATTTTGGGTCAATACCCTTAATGTCGGATATTTTCCACGCAATTGCCCCTTTGTGAGCCTTAAGAACTTTCAAGAGCTCGGTTTTTTCATCATTAGCAAGATCTTTTGCAATAATAACCGGCAACTTGTCATCACCTTCCAAGAATGCATATTCAATGTGAGAAGGAAGATCTTTCAATTCAAGGATAGGCGGTTCCTCGATTGAAGATTTTGGTTCAACACTCATAACTCCCATCGGCGGAAGAAATGGTGGAATAGAAATATCATCACTAATCAACACCTCATCTTCATTGTCGATTTCATTTGAAGTGAAATCGCCTCCTTGGAATGGAGTGAGATTTGGTGTGGAATTAGCAAGAATCGGATCCAAAATAGTGGGATTGCCACTTGACGAGCTATCGGAAAAACCTAACACTTCTTGTGAAAACTCATCGCAAACCACATCAACGATGTCAATGTGATTGATGGTAGCGATTGCATAAACATGAGAAGGTTTCGAGTTTTGAGTAGCGTTTATAACAAGTTCCTCTTCGTTGAATCTCAAAGTGATAGTTCTCGCATGAACATCGATAAGCGATCTCGAAGTATCTAAAAATGAACGTCCTAAAATTAGAGGAACTTGAGGATCCGCGGGGATGTCGACTACTATAAAATCAACGGGATAGTAGAACTTCCCTACTTTCACGAAAACATCTTCGGCTATTCCACATGCCATAATCGTAGAATGATCGGCCATCTCGATGGACATGTTCGAAGGAATAAGAGCCGGAAGCGAAAGCGATTTCCAAATGGAAAATGGCATCAAATTAATGCTCGCACCAAGATCGGCCAAGGCGAGGCATTCTTTCATCTCTTGTATGTCACAAGGAATGAGAAACTTTCCGGGATCACCAACTTTTTCCGGTATGCGGTTAAGATAAACCGAAGAACAATTAGCAAGCTTTGAAAGCTTTTCCTTATCGCTCATCATACTTTTAAAAGTGGAAGCGAAACGAGGCATGTATAACAACGCGTCGGCTAAACTCACATCAAAATGCACTGGTTGAAACATCTTAATAAAAAGCTCGATTTGTTGTTTGTTACGTTCTTGCATTTTCTCTTTGTTTCGTCTCGAAGGGTAGGGTAAAGGTGGTGTGGGTAGGTCATTAGGCAATGGCCTTGGAATCTCGGGTTCCACAATTGGTATTGGTGTAACCGTAGGTGTGGTTTGAGCGGTACTTCGTGGGATTGTAATGTGCTCCTTTTCGACCATCACCTCGGGTTCTTTCTCGATTTCCTTCTCCGTAGAAGTACTTGGACGAGAGATTGGTTCCTTGAAAGTTTTACCACTTCGTGTAGTAATAACCTTCATTTCTCCCTTCGGGTTTGCAATGGTATCACTAGGAAGACCACCCGAAGAAGAGGGCTTACACATGATAGCTTCAAACATTTTAGCCATTCGGTCCTCAAATTTTGATTGCCTAGCATCCGCTTTTAATAACTCTTGCTTAATCTCATGTTGTCCTAATTCCATCTTTTGTTGGTTTTGTTGAAGACGTTGGACATTTCCTTCCATTTTGTTTGCATGAGTTTTAAGTTCATTAGCAAGTTCATTTTTAAGCTCGTTTTTCAACTCGGACCTTAAGCTAATCATCTCACGTTGCATGTTATCAAATTTAGCATCATTTGCTTTTGCATAATCCAAAAATTCTCCTTGCAAATTTTTCGTGTGAGCATTTTGAAAACCTTGTGTAGTGCTTTGAAAATCACGGTTTTGGTTTTGATTTGAGATTTGTCCATTCCCATTTTGATAATTCCCTTTGTTGTAATTGCGTGTGTTGCCTTGGTAATTACCTTGGTTGTTGTTTCGATAATTGTTAACATTTTGATTTGGTGGAGCTTGATTTTGGCGGGAACCTTGGCCGTTTTGGTTGTAAGTTCCCGTTGCTACATAAGCACTCGAAGTGTTACCATCCGCGGTAATGCACTCGGATAAATCATGAGCTCCTCCACACGATAAACAACTCTTAGCAACCGCTTTAACCGAAGCGGAATTGGAAGCTTCTTGAGCCTTCCAATGGGACATTAGATTAGCAAATCTATCAAAAAACCGATTTTCCTCATTAGCTTCATCATGTAAGGCGTTAATGCTACGAGACGATTGTGATGACGATGACGAACCCATATTGGCAACACTCGGTGTGTTACGAGGGCTATAAACCTTAGATCGATTTTCAATGATTTGTAAAGCCTCATTTGTCGTCTTGCACAAAAAATTACCACCCGCGGCGGCATTCAAATAATCTCGTTCATGATCATTAAGCCCATTATAAAAAGTATCAATTTGATGCAATTCCGAAAAATCATGGTGAGGACATTCATGTAACATCTCCTTAAATCGTTCCCATGCCATTGAAAAACTTTCATTGTTACGTTGCACAAATCGTGAAATCTCATTTTTTAAGTGTGTTGTTTTCGATGGTGGAAAAAACTTGTTCACAAACTTAGAAACGAGATCGGCCCATGTCAAAATCGAATTTGGCGGTTCTTTCTCGAGCCAAATTTTTGCGGGTCCATCCAACGAATATGGAAACAACATCATCTTAATGGCGTCATGCGGAACATCTTTGAATTTACTAGTGGCGGTGAGACGGTTGAAATTCCTAATATGGTAATGCGGGTTGTCTTTCTCGTGACCTCGAAACTTGTTTGCTTGCAACATAGACATTAAACCCGTCTTAATCTCGAAATTCTCCGCAAGGATGGCGGGAATAACAATTGCCTCTCCAAAACCCTCGGTGGGTGCTTGTAGCAACTCCATCATAGTACGATTAGCCATTACGACTTCTTGTTCTATAATAGGTTCAACAATTGGAGGTTCTTCAACAATCAACGATCCTTGATTTGCTTGCTTTTGAAGACGTTTACGAGCTCGTTTAGCTTGATTACGAGTGATCATAAACTACACGAAGAATGGGAGGTGAGCAAAGAAGATTCTTTTTGGTTGTTTTGTGGATTTTCAATTTTTTTGTGTTTTTGATGATATTTAATTTTTTTGGATTTTGGTGTATCTTCGTAGACAACAATCTACAAAATCTCTCCTCGAATCAAACTCTTGATTAAAGAAGCCTCAAAGGAATGAAAACGATCACGTGGAGTGAACGCCTTCGAATGACTTTAGAACTTTGGTGAAAACCAAATTGTTCACGAGGGTTTAATCACAAAGAAAACCAAGCAAATATAGTATACGTATTAATACTTTGGGCGGCAAAACCCTCGATTAGCCTTCAATCTCAAAATACTCACAAGCAAGCGGGGAAACGAGGCGGCGCGAAGCACTTAAGAGCCTTTTTCCTTAGGGTATATTTTATAATACCCGCCTTATACCCACCTTATAGTTTGTATTTTTCAAAATCGAGCTTCTCGAAAGTATTTATCTATTTTTGCCTTTTCTTTTTGTTTGAGATTCGAATACAATAATTAGGAGATCAAATCCCAATTAAGGTTGTGTTTTCACACTTTTGGAGATATTGTATTTTGATTGTGATACTTAATACAATATATTAATAATATTCACAAAGAAAAACCGAGAAAACCGATAATACGTGTTAAGGGAGTTCCACTTAACACAAATACTTATTATGGATAATATCAAAAACAAAATTTTCCAAATTAAGACACGACACACCTCCCCGGCAGCGGCGCCAAAATGATTGTAGTGGTTTTACTACCCTTTAGGAAAAGAGCGTAAATAGTGGTGAGCGGTAAGTATTAAGTACGACGGTTTAGGAAAACCGTGCACTAATGACCCAATCACTTAAAATAGAGAAGAGAGATTCGTTTCCCAAGGAGGTATGGTGTTGTGAATTAACTTGTATTTCTTTGAGATTAATATTGATGAGATGGAATGACGGTTTCGTGAAAATTACACTATGACGTAAAAACGTAAACGTAAAGCCGTAGAAAAACCACAAAAATTAAAAATTATTAAAACCAAAAACAAAATATCAAAAAGGCTAAAAACAAGTCTCAAATAATATAAACAAAGATAAAAATCCAACAAAGATATTTTAAAACCTTTTATTAATTAAATAATTAATTTTAAATGCTAATTAAAGCCCTAAAATTAAATTTAACTAATTCAAATGTCTAAAATATGATTTTATTGAATAATCACTTAACTTATATTATTAGAAGACTAAAAAGTAATTTTCTAAAAATTAAAACCTATTAAAACTATTTTTAAAACTCTAAAAATGATTAAAAATGATTAAAACCTAATTAAACTTAAAATAATTATAAAAATAAATCTAAAAGTTATAAAAATATTCTAAAAATGGAAATAGTCCTAATTAATGATAAAGAACCTAGGAAAAATGACAAAGAAAGAAAAATAAAATTTTGAAAATTAAATAATAAAATAATATTAAAATATTGCTAAAAATAAAAAGTTTCTAAAATTTAAAATAAAAAAATTCTAAAAATCCTAAATAATATAATTAAGAGAAAAACACAAATCTAAGCTCCTAAACCTTTTTTAATAATTTTATAAAAATGTTTAAAGTTTATAAAAAACCTTAAAATATTATAAAATTAAAAATAAAAGTTTTTGAAACCAAAATTAGATGTAAACCTCAAATATATTAAATAAGACCTAAAAACTATTTTTCCTAAGAATTAAAAGTCTCTTTGGTATTTTTTAATGATTTAATAAAAAACGTATATTAAATAAATCCTAGAAAATTAATAAATAAATGGAAAAATATAAAAACTAGGCAGAAAAATCACCAATCCTATTCTAGTCCTAAGAAAAATGAAATAAGCTAAAATTGCTTATAGAATAAGCTGAAAAGGAGAGGAAAAGCTACGGCTTTATTAAAATAAGACAAAAGAGAAATTGGTTAAGTATGTTTTGAAAACAAAACTCTCAGTCAAAGTCCCCAGGGCGCATTGGTTAACACGTTGGGTAGTGAGTGTGATGATTATGGGTTCGAGTCTGATAACCCTCTTTTTTTCACTTTTTTATTTTTTTGCTTTTTTAAACTTTCTCAACCAACCAGTGACCTTAATCAAGCTTGTAAACCAATTCCACTTTCCTTTTTAGCCAAGATTTATCCAGATTCAAGATCAAAAACGTGGCAGGTATGAGTTTGAACACTTAGCAGTTGGGAACTTGTGTCTTGCTTATGAATATTAGCCAAGAGGACTTAGCTTTATGGCTTATTTGGTGAATCTTTTTGGAGCAATGAGGCACCCTTGTGCTCATAGAAGCACAAGGAGTCAAGTGAAAACAACAAGTAAGCAGGTAGCACACCAAAAGATTCAAAATCAAGCACACACAGGCTATGCAATGTTTCTGATGAACTTTGTGCAGGACTGGTGGTTTTAACAGCTAAAAACTTGCACTCTATTGGACTTTAGACTCCAAAATTTGGCACACAATCACTTCAAATCAAGCACAACCAATAACAAACTGAAAATCTCCTATTACTTCACCAGTTTTCAAAAATCAAGCTCCAAATTGTATGAAAATCAAACAGATTATAGCTATGCAGATTTTTGACTCCCTTAATCCTTTTACAACCACACTAAATAAATTCTAACTTGATCCAAACTGATTTACCAACTTACTAACACCTAACTTAACCTTAATCAAGTTGTCTAACACCTTTTAAAAACACTAATTAAATCTAATGTCCTGCTAAAACCTATAGCCAAACACCCTTTAATAATCTGGAAACCAATTTTTAACACTCAAAACCTTATGAAACCTAACCAAATTGTTATCAAAGCTTCATAACATGTATATCAACTCAAAATAACATCAATCCAACAGCTAAATCACACTTAAACAACAGATCACACAAGATCATATACAAGCACCTATTCTGAAATTTTAAAGAGAAAAAGAGAGATTACCTCAGGGCTTTACATCCAAAGCCCTAGAGGGTGTATAACCCTCCTCCTTACCAGCCCGGGCTGGTGCTGAACTGAATCAACAAGCTCTTGAACACCTGTTTGAACACAAAACAAAGAAAACAAGAACAATAATAATATGATATGATACTGATTCTTTTTCCTCTTTTTAAAACTCTTCCAAAACCTTTTTAATCTTCTTAAAACGTTTTTAAAACCCTATAACACTAACAAACTCACACTTCTTAACATCCAAATCCTATGAATCAAATTCTCCCAAAAATCCTTTGATTTTCAGAAACCTTTGAAATACTTGAATTTTTTCAAAAACCAAACTTTTTATTTCTTTAAAAAGGTATTACATGTGCAAGCTTAAAAACTGGAACAAAGGGATCACCACAGCTTGGGTCTCCTTTTATAGAGCCTATAGAACATCCTAGAAGCATAAAAACATAAAACCCTAATCACTAGAAATCTCTAAAATACCCTTGAACGGTTTTGAGTGCATTTTGTCCTTTCTTGATCTTGGCCATTGGATTTTGCGTTGGGAGGAAGCTAATGATCTTGGACGTTGATATGGGACACGTATCAAGCCTTGGAGGCTAAGGAATGATGTGATTGGTGGATTGGGGAATTGGGGGTTTGGACCACAAACGTGGGATGCAGGTTTTTAGGAGTGGGATAGGTTTTGGCATGTGTGAATAGAGTGTGTGTGGGTTTAATTGAAAATTTACCCAGGTTTAATGAAGGTAAGTTCTGGGGAGTAAAAAGTGAACAGTAAACCCCATTTGATCCGATTTTGGGGGAGTTACATGTGTTAGGCGCCATTTTGTTTTAAATCTTTCCACTTGTGCACATATGGTCCTTCCCTTTTGATATTTTTGCCACTTGAAGTTTTCCAGCCCTAAAACGATTTCCCTTTGCTTTTAACTTTCACAACTTTACAATTTTGGCACAAAACATTTCCAAAATGTTTCAAAGGTGTATTTTTGACATGTTTGAATATTTCAAGGGCTGTTTTTGGACATTGTTGATCTTCCAAGGTCTTCATTATGTCTTTCACTTTATGAGGGACCATAATTGGCAATTTGAATTTGTTGAGGGACTATTCTTGCCATTTCTTCAAAGTTGAAGGACCTTTTTGCAATTTTGACAAACTTAAGGGACCAAACTTGTAATTATCAATATACAAGGGTTTTAAGTGTCATTTCTTCATTCTTGGAGGATCAATCTTGTATTGTCTTCAAGTCTTCAAGGGTATTTGATGAAAATTCCATGATTAGGACCCGGTTCATTGTACGGCTTCGTTTCTCGTGTCCGTTTTTCCTTGTATCTTGTGATCTTTTGTCTTTTTCACGATATCCATACCTAAAACACACAAGTAAACAAACACAAGCATATATATGGTATTTTACGACATTTTAATGCATTTAAAGCCCGAAAAGAACGATGAGATCATGTATAAATGCCATCTCATCAAAGGCCAACGTGGATTGATTATGATGGAAAATGTAATCTTGCTCTGTAACTAATGCATTGCATGAGGACATTGCAATGGTTAAGTGTAGGGGATTTGATAGGTGTGAAAACACCCATCCTTTTTACCACTTAATTACAATAATAATCGAGCCAAAACGTGTATTTTATGTCATTTATGTCGGAATTATGCGTGGTTTGTGTTTTTGTTGTGATTTAGGACGAAAAGGTGAAAAGTGGAGAAATCACGGCATTCACGGGCTTTTATCGAAGAAAAAGACGAAAGATGAAGTCGAAAGATCAAGAGTGGAAAAAGAACGGAAGTCCAAGACCAATTCTGAAGATTTATCGAAGAAAAAGTCAAAAGACGGAAGTTTACTAAAAGCCGAAGAACTCGAGTCTTATTTATGAAGAAAATACAAGACGAGTTTGAAGAAATCCCAAGACAAAGTCCAAGTATTAAAAAGATTAACAAAAGATTAAGAAGATCAAGGACCTAAGTGTGCAATTAAGAGAAAGAAGAAAGAGGGAGGAAGCTTCCTAAGCTCCTCCCTAATCACCCCTATATATAGATTAGGCTCATTTCATTTCATGTTGTTGGGTGGTTTGACAAACCACCACTTCCACCATTTTCATTTCTTACCTTCTTGTATTTTAATTTCATGTTATGCACTTTTAATTTCTTCAATTCAAGTAAGTCTTTTAATTTTGAAATCTTTTCTTTTTAAACAAGTTCTTATTTTTAATCATCTTCTTCTACCTTTCTTATTTTGCTTATCTTTGATTCATGTTCACCCTTGATCTTATTTCATCTTAATGCTTATTTGATTTAAAGTTTTCTTAAAAAGTTCATTTTTTATAGTTTGATTTTAAAGTTTGTTTATTTTAAGTTGATAAGTTGTTATTAGTGCTTATTGTGTTCTTTTCGTTTTAGATTCGTTCTAGTTTTAAGTTTGAGCTTATTACCATAACTTATTGCTTTTGCTTATTTCGGATACCTTATAAATCGGAAAGGGTATTAAACCCCTTTCCGATTGCATTATTCCGACCAGCACCACCTTATTCCGATCGTATAGATCGGAAAAGGGTTTCATTGATTCCGACTATGTTGATTTCGCAACATTCCGATCAGCTCAGTTTAAGTATATTCCGATTATGAGTGTTTCATCACATTCCGATCATGCTCCATTTTTTGCTATATTCCGATTATGAGTTTTTTGCTATATTCCGACGAGGGGTTTGATATTCCGATCAGTAATGTTTTCAAACATTTCGATCGGAGTCCCTATTTAACATTCCGACCATGCAGTCTTTCCGATGGGATACATTCTGATCGGATTCCGACTGGATTCCGATCGGGTGTATTCCGATTGGGTATTTTGTTTTGTTTTAGTTAAAGTGTCAATTTTTCTTGTTTTATTTTTAGTTCATTTAATTTCTCGTCATTTACTTTTAAAGTTTTAAATATTGCACCGTTTACGTTTCAACTAGTTTTAGCTTTAATTACTCGTCCTTTATTTTATAGTCTTTCACATTTATTTTACCAAAACCAAAAATATTTGTTTCACCAAGAACAACTAATCTCGCACAATTAACCGGAAATCAATTCGAGAAGACACCGAAAAACGAACTTTTCAACCTAGCAAAATCATTTTATTAATACGGCTAGTTCTTTAGCTGACATGAAAGAAGGGAAATTGACTTTACGTTTTGATGATGAAAGTATCACTCTTAATGTTGGTAATATCTCGAAGCCTTCTTCCGAGGACGACGAGGAATCAATCAATCAAATCGATGTGATTGATGTTGCTAGTGAAGAGGTTTCGCAAGATATGCTTGGTTTTTCGGATACTTCCAAAAGTGGGAATACCACTTCATCGAATCCTATTATCTCTTTGGCTAAACCTCCACTCACTCCATTTGAGGGAGGGACTTCGTTCTTGAAGAGCTTGAGAATAATGGTCATTCAAAAATCGATAAGGAAATTGATGATTACCTTAGCAACCATTCGATCCTAGTGAGTTTGATAGTGAAAATTTTGATCCCGAGGGAGATATTACGTTGATTGAAAAATTGTTGAATGTGGATCCTTTTGAATCACCACCTATGGAATTAAAAGTTGTGAGTGTTAATGAGACTAAAGTGAAAACATCTATTGAAGAAGCACCCGAATTAGAACTTAAGGAACTACCCACTCATTTGGAGTATGCTTTTCTTGAAGGAACGGATAAATTACCGGTGATTATTGCTAAGGTATTAAAGGAAAATGAAAAGGATGAACTTATTAAAGTGCTTAAGAAACATAAACGGGCCATTGCATGGAAAATCTCCGACATTAAGGGTATAGATCCAAAATTTTGTACTCATAAAATTCTAATGGAGGATGATTATAAACCTGCTATCCAAAATCAAAGAAGGGTCAATCCAAATATTCATGAGGTGATCAAAAAGGAAGTCACTAAACTTCTAGACGCCAGAATGATCTACCCTATCTCGGATAGTCCATGGGTTAGCCCCGTGCATTATGTTCCAAAGAAAGGAGGAATGACGGTTGTTACTAATGAGGATAATGAATTAATTCCTACTAGACTTGTGACCGGTTGGCGTGTTTGTATTGACTATAGGAAACTTAATGATGCCACTAGGAAGGATCATTTTCCATTACCTTTTATGGATCAAATGTTAGAGAGACTAGCGGGAAATGAATTCTATTGCTTTTTGGATGTATTTTCCGGCTATTTCCAAATCCCCATTGACCCTTGTGATCAAGAAAAGACCACGTTCACTTGTCCTTATGGAACATTTGCCTATTGTCGAATGCCTTTTGGATTATGCAATGCTCCAGGGACATTCCAAAGGTGTATGATGGCCATTTTCCATGATATGATCGAGAAAACCATGGAAGTTTTCATGGATGACTTTTCGGTTTTCGGGGATTCTTTCACTTCATGTCTCTCTAACCTTGAAAGAATGTTGCAACGTTGTGAGGAAACGAATCTTGTGCTTAATTATGAAAAATGTCACTTCATGTGCAAAGAGGGAATTGTGTTAGGACATAAGATCTCTAAGGCCGGTATTGAGGTTGATAGGGCTAAAATCGACGTGATTTCCAAATTACCTCCACCCACCACCGTTACGGGAGTTAGGAGTTTTCTCGGCCATGCCGGCTTCTATAGACGTTTTATACAAGACTTCTCTAAGATAGCTCAGCCTATGACCCATCTCTTGGAAAAAGAGACTCCTTTCATCTTTTCGGATGAGTGTATTCAAGCCTTTGAGATGCTTATAAAGAAATTAACCGAATCTCCAATCTTGGTTGCTCCGGATTGGGACCTACCTTTTGAAATTATGTGTGATGCTAGTGATTACGCGGTAGGTGCGGTTTTGGGGCAACGTAAGTCAAAACATTTCTTGCCTATACATTATGCAAGTAAGACTATGACGGATGCTCAAACAAAGTATACTACAACGGAAAAGGAGTTTCTTGCCGTTGTGTATGCTTTTGAAAATTTTAGACCATATCTCATCTTGTCTCAAACCATATTGTATACGGACCACTCGGCTATCAAATATCTTCTTAATAAACAAGATGCTAAGCTGAGGTTTCTCCGATGGATTCTCCTCCTTCAAGAATTTAATGTCAAAATTCTAGACAAAAAAGGAGCCGAGAATCTCGCGGCCGATCATTTATCTCGACTTGAGAATCCTCACCAAAGCGATCGAGAGAACAAGGAAATCAATGAAACATTTCCTCTCGAGACGCTTGGTATGATTGCTTTTCGTGGTGATGATAGTACCCTATGGTTTGTGGACATCGCAAATTACCATGTGGGGAAGTTTGTGATCAGGGTATGTCGTCCCAACAAAAAAGAAAGTTTTTAAAGGATATATCCTATTACTTTTGGGACGACCCCTATTTGTTTCGTGTATGCGTGAATCAAGTGATTCATAGGTGCGTTTTTGGCAAAGAAGCTCAAGATATCCTTAAATCTTGTCATGAAGGACCCACCGGGGGACATCATGGTGTCAACGCCACCGCGAAGAAAGTCTTTGATGCAGACTTCTTTTGGCCTTTCATATATCGTGATGCCCAAGACTTGATCAAGACTTGTGATGCTTGTCAACGTCAAGGAAAGAACTCACAAAGGGATGAAATGCCTCAAAACATTATCCAAGTTTGTGAAATCTTTGACATGTGGGGGATCGATTTTATGGGGCCGTTTCCATCTTCGAAAGGAAATAAATACATTCTCGTAGCCGTGGACTATTTGTCTAAATGGGTCGAAGCTAAGGCTTTGCCCACGAATGATGCTCAAGTTGTGGTGAACTTTTTGAAACAACTCTTTGCTAGGTTTGGAACTCCACGGGCTATTATAAGTGATCGTGGGACCCATTTTCGTAATGAGCAATTTGAAAAAGTTCTAAAGAAATATGGTGTCACTCATTGACTTTCGACGGCTTATCACCCTCAAACGAGTGGTCAAGTGGAGGTTTCAAACCGAGCTCTTAAAAGGATTTTGGAGCATTCTATTGGAGAAAATCGCACTTCATGGTCGGATAAATTAGACGATGCATTGTGGGCTTTCCGTACGGCTTACAAGACGCCAATTGGTTGTACACCATTTAGGTTGGTCTACGGAAAAGCATTCCACTTGCCAATTGAACTCGAACATAAGGCGTATTGGGATCTTAAGCATTGTAACTTTGATTTGAGGACCGCGGGTGATCATCGTAAGTTTCAACTGAATGAACTAAGTGAATTAAGGGATCAAGCTTATGAAAATTCTTTGATCTATAAAGAGAAGACTAAGAGGATTCATGACTCTAAGATCAAAAACCGCATACTCAATGTTGGTGATCAAGTCCTCTTATTCAACTCTAGACTTAAGATTTTCTCGGGCAAGCTTAAATCCCGTTGGTCCGGACCATTCACCATTGCACAAGTTTTCCCTTGTGGCACCGTTGAGCTAGCTCAAAAAGACGGGCATAACTTTAAGGTGAATGGTCATCGTGTGAAACACTACTTTGGAGGGGACATACCTACAGAGGTTGTCCCGGATCTTCAAACTTTCCCAAAGGACCAATGAATGCGGGGATCGAGTCTCATGACTCGGTGACCAAAAACGAGGTGCCTTGTGGGGGAGTCCCATACATTCTATCTTCTTTCTATTTTCTAACATTAATAAGGCTTGATCTTTCAAGCTCGTGCTCGTGTTTTGTTGTGTTGTGAATCTTAGGTATGACCCTAATCATTGAAGATTCTCGTGTTCGGTTTTTGTCGGTCCACTTGATCTTCCAATCTTTGAATGCCAAAAAGGGGCACACTCTCTATCTCTTGATTTTTATCGACTAACGTTTTATCTTGAGGCATAATTAATAAACGGCTTATAGATTTGAGTGCTCTTTCCATGTTAGGATTTTGCATTAGAATCTTTGTGTTTTAGCAAGGGGGTGTTACTCTTGAGCTAAGAAACATTGAGGAAAATGTTTGGTTTTAGCATGGGGGAGTCAATCGATATAATCGCTTGCAATTGCTTTTGTTGTGTCTAAACGTAATTGTTTTTCTCATTTTTCATATAAATTTTAAATTATTAGTGTTATTTTTAAGTCTTAATAAAAGAAAATAAGTGCTTTTGACACAAATGTAGGCTTTCCGTTGGTGAAAATAAAAATAGTTTTTGACTCGACTCGGTTTCTACCTTAGCTTTTCCTTAACGTATTTGAATTAAGTTTTTCTAGGCCTTTATATAGGGAACTTTAAAACGCGAAAGTCTTAACTCATACGGGTTAAGAACAAGAACTTTTTGCAAGTTCCTATAATTGATCCTAGAAGGTCGTTTATCAAGGGAACTTTAAAACGCAAACTCTAAAACTTGAAAAAGTATAAGAAGATGCAAGATCCTATAGATGACTTGAAACCCCAAAACTTTGATTTAATAGGCTAAGTATCCATTGATTTCTCATTTTTGAAATTTTATAATATGGAGAACAAGAGATGATAGAGTTCAATCATAAGTTTCTTAAATTAATTCTTCTTTGTGCAAGTATTTTTGTGTTTGATTTAATCTCCTCGTATTTACTTTCCACGCTTGAATAATAATTGCTTAATAAATGAAGTTTTTAGCGGTTTAGGCTTGATATCTTAACTCGTAACTCCTTCTTTTTCTTCCCTTGTAATTAAAGTGAGAACACATTAAGGGTGTCAGCATCATGGACTTTCGATCATGGGATTGCGGAAATTTGGCTTACTATAAATATCATATTAATAAAGAAGAATAAATAAAAACATGTTCTCTAGGAGCCTTCGGGTGGGAGTCATGTAGCACTAACTTTGTTATTAGAGACTTAGGGTGTATGGCAAGGGGACGTGTTGAATAAAAATTGCTTCATCATCATGAGTCATAAGGTGGGATGGTGAATGTCAATTCCCTTATTTTTGTCCAAGGAGCCTTAGGGTGTGGATTTTAAATAAGGAGCATAATTGCATCTTAAAGAGCCACAAGGTGATATGATGTAGTTGTTGCTAACTCCATTAATAAGGTCATAATTGACTTTGGAGGTTTTATTTTTGCTTTTAAGTAGCCATATTAGCCAAATTTCGGGTCCGGGGATTTATCCCTCAAATCGTGTTAAGTTATCCTTGATGTGGGCTTTCTTTAGTGACAACGGTTTTTGAAGTCGACGTTTGGTTTTGAGTGTTGAGTTTACACTGTTCTTTCCTTCATTTTTGGACTAATAAATATCAAATAAAGTCAAATGAGCCTTTGGGTGAATGACAAATAAAATCTAGAGATATAATTAGGAATAATAGGAGATTGAGTTTAACACAAATTACTTGAATAAGTTGGTTCAATTTTGGGGCTTATGATTGACAATGATCTTGTTTTTGCACTTGGCATGGAAAAGTGAAGAGTCGAGGACGATGAATCTACTTGAGTTTTATGATCCTAAAAGTTATTTTTCAAATAATGAAAGCAATACATTATGTCTTTGCAAAATAATGTTTCAAAAGTTTAATAATGGTGTAGTTAGTGTTTTATTTTATCATTGCGTGAGGACACAGCAATTGCTTAGCAAGGGGGAGTTTGATATGAGTGATTTTACTCATATCAATTGTATCTAAAAACAATAAACAAATGCATAAAATGTATCAAAAATGCCTTGTATATGCTTGTTTGTTGTTTGATGTGTGTAAGTACCGAATTTCGCGAAAACCGGCAAAACCGACACGAAGTTTGAAGAAAAGATCGACGAAGCAAAAAACGAGCTCGATTGTAGCGGATTTGAAAATTATGGAAGTTTTTGGGCCAAGTGGGACCTACATTTGTGTTTTGGGCCTGAAAACCCATTTATGGAAGTGATTATATATTATTGGGTCAAAGCCCAAAGTCAAGGCCCAATATGGAGACAGATTGATAGTTCTTGTTTATTAAAAGCCCACATGGCCCAAGCCCAATTGTTAATAAAAGAAAAAAATGAAGGAAGTGATGTTTTGGATCACAAGCCCATTTGAGCTATGAAAAAATGAAACGGAAATATTTAAAGTGAACAAGTTATTCACTTTTATCCAGTCAAACGTAACCACATACCCACTCACACCACACACACGTTTTTATATTTTCGATACCACCAAAGTTTACCCATCTCTTTCCCTAAAAACATGCAAATCCCCAAACTAATCAACCCTGATTAAACAATGTAACCAATAAGAATTGGGGGTTTTGGTAAACTCGTGTGATTCACACATGGGGAAATTAATCCCCCACTTTTTCGGAAGCCAGAAGATGGAGAAAACAGATGACGTGGCTCTCTCTCTTGATGATGATTGGTGGAAACACCTCATCTTTTATTAACACCCAATTAAATCTTGCCACATCATACGGGAGAAAGCACAAATCAGTGCCAGGTTGGCAATCCGTGTGAAAAGAAGCCTTATCTCCACCGTTAGATCAAGATTGGAAGAGAGAGAAGAACGAAGATGCCATTTGGACGACTGAGATCAAGATATCTTCTCAACAACCTCACCAAGAAGGTTGGGGGTTAGCCTATAAAGACCCTCCCATATTTATGTAATCATCATCCAATTTTTATCTTTAATGTTATTCTGTTAAAATAGGTTTAGGAAAATTATTGTAATTTTTCTTTCTATAATATTGTAATCTGGTTTCTATATTAATAAAAAGTTCAATTTTGTGGTTCGACTGTCTTGTTTTTAATATTATTTAAAGTTAATTGCAATATTTCTCTCTTAAATCTATATTAACATAACTTGAAAAATTTATTTGATTGAGTTTATTAAATAGCTTAAATTAAATAAAAAAGGTAAAAAAAATTGGGAAGAAGCTTTCCCCACAAGAAAGTTTCTCAAACAGTGTACACGGTTCGAGTTTGGGGTTCAAAGGAGTTCGAATGATGATTGGTTTTCGAATGGTGGCAAATGGTGATGGTGTTGTCGTTTAAGATAAGTAGGCACAACGCCTCACTTCTACCCAACGGATATCTCCATTAAATGGTTAAGCTCTATTTAACTTTATACTTTTCTTTTGTTTAATCTGTTTTCTTATTAATATGAGGTTATGGTTAGGATTTAAGCTGCATTAGCTGTTTTGTTCTTGGATTATAGATTTTTGATATGCTAGCTCTTTGAATCTGTTCGTTATTGATTAACTGATATGAGACTCAGGTAATATTTTAAACTGGTTTAACTGCTACTTTTAATTCTTGAATTTGAGTTACAGCTGTGCGTATATGTTGAAAGTTTGCTGATATTTAATGGATTTGTTTAATTTAGTTTTGATGTTTCATCTTAAAGCTTAGTCATAACTGATTTCATTGTATGGCATTTTTGGATAATATACTTGTTGAGTAGTCTAATAAGGTTGGGTGATTGCTGAATTTAGTTACTGAATAGTTGAGTTTAATTTCCTTTTGATGATTACTGTTATTCTCAACTTGATTCGTAGAATTGTTAGCTGTAGGAGTTATTTTCATGATAATGAAATCTGATGATTTGGCTTGGTGATTTGAGATGATTAGGATTCTGATATCTGCTTATCAGTCATTTAATATGTCTGTTGCATCTGTGAAATTGTGGATTGTTGATCTAGGCGATTTCTTTTAGTAGCTGTGATGTCGTGCTAGAAGTTGAATATTTGGGGTCTAGCTTCATATATTCACCACTTGTTTCTTGTAGTTTCTAGGAGTATTAAGAGTTGTGAATTTAATCTCCTGTTCTTTTTATTTACTGCTGGTTTTAGAGGTCTGATGAGTGTTCTATGATGTAAGATTAGTTGCTTGTTTAATTTTGGTAAGTCATTCTCATCAAATTTGTTGATTTGTTTTTAGATTTTCCTTTAAATCTGTTATAAATCAGTATACCAAACGCGTGTTTGGTTGTCTGATTAATTAGACTGATATTTACTCTATTCCTAAAATATAATTAGAAAATAATAAATCATCACAAAAATAACCACTCCTGTGGTTCGAACCCGAGACCTCTCGGTTCAGCACCAAGCACCTTAACCACCTGAGCTACTTGCTCTTTTTTGTTTAATTTCTGTCAAATTAATTAATAAAGTTACTCGTATTATAGTTGTTAGTTTTTTATTAACAACTCTTATTTACTTTTACTTACATTTATAATCATTTTATAATTTTTTTTCTTTTATAAAGTTTTTAGATATTAAATAAATAAAAATAAAAAAAATGTTTTATTTTTAGAAATAAATGTTTTATTTTTAGAAATTAAATTAGTTTTAAAATAATTGGATTTTAATAAAGTTAGTTTTTAAATAAATTAAATTTGATTAATTTTTAGAAATAAAATAGTTTTGATTAGACGTAAAAGTAAATTTTATTTTAATAGATAAGTTTTATTTGATTTTATTTAAATAAATTTAAATTTTAAAATAGTTTTAATTTTTAAGTAATTGTCTTAGATTTAATTAATTCGGGTTTACGATTCATGCAATTAGGTTTTAAAATTTGTAGCATTAATATTAATTTTAAAAACTGAAACCAATTCGAATCAGTTGTCCAAATCGAAACAAAACGTCTCAAATTCACTCGATCTTCGTGTACAACGAACTTGGTTCACCAACGTGTTTAATTGAATCCGTCTTTAGTAATTTTAGACTATTACTTTTTCCTAAAGGTAATTTTCTAATTTACCCTATAACGTATCTAATTATCACATATACTATCAACGACACATCAACGGTCCTTATGTTCCTATGGCCACCACCTCTACCCTTGAGAGACCCCTTAAGAAACCTATTAAGCAATGGAATCCAGCAGATAGATGTTCGGCGAACCAGGACAAGAGACTAAAAAGTATCATACTCTCTTGCCTACCCAAAAACATAATGAAGTCCATCATTAAGTGTGACTCTACTAAAGAGATGTGGACTGAATTAGTTCTTGGGTATGAAGGACCAGATGAAACTAAGGAAACTAAAATTCAAGCCCTTGGACTTAAGTTCAATGCCTTTAAAGCTCTGGAAACTAAAATTGTTGCTCAAACCTACACCAGATTTAAGATTATTTTCAATGATCTAGGAAATAATGATGTTGTCTTACCAAAAATTGAAGTTAATGCCACCATTGTCAATAGTCTGCTTAGGAAATGGCTAAATTTAAACCAGACTCTTAGGGCTAACAATGCTATTAAGAATGACACTCTGGCCCAACTTTTTGGTACATACAACTATGAGGAAGGATTAACTGACTCTATCTATAAGTCTGAAATAGATTGGTTTACTACTCAAATCACTGGATCAAAAGCTATTGCTACTAATCATTGTTTTCAGGACAGTGACTTTGATGTAGAAGAAGACACCATAAGCAGTCAATAGTTTTTTGAAGAACTGAATGTTGAGTTTCATGACAGAGCTCTCCTAGCTGATCAAAAGAGATACTACAAAAGATATGGCAGAGTTGGATCCGCTAAAGCAGACAAGTCCAAAGTGATATGCTTTACTTGTGGAAAGCCTGGTCATTTCTAGAAGGATTTTTGGTCTAACAAAACCTTTTCTCCAAGCTTTCCCTCTACCAGGAATATCCATGGCAAGAACAAGTTTTCTCCATCTCCTTTCAAAAAGGCTTCTCACTCAGACTAAGAGGGAAAGAAAGACTACAAAGTCAAGTACAAAGCACTCAAAGCTGAGTTGATGAAGCTAAATCAAAAGGTTGATGAAGCAACCAAGAAAAAGGAGAGTAAAAAGACAGAAAAGGGCTGATAGCTGCTTCATTTGACTGGGATGATGAACCTCTCACTTTAGAGGATGAAACTACCACCACTATTCGTGTTTTCATGGCTATTGTTGATGATGAACCAGCTGTTGGTAAAAGTGAAGTTAGATCTGGCCAATTGGTTGATATCACCATGAAAAAGGTACAAAGATTGCTCACCATGACTGAAGTTCAGGACAGAGACCATGTCCTTTACTATACCCTGATTGACCTTCACTTTGTGGAAGAACAGAGAAATAACCTGTTAAATAAATTTCATACTTAAAAACATGAACTAAACATGAGTCAATCTGAAATCACCAACCTTAAACCATTTGTTGGACATGCCTCCCAACTTCAAAATTAAGTCAGCCGTCTCTCATCTAAAAATGAGTCTCTGACTAATGAAAATGCTGAAGTAAAAAGGGTTCTTGAAAAACGGGCTTAGGGTCAATTCACTATAGACGATCTGGTTGCTGACAACATACAAGGAAATGTGGTCCAAGCCATTGGGGGGAAGGGAAGGTTTAAAAATCACAAATGACGGCTCATCTACTGGTTCCCGTGGTGAAGGAACCAGTAACAACTTGTCTAAAGGAAAAAGTGTGTTAAGACCTTGCAAATATTGTGGGTTAAAAAATCATCTTTTCTGAAAACTAATTAAAGAAGCCCAGATGTATCACATGTGAGTCTACTGAGCATACCTCTAGAGAACATGAGGAGATTATTTCCGTTGAAAAGGCAAGTCTCAAAACAAGATCTCAAACTCCTCACAAGTCCTCTAAAAGACCTAAAGCCAGACCAAGAGCCTCTCCTTAGATACTTAGACCATCTCCATCCTGAAAGTATTGTGGGTTCCATGATCATCACTCTGATGAGAGTGAACACAACACTATCCTACATGTGACATCTGTGGTAGTACGATTCATGAAAGCAGAGACCCAAAGTCACTAATCAGCGACAAAATGAACCCACTGGAAAGTGGGTTCATTGTTGAAATTAATACGTTGATTATATCTATGCAGGAACATTTAAAGAAATCTGTATGGTATTTAGATAGTGGATGCTCCAAACACATGACAGAGGTTAAACAATATCTACATAGATATAAAAGGGAGCTTGGTCCCAAGGTAGTCTTTGGAGATAACTCCTCAGGGGCTACTGAAGGATATGGCTCAGTGGATTGTAATGGAATCACCTTTGCAAGGGTCGCTTATGTCAATAGGTTGAAGCACAACTTGATCAACATCAGTCAACTTTGTGATGCTGGATTCAAAGTCTTGTTCACCAAGATCCAATCCAATCCACCACCACATATCCTTCAACAACCAGTATCATCCACCACCACTTTAACAGTTATGGTTACACCTCCACCAGCAGAACCACAAGTATCATCCACATCCAATCCCTTTCTCACAGTCAATGATCCACTGATCCAGTCTCTTCAACAACAGCTGGAGGCTCAAGCTACACAAATAGCTACATTGACTGAAAGGATCACCACTCCTCCCAAGGAACCACAACCTGATGAGCCTACACTTCAGAAACTAACAGACAGAGTGTCTAGACTTAAACCAAAACACAAATCATTTCTTAAAGAGAAGAAAACCCGTGACAAAGAAAATGCTGCTTTTCTTGGGGCAATTAACGAGAAGATGACACGATCATTCGACGAGAAGTCAAGTCCTATGTTGATCAACAGCTACCAAATCTTCTCGGTAATGGTTTATCTACACTTCAACTAATGACAATGTTACAGACACGTCTGCTAGATATGAAAGCTCATAAATCGAAACACAAACGAAAAGTTCTGCAATATCTCAACAAAGTAATCATTGAAGAGACACCTGCAGACACTACCGACTCTAAGTCTGACGATGAAGACGAACTAGAGGAGGAAGAAGATGAGGGTAACGATGAGGAGGATGATGGTGACAATGAGCAAAATAAGGAAGAGGATAAGGAAGGAGATGAGGTTGAAGAAAAGGATGAGGAAGAAAAGGATAAGGATGTCGATGAAGATGAGGACGAGGATACAGATGACGATGAGGATGACGATGATGATAATGACGACGGTAATGAAACCAACAAGGGTGATCAGAATGACGAAACGGGTACTAATGCTGAAGAGCCTAATAAGGATGACAGTGACAAAGCTACTGAGAAGGGTTTAGAGGAAACTGCAGAAAACATTGTTGAAACCGCTGAAAAGACAATAGAGTCTACTGTACCAGAAACTCAGCAACTTGACACAGGTATATCTAATGCACCAGCTATTACCACTGACTCTTTCAATGAATCGGTAGAATATATGCAAGCAGAAGAATCAACAGGGCCAATCCTAGAAGACGAACCTCGAGATGATATACCAGTTATGCAAGATCAACCTTCAACAACAGCTGAAGTTCAGCACAACATTGATATGGAAGTTGAAGACTTAAATGTACCAGAACCAACGTTTGCTGAATCTTTAATCATCGATGACACGGTACAGGAGCAACTTTGGCTAACAAATGCAGCACCATAGCATCCTTTTGACACTGCAACTGACATGGAGCTGACTCAATTCCTCAACAACCCTATCGATTTCTCGGCCTTTCTATGGTATTCTCATGGGAAACCGATAATGTCTCCGGATCTGATCAAAATGGCAGCTGCAAACGTGGACTTCTTTGATACTTTGAAGATCAGCCATAATGAAGCAGAATATCATTTGAATGAGCTTAACAAGGCAATGAGAGCGACAACTACAGGAATTCAGACTCCTGTATTATGACCTCTTACACCAACGGTCATTGCCGGTTCTGCAACAATCCCAATAGAGCACTTTGTTACTCACGATCTTGAATACCTTGAAAATGGAGCACAGAAATATGCAACGTCACTCACTATGGTCAAGGCTGTTAACTTGGAAAATGTTCCATGGATAGAGGATAAAGTACCTGATGCAATATGGAGAAAGAAATTGCTCAAGTTTTATGACACTTATGCATCACTTGGCATATCTCACTGGAATCAAAAGAAAAAGTTAGCTTACAATCACTTCCATCGTCCTAAGAGAGGTGCTTCTATTGTCTCGACTCATAGGATCAAAAGCATTCAAGGAGCAACCACTCAGACGGTATTCGGCTATGATTAATTGAATGTAATCGTGTTCAAACGTACTGATGAGAAAGATTACCGAATTGATGAAAGTGATCTCCAGTATCTTCAACTTGAAGACATCGAAGATCTTCTGTTGTTATTGGCTCAGGAGAAAGTTGACCATTTACCACCTGAGATAGTCATTGCAGTGAGTTCCAACTTTCGACAATATGCTAGAAAAATCGTCATTCAAAATCGGGTGGAAGACTTTCAACTTGCAGTGGAGAGTTATCAGAAGCAGTTAAACTTGGAAGGTCCCCGTACAACTCCACTCAGTAATTTCCATAAGAACAAGAAGGTTTATATGGGGACCACAACGCCGGAAGCAGGGATCTTTTTTTCCACATGAGACTGGCGTCATGCAATATATGCGATTCTCCGAACTGCACAAATTCAGTGACGGTACGCTCAAGCATGTTCGAGATGATCTGACGGTTCTCAATGCCAACCTACCGCTTCCAGCAGTCCAGTACACCTGGACAAGCCAATGCAAAAGAGGAGCAACATACGCGATTAAGAAGATCGAGGAACTCCTAAGGAAGCGCCGGTTGTTACGAAGTATAGAACGATTCGTCGGTGGACGACCATATGAAGCTCACCATCGGTTCACGGAACGAACCATTTAATTATGGTTCGTCTTATAACAGGTCAACTCCATATGTCTATAATTGTGAATATGTTACTTCTTTGCTTTATCAGCTTTTGTGGCTTGTTGTAGTGTAAAAGTATGATATTTTTCAAGAATTTCTCTCGAGATTCTAAATTTTTCAAACAAATCATACTCAAGCACTACAACTAACCCTCATTAATTTGAGGGGGAGCATTAATATGTTCTTTGGCCAACATCTAATTTCATTTTATTACCCAAAGACCGGTTAATCCATTAATATCCAAAATATTGATGGTTAACATTTTGGAAAGGGGAGAAAATGGGATTAAGGAGACTTAATGATATTTGGCTAAAACAATGAAAAAGGCTTAAAAGATAAACCAACCTAACATGTGTAATGCACAAGTTAAGGGGGAGCGTTTTGATGATCAAAACACTTAAAGCACAAAAACTTTGATTACAATATCACAAGTGCTTTAAGTGATTTTCAAGGATTTTTCGTGGTGACTATATCAACCCAAAACACACTTAACTCGCGACGGATGTGGTGACAAAAGGGTGGTAGGTATAGTTATTAGTCCAATGATTCATCAGAACCGATGGAATCTTCCCAAGGACAATTTCCTAGATAGAACTAGAAGTCCTAGGAAAGATGGAGAACGAATGTGAACGTAGTTGAATGCCGACCAAGTACTTAAGCTAGCACTGGAACAATCACAACAAGGTGCTAGTGATGACGTATTGGTAAGCATTGAAGGGGTTGAAGAATAAAAAAGAATTGTAAAGATAAAGGGTGTAAAGAAAGAAGCCCTCCTTACAACTTTAGGCATAAATCGGGTCAATACATATGCTATTGAGATCATTTGTTAATGATTCTCGATATTGAAGAAAGCCATCATGGACCCAGTGATGCAATGCACAACCCTCCCCAGCTAACTCAAATATCTCTCAAAAGGTATTTGTTTAAATCACACGGAGATCAACACATTATCTATTGGTTTATTCACTCTGAATAGACTGATATTGAATAGGTGACACTCCTCTCCATCCATCGATCACTAAATCAAAACGCACTATCGAGTCTAGAGCCACGAGATCATCAAAAGTCTCATTAGGACA
The DNA here is from genome assembly GCA_025667525.1 of Glebionis coronaria. Taxonomy (NCBI): domain Eukaryota; kingdom Viridiplantae; phylum Streptophyta; class Magnoliopsida; order Asterales; family Asteraceae; genus Glebionis; species Glebionis coronaria. The sequence continues at coordinate 271,298,464 of CM046878.1, forward strand.
CTTTCCATTTATTCCTTGCTTCTTCACACACTGTGAAAAGTAAGAGATCTTTATGAGTCCTACGCAGTATTCTTGTAATATTGCCAGAACACCCGAGTGATACGCAAGTATTACAGTGAAGATGGAAATCCTGCTTGAGCCAACATCAAACAAGCTCATGGTAGGTGACACGTGCGGTTCTTTAAGAACTAATCTTGTGAAAACTGGAAAGAAACAGTAGCTTAATTCTTAATTGAACTTAAACTCATTCCAGGCCTCTATGCATTATCATATGATCTTGCCAGAACACTCATAGTGGCACTCTTTAGTGTTCACAGTGACGAGTGGAAATCCTTCTAGTGTTAACATTAAACAGCACTTGGTAGGTGACAAGCAAGATTCGATTTGAATTAAGTTTGTGACAACTGGAAAGCAACGATGGTGAATATCTTAATTGGAATTCACTTGTTCTAGGTTTCATGAATTGACGGCTTCAATCATAAGGATTTTTAATCCAAATGATTCACTCTTTATGTTCGCAGTCAGCTTTGGACGGTCGAATAAAGAGAATGGGTTTACCCACTAAATCCTGTCAGGAAGTTACTTAATTGAAACTATCCGTCACGGGTACGATATCTAATATCGTCCAACGGTCTTCACCGACCGGAGGTAAAATGCTACCGAATTAGAATAAAATGTCAAAGCCATTTTATTCGTGTCTTATTATGTTGCTGCATTTGAAGCCGATGGCGTTGTTGTGTACCTGTTGAAGACGGTGGCGTTGCTGTGTACCTGTTGAAGACGGTGGCGTTGCGGTGTATCTGTTGAAGACGTCCTCACATGCTTATTCCTTCTGCATCAAATACTCATGCAAATTCAAGAAAGTATGACCTAAAAGTCTTCCGCTGTATCGACTCTGAAACTTTCAAGAATTCAACAAAGGATAAGTGTGTGGGACATGAAGTCACAAAGAGGCGAACATCACAAGAAAATAAAGACTGTACGTGAAAGGCCAAAAGAACGTGTTTCAAGCAAAAGGCTGATATTATTCAACACATATTCACAAAAGGAAGAAAAAGAAAGAAAAGAAGACTACGAGCTCAAGAACAAGATCTAACATGCTAGATTAGGACTTTGTAAATTTGGAGTGACCTCCCTTTGGGGGAGATTGTTGGAAATACGTTTTACGTATATAGAAAGTCTCGGTCACTCCAACAATGTAGTTATAGGCTCGTAGTAGTGTTTAGTTCCATTTATTAAATAGCCCGACCCATGAGCATGTTCATGGGCCGGAGGCCCAAGTCCATTAAGGACTTAGGTATTTAAACCTCTTTCCACCATGGAAAGAGGTGTTGGTTGTTCATTTCTTACTTTTCATAATACAAGTTTCTTTCACTTCTCTCTCTAAGTTTCTCTCTCTAGAAAAACATCAACCCTCTTGATTCATAAATATTATCATTGTTCTACAAACAATATTCAATCAAAATGATGATGTTGTTCTTATTTCACCAAGAAGAAGGGATGTGTATGTTATTGACATGACATCATGTCCTGGGGGAAGCAACACTTGTCTCTTTGCCAAAGCATCTGAAAGTGAAAACTGGTTACGGCACAAGAGACTGTTCCACCTTAACTTCAAGAATATTAACAAACTGGTCAAGAATGATCTGGTTTCTTGGCTTCCCTCCTTGACTTCTCTAAAGACAGGCCTTGCTCAACCTGTGAAAACGGAAGCACCACAGAGCCTCATTTAAAACCAAACAATCATTCTCAATTGACAAGTGCCTCCATCTTCTTCACATGGACTTGTTTGGACCTGTTAAACCCCAGTCCTAAATCACAACAAGTATACTCTAGTCATTGTTGATGAATTCTCCAGATTCACTTGGGTATTCTTCCCCCAAAGGAAGAGTGAATCAGTTAATCGCATCATGTCTTTTATAAGAGAAATTGAAAACTTCAATTACTACAAAGTTAAGGCTATCAGTATTCACAATGGCACTGAATTCAATGAATATAACGTTGTCATCTCCCACAAAAACACTGAAGCTGGTAACATTGACTTTAATGAAGTGGAGTCTTATCTTGAGGATGATTTCTAAATCCCAAAGATTTCATCCAAACCCTGTCACAAGGATTATCCTATGTTCATGCCTTTGATCCTCATTCCTTCTCCAATCTCACTACTCTTGTGAGTCAAGACTTTGAGGCTCCAAAAGTTTGTGTTGATCCTTCCCTCCCTCCTAATTTTGACAGATCAGTAACAGGGGTTCTGGACTCTTTCACTGATGATGTGATCATGGATGATGAAATCTTGTGTGAAGAAAGGCCTTCAGATGTTATTCCATCTCTGTAAAACCCGCATTAAAATCCTATGAACAGTACATGTGAACAGTAACTTATGAAAATACAATAAAAATAAAACTTTCCATTTATAATATTAATACACGTGTCACGACATTTAATAACGAACATTCATGAATATTATAAATGTGACACGATCACGATTACCAAATTCACGATAATTAAATCACGAACATACACGACTATATAACTTGATATGGAAAAGGTACGGGTTTACCCCGTGGGCTCCCTATGTGCCACGGCTAGACAAGAGGAAAAAGGGGAAAGATGGGCTTGTCCCATGACCCAACTTAAAATCCATGTTAATAACAAAACACAAGAAAACATAAAACATAAATTAGGTTTTACAGAAAGTTTTCCTTGCCTCCTCCTTGTCTCCTCTTGTCGTCGACCACATCAAAGAACAAAGGCAAACCGGACAAATTTTTGCTTATTGATTTCGTGTGTGAGTGATCGTGATCATAACCTTTTCTTTCCACGTGTTCGGTAAATTAAACACTTCCTTTTCTTTTTAATTCTTTATGAATTCATGTTAATTATTTTATTAATCATAAACAAGTAAATAAAACACATGGGATTAATTAAATCATGGTAAAGGGGGTGTTTGGTTGTGTTTGTGGTTCGGCCGAGACACCACCGAGAACCAAAGGGCTCTCGGCTTGCGTTTATCACCACCAACGAGACCACAAGGGGTCTCGGCTGGGTTGGGTTTGGCTCGGATGACACAAGAAAACCCTAACCGCACGTCAGGGGTGTGGTTTTGGTTTGGTCCGAGAGCCAACCGAGACCTATAGGGTCTCGGTGGGTTCTTTTGGCTAGCAGTGGGAACCGAACAAAGGCAGGGGGAACCGGCTCACAACCGGTGTGAACCGGTAGGAACCGCAAGCCACCAGTGGCAACCGGCTAGCCGGTCTAGCCACTGGTAGGGCTGTTTGTTTTGGCTTATGGCTCGGCTTGGGTGTGAACCGGGCATCGGGCTCGGGTTAAATTTTAACACGGACTCGAGTTTCGAAAATTAATAAAAAATCAGAAAAACATGTTAATTCAATTAATTATTAGACTTTTTAATTTAATAAATATTATGACTTAGGTTAAATATTAAAATTAATATTACATGTATAACCTAAAGTATTTAACTTAGTTTAATTTAATTAAAACATGTATTTTTAATTAAATTCTATCTAACGTATAGATTAATTAATTAACCAGTTATTTAAGTAATAAGCTATAACCATGACTTGTATTATACTATTTAAACTTTACTTATTATTTATAATCCAGCTTACTTCTATTTATGGAAACTTACTATTTTTAGAAACTTTCTATTTTTAGAAACTTACTATTTATGGAAACCTGCTATTTTTAGAAAGTTGCTTAGTATTACAATACAAGTATTATAATACACTAATACATGAATAATACACAATAGAACATCAGAATAACTACAGTTAACACAGTAAACAGTAAAACATGACAGAATACGTATAACAAGCTAATAACACACAGAATCAGTAAAACACATGTAATCCAGACAACTCATAAACATCCATATTTCTTATGTAGTATTATCCGTTAAGGCGGAGTAGTCTTCATCATTTTCGTTAGCTTATACTGGACATAAGGTACAGATTTCCCGTCCTTTAGTAAGGACAATCGCTTCCTTCATTAGGATTTCCCGTATGCAGCCAACTATTTTTCCCCAGTAGTTACAGATTTAAATGCTTATGTTTATTAGTTACCTTAGCCATATACATGCATGACCAGTTTCACCTAGTTATGGAGGTACCATAACCATAACACTAGAGGCACTAGTGTTATGACTTCATCACGGCGGAGTTATAGCTCGTGGTGTCCCGTTCAGTTATTTGGCCATTATATTTATTATGTTATCATGTGGGGCGTATGTGTGCATCCTAGTTACATGTTTCAGTCAGGATTTCATGGTGAATGTGGTATGTGCCTTGCATCCTTCACAAGGAGTTGATCCCTCCTACCCATTACCAATTAATTAGAGGCATCCCTTCTAATTTGCATGACGAGGTAACCCCTCCAAGTATTCATGCACGTTGTTGACCTCATGACCTATATTGGCTTCAGGTATATTAACTAATACAGATTTTCATAAGTACATAAGCTATGTTTTCAGAACTAAAACCAGTAAACATGACAGACAACTTGGTTTTTCATGACTTATTCATTTTCGTTGCTATTCATGCTTTATGCTCTTTATATGCTTTCATATTCTATGTCTTCCATGCGTTATGCTCAGCCGTCTACTTTTCCATATTCCCAAACGGCAGGTACCTAAAGTCGCAAGTAGGAACTCCATAGTATGTGCATTCGGATTGGAAGCTATCCGACCTCTTTTACCTTATGCATTTATTCCTACTTTTCATAATTTACTTCTTTTGGACATTGTTTAGTCCTTTCAGTTACATTACTTAATATTGCTTGTGTGTGAGTTACTAGACTACCGATGTTTGATTCCGATATTTCTATTTATGGTCATGAATGTTTAGACATTTACCTTGCATGCTTTGATGATACGCCATAATTTACTGTAGCATTCCATCTTAACAAATGGGGTGTTACAATTATGGTATCAGAGCCCAAGTTTTCGACATGTAGCTCTGTAAAACATGACCTGTGACTTACTGGTAGTCACCAGTGTCTTCCTAGAACTGATAGTTGGTTTTCATGCATTCATTGATTTTCATTTTAATTTTATACATTCATATCATTGTAGCAGGTTTATGACTAAGTAATGGTTGGTACAAGACTGGCCCTATTTAGTCGCATGTGCTTTTATCGAAACTTTTAACTTTGGGACCGACCCATAGGCGTCCCCTCGCCATGTCTTTTGTTTTGAGTGAACTGACCATAGGCGTTCACTCCCATTCATATAAAGTTTTATAAACTGCCTCATGCATTTTAAACTGTTTCATGCATTATAAACTACTTCATTGATTTATACATTGTTCATGCATTTTTATGTCATCTCATTTCAGATTTATGATTTATGTTGCATTTTGTTTTTAACTGTCAGATGGTGAACACACGCGATGCTCAAGAATCGGCTGTAGCTGTCAATGCAGCTTTGTAAGCCATCCTTCCCCGTAAAAACAACAATCCTCCACCACCTCAGATCTTCCCCAAGGCTGAGAATGAGAAGCTGACGAGGGAGTACCACGGTATTAGGCAGAGAGCTGGGGAGGAAAGCAACAGCTACATGCAGCGCATTCTTCGTTTGGCTGGTTGTCTTGGAACAGCGGCATGTACTGCCGAAGAGCAAGCATGCCACTTCCTTGGGGTCTTCGTACATCGATCGCTGTGGGTGCTACCTTCAACACGGTGGCACGAGTAGCTGATGCAGCACACGGGTTTGAGATGCTTCAGGGACGAGAGGAGTTTGGTGATGACAGAGTAGTGAAGACGTATCTTCAATCACCAATTGTAAAAACCTATCATTTCCATCAGTATTTTCATTTTCATATAATCCTTTGTTTCAACCATATATTCCAGGCAGAAGACTGACGACCACAATCCAGCGGCCGCTCAACAAGAAGCATCTAAGGGAAACGGTCAGACCAACGACTGTTCTGGTTCTGAGAGGCGTGGCGGTAATGATAATTAACATAACAACGCTAACAACTCAAACAACATCAGGTCCCTACATTTGATGAATCGTGTGATAGCAATGCACGCGCCTCCAAGATCAGCCTATTGTGTCAGACTCTCCTAACGTATTTCTAGATGAACTTCCAGGAATACCACCTATTCGCGAAGTCGAGTTTGGAATCGAGCTCATTCCAGGTGTAGAGCCGATATCCAAAGCTCCTTACCGTATGGCTCCTATAGAGCTTAAGGAACTAAAAGATCAGTTGCAGGAACTTCTAGAACGAGGTTTCATCCGTCCCAGTGCATCGTCATAGGGTGCACCGTTACTATTCGTGGAGAAGAAAGACGGCAGCATGCGTTTGTGTATAGACTATCGTGAGCTGAACAAGATCATGATCATGAATCGTTATCCTTTGCCGCGAATTGATGACTTGTCCGGTCAACTTCAGGGCGCCAAGTATTTCTTCAAGATCGATCTAAGGTCCGACTACCATCAATTACGGGTTAAAGAGCAGGACGTCTCCAAGACTGTTTTCCATACATGTTATGGGCACTATGAGTTCGTAGTCATGCCATTCGGACTCATTAATGCTCCAGCTGTCTTCATGGATTTGATGAACCGTGTCTTCCATGAGTTTCTGGACAAGTTCGTTATCGTGTTCATTGATGACATCCTGATTTTCTCCAAATCTAAGGAGGAACATGAGGAACACCTTCGTACAGTCTTGCAGATTCTTCGTCAAAAGCAGTTGTATGCCAAGTTCTCTAAGTGTGAGTTCTGGTTAAGGAAGGTGGCATTTCTGGGCCATATTGTATCTGCAAAGGGGATCACCATGGATCCTGCAAAGGTTGAAGCTATCACTAAATGGCCGAGACCTACATCTGCAACTAAAGTTAGAAGTTTTCTGGGTTTAGCTGGCTACTACCGCAGGTTTATAGAGAACTTTTCACGATTAGCCCTACCTTTGACTAGTTGATGAGGAAAGGACAGAAATTCGTCTGGACGGAAGAACGAGAGAAGAGCTTTGAAGATCTTAAGCTGAAGTTAGTGACTGCACCTATTCTTACTCTCCCATCTGGCTCAGGTGGATTTAAGATATATAGTGACGCTTGAGGAAAGGGTCTATGCTGTGTTCTCATGCAACATGGGAAAGTTATTGCATACGCATCATGACAGCTGAAACCTTATGAATAAAACTATCCTACTCACGATTTATAGCTTGCAGCAGTTGTCTTCGCGTTGAAAATCTGGAGACATTATCTGTATGGTGAATCATGTGACATATTCACCGATCACAAGAGTCTCAAATACATCTTCACCCAAAAGGAACTAAACATGAGACAGAGGAGATGGTTAGAGCTATTGAAGGAATACGACACCAACATTCAGTACCATCCTAGTAAGGCGAATGTGGTGGCAGATGCTCTAAGCATGAGGTCGGGTATGATTGGTGGCATCTGGATTGTAAAGGAGATCATCCGTGACCTAGAGATGACTGATATTAAGTTTTGTGTACGAGGACAGCACGGTTACTGGGCTAATCTTAGAGTGGAACCAGACTTACATTCTAGGATCAAGGAAGCTCAGAAGGACGATGGTGAGATTTGGGCTATCATTCAGAACCTTGAGCAGCAGACGGAGTTTCGTGTTGACAACGATGGTATCTTATGGCAGGGCACTAGAATAGTGGTTCCCGATGACTCTACACTCAGGGAAGCTGTGTTGACTGAAGCTCACAGCTCTCCATTTACAATACATCCTGGTTCTACCAAGATGTACCACGACATCAAGCAACACTTTTGGTGAAGTGGTATGAAGCAGTATGTTACCACCTTCGTTTCTAAATGTATGATCTGCCAACAGGTGAAGATTGAACACCAGCGAGCTAGTGCTTTACTACCTCCATTAGATATTCCAGCATGGAAGCGGGACAAAATTTCCATGGATTTTGTTACTGGTCTTCCGGTTACTCAGAAGAAGAACGACGCTATCTGGATTATTGTTGATAGGTTGACCAAATCTGCTCATTTTCTGCCGATCCGCAAGGAGCATCCGGTTAGCAAATTAGTAGACACATTCCAGAAGGAGATCATGAGACCACATGGTACTCCATCAGAAATCATCTCTGACAGAGATCACCGTTTCACATCACGTTTCTAGCAGAGTCTGCAGAAAGCTTGGGGCACCAGACTTAAGCTAAGCACCGCAGTCGGAACGTACCATTCAGACATTGGAGGACATGCTGCGGTCATGTGCGCTAGAATGGTCAGGGAGCTGGGATGATTATATATTTCTAGTAGAGTTTGCATACAACAAGAGCTGGCACGCTAGCATCAAGTGTGCTCCTTTTGAGATGTTGCATGGTAGAAAGTGTCACGCCTCAATCTACTGGAATCAGGTGGGCGAGCGATTGCTTAAGGGTCTAGATATGATTGAGGTGACTAATGAGAAGGTCGTCGTCGCCAAGGCGAAGCTTCAGGAAGCTCGTGCTCGTCAGAAGAGCTATGTTGATAAACGTCGTAGAGATGTATCTTTCAACGTAGGTGATCACGTTTTCCTTAAGGTATCACCTGCACGAGGTGTTAAACATTTTGGAATCAGAGGGAAGCTCAGTCCTCGCTTCATCGGACCGTTCGACATCATAGAAAGCGTTGGTAAAGTGTCATATTGTTTAGCGTTACCGCCTCAGCTATCACATGTTCACAACGTGTTCCATGTGTCCTTACTCAGAGGATACAACTATCATCCGATCCATGTTGTCCAGTATCCGCTTGATCAGATTCGAGAGGATCTTTCATATGTCGAAGAATCCGAGAGAGTTCTTAAACGACAAGATCGTGTCATGCGGAGGAAGACGATCCCTTTCGTCAAAATCCTCTGGAGAGATAATCCTGAGCGGGAAGCCACTTGGTGTTGGGAATAAATTAAGGCCAGATCACTTGAACGTTGACAAGAACAACTCAAGCGTTGACAAGAGCAAAGTGAGCGCTGACAGCTTAAGCGTTGACAAGTTAAAGTCAAGCGTTGACAGATTGAAGACAAGCACTGATGGAAGATGTGAGCTACACGTTTATTATGTTCTAGAATACTTCTAGTAAGGATAGAAACGACAATGTATTTTCTATGTTTATCTTTACCTAGAATAGTTGATACGTAGCTTATTGTACAAGGCTTCTTAGTCTATAAAAGAAGGCCTTTAGGTTAATGTTTTGTATCAAGTTTTCATTAAGTTTTCATTCGTAAACATCTTTCATTGTAAGCAAGTTCGACATTAATAATCAAAGTGAAAGTATTGTTTACATCTTGTGTTCTTGTTTAAGTATTAAATTCCGCATAATACTTAGATTCACAAAGCATACAACAAAGGTTTCTCTACGTGTTATACTTGATCTAATCTCGTATACACAAAGCTAATCGATCTAAGTTTGGGATCAACAAGTGGTATCAGAGCTTGTTGAGGAACTTTTGATCTTTGAAGAACACCAGAACGATATACATCCACCAAAACCCTAATTTTCTCAAAACCCTAAAAACATCATGTCTGAAGCAAACATCATGTCCTCCTCTTCATCCTTACCAAACATCAAGATTCCCATGCTTGATGCAACCAACTTTGACTTATGGAGGTTCAACTTTGAACAATATCTAGGGATCTTTGACTACACACTCTGGGACATCATTGAATATGGAAACTCATTCAATAAAGCTCAAAAGATTCTGAATGCCATTGCGACAAGAACAGCTGTTGAAGGATGTCCTGATGAAGATAAGAAAGAAAAACCTGGAGATGGTAGAGCTGTAAGTGCTGAAGATATTGCAAAGAAAAGGGCTGACATGAAAGCCCTAAATATTCTGAAAGTGTCTCTGGGACAAGAAAATCAGCACAAATATAGAAGCTATGAGTCTGCTAAGGATCTTTGGGAAGCAATTGAAGTTGCATATGGTGGTAATGCAGAAACTAAGGAAGAAAAGAAAAAGCAACTTCTGCATGATTATGCTGTCTTCAAAGCTCAGCCCAATGAGAAACTGAGCAGTGTGAGAAGCAGATTGCTTGACATCACAAGCAAATTGTCCTTCATGGGTACACAAGTTGGTGATATTGACACCAATGCTACTTTTCTGAAAAGTCTTGGTGAGACATGGAAGATTGAGGCAAGATCTATTCTTGCCAATAATACTCACAAGAGCTCTTCGTTTGATGACATCTACAACAAACTAAGACTGTTGGAAGATGAAACTCTTTCAAGCAAAGCTAGCACCAGCAACATGGCCTTCTTTTCTCATAGTGAAGGTCAATTCAATCAGCAGGACTCTTTTATGCATCCAGTTACTGGATCACCATTTGTCAGCGCTGGAACAAGTCCTGTCAACGTCTCCTTTTCAGACGCTGACACATTCATGAATGACTCACCAAGAGTTAAACCTGCTGGTTTGGATTTGGATACTGTTTGTGCTTACATTGCTTCTTTGCCCAATGGTTCAGTGATTACATATGAGGACCTTGAGCAGATAAGTGATGAACACTTGGAAGAGATGGACATCAAGTGGAACATGGCTCTTGCTAGTATAAGAGCAAATAGGTGGAATAGGAGGTTCAAGAAGAAGATGACCGTCAATGCTAAAGACACTGCTGGATCTGATAAATCCAAAGTTGAGTGCTACAACTGTCATCGCATGGGGCACTTCATGAGGGAATGCAGATCTCCTAGAAGATCTGATGCTGGCAAACCCTCAAGTCAGGTTGTTAAAGCTCAAGACTCTAAAGCCATGGTTGCAGTTCAAGGAATTGATGGTACTGGATGGGATTGGAGCTATCTGGCTAAGGATGTTGAAGAGGACAAAGCTTTGATTGCTGATATTAAAGAAGAAGAGCATGTTGAATATGCTCTCATGGCACACTCCTCCTCTTCATCTGATAATGAGGTATATGATGATGCTTTTTGTAGCAAAGGTTGTAGGTTAAACACTGACAGACTTAACAAAGAAGTGTTAAAACTAAAAGAGGATATGAGCACTGAAAGGTGTAAATTATCCAATTACCAACTAGCTCTTACTGAAACTAAGAAAACCGTTTCTGAATACAAGAAAATGGAATTTGATTTAAAAGATAAGATAAATATCTTAAAACATGAGCTAGAGGGTAGTATGGATATTAGAAATATCATGTCAAAGGTCAATAAAGACCTACAGGCTAAGTTAGATGAGGCCATTAAGAATAAAGATAATGTTGACCTCAAGATTCAAAGATTTGATAGAGCCACCCAAGCCCTAGGAGACTGTGTAGCTAAACAAAGAGATCCTAAGGATATGACTGGGCTTGGGATGAATGAGAATGATTACTCTCTGGTTCCACCACCAGCTGGTGACTTCTATGGTGTCCTTAAAAAGGATTTATCTTGGACTGGTATACCAGAATGCCAAGAAGAGGAATTCATTCCTCCACCAAGAGTTGTCACCCCAGTTGAAGAGTATCAACAAAAACTGACTGACCTAAATGAGTGGAAGAAAGCTAACCCTACTTTATTTGTTAAGGGAGGTTTGCTATGTGAAAGTCTCAATGAATCCCCACCCATTAAGGTTACTCACCCAGTTACTGGTGAAGCTGTTGACCTAGGCTCCAACACTGTTAGAAGACCTTCCATTAAATATGCAGAGATGTATAGAAATAATAGGTCACCCAAGAGCCAAGTTAACAATCATGGAATAGGTTTCTTTGCTACTAGACCTAAGAATGTGTCTAAGAAAGCCTGTTATACTTGTGGTAGCTTTTCACATTTGGCATACAAGTGTGTCAACGCTCCCAAAGCCAGCGCTGATAGGAACAATTTCAGCGCTGATAGGAAGAAAGTCAACGTTGTTAGGAAGTCAAACGTTGTCAGACCCAGACCTTGTGTGCAGCAAAGTCCACAAGTGATTAGACCAGCCCCATTCTTTACTAGAAGGTCTAACACTCATGGACAAAGACCTTTTCAAAAGACAAATACCTGGTCAAATAGGCAATAGGTTCCTGTAGCAAACCCTAGGTTCAACGCTGATAAGGGTAAATTCAGCGTTGACAGGACAAAATCCAACGCTGACAGAAACGTGACCAGACCTAAGTATTTGCAGCCACAAGGTAAGGGGTCTAAAGCTTCTTCAAGCTTAACATGGAGACCCAAGAAAGATCAAAACCCTAATAATAATGGAATTTCAATGACTTGCAACAGGTTTAACTATATTTCAAAAGTCATTACAAAACCAATTGGGGTTAACTGGGTATTTCATCCTAAAAGGGATGAGAATGGGGTTGTTGTGAGAACTAAGTCTGTTCTTATTGAACAACCAGATGAACCCAAGTCTTCTAAGACTTGGGTTCCCAAAGAAAACTAATTTGTTTTCTTTATGTGTAGGGCATTCCAAAGAAGATCAATGATTATGGATATTGGGATAGTGGATGCTCAAGGCACATGACAGGAAAGGAAGACTATCTGACGAACTTCACTCCTATTCAAGATGGTGATAAGGTATACTTTGGAGGGGGCTATGGCACCATCACAGGAAAAGGAACCCTTATCACCAATAATCTACGTTTTGAGAATGTCTTCCTGGTAAAATAACTGGATTATAATTTGTTTAGTGTATCACAAGTGTGTGATAGCAAAAATAAGGTTCTTTTCACTGATACTGAGTGTTTGGTGTTAAGCAAGGATTTTAAGATCCCTGATGAGAAGTATATTGAGTATAGAACACCTAGGCATAAGGACATATACAATGTGAATTTAAATGGGATTAAAGTGAATGCAAATATGTCTTGTTTTTATGCTAAGGCCTCAGTAGATGAAAGTAATTTGTGGCACAGGAGACTAGGGCACATAAACTTTAAAAATATAAATAGACTTGTGAGGCTTGGTTTAGTTGATGGTTTGCCTGAGAAGGCCTTCCACAATGACCACTCTTGTGTTGCATGTCTTAAAGGCAAGCAGCACAAGGTCTCATTCAAGTCCAAGCAAGTGCATACTAGTTCTAGACCTCTTCATATGCTTCACATGGACCTCTTTGGTCCAACTAATATAGAAAGTTTGAATGGCAAGTCATATTGTTTTGTTGTCACTGATGACTTTTCTAGGTTTACTTGGACATTCTTTCTAGCTATGAAGAGTGACACAGCTGATGTTCTTATTGAATTTATCACTCAAATTGAGAAAAGGTCTGGCAATGAGGTTAAGATGCTTCGGAGTGATAATGGTGGAGAATTTAGGAACAAGAAGCTAGATGATTTTTGTGCCAGGAAGGGAATTACTAGACAGTTTAGTATTGCTAGAACCCCACAACAAAATGGGGTTGCTGAAAGGAAGAATAGAACCCTAATTGAAGCAGCCAGAACAATGCTGGCTGATGCTCACTTTCCCATAGCCTTTTGGGCTGAGGCTGTTAATACAGCATGTTATGTGCAAAATAGAGCATTGGTTAACAAAATTCAGAACAAGACACCTTATGAGTTACTTTGGGGAAGAAAACCTAATATTGGTTTTCTCAGACCTTTTGGATGTCATGTAGTAGTCTTAGACACTAGTGATGCCTTAGGGAAATTTAGTGCAAAAGGTGATGAAGGTTACTTCATGGGGTATTCAGTGCAGAGCAAGGGTTATAGAGTTTATCTTAAGGAGGACAAACGTATTGTTGAAAGAGTACATGTTAGGTTCTTAGAGAATAAACCTAGTGATCCTGAAAGTGGTCCCAATTGGTTGTTTGATTTGGAACCCTTATCTAGAACTTTAAATTATATGCCTGTCACTAATCCAGACATTATGAAGGTAACTTCAAATGTTGTGGAGGAACAAGTTGTTCATGTTTCAGGTACACAGGTTAATGAAAGGGTTGGATCACAAGCAGAAAAGGCATCTCCTACATTTGAATATGTCACAATTCCCATTTGGACTGATGTTTTTGCTGCTGCTGCTGCTGCTGGACACGATAATGGTGGTTTCCAAATACCACCAGATACAAACATGCATGGTTCTTCAGGCGCTGACAAAGGCAAATCAAGCGCTGACAAGACCAATTCAGACGTTGATGGCTCAGACGTTGACAATAACAGTTCAAGCGTTGTTAGCCCAAGCGCTGACAAACAAGGTTCAGACGTTGACAACACCTTTGCACATCTTTTCTCTTCCACTTTTGAACAAGGAGGACCTTCCAGAATTTATGAAGAGATCCCTGTTGATCAAAGAGAGTCTGATGAAGAAGATATTGGCAACATGGAGCGTGAAGTTGAGGACATCAGACTTTTTGAAGGAGGAGTTCTCACTTCCACAATGAAGAATCACCCCCCATCTCAGATCATTGGTGATGTTATGACTCCAGTTCAGACAAGAAGATCCCATCAAAGTCTTGGTGGATTTATTGCCAATATACACAAGAAGGTTGATACCCCTCTTGGGCAAGCATGTTTGTTTGCATGTTTTCTGTCACAAGAAGAACCCAAGAAGATATTTGATGCTCTCAAAGAACCAAGTTGGGTGGAAGCAATGCAGGATGAGCTTCACCAATTTGCTATTCAGGATGTTTGGGAGCTGGTTGATTGTCCTAGATATGTCAGACCAATAGGGACAAGATGGGTTCTCAGGAACAAAAGAGATGAAAGAGGTATTGTGGTCAGAAACAAGGCAAGGTTAGTGGCTCAAGGTTATACACAAGAGGAGGGGATAGACTATGAAGAAGTCTTTGCACCAGTGGCAAGGATTGAAGCTATTAGGATTTTTCTAGCCTATGCATCTTGCATGGGCTTTACAGTCTATCAAATGGATGTAAAGAGTGCATTCTTGTATGGCACCATTGTTGAAGAAGTTTATGTCATGCAACCTCCTGGTTTTGAGGATCCTGAGCATCCAGACAAAGTGTATAGAGTCAAAAAGGCTACGTATGGCCTTCATCAAGCCCCTAGAGCATGGTATGGTACTTTGTCTACCTATTTGGTGGACAATGGATTCAAGAGGGGCACCATAGATCAGACACTATTTACAAAGAAGAAAGGCAAAGATGTGTTGCTTGTGCAGGTCTATGTTGATGATATCATTTTTGGGTCTACTGATCCAAAGATGAGTGAGGATTTCTCCAAGCTCATGACAGACAAATTCAAGATGAGTGCTATGGGGGAGATGAACTTCTTTCTTGGTTTACAAGTTCAGCAGAAAGAAGAGGGTATCTTCATCTCCCAAGACAAATATGTTGCTGAAACCTTGAAGAAGTTTGGCTTTTCTCCACATGAAAAGAGGGCTTCTACTCCTATGGATAGAGAACACCCTTGGGGAAAGATTGGAGATGGGAAAGATGTTGATGTCAGGCATTATAGATCCATGATTGGATCCTTGATGTATCTTACTGCTTCCAGACCTGATATCATGTTTGCTGTGTGTGCATGTGCACGCCATCAAGTGACTCCCAAAGAATGTCACCTTTATGCTGTGAAGAGGATCTTTAGGTACCTTAGATGTTTCCCTACTCTTGGTTTGTGGTACCCAAAGGATTCACCATTGGAGCTGATTGCATATTCAGATAGTGATTATGGTGGTGACAAGTTTGATAGGAAATCCACAACTGGTGGATGTCAATTTCTTGGGAGCAGATTAATATCTTGGCAATGCAAGAAACAAACAGTGGTGGCTAACTCTACAACTGAAGCAGAATATGTGGCTGCAGCAGCATGTTGTGGTCAAGTGTTGTGGATTCAGAACCAGCTGTTAGATTATGGGTATAACTTCATGCATACTAAGATATTTTTTGACAATAATAGTACTTTATGCATCATTAAGAATCCTGTGCATCATTCTAAAACTAAACACATAGAAATTAGACATCATTTTATAAGAGATTGCTTTGAGAAAGGTTTAATACATCCAGATAGGGTTGACACTGAGGAAAATGTGTCAGATTTATTAACTAAACCTTTTGATACTGGAAGATTTCAGTACTTGGTAACAAGTATTGGAATGGTTAATCTCACTTAAGTATGTGTTTTGGATTCTTTTTGTAAAAGTATGTACAGGATGATGCATTACTATTATTAGTCTTATTGATAATTTAGATTTTCCACTATATTTTTCTAACACTGACAAAGGTTGTTTCAACACTGATAAGTGTTTTTGCAATGTTGTCAGCAATATAATTGTCTAACGCTGACAAAGCTTCCTTCAACGCTGTTATGTGTTATCGGGGCGTTGTCAGCAACAATGTTAGTTTTGTGGTTTTCAATCTAAATGTGCAGATGGTGTTAGCAGTATACCATTGGATACAGAGTTGCTTATGGATCAAAGGAGAAGCATTTGGACATGTTTTTGTTTATGGATGATGGTTGGAATGTTTCATTCCTATCTTGACATAAATTTTTTTATGTTCATGCATATTTTTGGCAAACTCTTTGTATCTTTGTTTAAGGGGAGTTTTTAGGAACCTTTAGGATTTTTGGGTATCCATATGATACTCTTATCACAATTCTAGATTGTGTCCACAGGTGAGTATGGGTTAGTTTTACTAAACCATGAGGCACTGTAGCATGCATAGTATATCAACTTTGCATGCTGCCAAGACATTTTTGGCCTAGAATTGGTTGTGGTCTGTTGGGAGACTTGGGAATCATTTTGATATGGGATTTACCTGGGAGTAACAAGGATTTTATAAGGTGACTTGGTTGTTAAGAATTTTGGTTAGCAAGGGACACTAGAGGACTGTTATGTCTATCTTGCTTATGCAAGTGTGCATAACTGGACAGTGCTTGCCGCCCTATGATAATTATCAGCTTTTGGTTATCTTCTCTAGGATAAATTACTTGTTAAGGTCATTTTTCTCTTTTTTAAAACAATTTTATTTTTGGACGCTGACAAGATTTTTCCAAGCGTTGTTGTGACCAAATTGGACGCTGACATGGCTTTAGGCGAACGTTGACAAGATTATAGCCGTTGGGCGTTGATGGGTTATATTTGACCGTTGACAATCAATGGGACCTACCCAGTTGTTACTTTTTGACATATTTTCAAGCCGTAATTTTAGGAGTTGTTACTTTCATTAAATGCATGTGATAACTTCTAACTTTTTCAATATTTTCATGATTAGTTTTTGAAAATCTTTGCCTATTTTTGGGCCAATCACATGCATTCATCCACTCCTATAAATTTGGCTCCTATTTTTAAACAGGGTATCTATAATTCTTGTCTAACACTTTTCTCTTATCAACCTTCATCTTCTATACTTCAAATTAACAGCTTTCATCAATGGCACCAAGATTTAACTCAGCAGAATTGGATTTGGGGTTCAAGTCTCAACACAACATGATTGCTTATCTTGTTGCTGATAATACTTTGTTCCCTCAATACACACAAATGGTGGCGTATTTGAACGCATCCCCATTAAGGTATGCTCTTTCTCATGCACCACTCATTCCAGTCACACACATTAAACAGTTTTGGAACACTGTAAGTTCCTCAACAGTTAATGGAGTGACCACATTAACTTCTATTGTTCATGGGAGATCTTGGGTGGTTACTGAGGCTTTGGTACGCCAGGCCTTGCATCTTGATGATGCTGATGGTATAACCATTCTTCCCATAAATGAAATAGAACAAGGGCTTAGGGCTTTGGGATACCCTATTCCTGATGAAGGTACTCTTAATAAGTACCATAAGCAGGAATTTCCCCCAGCCTGGAAGTACCTCATTCACATTCTCCTTCAATGTTTGAGTCCCAAATGTACTGCACACAATGAGATCAATAGATCCATTGCAACTGCTATTGTGTGTATTGTAACAGGGCAAAAATATAACTGGTCTAAAATGATTTTTGAAGGAATGTGTAAAATCAAGGGGACAAAAATGACTTTAGCTTATCCCCGTTTTCTGCAAATGATTTTTGATGATCAAAGATATTGTTCAAGGGATCACAATGATTTTTATAAAATCCCTGAACAAAAGAAAGCTATTTTTACCAAGATGAATTCACCACCTCATAGGGACTTACCTTTAACCCCAGCCATGCTTGCTGTTATTGCAGCAGCACAACCCCAATCAGACCCCCAACCTCATATTGACCCTCACCCACAACTTGAACCTATCCCTGAACCTTTACCCTCACCTGACCAAATGCAAATAGACCAAGAACCCTTTGACGCTGACACATCTAATGTGGGCGTTGATGTGCCTATTTCCAACGCTGACACCCAACCATCACAATCCCAAACACCCCTTAACCAACCCACATCTACTCATTCTTCCACACCATCTTCCACACCACCTGAATATAGGTTGATCAAACGCCAAAGGACTGCTGGAGAGTTCTCCTCTGGTGGTCCTAGCCATGAAGCAGAGAGAACCACCACCACAAGTGTGGCTGGTGACCTGGATGAGGCTGGGACTATTGGTTCTGGCTTAGAAGCTGGCCAAGGCAGTCCCACCATAATTAAGTCCTCATCCATGCCCAATGAACCTGACTTGGGAGGTCAAATCCCCATTTTGGAAGAGGGCAGACTGGAACCAATGACTCTTTTGGAATTGACGGCTGTCTGCATTAGCTTGCAAAAGCAGAATGCAGACTTAGTACAAATTGTCAGCAACCAAGGCCTTGAACTCAAGGAATTGAGGGAGAGGATTGTTGTTTTGGAGAGTGCTCATGCAAAGGGAGGTATGGAGGAGTCTTCCAAAGGGGAGGAAGATCAAAGAAATCTGAGTGATAAGAGCAGTCAAGATGGTCAATCATTGGATGTTGCTGAAGCTCTTACTACTTTGAAGGAACAAACAGGTTTTGATACGTCCTTGATCTCTCCAACCAATTTAAATTTATCATTTACAGATATGTTGAGAGAGGTTATACAAGGCGCTGAGGGAAAATATTTGAGCGTTGACAAGACAAGTTTGGACGCTGATAGAAGTATTTTGGGCGCTGATAGAGGAAATTTGGGCGTTGACAGATCTGCATATGGAGGTGATGTATTCCAGTCATCATCTATCATCAAGGATGTTCCTACTCAGGTATTACCATCTACCTTACCAACAATTGCACCATCAGATAAGGGTAAGGGTAAGTTGGTAGAAGAAATTGTTCCAAAGAATGCAGCTCAGGTTGAATTTGATAGAAGATTGGCTGAGCAAATGATGGAACAAGGTGAAAAGGAAAAGTCACCATTTGTTGTGACTTCTGAAGAAGAAAGTGATGGAGCTAGCTCAGATTCAAGTGTGATGATTATTGAACCAGAAAGACTTGAGTATGGTGATGAGCTTGCTAGGGAAAAGCTGAGAGATTTAAAGTTGCAGATTGATTTTGATATGCCAGAGGTGGTTCAGATGTACAATTCTTGGGAAGAAAGCTGTATGGATAATCCAGACTTGACCATTTCAGATCAGATATGGGGTTTGGAGATTCTTCTTAGAGTTCAGAAGGATTGTAAGGTGATTTTGAAGCACAAGGCAAGCAACATTCTTTCAGAGTTGAAAAGGGATAGAAGGAAGCTCTACTTTATGTTGCTCAAATGTCATGGAGTTGGATGGACACATCAGAAGCTGAAGGCTTTGACATTTGATGAATTAGAACATAGGGCTTATCCCATTTGGGTGAAAGTGCAAGAAGAAAACACTTTCAGACTTCTTTCAGATGAAAGAAAGGAGCAACTTGCAGAAGAGATGGCAATCAAGAAAGCTATGATAGTTCCTAGACCAGTAAAGAAGGGATTTACACTTGAGTTTCCAAAAGATATGAATCAACTATATCCAAGTGAAGCAGTTATTAGAAAGAGCCTCAAGCTCTCCCCATTAGAAGCTTCAGATATGGTGCATGTGTTACCCCTAGATTCCAGGAATCCAATTGTGAGTTATGATGAAGATGAATGTGGATTCTGGAATATTGGAAGATTTGGCAAGGAGGTACACACTTTTACCACTCTCATATCTTTATTTGCAAGTTGTGATAGAGAAGACTTGGTGGACCTTTGGAGGTTGCTAGAGACCAAGTATGAGGCTGAAGCACCAACTTCAGCCAATGGAATAAAACTTTGGACCACATTCAAAAGAATGTGTGGGACAAATGAAGAAGATCCTGAAATATGGAAGGATCTTGAAGATGATCTCAGTGGTCTTCAATGGAGGTTATATTCAGCTGTTGGTGTATACCATTTGACTTCTACAAAGTTTGCTGAGTATTTACTTGTAGATGCTCAGTATTTCATATCCAAGGTTGTTTTAGAAAAGATGAAGGACACCCAGTTGGAGATAGACTATACAAGTGACGTGGCAAAGAATTTGATCAGATTTATTTATTACCAATATGATAAGGTTTGTCAGCCTCCTCCAAGTTCTTAATATTTATTCAGAAACTTGATCATAAGAGTGGATATCAAGTTTAGGGGAGGATTGTTGGGAATAAATTAAGGCCAGATCACTTGAACGCTGACAAGAACAACTCAAGCATTGACAAGAGCAAAGTGAGCGCTGACAGCTTAAGCGTTGACAAGTTAAAGTCAAGCGTTGACAGATTGAAGACAAGCACTGATGGAAGATGTGAGCTACACGTTTATTATGTTCTAGAATACTTCTAGTAAGGATAGAAACGACAATGTATTTTCTATGTTTATCTTTACCTAGAATAGTTGATACGTAGCTTATTGTACAAGGCTTCTTAGTCTATAAAAGAAGGCCTTTAGGTTAATGTTTTGTATCAAGTTTTCATTAAGTTTTCATTCGTAAACATCTTTAATTGTAAGCAAGTTCGACATTAATAATCAAAGTGAAAGTATTGTTTACATCTTGTGTTCTTGTTTAAGTATTAAATTCCGCATAATACTTAGATTCACAAAGCATACAACAAAGGTTTCTCTACGTGTTATACTTGATCTAATCTCGTATACACAAAGCTAATCGATCTAAGTTTGGGATCAACACTTGGGAGACGGAGGAGTCTATACGGACTTCTTACCCTCATTTCCATTTCTAATTCGGGTATGTTTTCTTTCAGTTTATGTTTCTCTAATTCGAGGACGAATTGTTCTTTTAGAGGGGAAGAGTTGTGTAGAAACTAGAAGGGGGGGGGGGTTGAATAGTTCCTTATATTTACTTGTTAAAATGTTGTTTCCAAAAATCCTTTTTCAAAAAACTTAGGCTTGAGGAAATATGTGAAATCTTCTTATGCACAATATGAACAATGATAGTGTAACTAAACTAATACTAACAAAAATATATCCACAAAGAATAAAGAATGATAGTGTAGCTAAGCTAATACTAACACATGTATATGCATAAAGAATAAAGAATGTAAAGAGTTAAGGGTAAAGAAAGATCAAACCGAACACCAAGGATTTATAGTGGTTCGGCAACGAATCTCACTCCACGTTCCTACTCCACTCCTCGAGTACTCCTTACTCGAGAGTTCACTACACAACAAGCTCCTTATGATGTAGAAAACCGTACACGTCGCTTAACCAATTTCCGACTCTAAGCTAAAAGTCGAGCCCTAATCGTAGCTAGGACTAATCTACACAACTATACATAGTACATACACAACTTCCAAATAGACACAACTACTTGGATCTTCACAACTATGACACAACTACAAGTGTATAAAATTAGATCTTCAATGGATCTTTGGTGGTGGACTCAACACTTCACAAGGATAGTGTTCTTCTCTTTGCACTTGGAGAGGAAGGGATGGAAGAACAAGATTCACTTCTTAAACAAGTAATAATCAAACAAATTGTCAAAGATTTGAGTGATTAAAGAAGAGGTTTGAATCTGGAAATAAATGTGCAGAAGAGGTGAGGTGAAAAGCTGAGAATGGTCCACTATTTATAGGACAAAGGAGCCAACGGCTAGTTCTGCCGGCGGTACCTTATCTTAGCCCGCGGTACCTTATCGATAAGGTACCGCCTAGGTGTTAAGGTACCGCCGGACTAGACTCCGCTCCTTTTTGTCCTTTAGTGGTGGAGGTCTTATCTGGGTATAAAAAATATCCTGAAAGGATATTCTTAACCAAATAAGAATATGCCATTTTCAAATTTTAAATAATTAATTTAATAAAACATTTTCTTAAAAAGAAAGTTTAATAAAAACTTGTCACACTTAATAAAAAGTGAGTTTTAAGAAAAGATTAAATCACTTGATCACTTGATTAAGGTTAGTACTTGTTTATCCATACCTTAAGTGAAAATGGGTAAAATGAAAAATACTTGAACTCAAGAATTCATTTTTCGTTGTTCTCGTAAATGCTTGTTTTTACATATTGTCGTAATCAAAACTAAGCGAGACCGAAAAATGCAAGTAACGTTTTTAGTCATTATTGCATTAACAATCTCCCCCTTTTTGATTCCGACAATACATAAACTCAATTACACAAAAACAAGATTTTCGAAGACGAGTTTATTCATTTCTCCCCCTTTTTCGAAGCAAAAAGGTTACGTAAGCCGGTGTTGAAGAAACAGACTTTGCAAAGACTCCCCCTTGGTGCTTACTCCCCCTAGCTTGGGGCACCGAAGAATCGAGATATGGTGACAAGCTACATAGAAGGGTTAGTTGAACAAAAGAAACAACCAACAATATATTGCAATAGGTCACATAAAAAAAATAAAAGAGAAGAAAGCACACAGACAAAGATCCAAGATAGGTTACTAAAAGAACATCATACAAAGAAGTATGGAAAAAGAAACAAGCCAAAAGCATAAATCTAATCCTAGTTATTCTAGAATTCTAAGATTTGCTAGAGTTTGATGTCTTGTGGATAAGCAACCAATGCTTATAATAAAGACAAGGTAATTGCGGAGGGTGGTGGTGGTGGCTTGTTGGAGATCTCATAATCATAGTGAATAGGAGGCTTGATTAAGAGACTCTTGATGTAGCTCAACTCCTCATAGATGTGTGCCATAGCAAGATGTTGATATTGACAACAATGACAATATGTTCCATGGTGTATGACATTATCATGAGAAGGAGGAAGAACACTAAAGGGTGGTGGTGGAAGAAAAGATGTTCGACAATCAACATTCTTGGTAGGAGACATGTGATTAAGAGTGTTCTTGGGTGGGTTTGGATTGAAAGCAATTAGAGAAAATGGAGGAGATTCAAGGCTTTCATTGGGAGAATAAGACATTTTGGATGTGAAGTAATGCAAAATGCTTATGGTTTAAATAGGGAAGGCTTAGGGTATTTTTGGGGTGGTCAAAGGGTTTGAAACAAAGATTCTCAAAAATGTTGGAGCAAATCTGGAGTTTCAGACAAAAACCCGAAAAAGGAAGGCCACTGTAGGCGGTTCCTTATCTAGGGTGGCGGTACCTTATCAATAAGGTACCGCGGTTCACATATGGAACCGCCTGCAGAAGCAGGGTTTGGTGTTTGGAGGAAGATTTTTCAGCAAATCTTATTTTTCTAGTCTAACTTATCATAGGGATATGCTTAAAAGCAAAGATAGACAAAGAAAACATATGCAAACTTACCAAATAGAGATTTGACCAAAATACATGGATTAAAAAATCGATGTAGGAGGTGTGTAAGACAAGACCTTAAGTCATGACACAATGATCCTCCATGATTCTATCTTGTTCTTGCTATGTTTGAGAGAATCATACATATGAATTATGTAAGCTCTAGATTAATAGCGAGAATCTATGAAAAATCGTTTTTAGATTGAATTAACAATGTCAAACGAATTTCTCAACCATTTTCGAAAGAGACTTTGAGAATTTTGAAAAGGATAGGAGAAGATTTTTCAAAAGGAGTTTAAAAAACTCAAAGACTCAAAGTGATAAACTATAAAAAGAAGGAAATCAAGGAAGATGTTCCATTAATCCTAGACCTAGACGCAAGTAATTAAAAGGTTCCCTCTTAAGTGGCTTAGTGAAGATATCGGCTAAGTTGTCCTCGGAGGGCACCTTTTCAATAGAAATGTTCCCCTTTTGAACATTATCCCTAAGGAAATGGTGTCTAATTTCTATGTGTTTGGTTCGCGAATGTTGCACGGGATTCTTGCTTAGGTCTATAGTGCCTTTATTATCGCACATGATGGGAACATCATCAAGAGAAATCCTGTAATCAACAAGCGCTTGCTTCATCTATGGAGCTTGTTGGCATGCTTTTCCGGCACTCACATACTCGGCTTCCGTGGTAGATATCGCAAGAGCGGTTTGTTTCTTGGAGAACCAAGAAGTTAAACAACAACCCATGAAGGTACAAACTCCACTAGTGCTTTTCCGGTACACATAGTCTCCCGCATGATCCGAGTCCGCGTAGACAATGGTTTCTACGCCGGTCCCTTTAGGATACCAAAATCCTAAATGTATAGTGCCTTTAATGTATCGGAAGATACGCTTAACCGCTTCAAGGTGAGAGGTTTTGGGAGCCTCTTGGAAGCGAGCACAAAGGCAAACACTAAACATGATATCCGGTCGACTTGTCGTTAGGTACAACAAACTACCAATCATACCTCTATATTTGGTGTTGTCTACCGACTCACAATCATCATCTACGGTGAGTTTAGTATCCGAGGCCATAGGGGTCTTCATTGGTCTAGATTCTTCTAATCCAAATTTCTTTAGCATTTCTTTAGCGTACTTAGATTGACTAAAGAAAATACCATCGTCCATTTGTTTAATTTGGAGTCCTAAAAAGAAGTTAAGTTCTCCCATCATACTCATTTCTAACTCATCATGCATGATTTTGGCAAAGTCATCACACAATTCTTGACAAGTTGAGCCAAATATAATGTCATCAACATATATTTGTACGATTATGAGGTGAGGACCTTTCTTCTTTGTAAAGAGTGTATTGTCTACCATTCCCATGGTATACTCATGTTTAACAAGAAACGCTTTAAGTCTATCATACCAAGCTTTGGGTGCTTGTTTGAGTCCATAAAGTGCTTTCTTAAGCTTGTAAACATGGTCCGGTTTCTCAAAATCAATGAAGCCGGGAGGTTGAGCCACATATACCTCCTCATTGATCAAACCGTTAATAAATGCACTCTTTACATCCATTTTTTAAAGCTTAAAATCTAAGGCACAAGCGTAGGCTAAAAGGATTCTAATTGATTCTAATCTAGCTACCGGTGCATATGTCTCGTCATAATCAATCCCTTCTTGTTGATTATAGCCTTGAGCTACAAGTTTAGCCTTGTTACGAGACACAACACCATTCTCATCTAGCTTATTCCTAAATACCCATTTGGTTCATATAATGGTAGAACTTCTAGGTGGAGGAACAAGTTCCCAAACATCATTGGCAACGAATTGATTCAATTCTTCTTGCATCGCAATGACCCAACTCTCATCCGTCAAAGCTTCTTTAACATTCTTTGGTTCGATCAATGAGACAAAACAAAAGAAGTTGCTTTGGTTTTGGACTTGATATCTTAGGGTCCTTTGATTTAAGTCACCAATGACATTATTGAGAGTATGATCCCTAGACTCCTTAATGTTTACTTCCTTTTCAACACTAAGGTCTTCAACTCCTATTTTTCTAACCTCTTTGGCTTTAACTACTTCTAATTCATCCAAGTCATCATCAACCAATGATGGTGTATTGGGTGAAAGAGGGGTTTCATCAAAGGTTACGTTGAGTGATTCTTCAATAACCCCCGAGGTTCTATTTAGGACTATGTAGGCTTTACTAGTTTGGGAATAACCTAAAAGGATACCTTCGTAAGACTTTGGGTCAAACTTGGTAAGGTAGTCTTTGGTGTTGAGGATAAATCACTTGCTTCCAAACACCCTAAAGTATTCTAATGAGGGTACCTTTAAGAATCTCATAGGGGGTCTTTCCTAGGAAAGGTCGAATAAGAATTCGGTTGAGAATGTAGGTCGATGTGTCCACGGCATTGCACCAAAACTTTTGAGGCAAAGATTGCTCGTTTAACATCGTCCTACTCATCTCTTGGAGAGTCCTATTCTTCCTTTAAACTACCCCATTTGATTGTGGAGTGCGAGGAGCCGAGAAGTTATGGGTAATACCATGAGCTTCACAAAAGGCACCAAATTGCACTTCATTATCAAATTCCCTACCATGATCCGTCCTAATAGAAACAATTGAACATCCTAGTTGATTTTGAATTCTTCGACTAAAGATTTCGAAGTGATCGAAAGCTTCATTCTTAGATGCCAAAAATCTAGTCCAAGTGAATCTAGAGTAGTCATCAACTATAACTAGGGTATAAAGGTTACCTCCATAACTCCGTATGGCGGAAGGTCCAAAAAGATCCATATGTAGGAGCTCTAAGCACCGAGAGGTCGAAACCAAATTCTTGGCTTTGTGACTTGAGTAAACTTGCTTTCCAACTTTGCAAGCATCACAAAAGTGACTATCAAACTTAATCTTGGGGAGGTGTCTTACCAACTCCTTAGAGACTAAAGATTGAATTAAACGCATATTAGCGTGACCTAATCTCCTATGCCAAAGAGTAGAACTATCATCTATAGTCGCAAGACATATGTTGTCTTTTGACTTCTTATTAACCTTCATGACATAAAGCCCATGCTTTCTAACACCTTTTCCAATGACTTTTCCATCTTTTACGATTTCACTGTCATGTTCTGAAAAGATGACCTTACACTTATTATCACAAATTTGACCTATACTTAAAAGGTTAAATCCTAAGTTATCTACGTGCTCAACATTTTCAATGGTCATGGAGTCAAGAAAAACCGTACCTTTGCCAATGATATTACCACGTAGACTACTAGCGAATGTGACGTTACCTCCATCATATGCTTTGTAATGCGAGAACAAACTTCGATTACCCGTCATGTGTTTAGAACATCTACTATCCTTAATCCACTCATCGGGCACCAAATCAATTCCCAAGCATATCTCTTTAGAAGTGTGAGCCATAAGACATTTCTCCTCTTTGGGGTTGTCATCATCATCTTCACCGCTATCGCTCCAAGCGCCACTAACGAACGCCGTGTGGTTCTTATCACGAGCGGGCTTTGGACAATCACCAATGAAGTGATTTGGATCACCACATCTAAAGAAATTCCTATCACCTTTTTCGTTCTTGACAAACCGATTCTTTGACAATGGTTTCTTGTCATAGTTGGGTTGCCTAACGTGGTGACCTCGTCTCTTGAAGAACTTCTTGAAATCTCTCACCGCCAATGCATACTCCTCGTCATCGCTTTCCGAGGAACTATCATGGTCACTTTGTGCCTTCTTGGCTTTAAGTGCAAGAGATTTCCTTTCACTCTTGGTTTTCACTAATTCCGAGTCCTTCAAAATTATCATCTCATGAACCTTCAAGTTTCCTATGAGTTCATCGAGTGATAAAGTTGAGAGATCTTTCGACTCTTCAATCGCCGTGACTTTTGCTCTCCACTTTGGATGTAGGGCCCTTAGAAACTTCCTAACATTGTTCTTGCTAGAAAAACCTTCATCAAGTGCTTTTAGACTAGTAATAATGGTGTTAAACCTAGCAAATGCACTATCAATAGTTTCATCTTCTAAGATGACAAATTGTTCATATTCTTGGACAAGAAGATCGATTTTGCTTTCTTTGACTTGGATATTACCTTGGTGGGTTACTAAAAGAGTGTTCCAAATATCTTTAGCGGTTTCACACATAAAAGTTCTTTCATACTCTTTCTTAGGCAAAGCATTATATATCACCATTTTAGCCTCATTATTTTTTGAAAGTTTCTTTTTAGTATCGTCATTAGCTTTGTCAAAAGTGACCAATTCTTTTGTTTTAGAAACTTCATTAAATTGAGAGGCTAAAAAATCACCATTGGTAATAACATGCCAAAGATCTAAATCTTTGATTTCACATAAGTTTCAAATCTATTTTTCCAATAAATAAAACTATCGGTTTCAAAAAGTGGTGGTCTTTGCATAGATTGCCCTTCTAGGTATTTGTTGGAATCCATAGATCGATTCAAGTTTTAAAATACAATATACTTTAAAAATTCTTGAGTAACCCGCTCTGATACTAATATAAGGTTTTTTTGGCTAGGTATAAAATCTTATCGTCCGAATCTTTTCGAATTGAAAACCGGTCTTAAGTGCGACTCAATTGTCTTTCGGTGAATCAAGAGAATGGTTTGGTTTGTTTTAGACTATTTGCAAGTAATTAAAGTGTCGTTGAGTAAAAAGGAAGTTAAACGAATAATATTAAAATGACAAGTAAAATAAATGCATGGAAACTTAAAGGTGAAAATGGAAAAGTACTAACTCACTAAATAAAACTAACACTTGGAGAATTTTTCAGAAAATAAAAAAAAGTACTATAAGAAAGTGATATCGAAAGAAACCAAAACAAGCCACAGGAACCCCCGATCGGAATGTTTTCCGATCGGCTGATCGGAATACGGGCAGAAGCTACAATCAGAATATAGGGACAAAGGGTCAATCGGAATACGTGCAAACACCCCAATCGGAATGCTAATAAATGGAGCCAATCGGAATGCACAACGAGGCCTTGATCGGAATAACAAGTAAACTATTAATCGGAATAGGCAAACAACCCAATCGGAATATGAGACTAATGACCTACCGTCGGAATGTGTGATGATGCCAGTCGGAATAGGTACCAATCGGAAAGGGGTTTCACCACCCTTTCCGAAAATTGTGGAAATTGGTTAGATGGTGCACCCGGTCGGAAAAACTCAATCGGAAAGGGGTTTTACCACCCTTTCCGAAAATTGTGGAAATGGGGAAAAGCTAGGAAATAAGCTAAGTTCAATAAGCTATTATCCAAAACTTATCAATCCAAATACTTAACCAAATCAAATAAGCACTTATCTCAACTTATTCAACTCGAAATCAAGCAACTTTTTAGATCAAACAATAAAAACATAAACTTTTAAATAAAGCTTTTTAATAAGAAAAATAAGCTAATCATAAAAATAAACCAATAAGCACAAAAGTCTTAAAGCTTAATCAAATGAAAACTTGTGAAATGATCAAAAGATTAACTTTTTAAGCACGAAATCAATTAGAACAACACGGATCTTATGATATACGCACCAAAATCAATCTTAAATCAAAGAAAAGTAGAATGAGATTAAGAGATAAAAGCTTAAAATAAAACTTGATTAATAAAAATAAGCAATACAAAGTGTTTAATCTTGAAAGATTAAAGGAAAAAGATGAACTAGTGAGAGAAAGTTTAAGACTTTCTCTCTCTAAAACTAGAGAAAAACTAAAAAGTGAAAAATTAACTAAAAACTCTAACCACCCTCCTAATGACTATTAGGAGGGTATTTATAGGGAAGGAGTGCATGTGTTGCATCTTCTCTCTTGCTTTCTTCACGTTTTCTCGACTCGACTTTAATTCTTCGTCTTTGTCGTCTCGGGATTTGAACTTGTCTTTTTAATTTTCTTCTCCTATTAGACTTAAGTTCTTTGACTTCGTTAACTTCCGTCTTTTGACTTTTTCTTCGATAAATCTTCAGAATAGGCCTTGGACTTCCGTTCTTTTTGCACTCTTGATCTTTTGACTTCGTCTTTTCCCGTTTTCTTCAATAAAAGCCCGTGAAAGCCCGTGTTTTCTTCCTTTTCCATATTTTGGTCCTAAAACACAATAAAAACACAAACCACGCATAATTCCGACTTTTACGACATAAATCACACGTTTTGGTCTTGTTATTATTGGAAATAAGTGGTAAAAGGATAAGTGTTTTCACACTTATTAAATCCCCTACACTTGACCATTGCAATGCCCTCATGAAATGCATTAATTTTAAAGCACGGTTTACATTTTCCATCATAAATAACCCACCTTGGCCTTTATTAAATACTAATCATAAAAGATAAAGATAAGTAAAGAAATTAAAAACTTACATTGGGTTTTGGCGGCCATGAACGTTTATCATCCTCAAGTTTCACGTTCCCCATACCAAGCTTAAAAACGAGATCATTGTTATTATAAGTTAGCAAACTATCACGAACTCATGTGGGCCAATTATTCACTTAGACTCCCTTATTCCTAGGTGTATCTCTTATATTTTATTTTTGTCTTGAATGATCACGAGGATGCATTGTTTGACTTATTTCGATAGTTATTTAGTCCGAAAATAAGGTGAACGATTTAATCAATAGTTAGCTAAAGGACCAAATCTTTTAAAACTGCTTCTCGGGATATCAGAAAGTTCATATATTGGCATAACTTGGTTCGCGATTTGAGACCTTTCTCGGGCCGATATTTGGCAGCGACTTCATACTTCGAATCTTCGAGAGACGTTCTTGAAATTATGGTCTTCTCTTCATAATAGGAATTTCTTCACTTGAAGTTTTTGAGAGATTCTTCATCTTTGGACCACGACTTCTTCATTTTTCTCCAATCTTTATTTTGGACTTTGATATACAACGATCCGCCTCCTTTTAGGACTTGGATCTATTTATCCTCATACCTTGTTAGGGTCTTTTCGGATAGACTTCTCCATGACTTTTGGGGAGTTCTTGCTTTTCGTCGTGTGTCTCGATCCTTCATATTGATTTTCGATAAATGATTCTTCACATCACTTTTGGATCTTTAGCAACAAAATGTAGCCCTCATGCCTTGTTAGGGCCTTTTCGGACTCGCCAATCTTCGCGCCCCGCTTCATAAGTTATGCCTTGGCTATGAACTCTCGTCATTACCGAGCAACTTTTAAACGATCTGGGGCTAGAAGCTAAGTAACCTTTTAAATCATACGACCTTATTTATTAGCAGATTAATTTATTAACAAGCGGAGGGAGAATAGGCTCATAATTAACTCACATAAATTCACGAAAGAATACCGAACTTATAATTGACTCTATCATCTCTCGTTCTCCACAGTTTAAAATCTCAAGGAATGAGACTCGTGGATGCTTAGCCTATTAAATCAAAGTTTTGGGTTTTCGAGTCGCCTATAGGATCTTGCAAATTCTTAGACTTTTTCAAGTTTAGAAATCGCATTTTAAAGTTCCCTTGATAAACGACTCTCTAGGATCAATTATAGGAACTTGCGAAAAGTTCTTGTTCTTAACCCGTGAGAGTTAAGACTTTCGCGTTTTATAGCTCCCTATATAAAAGCCTAGCAAAACTTGACTTAAACACGTTAAGGATACTAGCTAGAGTAAACTTAGGTAAGTAAACTCGGGTTGAGTCAAAATATTCACGACTAAGAAAAATCTAAAACCACTTTATTAAACATTTATTCAAGCAAAGGAAACATAAGAAAGGCAAGTACAACTATATAACTAGGCCAAAATAGATTAAAATTTTTGAAAAATGTCGAAAAATCAAATTTTCCGGTTAAAATGAGGGCAAATTCATGGAAAAGACCACTTACTTCGATAGAAGTCCCCCCTACACTTGAGAGAAACATTGTCCTCAATGTTTAAGCATGTGGGAGTAAACTCCCCTACACTTAGGACATTGTGCACTTTTGTTTAAATTTTGCTAAGGAAAGGACAACTAAAGTGAATTCAATGTGAGCATATAGAATATGAAATATTGAATCACAAGAGTTTAGGATAGAACCGGGAAGATGGAAAACACGGTATCACGGTTCGTCAAGAGTCATCAAGATGCTCTCTAAAGCTTTAATCCCTGCACAGCACAAGAAACAAGACAACAAACATATGCGGGGCTCCCCCTACACTTATTATGAAAGCAGTAAGGGATAGAACACGGGTTGCCTCCCGAGAAGCGCTTGTTTTTGTTCACCGAGTCATGAGCCTGACTCGACCCAATTTTAGTTCATGGGGAACGTGGTGAGGGATGGAATCATCTCCTGAGAGATGTCCTCACCAAAGTACAGTTTCAAACGCTGGCCATTCACCTTGAAATTGGGCCCATTCGGCTGAGAAAGCTCAATGGTCCCATACGTAAAGACTTTGGCGATGGTGAATGGACCAGTCCAGCGGCTCTTCAACTTGCCAGAGAAGATCTTCAACCGAGAGTTAAAGAGTAAGACTTGATCACCAACGTGGAACTCTCGGTTCTTGATTTTAGCATCGTGGATCATCTTCGTCTTCTCCTTGTAGATCAGCGAGTTCTCATAAGCTTCATTCCTCAGTTCATTTAGCTCTTTGAGTTGAACCTTGCGATGATCACCGGCTTTGATGATGTCGAAGTTAGCCCACTTCAAGGCCCAGTTCGCCTTGTGTTCCAGCTCGATGGGTAGGTGGCAGGCTTTCTCGTACACAAGACGATAGGGTGTACAACCGATCGGGGTCTTGTAAGCAGTACGGAAAGCCCACAGAGCATCATCTAACTTATCGGCCCACGCGGCGCGATGCTCTCCCACAGTACGCTCCAAAATTCTCTTCAAGCCACGATTGGAAATTTCGGCTTGCCCATTTGTTTAGGGATGATAGGCGGTGGAAAGACGGTGATTGACACCATACTTTGCCATGACTCGTGCAAATTGATCGTTGCAAAAATGAGTCCCGCGGTCACTAATGATAGCACGAGGAATGCCAAATCGAGCGAAAAGCTGCTTCAAAAAGTTCACAACCACCCTCGCATCATTCGTAGGAAGAGCCTTAGCTTCAACCCATTTAGAGACGTAGTCGACGGCGACGAGGATGTACTTGTTCCCTTTGGAGGATGGAAATGGCCCCATAAAGTCGATGCCCCATACGTCAAAGATTTCACATTCCTGTATGAAGTTTTGAGGCATCTCATCCTTATGTGTGATCTTGCCTTGACGTTGGCAAGCATCACAATGCTTAACCATTTCGTAAGCGTCACGATAAATGGTGGGCCAGTAGAATCCAGAATCAAACACTTTCTTAGCGGTGTAGTTGGGACCAAAGTGACCATCGGTGGGTCCTTTATGGCAAGCTTGAAGGATGTCAAAAGTTGCCGGTCCGTCAACACATCGACGAATAATCAGATCAGCACACTATTTGAATAGATAAGGGTCATCCCAAAAGTAAGTCTTAACATCGTTCAAGAACTTCTTCTTTTGTTGGGATGTTAACCCTTGGATGAGAATACCACCCGCTAAGTAGTTTGCAATGTCCGCAAACCACGGGGTGCCATCAAGATTGAGATTTATAGACATTAGAGTCTCCAGGGGGAAAGAGTCATTGATCTCTTTGTTCGGATGATCCCCCTGATATGGATCCTCAAGTCTGCTCAGATGATCCGCGGCCAGGTTTTCGGCTCCCTTTTTATCTCGAATTTCAATGTTGAATTCTTGAAGGAGTAAAACCCAGCGAAGAAGTCTTGGCTTAGAATCGTTCTTTGTCATCAAGTACTTCAACGCGGAATGGTCCGTGTATACGATGGTGGTGGATAAAACAAGATAGGGGCGAAATTTCTCAAAAGCATAGACAATAGCTAAAAGCTCTTTTTCGGTTGTCGTATAATGCAATTGAGCCCCCGTCATTGTTTTGCTAGCATTGTGGATTGGTTGGAAGTGTTTATTCACTCTTTGGCCCAAAACCGCACCAATAGCAAAGTCGCTAGCATCGCACATCAATTCAAAAGGCAACTCCCAGTTAGGGGTAACCAAGACCGGTGCCTTAGTTAGCTTATCCTTGAGAAGATTGAAGGCTTCGAGACACTCTTTAGAAAAGATAAAAGGAGTATCTTTTTCAAAGAGGTGGGTCATCGGGCGAGCGATTTTAGAGAAATCTTGAATGAATCTACGATAGAAGCCCGCATGACCCAGAAAACTTCTCACACCCTTCACGGTTGAAGGTGGAGGTAATTTGGCTATGACATCAACTTTAGCACGGTCGACTTCAAGACCGGCTTTAGAGATTTTGTGTCCTAGCACAATGCCTTCTTTTACCATAAAATGGCATTTTTCCCAATTCAGAACAAGGCGAGTGTCTTCGCACCGCTTAAGCATACGTTCCAAATTGGCAAGGCACGCAGAGAAGGAATCCCCGAAAACCGAGAAATCATCCATGAAGACTTCCATGGTTTGCTCAACCATGTCATGGAAGATAGCCAACATGCACCTTTGGAAAGTCCCGGGGGCATTGCATAAGCCAAATGGCATTCTTTTATAAGCAAATGTGTCGTAGGGACAAGTGAATGTTGTCTTTTCTTGATCTTGGGGATCGATGGGTATTTGAAAATAACCCGAGAAACCATCCAGAAAGCAGTAATATTCATTACCAGCTAGACGTTCAAGCATTTGGTCCATGAAAGGTAGAGGGAAATGATCCTTTCTCGTGGCATCATTGAGTTTGCGGTAGTCTATACAAACTCTCCACCCAGTAACGAGACGGGTAGGAATTAACTTGTTGTTTGCATTGGGCACAACGGTGATTCCGCCTTTCTTAGGCACACAATGGACTGGACTAACCCACGGTGAATCCGAAATAGGGTAAATCATACCCGCATCAAGAAGTTTGATAACCTCTTTTTTGATGACTTCATGTATTTTAGGATTCACCCTTCGTTGACTTTGAATTGTGGGCTTAAAGTTGTCCTCCATGAGAATTTTATGTGTGCAAAAGTGAGGATCGATTCCACGGATGTCAGAGATTTTCCAAGCGATAGCTCTTTTATGCTTCTTCAATACAGCGACAAGTCGGGCTTTTTCGTCTTCCTTCAGATCCTTTGCGATGATGACCGGTAGCTTCTCGTCGTCTTCCAGAAAAACGTACTCAAGATGAGGCGGTAGGTCCTTAAGCTCGAGAGTAGGAGGATTCTCAATAGATGGTGAAACCAACGATGGATCATCATTAGTCACCTCTTTAGGAGCAGGAGGAGAGAGTGGGTCCTCATTGAGAAGTCTCTCAATAGTACTAATGTCTTCATCCCAATTGGTGGACAAATTATCATACTTAATATCGAGAGGACCCAAGCTAGCTTCGAAATCATCCAAGTCACTTTCTCCAAAAGGAGTCAATGCTGGAGCAATTGAGGCAACGGTCTCAACATTGGGTAGAGAAGAGAGAGTACTTTTGCAAGCATCATAAAAATGTTCTTCACAAGCGTCATCGAGAACATCAATAGCATTAACACTCTCATACGAATAAGGTTGCTTAGAAATCTTACCCATGTTGAAGACAATTTTATCGTCACCAACTCTCATGATTATTTCGCCTGCGGCTACATCAATAAGAGTGGGACCGGTCCTCAGAAAGGGACGTCCAACGATTAATGGAACACGGGGATCCATCTCGTAGTCAACGACGACAAAATCCGCCGGGAAGGTGAATTTGTCAACGCCAACAAAGACATCTTCGGCTATCCCCACTAGATAAGCAACCGTACGGTTGGCTAATTCCAAAGTCATTTTGGTGGGGACTAGCTCGGGGAGAGATAATTACTTCCAAACACTTAAAGGCATTAAGTTTATACTGGCACCTAGATCGGCTAAGGCCATGCAATTCTCTACTCCCGGGAAGTTGCAAGGAATCAAGAAGCGACCCGGATCACCAAGTTTGGTGGGCAATTGCCTTAAGAGCACTGCGGAGCAATTCTCATTAAGGTGGGTCTGAGCAATGTCAAGAAGCTTTTCTTTATCACTTAAAAGATCTTTAAACATCTTAGCGTATTTGGGCATGTGAGCGAGAGCCTCGGCAAAGGAGATGTTAAAATTCAGTTGTTTAAACATTTTAAGAAAGTTTGAAACCTGAATATCATCCTTGCTCTTTTGCTTCTCTTTCCTCAACCTTGAGGGATAAGGTATATTGGATGAAGAAGAAGGCTTTAAGGGTATAGGATCACTCACAACCACGGGTGGTGGGGAAATGGGGATAGAAGGTGAAGGAGGTGGGGAAAGTTGCTCTTTTTCCTTGTTCACAATCACGGGTGGAGGTGTAGGAAGCTCGGGTTCCATATAACCTTTTCCACTACGAGTGGTGATTGCTTTCATCTCCCCTCTTGGATTCGCAACGGTATTACTCGGAAGAGTACCCGAAGAAGAGGGTTGATTACTTTGGATGAGCGAACCAATCATATCACGAAGGTGAAGAGCTTGATTGTTAAAAGAGTTTTGCATGTTGGCATTAATATCATTGCTGTGTTTGGCCATATCATTCCTTAGCTCTGCTCGAATATCGCTCCCTTGTTTCACCATGTCATTCTTCAAGTTGACAAATTGACTCTGAAGATTCGTCACCATCTCACGATTAGTCTTCATGAACGTCTCGACGTCTTGACTTACGGCCATCGGTTGATTGAGAGGTGGAGCTTGAGAATTTCCTTGAGTTGGGTATGGGTTTCTTTGGGATTGATATTGATTTTGAGCACGAGGTTGGGATTGGTTGTTGCGGTTGTAGCTTTGTTGTTGGTTTTGGTTTGTAGGAGGGAAACCAGGAGGAGCAAGATAATTGTTGGAGCGATAACTTAGCAAGTTACAGTCTCCTTGAGGGCGAGCTTGATAACCTCCCGTAGGATAAGTTCCATATGCTGCGTTAACGTCTTCAGAATAATTGCCGTGAGTAGAAGGACACTCATTGTAGGAATGAGGACCACCACATGTGTCACAAGAAATAACAACGGCTTTAGCTTGTTGAGTTTGGTTAGAAGTCAAAATTTGGAGACTTTTGTTAATATCGAGAATAGCACGTTCCAAAATAGACGAGTTGGTGGTGGAAGAAGTAGATGAAACATTGACTCTCTGATTAGATCTTGAGGATGCGGAAGAATCCCAATTCTTGTGGTGAGTAGTCATGTTTTCGATCAACTCTCGGCACTCCTCCGGTCTCCGTTTCATAAAAGTACCACCGGCGGCGGCATTGATCGTGTCACGATCACGAAAGGTGAGACCATTGTAAAAGGTGTCAATGAGAGTGACGGGGAGCATATTGTGATTAGGACAGCGGTCGATCAAATCATTGTAACGTTCCCAAGCATCGAAAAGCGATTCATCATTCTCTTGCATAAATCCACTGATTTGGTTACGAAGGCTAGTGACCATGGATGGGGGAAAGTAGCGCGATAAAAAGCGTTGAGTCATATCATTCCACGTATGAATAGAATTCTTAGGAAGACGGTCAAACCATTTTTCGGCGTGGTGAGAAAGCGAGTGTGGAAAAAGTTGAAGGCGAAGGTCATCCATAGAAACACCGGGGCACTTCATGCTTTGGGTAATGGTAATGAATTTGTCGAGGTGTTTGTTGGCATCATCATCCGGAATTCCACGAAACGGGTTTGTTTGCACTTGTTGTATCATGTGATGCTTCAACGAAAACTCCTGAGCCGTGACGTGCATTGGCGCAATCGGGCCTCCGCGTCCGTTCATGGTGGGTTGGCACAATTCCTCCATGGTTCGTAAATCAGGTAGAAGGACATTGTTGTTGTTGTTGTTGTTATTCAAATTGTTTTGAGGTGGGTGATTATTGTTGTTGTTAACACCAGCCATATCTAAATCTTCAAGAGTCTCGGGCTCAGAATAGTTGGAAGATCTAGTACGCATACACCTGCAGAAGAAAAATATACACAAAGAATATCTATAAAATATTTTTGGTTTTTATAGGTTTTTTAATGTTTTTGTATTTTTGAAGAGTTTTATATTTTTTAGGATTTTTGGAAATTTTTATAGCAATGAAAATAACGTTCAAAGAACGGATCCCAAAATTCAATGCGTCTCTCACTAGAAACCGTTTATCTTAACGAAAAGAGCCGGCAGCGGCGCCATTTAATATAAGGTTTTTTTGGCTAGGTATAAAATCTTATCGTCCGAATCTTTTCGAATTGAAAACCGGTCTTAAGTGCGACTCAATTGTCTTTCGGTGAATCAAGAGAATGGTTTGGTTTGTTTTAGACTATTTGCAAGTAATTAAAGTGTCGTTGAGTAAAAAGGAAGTTAAACGAATAATATTAAAATGACAAGTAAAATAAATGCATGGAAACTTAAAGGTGAAAATGGAAAAGTACTAACTCACTAAATAAAACTAACACTTGGAGAATTTTTCAGAAAATAAAAAAAAGTACTATAAGAAAGTGATATCGAAAGAAACCAAAACAAGCCACAGGAACCCCCGATCGGAATGTTTTCCGATCGGCTGATCGGAATACGGGCAGAAGCTACAATCGGAATATAGGGACAAAGGGTCAATCGGAATACGTGCAAACACCCCAATCGGAATGCTAATAAATGGAGCCAATCGGAATGCACAACGAGGCCTTGATCGGAATAACAAGTAAACTATTAATCGGAATAGGCAAAAAACCCAATCGGAATATGAGACTAATGACCTACCGTCGGAATGTGTGATGATGCCAGTCGGAATAGGTACCAATCGGAAAGGGGTTTCACCACCCTTTCCGAAAATTGTGGAAATTGGTTAGATGGTGCACCCGGTCGGAAAAACTCAATCGGAAAGGGGTTTTACCACCCTTTCCAAAAATTGTGGAAATGGGGAAAAGCTAGGAAATAAGCTAAGTTCAATAAGCTAATATCCAAAACTTATCAATCCAAATACTTAACCAAATCAAATAAGCACTTATCTCAACTTATTCAACTCGAAATCAAGCAACTTTTTAGATCAAACAATAAAAACATAAACTTTTAAATAAAGCTTTTTAATAAGAAAAATAAGCTAATCATAAAAATAAACCAATAAGCACAAAAGTCTTAAAGCTTAATCAAATGAAAACTTATGAAATGATCAAAAGATTAACTTTTTAAGCACGAAATCAATTAGAACAACACGGATCTTATGATATACGCACCAAAATCAATCTTAAATCAAAGAAAAGTAGAATGAGATTAAGAGATAAAAGCTTAAAATAAAACTTGATTAATAAAAATAAGCAATACAAAGTGTTTAATCTTGAAAGATTAAAGGAAAAAGATGAACTAGTGAGAGAAAGTTTAAGACTTTCTCTCTCTAAAACTAGAGAAAAACTAAAAAGTGAAAAATTAACTAAAAACTCTAACCACCCTCCTAATGACTATTAGGAGGGTATTTATAGGGAAGGAGTGCATGTGTTGCATCTTCTCTCTTGCTTTCTTCACGTTTTCTCGACTCGACTTTAATTCTTCGTCTTTGTCGTCTCGGGATTTGAACTTGTCTTTTTAATTTTCTTCTCCTATTAGACTTAAGTTCTTTGACTTCGTTAACTTCCGTCTTTTGACTTTTTCTTCGATAAATCTTCAGAATAGGCCTTGGACTTCCGTTCTTTTTGCACTCTTGATCTTTTGACTTCGTCTTTTCCCGTTTTCTTCAATAAAAGCCCGTGAAAGCCCGTGTTTTCTTCCTTTTCCATATTTTGGTCCTAAAACACAATAAAAACACAAACCACGCATAATTCCGACTTTTACGACATAAATCACACGTTTTGGTCTTGTTATTATTGGAAATAAGTGGTAAAAGGATAAGTGTTTTCACACTTATTAGATACCAATTGTAGAAACTAGAAGAGGGGTTGAATAGTTTCTTATATTTACTTGTTAAAATGTGGTTTCCAAAAATCCTTTTTCAAAAAACTTAGGCTTGAGGAAATATGTGAAATCTTCTTATGCACAATATGAACAATGATAGTGTAACTAAACTAATACTAACAAAAATATATCCACAAAGAATAAAGAATGATAGTGTAGCTAAGCTAATACTAACACATGTATATGCATAAAGAATAAAGAATGTAAAGAGTTAAGGGTAAAGAAAGATCAAACCGAACACCAAGGATTTATAGTGGTTCGGCAACGAAGCTCACTCCTCGTTCCTACTCCACTCCTCGAGTACTCCTTACTCGAGAGTTCACTACACAACAAGCTCCTTATGGTGGATAAAACCGTACACGTCGCTTAACCAATTTCCGACTCTAAGCTCAAAGTCGAGCCCTAATCGTAGCTAGGACCAATCTACACAACTATACTTAGTACATACACAACTTCCAAATAGACACAACTACTTGGATCTTCACAAATATGACACAACTACAAGTGTATAAAATTAGATCTTCAATGGATCTTTGGTGGTGGACTCAACACTTCACAAGGATAGTGTTCTTCTCTTTGCACTTGGAGAGGAAGGGATGGAAGAACAAGATTCACTTCTTAAACAAGTAATAATCAAACAAATGATCAAAGATTTGAGTGATTAAAGAAGGGGTTTGAATCTGGAAATAAATGTGCAAAAGAGGTGAGGTGAAAAGCTGAGAATGGTCCACTATTTATAGGACAAAGGAGCCAACAGCTAGTTCAGCCCGCGGTACCTTATCTTAGCCCGCGGTATCTTATCGATAAGGTACCGCCTAGGTGCTAAGGTACCGCCGGACTAGACTCCGCTCCTTTTTGTCCTTTAGTGGTGGAGGTCTTATCTGGGTATAAAAAATATCCTGAAAGGATATTCTTAACCAAATAAGAATATGCCATTTTCAAATTTCAAATAATTAATTTAATAAAACGTTTTCTTAAAAAGAAAGTTTAATAAAAACTTGTCACACTTAATAAAAAGTGAGTTTTAAGAAAAGATTAAATCACTTGATCACTTGATTAAGGTTAGTACTTGTTTATCCATACCTTAAGTGAAAATGGGTAAAATGAAAAATACTTGAACTCAAGAATTCGTTTTTCGTTGTTTTCGTAAATGCTTGTTTTTACATATTGTCGTAATCAAAACTAAGCGAGACCGAAAAATGCAAGTAACGTTTTTAGTCATTATTGCATTAACAAGTTGTAAAACCCGCATTAAAATCCTATGAACATTACACGTGAACATTAACTTATGAAAATACGATAAAAATAAAACTTTCCATTTATAATATTAATACACGTGTCACGACATTTAATAACGAACATTCATGAATATTACAAATGTGACACGATCACGATTACCAAATGCATGATAATTAAATCACGAACATACACGACTAATTAACTTAATATGGAAAAGCTATAGGGTTACCCCGTGGGCTCCCTATGTGTCGCGGCTAGACAAAAGGAAAAAGGGTAAAGAGGGCCAACTTAAAATCCATGTTAATAACAAAACACAAGAAAACATAAAACATAAATTAGGTTTTATAGAAAGTTTTACTTGCCTCCTCCTTGTCTCCTCTTGTCGCCGACAACATCAAAGAGCAAAGGCAAACCGGACGAATTTTTGCTTATTGATTTCGTGTGTGAGTGATCGTGATCATAACCTTTTCTTTCCACGTGTTCGGAAAATTAAACACTTCCTTTTCTTTTTGATTCATTATGAATTCATGTTAATTATTTAATTAATCATAAAAACAAGTTAATAAAACACATGGGATTAATTAAATCATGGTAAAGGGAGTGTTTGGTTGTGTTTGTGGTTCGGCCGAGACACCACGGAGAGCCAAAGGGCTCTCGGCTTGCGTTCATCACCACCACCGAGACCACAAGGGGTCTCGGTTGGGTTGGGTTTGGCTCGGACGGCACAAGAAAACCCCGTACCGCATGTCAGGGGTGTGGTTTTGGTTTGTACCGAGAGCCAACCAAGACCTATAGGGTCTTGGTGGGTTCTTTTGGCTAGCAGTAGAAACCGAACAAAGGCAGGGGGAACCGGCTCATGACCGGTATGAACCGGTGGGAACAGCAAGCCACTAGTGGCAACCGACTACCCGGTCTAGCCACTGGTAGGGCTGTTTGTTTTGGATTATGGCTCGGCTTGGGTGTGAACCGGGCTTCGGGCTTGGGTTAAATTTTAAAACACGGACTCGGGTTTGGGGAATTAATAAAAAAATCAGAAAAACATGTTAATTAAATAAATTATTAGACTTTTTAATTTAATTAATTTCATGACTTAGGTTAAATATTAAAATTAATATTACATGTATAACCTAAAGTATTTAACTTAGTTTAATTTAATTAAAACATGTATTTTTAATTAAATTCTATATAACGTATAGTTTAATTAATTAACCAGCTATTTAATTAATAAGCTATAATCATGACTTGTATATACTATTTAAACTTTACTTATTATTTATAATCCAGCTTATTTCTAATTATG
This sequence comes from Glebionis coronaria, assembly GCA_025667525.1. Classification (NCBI taxonomy): domain Eukaryota; kingdom Viridiplantae; phylum Streptophyta; class Magnoliopsida; order Asterales; family Asteraceae; genus Glebionis; species Glebionis coronaria. The sequence continues at coordinate 271,340,224 of CM046878.1, forward strand.
GAAACTTACTATTTTTTGAAACTTTTTATTTTTAGAAACTTACTATTTATGGAAAGCTGCTATTTTTAGAAAGGTACTTAGTATTACAATACAAGTATTATAATACACTAATACATGAATAATACACAATAGAACATCAGAATAACTATAATTAACACAGTAAACAGTAAAACATGACAAAATACGTATAACAAGCTAATAACACACAGAATCAGTAAAACACAAGTAATCCAAACAACTCATACATGTCCATATTTCTTATGTAGTATTATCCGTCAAGGCGGTGTAGTCTTCATCGTTTTCGTTAGCTTCTACTGGACATAAGGTACGGATTTCCCGTCCTCCAGTAAGGACAATCTCTTCCTTCATTAGGATTTCCCGTATGCAGCCAACTGTTTTACCCAGTACTTACAGATTTAAATGCTTATGTTTATTAGTTACCTTAGCCATATACATGCATGACCAATTTTACCTATTTATGGAGGTACCATAACCATAACACTAGAGGCACTAGTGTTATGTCTTCACCACGGCGGAGTGATAGCTCGTGGCGTCCCTTTCAGTTATTTGGCCATCATATTTAGTATGTTATCATGTGGGGCGTATGGGTGCATCCTAGTTACATGTTTTAGTCAGGATTTCATGGTGAATGTGGTGTGTGCCTTGCATCCTTCACAAGGAGCTGATCCCTCCTACCCATTACCAATTAATTAGAGGCATCCCCTCTAATTTGCATGACGAGGTCACCCCTCTAAGTATTCATGCACGTTGTTGACCTCATGACCTATATTGGCTTTTAGTATATTAACTCATACAGATTTTCATAAGTACATAAGCTATGTTTTCAGAACTAAAACCAGTAAACATGACAGACAACTAGGTTTTTCAGGACTTTTTCATTTCCGCTGCTATTCATGCTTTATGCACTTTATATGCTTTAATATTTTATGTCTTCCATGCTTTATTGTATATCTGTGCACTGAGCGTTATGCTTGGCCGTCTACTTTTCCATGTTCCCGAACGGCAGGTACCCAAGGTCGCAAGTAGGAACTCCAGAGTATGTCCATTCGGATTGGAAGCTATCCGGCCTCTTTTACCTTATGTATTTATTCCTACTTTTCATACTTTACTTCTTTTGGACATTGTTTAGTCCTTTCAGTTACATTACCTGATATTGTTTGTGTGTGAGTTACTAGACTACCGATGTTTGATTCCGGTATTTCTATTTATGGTCATGAATGTTTAGACATTTACCTTGAATGCTTTGATGACACGCCATAATTTACTGTAGCATTCCATCTTAACAAATGGGGTGCTACAATCTCTCTCCACATATCCCATCTTATGAACGTTCACCTGAACCCTTTAAGACTCCTGTACCTCAAACCAAATGGAGTAGAAACCAAGACATTCTTTTGGTAAACATTCTTGGGGAACCATCTGAAGGAGTTACTACCAGAGGAAAACTCAAATATCTGGAAGCCGCCTCAGCAAATGAATGCCTATTCGCTGACTTTCTATCAAAGGATGAACTTAAGAACATTGTTGATGCTCTCCTTGATGAGGGATTGGTTCTTGTCATGCATGAGGATTTGAATCAGATCAAGAGAAACAAGGTATGGACTCTGGTCAAATCTCCTATTGGAAAACAAGTGGTTGGAACCAAATGGGTTTATAGGAACAAAAGAGATGAAAGTGGGATGATTGTCAAGAACAAAGCAAGACTAGTGGTATTGGGTTACAATCAATCAGAGGGGATTGACTATGATGAAACCTTTGCACCGATTGCTAGGCTAGAAGCCATCCGAATTTTTCTAGCCTATGCTACTTATATGGGTTTCATGGTATACCCGATGGATGTTAAGAGTGCATTTCTCATTGGGAAACTTGCAGAGGAAGTATATGTCAAACAGCCTCCAAGGTTTGAAAGCAGTGAATATCCTGACCATGTTTGTGGACTCCACAAAGCACTCTATGGGCTAAAACAAGCACCTAGAGCCTGGTATGAAACCTTGTTAAAGTTTCTACTTGAAAATAAATGTGTCATAGGTACTATTCACCAAACCTTGTTCACTTATAGGTCCAAGGGCGATATCATTATAGTACAAATATATGTGGATGATATAATTTTTGGGTCGACCAACATAACATTGAGCAAGCAATTTGCCAAACTAATGACCAAAAAATATGAGATGAGCATGACGGGCTAACTAACTTTTTTCTTAGGTTTTCAAATTAAACAAAATTCTCTAGGAATTTCCATTTGTCAATAAAAAATATGTTAGATACTTTATTAAGAAATATGATTTATCTGACTGTACATCAGTGAAAAGCCCCATGCTTCCTCCCAATGATCTAGGAGCTGATGAATCAGGGGTCTTTGATGTAGTAAAATACGACCTTTAGGAAAAGGAAGTACAAAATAGTGGTAAGCGTTAAGTGTCGGTTTAGGAAAACCAAGCACTAATGACCAAGCAAGTTCGTTTCCCAAGGAGGCAAGTGTGTTGTGTTAAGAGTTGATTAATGTTTGTTTATGATTATGAACAAGAAGAAAAGAAATTAGAAAGGAAAGAAGAGACGGTTACGAGGACGGATTAAACTAATTCTAAAAAGGCGTACACATAAAATCCTTAAAACCACCAAAATTAAAATCTTAACCTAAAAAATTCTAAAAATTACCAAAAACCCCTAATAATATTCTAAGAGTTTTCAAAAAATCAAAACTTGCAAAAACCTTTTAATTAATTAGATAATGACTTTTTAATGCTAATTAAAACCCTAAAAATCAAAATTAATTATTAAAAAGCCCTAAACAAGATTTGCGAGTTTGTAAACCTCAAAAATACTCTAATTAAGCTAAAAACTATTTTTCAAAATTTTAAAACCAATTAAAACTATTTTTAAACAATTAAAAACTCCTAAAATCAATTAAATCTTAAATTAATTATAGAAAATAATTAAAAGACCTAGAAAATAATTGGAAAGTTGCAAAATTCCTAATTATGTATTTAGAAACTAGGAAAAATATAAAAACCTAGAAAATCAGACTTTTAATTTTTAATAATAAAATAATATGAAAATAATATTAAAAATACAAAAATTATAAAAAATTCTAAAAACTTGCAAACTAGCTTAATTTAACCTAAATAACTCAGAAATGAAAGTGAAATTACCTAAATACCCCTATTGGGCCTAGAAAATGGGCCAAACCCAAAACAGTCAACACAAAAGTCAAACGCTGATAAGTTATAATCAAACGCTGACAGGTAGAAATCAAGCACTGATAAGAACAAAGTAGGCGCTGATAGACTTAATGAAGTGCTAGGACTTGTTTTCACCCTGCTGATCAAGGTTTGAGTGCAAACCTTGTGAATCAAGGCTTACCAGTTGGGTAAACTTGATGTGTTTTGGCACAAATAAGCCAATAAGCCAGTGGGCTTATAAGCTATGATCAAAGCAATCCAAATAGCAAAACCAGTCTCAATCAGCCAGCCAAATTCAACCAAATGCACACACAAGCTATAATAAACTCCAATAAGCAAGTCTAAACAAGTTTCATGCACTGGTTCAAGAGAATTAAGCAAGATTCAAGCAATGAAAGTTACTGATGAACACTACACATGCAGTTTTTTACTTTTGCTGATGTATTTGACACACAAGCTAATTTCAACACCTCAAATCTTTCAAACAGGTTATGTTAACTTTGTTTAAACCACCTTTATCCCTAAGCATGCATACACACTAAGTGTTCCCAAAATCCTAGGTCAAAACAAGCAGAAACAAGGCCTTTATAGCAGATTGATCAATTCAAGTGTTCAAAACCCACAACTTGCAGCAAAACACTCTCAAACAAAGGTATAGCAGATACAAAGCATAAACAACACTTTCCCTTAACACAATAACAGATTACAAGCATAAACCAGTAGACCTAAACACCCCTTTAACTTTTTCAAATCAAGATTTTCAAAAGCAAAACAAGTTTTCAGGCCAACCAAGCATCAATTAACACTAAAACAAGTCTAATAAATAGATTCAAGCAAGAACAAGCCACAAAATTCACAAGAACAACAGTTTCATACAAATATCACCAAAAATCACAATTTAAGCAGATTTGGAGATTAAGTATGCAAACCTCATGGATGTACATCCACACCCACGAATTTTGAGCTTATGTGCTAGCAAGAACAAGCACAAGCTTCCACAAAAGCCTGCTAAGATTCAACAAGGGTTAAGCACAATAACATGAAAAATCAGAAACTTCAAAAATCTTTATTGATGCAAACTTGTTACCCCACACTTGATTATCCCCAAGTTATAAGCCTAACCACACCTTAACCAACTCAGTTAGGATGCTATGATCAGCCCTATAGCCCAAGAATTCCAAGATTGGAAAAGACTTAGCAAAATATCAAGAAAATGAGGAAAATATGCAAACTTGTGCACACTCCTCTTTTGAAAACGGGTTTTAAACTTCAAAAGCAGTAAACTAAGAACAATAATAAGCAGAAATAAGATGGCACTTGGTCTTTCTTCAAAGCACTTAACTCAAATTCATTAAACTGAAAAAGGATTTACAAGTGTTTGAACAAAGGAAAAACCAAAAGCAAACTGAAATGTGAAGGCCTAAGTGGCTTTATATAGCCTTACAATGAGCTAAGTTACAGCTAAAAACTATAAACCCTAATGGTTGAAGTTCCAAAATTGCCCTCTTGAATTTGAACTCATATGCTTCATGTGACATATTCTTGGACGTATGTGAAGAAGATAGCTGTTGAAATTTGATCCAAGGGCTCCAACAAAGCTTAAAAAGTAAGCTTGTATCTGGATGGTTGATTCTCTGGCAAGGTTTTGGCAGTTTCCCAAAAGTGTGTAGCAGGGCACCTTTCATATGCACCCTTGGTTGATGAGGTGGCACATATTAAGGTTGGGATTAGTTAACAATATCCTTAATCATAATTCTGGAAACAATTAAGGCCTAATTTTGAGTAAATAACAAAAGCCCAAATTTTGTTAAGAACATGAAGAACAAGCCATTTGATCTGTTTAAGGATTTAAATAAGGTGTTAGGCGCCATAATCTTTATTTAAATAAAGATTAGTTAAATCCGGTTGTGAGTGGGAAGTGACATGGCAAATTGGTGGAGTGTGATTGGTGGATAATGTGAGTGGGACACATGGCAGCTTGGGAGTGGACTAGGTAACTTCTTTGTCTGCCAGCTTAACACCCCCTTGTTTCAAAAACTTGTCTTTTCACTTCAAACTTCTATCAGCGTCTGTTTAAGCTTTGTCAACTTTTGCCTTTTTACACTTTTGGCCCAAGAACTTTTGCAAAGTAAAATCAGGGGTAATTCTTGCCATATCTGAATTCTTCAAGGGCTGAATTGGTATTTTCTTCAATGATAATGGTCTAGACTTGTAATATTGATAATTTGGAGGACTGAAATTGCCAAGTCTTGATGATTGAGGGACCATTTCTGCCAAATTTTGAAAGTTGAGGGTCCTTTTTGTAATTTTGGATTTTTCAAAGGACCAATCTTGTCATTTCTTGTACTTTGAAGGACTTCATGATATATTTGACTTTGTGGGTGATATTGGTTGACAATTTAGCTTTGTTGAGGGGCTAAACTTGCCAATTCTTCAAAGTTAAGGGCCCTTTTTGTAATTTTGACAAACTTTAGGGACCAGACTTGTAATTATGAGTATACAAGGGTATAAAGTGTCAATTCTTCATAATTGGAGGACCCTTCTTCATAATTCTTCAAATCTTCAAGGGTTGATTTTGGGAAAGTCTTCACTAGGGCTTGGTTCATTGTGCGGCTTCGTTTCCCGTGTTCGTTTTTGTATGATTCTTGTGATCTTTTGTCATTATCTCAATATCCGTACCTAAAATACACAAGCAACAAACACAAGCATATATTTGGGTATTTTGATGATATTTAATGCATTTTAAGCCCTATTTGGAAGATGAGACTATGTATAAAAGCAGTCTCATCACTCCCCCATACTAAACCATTGTCGTGCCCTCACGCAATGCTAAAATAAAGTATCAAAGCATCTCCAAAATTCATTTTTATGGACTTTATTGAAATGATAAACTAGCTATACTACTACTATTGCTACTACTTGTGTTATAGACATAATTTATGATTTTCATCGCAAAATGGGACGTTTAGGTTCATAGAACAAGAACACGTGAATGCTTCGTTAGAAATAATTTCGTCATCCTCGATTTTCACTTCAATTCCATGCTAAGCGTGTAACGAGATCATTGTCATTATAAGTTAGTAATGCTAACACTTCTCATATGCCCTAATTACGTACTTATTCTCCCATTATTCCTAAGTTGTATCTCTTATATTTTATTTTGTCTTAAATGTTTCACGAGGATACATTGTTGACTTATGCGATAATAGAGATTTAGGTCTAAAAATAGAGTCTCAACGGTGTAACTAAGACCATCAAATCAATAACCCCTCCTAATAGACAACGATGTTAAAAAATTAAGTTGACAAGAAGAATCGATAAACACGGTTTTATAACGGTTTTGAACATGAGACTTATTACCAAGACTTTTATACGCCCCCTAACGGAAGGGCCTTATTATCTTTGGTTTACCTCCATCTTTTATTCAACTTCGCCATGAAGCTTTTATTATGACTTCGGTCTTGCCTTGCCTTTTATTATCCGCCTCATCGGTGGTTTTATTAGCCAAAGACGTATATCCTCACGCTAAGGCGAATTTTGGATCTTTAAAGCTTCGAAGATTAAGGCTTGATTCACTTTCAATTTTGCATAGATTTTTCGGCCTTGTGGGGCTTCAAATTGTTTGCTTGATTTAGGTGAGCACTTGAAATCTTATTATTGGGTGAAGCTTTCGATTATTGGGGTGCCAATACTTCAAAACCGTGACGCTGGCGATACCTTAATGTCTTCCCAATTTTATTACACGGAAGCTACTAGAAAAGACTAGAAACCCAACAATCAAAACTAAACCGCTAAGTCAATATTTATTAAGCAAAAAATATTTACATGCGAAGGGAGAATAAGCAAACAACGAGAACACATGAGTTTTTGAAAGAATACGAGTACTCTACGTTTAGCATAGTAACTTATAATTAACTCTATCATTTCTCGTCCTCATTTAAGAGACTTAGCCTAATGTGTAGTTAAGGAATCAAAGCTAAGTGCTCAACACGCACGGTCGAGTCAAAAATTACTCTTATTCTCGCCATCGGAAAACCTACATTCGTGTCTTCAAACACTTATAAAACATGAGAAAAATTTTAAAATTTGGCCATTTTTAGCCTTATTTTGCAACAAAACGATAAACTAAACGATAAACTTTGGAAAGCGTGAAGGTTTGGCAAGGCAAGTATCTATTCACCCCCCCCCCCCCATACTAAAGTTAAACATTGTCCTCAATGTTTCGAGTCTAGGGGTGAAAACACCCCCATACTAGAGACGTAGTCGAATGCCTAATCTAGCATGGAAAGGGTGTAACCGTTAAATTTAAAGCCGTTTATGAAGTGTGCTAAAAACCTAAGGTTAGAACATCAAAAGGATATCATGGATATTGAGAAATGTCTTCCAAAGCAAACGATCGAGTGCTCCCATAAAACGAACACGAGAGGCTCCAATCATGAAGATCATGATCTAAAAACCACATATCACAAACAATCACGGAACAGAGGTCGGAAGGGCACAAATCCCCACACGTAAGCTACATTAGACTAAGAAAGCGATAATATGTACATAGGATAAGCATGGGACTCCCCCACGAGGCTCCTCGTTTTTGATTACCGAGTCATGAGCTCGACTCGATCCCCTCAATACTAATTATCATTGGGGAAGGTGACTTGGTCGAGGTAGTTCAAGGATGGAACTTCCCCGCCAAAGTAGTGCTTCAACCTATGTCCATTCACCTTGAAGTTAGGACCATCATCTTGAGCTAGCTCGATGGTCCCATATGGAAATACTTGAGTCACAGTGAATGGACCGGACCAACGGGATTTCAATTTACCGGAAAATATTTTTAATCTTGAATTAAAAAGTAAAACTTGATCCCCAATGTTAAAAACCCGGTTTTTAATTTTTGAATCATGCAACTTTTTAGTTTTCTCTTTGTAAATCAATGAATTTTCATAAGCAATGTTTCTCAATTCATCCAATTCATTTAATTGCATTTTCCGGTGTTTTCCCGCGGTCTCCATGTCATCATTACAATGCTTTAGGGCCCAATAAGCCTTGTGTTCTAACTCGATAGGCAAATGACAATTCTTTCCATACACAAGCTTATAGGGAGTGCACCCAATGGGTGTCTTATGAGCGGTCCTAAAGGCCCATAAAGCATCGTCTAACTTATCCGACCAAGATTGTCGGTTTTCCCCTACGGATCTCTCCAAGATCCTCTTCAATGCTCGGTTTGAAACCTCGACTTGCCCACTCGTTTGTGGGTGATAAGCCGTAGAAAGACGATGTGTAACCCCATATTTCCTTAGAACCCTTTCGAATTGGTCATTACAAAAATGGGTTCCACGATCGCTTATGATAGCACGAGGGGTTCCAAACCTAGCAAACAAACTTTTCAAGAACTTAACTACCACACGAGCATCATTAGTGGGCAAGGCCTTCGCCTCCACCCACTTAGATAGGTAGTCAACCGCAACAAGGATGTACTTATTACCACGAGATGATGGGAACGGCCCCATAAAGTCTATACCCCAAACGTCAAAGATCTCACATACTTGAATGATATTTTGTGGCATTTCATCTTTTTTTGAGGCTTTTCCTTGTCGTTGGCATGCATCACAAGACTTCACAAGAATTTGTGCATCTCGGTAAATAGTAGGCCAAAAGAAGTCGGCATCAAACACCTTCTTAGCCGTGAGATTAGCACCGTGGTGACCACCCGTGGGTCCCTCATGGCAAGGTCTAAGGATGTTAGAAGCTTCGGTGCCAAAAACACAACGTCGGATGATTTGATCCGCACAAGTTCGAAACAAGTAAGGGTCGTTCCAAAAATAGAACTTGACATCACGAAAGAATTTTCGTTTTTCTTGAGTTGTCATACCCTTAATGATGAAGTTACCCGCATGGTAGTTTGCAAAATCCGCAAACCATGGGGTAGAAGGATCAAGTTTAGAATTCACTACACCAAGTGTCTCGAGCGGAAATGTTTCGGTGATTTCCTTAGGCTCGAAAACACTTTGGTGAGGATCTTCCAAACGAGAGAGATGATCGGCCGCTAGATTCTCGGCTCCTTTTTTGTCAACAATGGTGTGATCAAATTCTTGAAGGAGGAGAATCCAACGAAGTAATCTCGGCTTTGCATCTTGCTTTGCCATGAGATACTTAATAGCCGAATGGTCCGTATACACTATGCATTTCGTCAAGACGAGATAAGGTCGGAATTTCTCAAATGCATATACCACGGCAAGGAACTCCTTTTCCGTTGTAGTGTATTTAAGTTGAGCCTCGGTCATCGTCTTGCTAGCATAGTGGATAGGCAAGAAGTGCTTTTCATGACGTTGCCCCAAAACGGCCCCAATAGCGTAATCACTTGAATCACACATAAGTTCAAAGGGGAGGTTCCAATTTGGAGCAACAAGAATGGGAGCTTCGGTAAGTTTCCTCTTAAGGATCTCAAAGGCTCGTACACAATCTTCGTCAAAGACAAAACGTGCCTCTTTTTCAAGAAGATGTGTAATGGGTCGAGAAATCGTCGAGAAATCCTTGATGAATCGTCGATAAAAGCCCGCGTGGCCTAGGAAACTCCTAACTCCCTTGACGGTTTTGGGATGAGGTAATTTGGCGATGACGTCTACCTTTGCTTGATCTACCTCAATCCCCGCTTTCGAAACCTTGTGCCCTAAGACGATTCCACTCTTAACCATAAAATGACACTTTTCCCAATTGAGCACAAGGTTGGTTTCCTTACAACGTTTTAACATTCTCTCAAGGTTCGACAAACACGAAGTAAAGGAATCACCAAACACGGAAAAGTCATCCATGAAGACTTCCATCGTCTTCTCGATCATATCATGAAAAATAGCCATCATGCATCGTTGAAACGTTCCCGGTGCATTGCAAAGTCCGAATGGCATTCTACGATAGGCAAACGTTCCATATGGACACGTAAGCGTAGTTTTTTCTTGATCACGAGGATCGATGGGAATTTGGAAGTAACCGGAAAAACCATCTAAAAAGCAATAGAAATCGTTTCCCGCAAGACGCTCCAACATTTGGTCCATGAAGGGCAAGGGAAAATGGTCTTTTCGAGTGGCTTCATTTAACTTTCGATAGTCAATGCACACTCTCCATCCGGTCACGAGTCTAGTGGGAATCAACTCGTTGGCATCGTTTGGCACAACGGTCATCCCTCCCTTTTTAGGGACACAATGAATAGGACTCACCCAAGGGCTATCGGAAATAGGGTAAATCATTCCCGCGTCAAGGAGTTTAAGGACCTCCTTTTTGATGACGTCGTGAATTTTGGGGTTCACCCTCCTTTGACTTTGGATTGTTGGCTTGAAATCCTCCTCCATTAATATTTTGTGGGTACAAAACTTGGGATTGATTCCCTTAATGTCGGATAACTTCCACGCAATCGCCCCTTTGTGAGCCTTAAGAACATCGACAAGTGCGGTTTTTTCATCATTCGAAAGTTCCTTCGCAATAATAACCGGCAACTTGTCGTCCTCCTCCAAGTAGACATACTCGAGGTGAGGAGGTAAATCTTTCAACTCGAGAATAGGTGGTTCCTCAAGTGAAGATTTGGGCTCGATACTCATAACCTCCTCGGGTGGAGGAAATGGGAAATCGTTGAGAAAATCCTTGATAATCGAGAAGTCCTCATCGTTGTCGAGGTCTTCGTCACAAGTACGTGGAACATTGCATTCTTCCAACGTAAAACCACCACCTTCAAATGGAGTGAAGGTTGGTGTCGAATTATCAAGAATTGGATCCAACATAGTGGGATTGCCACTAGTTTCTTCATCACCAAAACCTAGAACTTCTTGTGAAAATTCCTCGCAAACCACGTCAATCATATCAACGAGGTTTATGGTTGCAATGGAATAAACATGAGAAATTTGAGAGTTTTGAGTTGCGTTTATAACAAGTTCCTCGTCGTTGAAACGTAAGGTGATCTTTCTAGCATGCACATCGATCAAAGCCATAGACGTATCTAAAAACGAACGACCTAAAATGAGAGGAACTTGAGGATCCGTGGGGATATCAACAACAATGAAGTCTACGGGATAGTAGAACTTCCCCACTTTCACAAAAACGTCTTCCGCCAAACCACATGCGGGAATTGTGGAATGGTCGGCCAACTCAATAGACATTCGTGAAGGAGTAAGATTAGGAAGATTGAGCGACTTGTAGATTGCAAGTGGCATCAAGTTAATGCTAGCACCAAGATCGGCCAAGGCGAAGCATTCTTCCATGTCTTGGATTGCACAAGGGATCAAAAATTTACCGGGATCACCGACTTTTTGAGGTATGCGATTAAGATAAACCGACGAACAACTAGACAATTGGTGCAATTTCTCCTTGTTGTTCAACATACTCTTAAAGTTAGCGGCAAATCGAGGCATCATGACCAAAGCATCGGCGAAACTCACATTAAGGTGCAAATCACGAAACATTTTCATAAAAAGCTCAAATTGGTAGTTGTCGCGCTCTTGTCGTTTCTCCTTCCTAAGTCTCGATGGGTAAGGCAAGGGTGGTGTGGGTTGGGGCATAGGCATAGCCTTTAGAATCTCGGGTTCCAATATGGGTAATGGGTCAACCGTAGGTGTGGTATGAGCGGTACTTCGTGGGATTGGGACATGCTCCTTTTGGACCACCACCTCGGGTTCTTCCTCAATTGCTTCCTCCGTAGGAGCAATTGGTTGAGGAATCGGCTCCTTAAGTGTCTTACCACTACGTGTGGTAATCACTTTCATCTCACCCTTAGGGTTGGATATGGTGTTACTAGGAAGACCACTTGACGATGGTTTACACATTATTGCCTCAAACATAGACGAGATTTTATCTTCAAAATTAGATTGCCTCAATACGGCTTCGGTTTGCCTTTTCTCGGCCTTAAGCATCTCTTGTTTAATCTCATGTTGCCCTTGTTCCATCTTTTGTTGGTTTTGTTGCAACCTAGTGACATTTCCTTCCATCTTGTTGGTGTGGATTTTAAGTTCATTAGCTAACTCATTTTTCAACTCTTTCTTTAAGTCGTTTTTGAACTCGGATCTTAGGCTAATTATTTCTCTTTGAATGTTGTCAAACCTAGCATCATTACCACTAGCATAATCAACAAACTCACTTGGAAGATCTTTTAATGTTTGCAAACTTTTGTTGTTATTTTGAAAATCATTTTTGTTTGAAACTTGATTATTAGCCCCTTGATTCCCATAGTTTCCCTTGTTGTAATTGTTCTTAAAACCAACTTGATTGTTGCGATAGTTGTTAGCATTTTGATTTGATCCAAAACCCGGTGGAGTCATTTGATTAGAGCGGGAAACTTGACCGTTTTGGTTGTAATTTCCCGTCGCCGCGAAGGCACTCGAAGTGTTACCACCGTTGGTAATGCACTCGGAGAAATCATGACCTCCACAACAATACATGCAAGAAACCTCAACCGCTTTAACCGTAGCGGGAGCACTTGGTTCACCAACTTTAAACTCAATCAAAAGTCCTTTCAACTTATCAAAAATCTTGTTTTCCAAATTCGCCTCAATTTGGCAAGCATCGATGGTATTAGACAAAGAAGGTGAAGCCGAAGACGAAGCCTTACGAACACTAGACGTGCTACGAGCACTATACACCTTAGATCTATTTTCAATTATCACCAAAGCTTCCTCAACCGTTTTACACAAAAAATTACCACCCGCGGCGGCATTCAAATAATCCCTCTCATGATCATTAAGTCCATTGTAAAACGTGTCAATTTGATGCAAATCGGAAAAACCGTGATGAGGACATTCATGTAACATTTCCTTAAACCTATTCCAAGCCGTTGAAAAACTTTCATTAAATTCTTGTGAAAACTTTGAAATCTCGTTTTTCAAGTGCGTAGTCTTAGAGGGCGGAAAAAATTGGTTCACAAACTTAGACACGAGATCCTTCCACGTCAATATACAATTGGGTGGCTCTTTCTCTAACCAAATTTTTGCGGGCCCCGCTAAGGAATACGGAAAAAGCATCATCTTAATCGAGTCGTTAGACACATCCTTAAACTTGCAAGTAGCGGTAAGACGATTGAATTGGCGGATATGGTTGTGTGGATTGTCCTTCTCATCACCACGGAATTTGTTGTTTTGAATCATGGACAACAAACCGTTTTCACCTCAAAATTCTCCGCAAGGATAGCGGGAATCACAATAGCCTCTCCATAACCCTCGGTGGGTGCTTGAAGTAACTCCATCATAGTTCGATTCGCCATGGTTGGTGCTTCTCTTACAATGGGTTCGTCAATAGGAGACTCCTCACTAGAATTGTTGGGAGTGGGAGTTTTGTTCTTTCGTTTACGAGCACGTCTTGCTTGATTTCGAGTTAGCATAAACGTCACGTACAACGAGGGGACAAGCAAAGAAGATTCTTTTTGGTGTTTTGTATTTTTTCAATTTTTTTTTGTGTGTGGTTTTTGATTGTATTAACCTTTTGGAACTTGGTGAAATGTATTAAGTAGACAAAAAGTCCACAAATCTCCTCACTAATCAAATCTCTTGATTAACGAAGCCTCAAGGAATGAAAACGAACACGTGGAGTGAATGCCTTCGATGACTTTAGAACGATGGTGGAACACCAAATCATTCAAGAGGGTTTAATCAATAGAAACCAAGAAAATATATATGATAGTTAGTAATACTTTGGGCGGCAAAACCCTCGATTCACTCTCACAATCAAATACTCACAAGCAAGCGGGGAAACGAGGCGGCGCGAAGCACTTAAGAGCCTTTTTCCTTAGGATATATTTTATAATATCCGCCTTATACCCACCTTATAGTTTGTATTTTCAAGATTAAGCTTCACGAAAGTATTTATCTATTTTTGCCTTTTCTTTGGTTTGAGATTCGAATACAATGATTGGGTAATGACCTCCCAAGTCAAGGTTGTGATTGCTCACGTATTTGGAGTACTTGTGTATTTATTGTTCTACGTATACAATATAGTAATAATATTCACACAAAAACTGAAAAACGATAATACGTATTAGTAGAGTGCTACTAATACAAATACTAATTATGGTTAGTATAAAAACAACAATGCCAAATCAAAACACAACACGCCTCCCCAGCAGCGGCGCCAAAAATTGATGTAGTAAAATACGACCTTTAGGAAAAGGAAGTACAAAATAGTGGTAAGCGTTAAGTGTCGGTTTAGGAAAACCAAGCACTAATGACCAAGCAAGTTCGTTTCCCAAGGAGGCAAGTGTGTTGTGTTAAGAGTTGATTAATGTTTGTTTATGATTATGAACAAGAAGAAAAGAAATTAGAAAGGAAAGAAGAGACGGTTACGAGGACGGATTAAACTAATTCTAAAAAGGCGTACACGTAAAATCCTAAAAACAACCAAAATTAAAATCTTAACCTAAAAAATTCTAAAAATTACCAAAAACCCCTAATAATATTCTAAGAGTTTTCAAAAAATCAAAACTTGCAAAAACCTTTTAATTAATTAGATAATGACTTTTTAATGCTAATTAAAGCCCTAAAAATCAAAATTAATTATTAAAAAGCCCTAAACAAGATTTTCAAGTTTGTAAACCTCAAAAATACTCTAATTAAGCTAAAAACTATTTTTCAAAATTTTAAAACCAATTAAAACTATTTTTAAACAATTAAAAACTCCTAAAATCAATTAAATCTTAAATTAATTATAGAAAATAATTAAAAGACCTAGAAAATAATTGGAAAGTTGCAAAATTCCTAATTATGTATTTAGAAACTAGGAAAAATATAAAAACCTAGAAAATCAGACTTTTAATTTTTAATAATAAAATAATATTAAAATAATATTAAAAATCCAAAAATTATAAAAAATTCTAAAAACTTGCAAACTAGCTTAATTTAACCTAAATAACTCAGAAATGAAAGTGAAATTACCTAAATACCCCTATTGGGCCTAGAAAATGGGCCAAACCCAAAACAGTCAACACAAAAGTCAAACGCTGATAAGTTATAATTAAACGCTGACAGGTAGAAATCAAGCGCTGATAAGAACAAAGTAGGCGCTAACAGACTTAATGAAGTGCTAGGACTTGTTTTTCACCCTGCTGATCAAGGTTTGAGTGCAAACCTTGTGAATCAAGGCTTACCAGTTGGGTAAACTTGATGTGTTTTGGCACAAATAAGCCAATAAGCCAGTGGGCTTATAAGCTATGATCAAAGCAATCCAAATAGCAAAACCAGTCACAATCAGCCAGCCAAATTCAACCAAATGCACACACAAGCTATAATAAACTCCAATAAGCAAGTCTAAACAAGTTTCATGCACTGGTTCAAGAGAATTAAGCAAGATTCAAGCAATGAAAGTTACTGATGAACACTACACATGCAGTTTTTTACTTTTGCTGATGTATTTGACACACAAGCTAATTTCAACACCTCAAATCTTTCAAACAGGTTATGTTAACTTTGTTTAAACCACCTTTATCCCTAAGCATGCATACACACTAAGTGTTCCCAAAATCCTAGGTCAAAACAAGCAGAAACAAGGCCTTTATAGCAGATTGATCAATTCAAGTGTTCAAAACCCACAACTTGCAGCAAAACACTCTCAAACAAAGGTATAGCAGATACAAAGCATAAACAACACTTTCCCTTAACACAATAACAGATTACAAGCATAAACCAGTAGACCCAAACACCCCTTTAACTTTTTCAAATCAAGATTTTCAAAAGCAAAACAAGTTTTCAGGCCAACCAAGCATCAATTAACACTAAAACAAGTCTAATAAATAGATTCAAGCAAGAACAAGCCACAAAATTCACAAGAACAACAGTTTCATACAAATATCACCAAAAATCACAATTTAAGCAGATTTGGAGATTAAGTATGCAAACCTCATGGATGTACATCCACACCCACGAATTTTGAGCTTATGTGCTAGCAAGAACAAGCACAAGCTTCCACAAAAGCCTGCTAAGATTCAACAAGGGTTAAGCACAATAACATGAAAAATCAGAAACTTCAAAAATCTTTATTGATGCAAACTTGTTACCCCACACTTGATTATCCCCAAGTTATAAGCCTCACCACACCTTAACCAACTCAGTTAGGATGCTATGATCAGCCCTATAGCCCAAGAATTCCAAGATTGGAACAAGACTTAGCAAAATATCAAGAAAATGAGGAAAATATGCAAACTTGTGCACACTCCTCTTTTGAAAACGGGTTTTAAACTTCAAAAGCAGTAAACTAAGAACAATAATAAGCAGAAATAAGATGGCACTTGGTCTTTCTTCAAAGCACTTAACTCAAATTCATTAAACTGAAAAAGGATTTACAAGTGTTTGAACAAAGGAAAATCCAAAAGCAAACTGAAATGTGAAGGCCTAAGTGGCTTTATATAGCCTTACAATGAGCTAAGTTACAGCTAAAATCTATAAACCCTAATGGTTGAAGTTCCAAAATTGCCCTCTTGAATTTGAACTCATATGCTTCATGTGACATATTCTTGGACGTATGTGAAGAAGATAGCTGTTGAAATTTGATCCAAGGGCTCCAACAAAGCTTAAAAAGTAAGCTTGTATCTGGATGGTTGATTCTCTGGCAAGGTTTTGGCAGTTTCCCAAAAGTGTGTAGCAGGGCACCTTTCATGTGCACCCTTGGTTGATGAGGTGGCACATATTAAGGTTGGGATTAGTTAACAATATCCTTAATCATAATTCTGGAAACAATTAAGGCCTAATTTTGAGTAAATAACAAAAGCCCAAATTTTGTTAAGAACATGAAGAACAAGCCATTTGATCTGTTTAAGGATTTAAATAAGGTGTTAGGCGCGATAATCTTTATTTAAATAAAGATTAGTTAAATCCGGTTGTGAGTGGGAAGTGACATGGCAAATTGGTGGAGTGTGATTGGTGGATAATGTGAGTGGGACACATGGCAGCTTGGGAGTGGACTAGGTAACTTCTTTGTCTGCCAGCTTAACACCCCCTTGTTTCAAAAACTTGTCTTTTCACTTCAAACTTCTATCAGTGCCTGTTTAAGCTTTGTCAACTTTTGCCTTTTTACACTTTTGGCCCAAGAACTTTTGCAAAGTAAAATCAGGGGTAATTCTTCCCATATCTGAATTCTTCAAGGGCTGAATTGGTATTTTCTTCAATGATAATGGTCTAGACTTGTAATATTGATAATTTGGAGGACTGAAATTGCCAAGTCTTGATGATTGAGGGACCATTTCTGCCAAATTTTGAAAGTTGAGGGTCCTTTTTGTAATTTTGGATTTTTCAAAGGACCAATCTTGTCATTTCTTATACTTTGAAGGACTTCATGATATATTTGACTTTGTGGGTGATATTGGTTGACAATTTAGCTTTGTTGAGGGGCTAAACTTGCCAATTCTTCAAAGTTAAGGGCCCTTTTTGTAATGTTGACAAACTTTAGGGACCAGACTTGTAATTATGAGTATACAAGGGTATAAAGTGTCAATTCTTCATAATTGGAGGACCCTTCTTCATAATTCTTCAAATCTTCAAGGGTTGATTTTGGGAAAGTCTTCACTAGGGCTTGGTTCATTGTGTGGCTTCGTTTCCCGTGTTCGTTTTTGTATGATTCTTGTGATCTTTTGTCATTATCTCAATATCCGTACCTAAAATACACAAGCAACAAACACAAGCATATATTTGGGTATTTTGATGATATTTAATGCATTTTAAGCCCTATTTGGAAGATGAGACTATGTATAAAAGCAGTCTCATCACTCCCCCATACTAAACCATTGTCGTGCCCTCACGCAATGCTAAAATAAAGTATCAAAGCATCTCCAAAATTCATTTTTATGGACTTTATTGAAATGATAAACTAGCTATACTACTACTATTGCTACTACTTGTGTTATAGACATAATTTATGATTTTCATCGCAAAATGGGACGTTTAGGTTCATAGAACAAGAACACGTGAATGCTTCGTTAGAAATAATTTCGTCATCCTCGATTTTCACTTCAATTCCATGCTAAGCGTGTAACGAGATCATTGTCATTATAAGTTAGTAATGCTAACACTTCTCATATGCCCTAATTACGTACTTATTCTCCCATTATTCCTAAGTTGTATCTCTTATATTTTATTTTGTCTTAAATGTTTCACGAGGATACATTGTTGACTTATGCGATAATAGAGATTTAGGTCTAAAAATAGAGTCTCAACGGTGTAACTAAGACCATCAAATCAATAACCCCTCCTAATAGACAACGATGTTAAAAAATTAAGTTGACAAGAAGAATCGATAAACACGGTTTTATAACAGTTTTGAACATGAGACTTATTACCAAGACTTTTATACGCCCCCTAACGGAAGGGCCTTATTATCTTTGGTTTACCTCCATCTTTTATTCAACTTCGCCATGAAGCTTTTATTATGACTTCGGTCTTGCCTTGCCTTTTATTATCCGCCTCATCGGTGGTTTTATTAGCCAAAGACGTATATCCTCACGCTAAGGCGAATTTTGGATCTTTAAAGCTTCGAAGATTAAGGTTTGATTCACTTTCAATTTTGCATAGATTTTTCGGCCTTGTGGGGCTTCAAATTGTTTGCTTGATTTAGGTGAGCACTTGAAATCTTATTATTGGGTGAAGCTTTCGATTATTGGGGTGCCAATACTTCAAAACCATGACGCTGGCGATACCTTAATGTCTTCCCAATTTTATTACACGGAAGCTACTAGAAAAGACTAGAAACCCAACAATCAAAACTAAACCGCTAAGTCAATATTTATTAAGCAAAAAATATTTACATGCGAAGGGAGAATAAGCAAACAACGAGAACACATGAGTTTTTGAAAGAATACGAGTACTCTACGTTTAGCATAGTAACTTATAATTAACTCTATCATTTCTCGTCCTCATTTAAGAGACTTAGCCTAATGTGTAGTTAAGGAATCAAAGCTAAGTGCTCAACACGCACGGTCGAGTCAAAAATTACTCTTATTCTCGCCATCGGAAAACCTACATTCGTGTCTTCAAACACTTATAAAACATGAGAAAAATTTTAAAATTTGGCCATTTTTAGCCTTATTTTGCAACAAAACGATAAACTAAACGATAAACTTTGGAAAGCGTGAAGGTTTGGCAAGGCAAGTATCTATTCACCCCCCCCATACTAAAGTTAAACATTGTCCTCAATGTTTCGAGTCTAGGGGTGAAAACACCCCCATACTAGAGACGTAGTCGAATTCCTAATCTAGCATGGAAAGGGTGTAACCGTTAAATTTAAAGCCGTTTATGAAGTGTGCTAAAAACCTAAGGTTAGAACATCAAAAGGATATCATGGATATTGAGAAATGTCTTCCAAAGCAAACGATCGAGTGCTCCCATAAAACGAACACGAGAGGCTCCAATCATGAAGATCATGATCTAAAAACCACATATCACAAACAATCACGGAACAAAGGTCGGAAGGGCACAAATCCCCACACGTAAGCTACATTAGACTAAGAAAGCGATAATATGTACATAGGATAAGCATGGGACTCCCCCACGAGGCTCCTCGTTTTTGATTACCGAGTCATGAGCTCGACTCCATCCCCTCAATACTAATTATCATTGGGGAAGGTGACTTGGTCGAGGTAGTTCAAGGATGGAACTTCCCCGCCAAAGTAGTGCTTCAACCTATGTCCATTCACCTTGAAGTTAGGACCATCATCTTGAGCTAGCTCGATGGTCCCATATGGAAATACTTGAGTCACAGTGAATGGACCGGACCAACGGGATTTCAATTTACCGGAAAATATTTTTAATCTTGAATTAAAAAGTAAAACTTGATCCCCAATGTTAAAAACCCGGTTTTTAATTTTTGAATCATGCAACTTTTTAGTTTTCTCTTTGTAAATCAATGAATTTTCATAAGCAATGTTTCTCAATTCATCCAATTCATTTAATTGCATTTTCCGGTGTTTTCCCGCGGTCTCCATGTCATCATTACAATGCTTTAGGGCCCAATAAGCCTTGTGTTCTAACTCGATAGGCAAATGACAATTCTTTCCATACACAAGCTTATAGGGAGTGCACCCAATGGGTGTCTTATGAGCGGTCCTAAAGGCCCATAAAGCATCGTCTAACTTATCCGACCAAGATTGTCGGTTTTCCCCTACGGATCACTCCAAGATCCTCTTCAATGCTCGGTTTGAAACCTCGACTTGCCCACTCGTTTATGGGTGATAAGGCGTAGAAAGACGATGTGTAACCCCATATTTCCTTAGAACCCTTTCGAATTGGTCATTACAAAAATGGGTTCCACGATCGCTTATGATAGCACGAGGGGTTCCAAACCTAGCAAACAAACTTTTCAAGAACTTAACTACCACACGAGCATCATTAGTGGGCAAGGCCTTCGCCTCCACCCACTTAGATAGGTAGTCAACCGCAACAAGGATGTACTTATTACCACGAGATGATGGGAACGGCCCCATAAAGTCTATACCCCAAACGTCAAAGATCTCACATACTTGAATGATATTTTGTGGCATTTCATCTTTTTGTGAGGCTTTTCCTTGTCGTTGGCATGCATCACAAGACTTCACAAGAATTTGTGCATCTCGGTAAATAGTAGGCCAAAAGAAGCCGGCATCAAACACCTTCTTAGCCGTGAGATTAGCACCGTGGTGACCACCCGTGGGTCCCTCATGGCAAGGTCTAAGGATGTTAGAAGCTTCGGTGCCAAAAACACAACGTCGGATGATTTGATCCGCACAAGTTCGAAACAAGTAAGGGTCGTTCCAAAAATAGAACTTGACATCACGAAAGAATTTTCGTTTTTCTTGAGTTGTCATACCCTTAATGATGAAGTTACCCGCATGGTAGTTTGCAAAATCCGCAAACCATGGGGTAGAAGGATCAAGTTTAGAATTCACTACACCAAGTGTCTCGAGCGGAAATGTTTCGGTGATTTCCTTAGGCTCGTAAACACTTTGGTGAGGATCTTCCAAACGAGAGAGATGATCGGCCGCTAGATTCTCGGCTCCTTTTTTGTCAACAATGGTGTGATCAAATTCTTGAAGGAGGAGAATCCAACGAAGTAATCTCGGCTTTGCATCTTGCTTTGCCATGAGATACTTAATAGCCGAATGGTCCGTATACACTATGCATTTCGTCAAGACGAGATAAGGTCGGAATTTCTCAAATGCATATACCACGGCAAGGAACTCCTTTTCCGTTGTAGTGTATTTAAGTTGAGCCTCGGTCATCGTCTTGCTAGCATAGTGGATAGGCAAGAAGTGCTTTTCATGACGTTGCCCCAAAACGGCCCCAATAGCGTAATCACTTGAATCACACATAAGTTCAAAGGGGAGGTTCCAATTTGGAGCAACAAGAATGGGAGCTTCGGTAAGTTTCCTCTTAAGGATCTCAAAGGCTCGTACACAATCTTCGTCAAAGACAAAACGTGCCTCTTTTTCAAGAAGATGTGTAATGGGTCGAGAAATCTTCGAGAAATCCTTGATGAATCGTCGATAAAAGCCCGCGTGGCCTAGGAAACTCCTAACTCCCTTGATGGTTTTGGGATGAGGTAATTTGGCGATGACGTCTACCTTAGCTTGATCTACCTCAATCCCCGCTTTCGAAACCTTGTGCCCTAAGACGATTCCACTCTTAACCATAAAATGACACTTTTCCCAATTGAGCACAAGGTTGGTTTCCTCACAACGTTTTAACATTCTCTCAAGGTTCGACAAACACGAAGTAAAGGAATCACCAAACACGGAAAAGTCATCCATGAAGACTTCCATCGTCTTCTCGATCATATCATGAAAAATAGCCATCATGCATCGTTGAAACGTTCCCGGTGCATTGCAAAGTCCGAATGGCATTCTACGATAGGCAAACGTTCCATATGGACACGTAAGCGTAGTTTTTTCTTGATCACGAGGATCGATGGGAATTTGGAAGTAACCGGAAAAACCATCTAAAAAGCAATAGAAATCGTTTCCCGCAAGACGCTCCAACATTTGGTCCATGAAGGGCAAGGGAAAATGGTCTTTTCGAGTGGCTTCATTTAACTTTCGATAGTCAATGCACACTCTCCATCCGGTCACGAGTCTAGTGGGAATCAACTCGTTGGCATCGTTTGGCACAACGGTCATCCCTCCCTTTTTAGGGACACAATGAATAGGACTCACCCAAGGGCTATCGGAAATAGGGTAAATCATTCCCGCGTCAAGGAGTTTAAGGACCTCCTTTTTGATGACGTCGTGAATTTTGGGGTTCACCCTCCTTTGACTTTGGATTGTTGGCTTGAAATCCTCCTCCATTAATATTTTGTGGGTACAAAACTTGGGATTGATTCCCTTAATGTCGGATAACTTCCACGCAATCGCCCCTTTGTGAGCCTTAAGAACATCGACAAGTGCGGTTTTTTCATCATTCGAAAGTTCCTTCGCAATAATAACCGGCAACTTGTCGTCCTCCTCCAAGTAGACATACTCGAGGTGAGGAGGTAAATCTTTCAACTCGAGAATAGGTGGTTCCTCAAGTGAAGATTTGGGCTCGATACTCATAACCTCCTCGGGTGGAGGAAATGGGAAATCGTTGAGAAAATCCTTGATAATCGAGAAGTCCTCATCGTTGTCGAGGTCTTCGTCACAAGTACGTGGAACATTGCAATCTTCCAACGTAAAACCACCACCTTCAAATGGAGTGAAGGTTGGTGTCGAATTATCAAGAATTGGATCCAACATAGTGGGATTGCCACTAGTGCCTCACCACACCTTAACCAACTCAGTTAGGATGCTATGATCAGCCCTATAGCCCAAGAATTCCAAGATTGGAACAAGACTTAGCAAAATATCAAGAAAATGAGGAAAATATGCAAACTTGTGCACACTCCTCTTTTGAAAACGGGTTTTAAACTTCAAAAGCAGTAAACTAAGAACAATAATAAGCAGAAATAAGATGGCACTTGGTCTTTCTTCAAAGCACTTAACTCAAATTCATTAAACTGAAAAAGGATTTACAAGTGTTTGAACAAAGGAAAAACCAAAAGCAAACTGAAATGTGAAGGCCTAAGTGGCTTTATATAGCCTTACAATGAGCTAAGTTACAGCTAAAAACTATAAACCCTAATGGTTGAAGTTCCAAAATTGCCCTCTTGAATTTGAACTCATATGCTTCATGTGACATATTCTTGGACGTATGTGAAGAAGATAGCTGTTGAAATTTGATCCAAGGGCTCCAACAAAGCTTAAAAAGTAAGCTTGTATCTGGATGGTTGATTCTCTGGCAAGGTTTTGGCAGTTTCCCAAAAGTGTGTAGCAGGGCACCTTTCATGTGCACCCTTGGTTGATGAGGTGGCACATATTAAGGTTGGGATTAGTTAACAATATCCTTAATCATAATTCTGGAAACAATTAAGGCCTAATTTTGAGTAAATAACAAAAGCCCAAATTTTGTTAAGAACATGAAGAACAAGCCATTTGATCTGTTTAAGGATTTAAATAAGGTGTTAGGCGCCATAATCTTTATTTAAATAAAGATTAGTTAAATCCGGTTGTGAGTGGGAAGTGACATGGCAAATTGGTGGAGTGTGATTGGTGGATAATGTGAGTGGGACACATGGCAGCTTGGGAGTGGACTAGGTAACTTCTTTGTCTGCCAGCTTAACACCCCCTTGTTTCAAAAACTTGTCTTTTCACTTCAAACTTCTATCAGCGCCTGTTTAAGCTTTGTCAACTTTTGCCTTTTTACACTTTTGGCCCAAGAACTTTTGCAAAGTAAAATCAGGGGTAATTCTTGCCATATCTGAATTCTTCAAGGGCTGAATTGGTATTTTCTTCAATGATAATGGTCTAGACTTGTAATATTGATAATTTGGAGGACTGAAATTGCCAAGTCTTGATGATTGAGGGACCATTTCTGCCAAATTTTGAAAGTTGAGGGTCCTTTTTGTAATTTTGGATATTTCAAAGGACCAATCTTGTCATTTCTTGTACTTTGAAGGACTTCATGATATATTTGACTTTGTGGGTAATATTGGTTGACAATTTAGCTTTGTTGAGGGGCTAAACTTGCCAATTCTTCAAAGTTAAGGGCCCTTTTTGTAATTTTGACAAACTTTAGGGACCAGACTTGTAATTATGAGTATACAAGGGTATAAAGTGTCAATTCTTCATAATTGGAGGACCCTTCTTCATAATTCTTCAAATCTTCAAGGGTTGATTTTGGGAAAGTCTTCACTAGGGCTTGGTTCATTGTGCGGCTTCGTTTCCCGTGTTCGTTTTTGTATGATTCTTGTGATCTTTTGTCATTATCTCAATATCCGTACCTAAAATACACAAGCAACAAACACAAGCATATATTTGGGTATTTTGATGATATTTAATGCATTTTAAGCCCTATTTGGAAGATGACTATGTATAAAAGCAGTCTCATCAGTCTTTGTAAATGAGACCTTATAAAGAGGCATGATTGGGTCATTTATGTACCTCACTGTGAGCAGACCATATATCTAATTCTTCACATGTCTTTATGCTAGGTACCAAGCTAACCCCAAGGAATCCCACATTGCAGTTATCAAAATAATTCTTCAGGTATCTCAAAGGATCTCCCTTATTGGGTCTTTGGTATCCAAATGGATCTGGCTTTGACATAAATTCCTTCTCAGACTCAGACTACGCTGGATGTTGCCTACCTAGGAATAGTACATCTGGGAGTTTTCAGATCCTTGGAGGAAAGTTAGTATGTAGGAGCTCCAAGAAGCAAAACTTTGTGGCCATGTCACCAGCTGAAGCTGAGTATGTCGTTGTTGCTGGCTGTTGTGCTCAAGTTCTCTGGATGAAGAGTCAACTAGCTGATTATGGGATCATCTATGAGAAGGTTCCCATATTCTGTGACAACACAAGTGCCATAGCCATTTCCAATAATCTAGTACTTCATTCCATAACTAAACATGTTGACATCAGGTATCATTTCATCAGAGACCATATTTTAAAAGGTGATATTGAGCTAAATTTTATACCCACTAAATGCCAGCTCGCTGACATGTTCACCAAGCCTCTAGCTGAGCCAAGTTTTACTAGGCTGGTTGCTGAGCTGGGTATGCTCAATATTGGGAAAGAAAAAGTCTGATGAGTGATCTCTGTCTTTGGGCATTGATAGGTGTGTAAACATCCATCCTTTTTACCACTTAATTGCAATAATAACCGAGCCAAAACATGTATTTTATGTCATTTATGTCGGAATTATGCGTGGTTTGTGTTTTTGTTGTGATTTAGGACGAAAAGGTGAAAAGTGGAGAAAACACGGCATTCACGGGCTTTAATCGAGGAAAAAGACGAAAGATGAAGTCGAAAGATCAAGAGTGGAAAAAGAACGGAAGTCCAAGACCAATTCTGAAGATTTATCGAAGAAAAAGTCAAAAGACGGAAGTTTACCAAAAGCCGAAGAACTCAAGTCGTATTTATTGAAGAATTAAAAGACAAGTTCAAAGAAATCCCGAGACAAAGCAATTAAGTCCAAGATTTAAGAAGATTAAAAGGCTTAAGGACTAAAGCATGCAATTAAGGAAAAGAAGAAAGAGGGAGGAAGCTTCCTAAGCTCCTCCCTAATCTCCCCTATAAATAGTTTGTTATGTTTTCATTTCATAGTGGTTGGCTAACTTGACAAATTAGCTCTTCCTCCATTTTCATTTTCTTGCAACTTTATTTTTCATGTCATTTTAATTCATTGTCTTGCACTTTAATTCCTTTAATTCAAGTAAGTGTTTTTAATTTTGTTGTTTAATCTTTATTTTCCTTTAATCAAGATTTTCTTTATCATTCTCATCCTACTTTTCTTGTCTTTGATTTGATTGTGGTTCGGATTAAGCATTGATTTTGCTTAATCTTATTGTTTATTTGATTAAAAAGTTCATCTTTTTATTTTCATCTAGGCTTGTATACGAATTAAGCTATAAGTTTGACAATCTTATTGGCTTATTTTGTATTTAGCTTATTTGATTTTAAAGTTTTCTAAAAAGTTTTATCTTTTTAAAGTTTGCTTATTTTGTTTGCTTATTTTGTGTTTTGATAAAGTCTTTAAATTTGTTGCTTTTTGTCTCGTCTCATTATCTTTTTAATCAAGTTTCGGTTATTGCTTATTAGTATTAGCTTATTGGTTTTGCTTATTTGTATTACATTCCATCGGAATGGGATTTGGATTCCGACAGCTTGTTACGATCACAATAACCACAAGGGTTTCTACATTGCGATCGGTATTGTGATACTCCCCCTTATTCGGATCTGGGATTCGGATCTGGGATTCGGATCTGGGATTCGGATCTAGGATTCGGATCTGGGATTCGGATCTGGGATTCGGATCTGGGATTCAGATCTGGGATTCGGATCTGGGATTCGGATCTGGGATTCGGATCTGGGATTCGGATCTAGGATTCCGATCTGGGATTCGGATCTGAGATTCGGATCTGGGATTCGGGTCTGGGATTCAGATCTGGGATTCGGATTTGGGATTCGGATCTGGGATTCGGATCTGGGATTCGGATCTGGGATTCGGATCTCGGATTCGGATCTGGGATTCCGATCTGGGATTCGGATCTGGGACAAAATCTTATATTTCCCGCCATTTTCTTAAACTTTATTTTAAATTGTTTTTATTTTAGTTTTATTTTAAGATTGCACTTTATTTAAGTGTTTTTCTAGTAATTTTCTAGCTTAATTTTTCACCTTGTTTTACTTTTATTATTTGTACCTGTCTTTAATTTTCTTTTAAATACTTTCCGCATTTACTTTTTAATTAGTTATAGATAATCAATTTTTTTTTTGTTAACCAAAAACGACTGAGTCACACTTTAAACTGGTAATCAATTCGATTAGACACCGAGAAAACGAACTTTTTCAACTAGCAAAATCTTAATTTCAAATGGCGCCGTTGCCGGCTCTTTTCGTGAAGATTAACGGTTTTTTGTGAGAGACGCGTTGGCTTTTGGGATCCGTTCACTCGTGAACGTTATTTTTTGTATCAAAAATTTTCAAAAATCCAAAAACATTTGAAAAATCTTAAAAAGCATTTCTTTTTCAAAGTTTTGCACCAAAAATATTCTTCTTGCTTGTCTATTTTTCTTCATGGATTCGTCTTGTGTACGGTGTGGGAGAACATGGCATGGTTTTCAAACATGTCAATGGTGTACTTGTGAGCGGTGTGGTTCTGATATCGACGATACACAATTTGGATTTTGCCCATTTTGCAATTCAACAAATTCGTACTTCTCTTCTTACAATACTTTCTCACCCTCTCCCGTCTATGACGATCCTTGTACTCAAAATGCACCAGATTTTTCTCCATCCCCGTGGTGCTATAAGTGTGGGGGTCCTCACGAATGTTTTCACTGTCCTACAGGGGATCAAAATTACTATAATTATACCCCTTCCAGTTTTGACCAACCCCTGCAATACCCAATTGATCATCAGCCTCGTCACGGGATGAGTTACCAAGAACCAATTGACGATCTTGCTACAGCCTTTCAAGAACAAAGAAACGATCTTGCTACAGCTTTTCAAGAACAAACGAAAGAGCTTTTACACACGCTGCAAACTTGTATGGAGTCATTTTTACAGCAGCAAGATCAGACGAGTACTCATATCCCTGAGCTTATTATTAGCCCTTTAAGTATTGAGGAGAGCGATGACGATATTGAGGTTATTTTCGACGAGGAGGAATTTCTAAAGCAACGTAAGATTTCTCCCCTTCCTCCTTCGTCTATTGCTATCACACCCGAGGAGCCCGTTGGCTCTCTCATCATGGAGGATGAGCATCTTGACGTTATCTCGGCAACTGAATCGGACAAATTCCTAAAGTCTGGTGTCGAGGAACTTGTCGTCATCCCAAGTGAGCCCGCGGGTATTCCGGAAACTCTGTGTGATGTGCCGACTTTTGCGGAGCTTACGAACAAGTTTGCTTCGCTAGTCAATGATCACATACTCACAACTCCACATGCGATATTTGATCCTCCCAACAAGAGTTCAACATGTGGTGAGTATGATCATTTCGTCTTCGAGCCCGAGATTGAGGAAATTATCGACCGAGAGCTAGCTCTTTTACCTCCGCTTCCTCCTACAAGCGAGGTCGATTTTTCCAACATCGATGCCGAACTTGATGAGTTGGAACGTCTTATTTTTCATAATAATGACGAACCAACTC
This sequence comes from Glebionis coronaria, assembly GCA_025667525.1. NCBI lineage: Eukaryota > Viridiplantae > Streptophyta > Magnoliopsida > Asterales > Asteraceae > Glebionis > Glebionis coronaria. The sequence continues at coordinate 271,368,569 of CM046878.1, forward strand.
ACTTGACCAATCATCCTATTCTCGAGGAGTTACCTAATCAACACTCCTCTTATGAGAATTACGTTTACCACATTCGTGAGGATTTACCTTATCAACAATCCCCATAAATGAATGATGGTTTCGTACTTGATCGTGATCTTTTCAAACGAGTTTCTACACTCCTTATCTACGATGATATCGACAAGATCTACTTTCATGAGGATAAATGCTTTGACCCGGGAGGTGACATGGACCATTATATGATTGATAATTTAACGGCTTTGCCAATTGGTCTGCATCCATTGTCTTTGGAGGATGACAATGTGATTCCCTTACCCACCCCACCTCCCGTCAATCTGGATTTCACTTGCTTTTCTTATATTGAGCAGACTTTCCTACCATTCAAGAATTATCCTCCCGCCTCTCCTTTGTTGATGTCCTCCGGGAACGAGGACAAGGTCTTTGATCCCGGTATTACATTCGAGGCTTCCCCATGGACCATTTAATTCGGGGATGAGTCAGTCTCGTGACTCGTTTAACAAAAACAAGCGCTCTTCGGGAGGCAACCCGATTATCTATCTTTATCTGTTTTCACCATAAGTGTAGGGGGAGCCCCGTGGTGTTCCTTGTTCTCTTTCTTATCATATGCAGGGATTCGAGCTTCAAAGACACACTCTTGATGACTTTTGACGAACCGTGATTCCGTGTTCCCTTCTTCCCGGTTCTATCCTAAACTCTTTTCGATTCACTATTTTATATTTCTCAATATTAAAATACGAATCTCGTTAGTTGTCTCTTCCTTAGCAAGATTTAAACAACGTGCACAATGTCCTAAGTGTAGGGGAGTTTACTCCCACATGCTTAAACATTGAGGACAATGTTTATATTAAGTGTAGGGGGACTTCTATCGAAGTTTTAAGTGGAATTTTCCATTAAAATGCCTTCATTTAACCAGAAAATCATCTTTTTCAGCATTTTTCAAATTTTTTATTAACTTTGGCCATTTAGTCGTAATTTTTAAATTTTTATCGTTGCTTTCATATGTATATATCCCGCAATAAAATCAAAAATATTAATAAAGTGGTGTAGCTAGTTTTGAAATCTTTGACATATTAGGCCCGTTGCGATTATTTTGACTCAACCCGAATAGACTTATCCAAGTTTATTCTAGCTAGTATCCTTAACCATGTAGACCTTAATTGGTTTATTAGGCTAAGCATCCACGAGTCTCATTACTTGAGATTTTAAATTGTGGAGAACGAGAAATGATAGAGTCAATTATAATTCGGTATTCTTGCACAGGCTCACTTGGTGTAATTATTTGCCTATTCTCCCATCACTTGCTAATAACTTATCTGCAACAAGTAAGTTCGTACGATTTGAAAATTTAATTAGCTTCTAGCCCAAGATCGTTTAAAAGTTGCTCGGTAATGATAAGAGTTCATAGCCAAGGCATGACTTATGAAGCGGGGCGCGAAGATTGGCGAGTCCGAAAAGGCCCTAACAAGGCATGAGGATTCAATCTTATTGCTAAAGATCCAAGGTGATGTGAAAAGCATTATTCCCAAAATCAATATGAAGGATCAAGACTCACGACGAAAAGCAATCAACTCCCATAAAGATCATGTAGAAGTCTATCCGAAAAGATCCTAACAAGGTATGAGGATAAATAGATCCAAGTCTAAAAAGGAGGCGGATCGTTGTATCTCAAAATCCCAATTAGCGATTGAAGAAATAATCATGAAGTCGTGGTCAACAAAGTTGGAGTACCCCTCAAAAGTCTCCAGGTGAAGAAACTCTATTAAAGAAGAGAAGACCATTATCTCAAGAACGTCTCTCGAAGATATGAAGTATGAAGTACATGCCAAATATCGGCCCGAGAAAGGTCTCAAATCGTGAAACGAGTTATGCCAAGATATGAACTTTTTGATATTCCGAGAAGCAGTTTTAAGAGATTTTGTCCTTTAGCTAAATATTAATCAAATCATCCTACTTTGCTTTCTGCCTAAATAAACTATCGAAATAAGTCCAAAAATGCATATTCATGATCATTCTAAGACAAAATAAAATATAAGAGATACAATTAGGAATAAGGGAGTTTAAGCATATAATTAAGCCATGTGTGTAAGTGTTTGTTTTGCTAACTTATAATAACAATGATCTCGTTTTTAAGCTTAGTTTGGGGAACGTGAAACTTGAGGGTGATAAATCTTCGCAGCACCGAAGCCCTAATGTAAGTCTTAGATCTCTTTGCAAGTTATTTCTATGTAGCTATTTTCAAGTGAAAATGGTTTTCTATTCCTTTTGTTTCCTTTAAAGTTTTAATTTCTCTTAGTATTCAAATTTTTGTTTAGTAGAATTTTAATAAGGCCAAGGTTGATTGATTATGAGAAAAGGGTAAAATTGCTCTATCACTAAGCATTGCATGAGGGCATGGCAATGGTTAAGTGTAGGGGATTTGATAGGTGTGTAAACACCCATCCTTTTTACCACTTAATTACAATAATAACCGAGCCAAAACGTGTATTTTATGTCATTTATGTCGGAATTATGCGTGGTTTGTGTTTTTGTTGTGATTTAGGACGAAAAGGTGAAAAGTGGAGAAAACACGGCATTCACGGGCTTTTATCGAGGAAAAAGACGAAAGATGAAGTCGAAAGATCAAGAGTGGAAAAAGAACGTAAGTCCAAGACCAATTCTGAAGATTTATCGAAGAAAAAGTCAAAAGACGGAAGTTTACCAAAAGCCGAAGAACTCAAGTCGTATTTATTGAAGAATTAAAAGACAAGTTCAAAGAAATCCCGAGACAAAGCAATTAAGTCCAAGATTTAAGAAGATTAAAAGGCTTAAGGACTAAAGCATGTAATCAAGGAAAAGAAGAAAGAGGGAGGAAGCTTCCTCAGCTCCTCCCTAATCTCCCCTATAAATAGTTTGTTATGTTTTCATTTCATAGTGGTTGGCTAACTTGACAAATTAGCTCTTCCACCATTTTCATTTTCTTGCAACTTTATTTTTCATGTCATTTTAATTAATTGTCTTGCACTTTAATTCCTTTAATTCAAGTAAGTGTTTTTAATTTTGTTGTTTAATCTTTATTTTCCTTTAATCAAGATTTTCTTTATCATTCTCATCCTACTTTTCTTGTCTTTGATTTGATTGTGGTTCGGATTAAGCATTGATTTTGCTTAATCTTATTGTTTATTTGATTAAAAAGTTCATCTTTTTATTTTCATCTAGGCTTGTATACGAATTAAGCTATAAGTTTGACAATCTTATTGGCTTATTTTGTATTTAGCTTATTTGATTTTAAAGTTTTCTAATAAGTTTTATCTTTTTAAAGTTTGCTTATTTTGTTTGTTTATTTTGTGTTTTGATAAAGTCTTTAAATTTGTTGCTTTTTGTCTCGTCTCATTATCTTTTTAATCAAGTTTCGGTTATTGCTTATTAGTATTAGCTTATTGGTTTTGCTTATTTGTATTACATTCCATCGGAATGGGATTTGGATTCCGACAGCTTGTTACGATCGCAAAAACCACAAGGGTTTCTACATTGCGATCGGTATGGTGATACTCCCCCTTATTCGGATCTGGGATTCGGATCTAGGATTCGGATCTGGGATTCGGATCTGGGATTCGGATCTGGGATTCGGATCTGGGATTCGGATCTGGGATTCGGATCTGGGATTCGGATCTGGGATTCGGATCTAGGATTCCGATCTGGGATTCGAATCTGGGATTCCGATCTGGGATTCGGATCTGGGATTCGGATCTGGGATTCGGATCTGGGATTCGGATCTGGGATTCGGATTTGGGATTTGGATCTGGGATTCGGATCTGGGATTCGGATCTGGGATTCGGATCTGGGATTTGGATCTGGGATTCGGATCTGGGATTCGGATCTGGGATTCCGATCTGGGATTCCGATCTGGGACAAAATTTTATATTTTCCGCCATTTTCTTAAACGTTATTTTAATTTGTTTTTATTTTAGTTTTATTTTAAGATTGCATTTTATTTAAGTGTTTTTCTAGTAATTTTCTAGCTTAATTTTTCACCTTGTTTTACTTTTATTATTTGTACCGGTCTTTAATTTTCTTTTAAATACTTTCCGCATTTACTTTTTAATTAGTTATAGATAATCAAATTTCTTTTTGTTAACCAAAAACGACTGAGTCACACATTAAACTGGTAATCAATTCGATTAGACACCGAGAAAACGAACTTTTTCAACTAGCAAAATCTTAATTTCAGGCATTTAATGGAAATTGAATGTAAATAGGAAGTTACATCACAAGTGGAAATAAAATATTCTTCATATTTAATTCAAATGATTTCTACTAAATGCAAACAACTTTCCCGCTTTTCAAGGGGGCAAAAGTTTTCTAAAGAGTCAAAGGGTCCCACCTTTTCTAAAATGTTTTAACTTTGCATTTAATGCACAAAAGAAAAAACGACGATCTTTTCTAAAAATTTCATCTCTCCTCATTTCTCGCACACACTTTCTTCCTCTAACCTTCAAAACCTCCAACTTTTATCAATAACGTCCGCTTCTCAAACCACCAAGTACTCCATTTCGGCCGCATCCAACGTAGACTTCGGCGTAGATGGAGGAAAGATTAACCTAAACAAATATGTTTCCTTTCTTGAGCACTCAAACCCTCGTTACTCACCATTTCTCAAATTCTTGAAAAACTGCTCCATTTCTGAAGCACTTACCAAAACACCTTCCGTCTGTTACTCACAATACCTTAGAGAATTCTGGTACACGGCCAAAGTTGATCATGCAACTATGAGTATCTATTTCAACCTCTCAACCCACTCCAAAACCCTAACCTTTGATTTTACTGACTTTGTAAAAATCATTGGTCTCACTATTGATGAAAACATGGTAGTTGTACCCGACACTGACACTGTGAAGAAGGCTCTCATGACCTTAAAACCTCATGACGAAGCAAAAAAACCTTTCACCACCAGTGCTTTTATCAAGAGATCTCTGAAAAAGGTAAACTTTTTCTCTCCTCTATGGAAAACTTTGATGTTGTATATTGTCAAGTGCCTGGGAGGCAACCAAGGGTCTCACGACCAACTTAATGGGTCTCAACAAGCAATCGCCTACAGTCTCATCTAGGGTCTAGACATAGGGATTGCTCACATCCTCTACTATGATCTGGTGGCTAAACTGGTTAACAAAGGAAAGAAGTGTTGGAAATTCACTTTATGTGACAACATTTAAGAATTCCCATAAGTTATCATAGTCACACACGCAAAGACTAGATTAGGAAACTATGTATAGTTTAGGTGGTGTGTGACTATAAATACCCATCCAAGGATTCCAAGGAGGGGTTGTTGTTTGTGTTTTTCTCTTTCATTTTATACATTTGTCTTTCTCCAAGATTTCATTTTAATTCCATTTTTATTGCCCAATTAATCCTAGATTTTCAATCCATCAGATTAGGGTTTTGTAAGAATTTTTATGGCGAAAACTTGAAATTAATAAGGGGGTTTTTATAATTTGAGGGTTATATAGACGGGGTATTCCCTAGTTTTGACCAAAAACAAACACATAATTGAAATCAAACCAAAATGCCACTTTCTCGTAATATCCGCCCAGATTGCGGAATCATCGCAAGGATATTACGAGATCTTGCTTCGCAAAAATATTGCGAGATCTTGCTTCGCAATATTATTGCGGAATCTCATTGTGAGATTAGGATGATAGATATTGCGAGATCTTGCTTCGCAATGTTATTACGGAATTTCATTGCGAGAATTTTTTTGCAAAGACTAGGATCATAAGTATTGTGAGATTAGATCTCGAAATAATTTATTGCGAGATCTGGTTTATTCTGTAATGTTGATATTCTGGGATCATTGTATTGCGAGATGTGGTCTTGTCACATTGTTCCGAGGTGTGTTTGAGTTAAGTTATTGTGAGATGTTGCTTCACACAACATTACGGGATGTTCGATCATATTATTGCGAGATCTCTTAGGTTAAATTATTCAGAAATCATTTGATATTTGTTATTGCGAGATCTTTGAGCATTCAAGTTTATTCCGGGATGTTTGTGTGCTGAACTTTTTTAATCATATGACCTAGGTTTAAAATACGGATAATTTAAAGCAAATGTTTTGACATGATATAATTTGCCATGCTAATAATTTACATAACTAATGATATATATATTTGTGTGTATCATGTGCATATGTGTTATCTTTAGCGTGAAAATGTCTATCACTGAATAGCAATAACTCGTACTCGATCTGGAACTTGTTCCAAAGACTGAAAGATTGCCATTTGCAGAGAATAACTTAAGACTCAAGGAAGATTTTGATCCAAGTTTGCCGGCATTCAAAATAGCTATGGACATCTTGGATATCTCTTCGATCAGGATTGCTTTACGGGCCACAGCATCTGTCCTAGAGGTTGACATATATGAGTTCTTGGCAATAGCTACACTTTCAAAGGCTAAACAACCATCAAAATCCAAGATCGAATTTAAGATCAACGGACAACCAATGACACTTCACATTGGTCATTTCCGAAAGATTTTTAAATTCCCTCGCCTTGCTCAAGGGGAAGAGTATGTAGCAAACTCCAAGAAACCAGACATTATCAAGCTAATCCGGTCTCTGAATTATGATGGCGAACTCCGTACTTTATCTCAGTTTCACACATCACAAGTAGGGCAACCATGGAAGGCCATCTTTACAATCATTATCCGGTGCTTTACTACAAAATTCAGCGGAGCAGACACTCTAAGACTCCCTCAAGCTTGCATATTTTGGGGACTCTACACTAGGGCAAGACTGGACTATGCTTCGTTGCTTTGGGAAGAATTCTATTTTCAGTTTCTCAACACTAAGAAGAAATATGAGCACCTTCCATTTTCACGCTTTACAAAGTTAATCATGATTAATGAAGGCATCAAGGAAAGTTAATCATGAATTCTGGTCCGAATACTAAGTATTCATTGCGTCCAGCTCCAGTTCCGGATACAATGATTAATGAAGGCATCAAGGAAAGTGATGCATATAAGTCCATGCTAAGAGATATTGAACTACAAGCAAACCGGTTAGCCGATGATTCTCCATCCAAGCAAGGAAAAGGTAAGAGGAAAAAGACAACCTCTAAACGTCAAAAGACATCTTCTTCAAAGGCCAAGGCTAAGGGCAAGGAAATGAGTAGCTTTTTGATAAAGATGAATAAGAACCAACACCTGTAACTCTTTCCAAAGCTAAACAACTCAAGATTATCCTTCAAAATAGTAAAATGGATGCTCTTGCTAAGACTGGTGGCTCTGGGTCCAAAACAGCTAAAGAATTGGATCATGAAGAATTTGGAAACCCCGATGAAACCAGCGAAGAAGTTCATACTAAACCCGAGGAAGAAGAAATCCAAAAAGACAAAGAACTTGAAGGCCAACAAAATCAAGACGATGAACAGTTTGACGACTTTAATTTTGAAGACCTGGAGTCGAATCAGGTGGGTGGGGGAGAAGACGACATGAATACCGACCATGACGAATTTTACAATGATGTCAACGTCAGCAAACCTATACTCACAACACCTTCACTCATTATGCAAGAAGATGCTCATCTAAAATTAACTCTTGTACCTCAACGAACACCTCTCACACCCCAAGTATTTAGCACAATAGTGACAACCGCTCCTATAATTCAACCAAAAATCAAACAACTTGTACCATCTACCTCCCTACAACCCGTACCATCCACCTCCCTAACTCAACCTTTAATAGAACAACCTGTACCATCCACCTCCCTAACTCAACCTTTAATAGAACAACCTGTACCATCCACCTCCCTACAACCCGTACCATCCACCTCGCTAACTCAACCATTAATAGAACAACCTGTACCAACCACCTCCCATTTGATCGTCATTGACAACCTCATTCAAACCGTTCAAAAACAGATGGAAGTTCAAGCCAAAGACCTTGCAGAACTCAAAACCTTATTCCACTGTCATCGCGGGACAAAACAAAGAATGTTGAAATAGGGAGAAAAATTCGATGCATTCAACAAGAAATTAAAGGATCTTGAACAGAAGCAAAACGCATATATCAAGGAGAAAGAGGCTCTCGACAATGAAAATGCAACATTCATAGACTCCATCAATGATCAAATGACAAACATCATCAAAGGAGAAGTTAAAGCATCTATCCACCATGAACTGCCGGCATTACTCACTAAAGGCCTTATAGAATTGAGTTGATGAAGTTGTTGCAGACTCGAATGAACAACATTGGGTCAACAAAAACAAAGACACAACGCAAACTTCAGAAAGTTCTCAACAAAGCTATCATTGAAGATACTTAAACATCAACAGAGGATGACGATGACGTTCCTAAAACAACGAAGAAAAGGAAACGACAGGAATCTGAGGATGAGAATGAGGATGGTGATGTTAATGGTAATGGTGATGGTAATGGTGAAGACGATGATGATGATGATCGTACTGGTGGTGATAAAGATGATAATGTTAAGAATGGTGATGATGAGAAATCTGATAAGGATGAAGATGACGAGGAAGAAATTGATTCTGCAAATAAGGAAAAGGTCGATGATCAGGAGAAAAAGAATAGTGATGCTAACAATGATGCTGATGATGATGGTGATCAAGACGATGATGCAAAGAATGGTGATGACGCCGACAAGGAAAGCAGTGATGATGATTCGACAGGGCCATCTGATTGCGATTCACTTAGGGAGAACCGTCATAAGACTCTCCACAACAACTACATCTCTCCTGCATTCATCTCCAAAGACAAAGGTAAGTCCACTGAACCAGTTCATGCTTTTATTTCAAGTACAGAACCTATGCTTGAAGACGAACCTCCAGCCTAAGTAGAACATAATTCTCCACCTCCCACAACGGATCAGCATTACATCGAAATGGATATTGAAGACACAAGTCTACCAGATCCGAAATTTGTTGATACTGTCAATATAGATAAGAATATACTGGGGCAAACTTGGCTTACACGGGCAGCAACCACATGTCCATTTTATGCTAAAGACAAGGAAGATTTACACAACTTCTCAATAATCCAATCGACCTTTCAGGATTCCTGGTGCACAAATACGGAGAACCTACCATGATTCCAAATCTTCTCAAAAGGGTACTTAAAGACTCAAACTTTTTTGCCAGTACGAATATCAGCAGAAATGAGTGTGAATATCATACAAATGAACTCGTGAAGGAAATGAACTCAACGGCTTCGGTTATTCAAACTCCATCAATACATCCATTAACAGCCACTATCATCGATGAATCCAAGTATCTTTCAATGAATTACTTCGTCAACCATTATTTCGACTATTTAAGAAACGGCGCGGAAAAGTATGCTACATCTTTAACCATGGGCAAGGTAGTACGTTTGGATGACATACCTTGGATTGAGGACAACGTCCCTAAGCTCTGGCGTCAAGTAGTACTTACCTCATGCGATCCATACGCAGAACTTGGCATCTCTCATTGGGGTGAAAGAAAGAAGTTAGTCTACCACTACTTAAATCGTCCTAAACTCGGAACTCTTATAGTTTTAGATCATCGAGTTAAAAGCATTCAGGGAGGTACCATTTGTAACACCCCTAAATTTACACAATTCAATACAGCGGAAGAGTCGTTGGTTTTACGTGATATCACATTACTCACATCATAGACAACGCTTAAAATCGCGTAGTTTAATAGTAAAGCATTTTCCATTCATAAATATCAAGTTACATAGGTCCCAAGTCATAGTATTTCATACAATTTTACAAAACATTTGAATGGAAATTGTTATTTAAGTGCGGGCCATAAATTCTTGTCGTCTTCCCGAGAATTACCTTCAAGTACCTGAGATAAAACATGTTAAAAGAAAAGGTCAGCGAAAACGCCGAGTGAAATCATAGAGTTTAATAAAACCATTAATATATCATCGGTATATAATTATTACCGAAAATTATTTTGTACAAATCTTTGTAATAGGCCATAAAATAGCTAAAGACATTTTATACAAATCCTTATCAAAAATCATAATATAGGCTTTTGCCTTCAAAATCATTATATGAACCATTGTCGTAAAAACATCATACAATACGTTTTATAATGTTGTATAGAGTTAAATAAAAACCGTTATATGAATATGGTTATGTAAAACCAAAACACGGACATAATATCAATAATAAGACCCCGTATTGCTAGTCAGGCAATATATCGTAATTCAGTGCGTATAGCAGTATTTAGATATTTGGATTATTATAAGCCGCATTACATTGTTACCTTACTACAACAAACAACGGGTAGCTAACCCAAAACTCAATTTGCCCATCTAAGTTAGCGTGTCGTCACAAAATCACGCTATGAAAATCTTCTCATACATAAATTCGCTTACCAATCAATGTGGCACGACGGGGATCAACCGTCAAGGCGCGGACTGGGGTGATCGTCCCGAAATAGTACTATTATATGCATAAGCATCTACCAAATCCCGGTAGTTCACAATTCATGCTAATGGGACTTTTACTGACATAACCTAACTTTAATAATCCATTTTGTTTCATACATCGGGTCATACAATCATTCGGGTCCAAATCAATAAATAAACAATCGGGACAATTGGTGTCCTATTTTATTAAAACTAGCATGTTATCTCCCTCGCGGGTTTATAAAACATTTCATAAAAACATTTAAAAGAGTGCAAGGCTATGAACTCACGTTGATGTGGAAAGGCAGTTATCGGCGATTTGGATGTACGGTACGTGCTTCAATCACGGAAACCTAGACAAATAATACTCGGTCTTAGACTCTTGTCCAATGACTTTATAAAAACAATAACTATGTATATATATGATTATTTTATAAATATGAGGATGATCAAGTGGGATTGTACATTTTTATTTACTCATTATAGTGTCATGTGTTGGTAATTTTTCATACTAGTTTCACTAGTTTAACTTCTTTACTTGTCAAGGCCCAATAGGCCCATTATAGGCCCTTTACCTTATATTATTCCAATTTTATACTTTTAACCTTAGCCTTATGCTTACATATTGGGCCCAAGTGGGTTAAGCCTAATGAGTAAGTCCATTAGAGTTAAGCCAAACTAGTCGGGTTAATAGTCCAATAAGGCTACTTTGGCCCGTTAATGTCTACATGTTATAAAGCTCGGGTTTTATCGATTTTTACTTGTTATATAAGTTTATACATCAGTATGTGAGTTTATAAAAGTTACATTAGACGGGTCCGACCGTCTAAGTTTTATTTGACGAAAACGTTAGTTTTACGGTTTTAGCCGAAAAGACGTAAAACTTATGTTTATAGTTTTATAACTTATAAAACTTATCAAATTTGTAATTTTTATAACATGTCAAATTTAAGTATCATAGTACATAACTTATTTATAAATGTTATTAGTAGTTAATGGGTTTTATATATATATATATTTTATAATAACATTATTTGAGTGCTTATATTATATACTTTTTACTTTTACAAATCTGATTATTAATATTCAGTCCACTAAAATGACCATATCTAGAGTTCTATAAGGAGATGGAACCCCACATTTTTATAGCAGAAACTAAATGATATGTGCTTAATTTATCTCTTTTATAGCTACTGATGAATCAGCCTCTAAGTATTTTAATAAATTCGTCCAAAACAGTCTATGCAGATTTGCACTTCAATCTTGTTTTGATCATATCTCACTCATTAAAATGATTCCATTGCATGGCCAACTCTCACATGTGTACAAGACTTAATACTTACTGTATATTGATTCAACTATATCATTTTATCAGTTTAACATAAAGTTCTTAACTGTTTTTATACAGGCAACTATTTTAAGCATGATTTAACCATTTTACATGTGGTTTTCCATCTTTTTACCCATGTTTATCAACACCAAATCCCCACATAATATTTTTAATCATCATTCTTCATCATATACATATACATAAATAAAGAAAATACAAGATTACATATTCAAAATAACAAAAGGATGGGAAGAACAATCTCTATACCACCAATAGTGATGAAAAGATGAGGTTTTTTATGAACAAGACTTGGTTCTTGTTATCAAATCTTCAACTTTAGCAAGGAAAATTCTTGGGTCCTTTAGATGGATGAACACCTCCATGAAATCATCCCTTTAACCTCATGTAAACTTCTTTTCATAGGTTAAGATCACCTCCAATCTTCATATCTTCAAAAGGACATCATCATATGTAGAAATAACATAAGATTTATGGTTAAATTTGATGAATCATGGTGGTGGTGGAGCTATGGTGGACGGCAAAATGAGAGGAAAAGGGAGAGATTGTGAGATTTTCATGTTGAAAATGAAGGTAGTAGTTTATGGAAGCTTGTTTTGATGTTGTTAGTGGTTTTTAATAAGAGAAGGACAAGTGTTATCACTTGTTGTTATAAGTTAACACCTCATGAGTTGTGTAGCTTAAGCTTTGCCGCCCATTTGTGGGGTGGGGAAAGATTTATCTTGTCTCATCCCACTAATTTATGGGTACTCCTCGATTCTAGTTTCCTCGATTTACGTGCCGTCGGGTCGTTTTACAAAAAACGTTTTTATAAATTATGAATCAACGGCACAAAACGAATCTAACAAAAATTGTCTCATCAAAAACAGAGTTCAAAAACGTAAATACGTAATCCTAGGGTTTCCGGTTTAATCGTAAAAGACGTTAAATTATTCACGTACGTCCTAATCTCTTCTCGTAAATTTGTGAGTTTATGAGCCAACACAAATTTAAAATTCCAAAACAGTATTCACAGATAAATTTATTTCCTGAAGTGTCGGACTGTCACCAAAAACGGTATATGTAGACGTATGCACGTAACGTTGAATCCTCCGGTTTAGACGTAGTCGATGCTACTTCAAGATGTAAACCCAAATTTCTTCCCAAAAATGAGTGAGTTCATATTATAACATTAAAATAATGTTTTTAAATAATACTTGAGAATAAAAATATCAACCATAAATTGACGGATTGTCACACCACTGATCAAATATTCGAGTATCCTTACTTAAGGGAAATCAGATTCAAACGTGAAGATGATAAAGAATACACCATCAGTGAAGGAGAATTCTAGTATCTTCATCTTGAAGATATAGAAGACCTTCTACTTGTGATGACTCAAGACAATGTCAGTCACTTAACTTCTGAAGTCGTCATTGCCTTAAGCTCAACCATTCTCCAATTCACTCGTAAAGTCGTTATCATGTATCGGGTTGAAGATCTACAACTTAGTGTGGAGAGTTATCAAAGAAAGCTGAACTTGCAACGTCCTCACACCACACCTCTTAGTCAATTCCATAATAACAAGCAACCATATATGAGTACTCTGGAACTAGAACTGGGAATATTTTATCTGAACAAAACAGAAGTCATGCAATACATGAGACTTTCAGAACTGCACAAATTCAGTGATGGAACTCTTAAACATGTTCGTGATAAACTGTTAGTTCTTAATGCCAAACAATCCCTTCTAGAAGTGAAGTATCAATGGAAAGACATGTTCAAGAAGAGTGATGTGTATGTGATTAATAAGATCGAGAAGAAATTACGGGAACGGCGGTTGATCCGAAGTTTAGAACGATTCGTGGGTGTCAGACCGTATGGAGCTCACCACAGGCTAATGGAACGATCCACTTGACGTGATGATCGTACTATATGAGGTAAACTCCATACATCTATTTGTGAATATGTATATATTGTGTATATTAGGCTTTTTGTGGCATGCTGTAGTGTGAAAGTATGATTTCTTTCAAGAATTTCTCACGATTTTTTTAAATCTTTCAAAACATATCGTACTTGAGCACTACAACTAACCCTCATTAAATTGAGGGGGAGAATTAATATGTTCTATGGCCAACAAATGATTTCATTTTTTACCCAAAGACCGGTTAATCCATTAATATCCAAAATATTAACGGTTGACATTTTGGATAAGGGGAGAAAATGGGATTAAGGAGACTTGTAAATATACATGGCTAACGGTGAAAAGACTTAATGGAAAATCCAACTTAATATGTGTAATGCACATGTTAAGGGGAAGCATTTTGATGTCAAAAACACTGAAGGTACAAACATTTGATATTTATATCACAAGTACCTCAGTGATTTCAAGGAATTTTCATGGTGACAAGTACTTACCCAAAACACACTTAATTCACGACGGTTATGGTGACAAAAGGGTGGTAGGATTAGGTATAAGTCTAATGATTCTTCCAGAACCGGAGGAATCTTCCCAAGGACAATTCCATAGCTAGAAATAGTAGTCCTTAAGAAAGATGGGGAATGGATTGTGAACGTAGCATAATGCCGACCAAGTAATGATGCTAGCACTGGAACAATCACAACAAGGTGCTAGTAATGATGTATTGGTAAGCATTGAAGGGGTTGAAGAATGAAAAATAATTGTAAAGATAAAGGGTGTAAAGAAAGAAGCCCTCCTTACAACTTAGGCAGAAACCGGGTCAACACATTTTGAAGACGATAAAGCATCATGGACCCAGTAATGCACAACCCCTCCCATCTAACTCAAATATCTCTCAAAATATATTTGTTTTAATGTTACGGAGCTCAACATGTTATCTATCGGTTTCTTCACTCCGAATAAATTGATATTGTAAAGGTGTCTCCAGCCTCTGCTCACCAAATCAAAATTCACTATCGAGTCTAGAGCCACGAGATCATCAAAATTCTCATTAGGACACTTTTCAAATATACCTTGCTTCTTCACACACTGTGAAAATTAAGAAAATTTTTTATGGGTCCTACGTAATATTATTGTAATATGGCCAGAACATCCGAGTGATACGAAAGTATTACAATGAAGATGGAAATCCTTCTTGAGCCAACATCAAACAAGCTCATGGTAGGTGACACGCACGGTTCTTTAAGAACCAATCTTGTGATAACTGGAAGGAAACTATGGTTTGACTCTTAATTGAGCTCAAACTTGTTCCAGGGCCTCTACCCAAAATCCAAGTGATCTTGCCATAACACTCAGAGTGACACTCTTCAGTGTTCACAGTGATGAGTGGAAATCCTTCGAGTGTCAACATTAAATAGCACTATGGTAGGTGACAAGCAAGATTCTATCAGAATCAAGCTCGTGACAACTGGAAAGCAACAATGGTGAAGCTCTTAATTGAATTTCACTTGTTCCAGGTTCATGAATTGACGGCTTCAATCATGAGGATAATTGTATCCATGTGATTCACTCTTTATGATCGCAGTGAGCTTTGGACGTTCGATTAAACAGAACGGGTTTACCCGCGAAATCTTGTCAAGGAGATCTTTAATTAGATCTACCTGTCACAAGTACGATATTTAATATCGTCCAACGGTCTTCACCGACCAGAGGTAAAATGATACCGAATCAGAATGAAATTTCAAAGCCATTTTATTCGTGTCTTATTATGTTACTGCATTCAAAGACGGTGGCATTGCGGTGTACCTGATGAAGTCGTCCTCACATACTTATACTTTATGCACCAAATATTTCAGCAAAATTCAAGAAAATTCAACCTAAAAGTATTCCGCTGTATCAACTCTAAAACTTTCAAGAATTTAACAAAGTATAGGTGTGTGGGATATGAAGTCACGAAGAGGCAAGCATCACAAGAAGGCGAAGATCGTACGTGAAAGGTCAAAATAACATGCTCTAAGACAAAGCCTAATGATTATCAACACATATTCACAACAATGAAGAAAAGAAAAAGAAGAAAAGAGAAAGTGGACTACGAGCACAAGAACGAAGACCTAACATGCTAGATTTAGGAATTTGTAATTTGGAGTGACCTCCCTCAGGGGGATATTATTGGAAATATGTTTTTATAGTTAGAAATTCTCGGTCACTCCAACAATATAGTTACATGCTCGTAGTATAGTTATTGTAATAATTTAAGAAAGCCCGACCCATGAGCATGTTCATAGGCCGGAAGCCCAAGTCCATTTATGGACTTGGGTATATAAACCCCTTTCCTTCATGGAAAGGGGTGTTGGTTGTTTCACTTTCATTTTATACATTTTCACATTTTCTCTCACTACTTTCTCTCTCTAGAAACATCAACCTCACTTTAGGATCAGGATTACCAATATTCTACAAGTAGCACATGCTCTCGACAATATGCTATACAAGATATCTCTCTCTGATCTTTGAGCACCTCTTGGGAGACGAGTACCACAATGACAACCTTCACTCCCTTTCGGATCACCGCCGCATCTCTGAAGACACCACTGGATGATGAAGTGCCCCTCACTAGAAACATGCTTCAAGTTTCTGGTATGGCATAATCAGAGGAGCTCTTAATCCCTCTACCTGAGGTGAATGTTGAAGGTTCAATTGACAAGTCTCTGTCCAAGACCTCTGTGCAGTCTACCTCTCATCCCAAGGCTCCAAAGGACAAGAAGAAAAGAAAGAAGGAAATCCCCCTTCCTTTGGAACCAAATCTTCTAAAGATGTCTGAAGAAAGAAGAAGGCCAAGAAACACGCATATGTTACTCAGACAGATGATGTTGATGTAGAGCCCAAATCTGATGAACAACATGAGTCTAGTGTCTTTAAATCAGCTGAGACTTCAGGAAACCCCTCCATCAATGATATCACCAAGGTATTAATTTGTCCTTTATTTTTTCTTGAGGTCCACAAGCAATCACTCTCAAACGTCTGTAGGAGAGAGTGATGAAGCTTAGGGTTAACCTCGACCCTTAGAGTGTCTGTGTCTTCACCTAGCTCTTCTAAGACTTCTATACACTTTGTATCTGCATCAGGAAATGATTCATTTATGCTTATAACGCACCCGATGATCCTGCCCCCTCTGGACTATGCTTTGGGTAACAACAACCAAATTACATATAGGTCCTGACCTAGAGTCTCTGAACCTCACTGAGTCTTTGGGTCCCCTCACTAATAAAAGAGTCCCAAAGAATTTCTTCTTTTTTTTTGGGGGGGGGGGGGGGCTGAATAATCACCATCAGCTTTCCTAGGAGCAGCGATATGAAGGGCGACCATTCCCTTTATCATAAACACAAATTAAAAGAGTCCCGAGGAGAGATCCTTATGGGGGAGCTGGATAATCACACCCAGCTATCCCAGGGGCAGCGAACCGCGACCATTCACCATATCATGTTTCACCACTAATAGAGTCCCAAGGAGAAATCCTTATGGGGGAGCTCGATAATCACCCCCAGCTATCATAGGGGAAACGAATGACAACCATTCACCATATCTTATTTCACATTAAAAGAGTTCCAAGGAGTAATCCTTAAAGGGGAGCTGGATAATCACACTTAGCTATCCTAGGGGCAGCGAATGGAGACCCTTCACCTTATCTTATTTCACAATAAAAGAGTCCTAAGGAGAAATCCTTAGGGGTGCTGGATAATCACACCCAGCTTTCCTAGGGGCAGTGAATGGTGATCCTTACCTTCATTATAAAATCATATCTCATGCACTAACACATCTTATACAAGGATTGAATCTTAATGATGAATAGATGAATGAGGAGCCCTATACCATCAAAGAGGGTGACATTGCATGGGTTTCCACACTCATTGAAAATGTGGACTCAGATCTGGAATCAATGCCAGAGGGTGAAGTATTCGAAGTTGAAGAGGATGCCACCACCTCTAGGTTTGAGGATATGATAGATGATGATGATCAAGTTACTTCCGTTGTCACAAGCTCTGCCATCACATCTTTACCGAATGTCCAAGAACTTGCAGCCAGACAAGTATGGTCCTAGAGGCAAAAAACACCAAGCCCAGTTCCATTTCCCTCTATGACAAATGTGATGAAGTTGGGTACCAAGAAAATTTGGGAAAACATACAGGAGCTCAAACCCATTCACTTCCCCACAATGCTTAGTGATCAAGCACTGGGAGCTGAGGAACTATGGGTCAAACAAGGAGACCTAAGCTCCTCCAAATCAGCAACAAAGAATGATGCCATACTCTCTGAGCTTCAAACTCTCTGAAACGCTGCTATGGACTTGTCTAAAAACTTGAAAAGCTCTATAACCAAGTCTCTTGAGACAACTCTAAAGTCTCTACTTCCCTAACTCTTGGGAGAAGCGCTTCAAACCAATCTTCCAACAGCTCTCAACACTAGCCTTGATCAGAATCTGTCTAATGCTTTGGTTGTGGCTGATAAGGAAAATGAACAAGCTCTAGCAAAGCATCCAAACCTAGCAAGTCTGGATTGAAGAAACTTCTTCAAGACGAATTGAAGGAAATCTGCATTTTTGTGCATGACAAATTTGAGAAGTATCAAAAAGCTGAACCACAATGATCTGTTGTCCTTGAGAAGTCCCTGAAACAAACTTTTCGCCACACTGTAAAGGCTGAGCTCTCCATCATCACTGAAAGGTACACAAACTGCACTAAACATGTGATGAAGAACTTAAAAATGCTGGAGAAAATCGTAAACCTCAAGTTCCCAGTTATTAGACCCATGAGTCATCTATTTGAAACTCTCGCCAACATGTCTAAGGACTTCAATGAACTGGTCGAGTTGGTCTCTAAAGTTTTTGGCATGTTAGAATCAGTTTTATCCCTTTTTAGTGTTGCACCTGAGGGGGAGAAAACTGCCAAAGCCTCAACTCCTATCAAAGACAGACTAGAAAAAGAGACTCAAATAGCAGAGGAACAGGACACAACCTTTGTAACAGAGACATTAGTTGTTTCATCAACTAAGGGGGAGCAGGCGAATGAGCAGCCAGCAAAGAAACTAGAACCTACTGTCATTCCTACACCTATTCTAATATGATCTGCCTCTGATAAAGAATTTCAAACCTTTAGAGATAGCCTCAACATAGGTTATGAAACCTCCTTTTCACCATATCCTCTTCATGAAGTTTCAGAAGATAAAGGCAAATCGATTGCTAATGAAGATGACCAAATCATGAGGCTGAGTTCTCTTCAAGAAGAAGGAGGATCCTGTATCAAACTTCCATAGCTCAACAACTTCAAAAGTGTTGGAGAAAAACCCATGACCTTTAAAGAGACACATGATAAAATGATTGAACACAAGATACTTGCTGATCTCAAGCTAGCTGAACAGAAAAGCAGATATGCTCTAAAGCAACTCAACCCAGCTGCTAAGGAAGCACAGCTATGGAGGCTTGCATAGATTAAGGCTAAAAGAAACAAACTTAAGGAGGAGTATCTTAAGATTGTGGATGAACGAGCCAACCCAGATCAAATCACCAAGTACAAATGCTTCACATATAGAAATAAAAAGGTGGTTATGACTATCTTCGGGGGGACCAACCAACAAACTACAAAGTCGATAATGACTTTAAGCTTAAGAGTTTGGGACTCTCTGAGTGGTTGGAACTCTTGTCTCTTTCACAAAAGAAGTCTGGGCCTGGTGCAGCCCAGATGATGAAAAATATGCAAGCCAAAATTGGCTAGGTAAGAAAAACAGATCAAAAGCTCAAACTACCTCTACCTCAGCAACTTTCTGACGAACAACCCAAGAACACAAGGAAATAGCAAAACACCAATGGGCCAAATCTTTGAAATATTGGTCATAAAGGATATAGTTGTTGATGGTATGTACATAAACATCATTCTACACAAGGAAATCACTAGACCTATTGATGGCCAAGCCTCTACTGAACTAGAAAGAGGAATGGCATTCATGAACAGAAATACAAAGTATTGTTTTTAACAGGAAAATGAGCTCAGGATGGCCTCCACAATTTAGCTACTCAGACTTAGACATGGACTCATAATAAACTCTGAGTACGCAAAGGCTCTAGATAATGAATTTGATGTGGAAATTAATTCCAAAGCTGACAAGGCAGAGGCTGAGAAAATCGATTAACTCAACCTTGACGTTTGAAGACTTTTATGTTTTATTTTGTAATCACCATTTGGTGTCTCTATAATAGTTTAGGTCTGTCAATAAAAGTTCTAGTATGTTTGTTAAATTATGTGTAAGAAGAAGTTGTGTACTCACTTACAGTAATTTTAGACTTAGTAAATTTATGCTCAAATAGGGGGAGATTGTTGGACCAATGAAAGTTATAACTATGGCCTAGTCTAGATTTGTTTTAAATTAGACTAAGTGTTATGATTCGTTGACGAAGACCAGCGACATAGACTAGACCAGCTGTTGGGTCAAAAAGTTGATGTGGCAGAAACTCAAAAACGAAGAAAACATGAAGGCATTTGTCTAAGCGTTGACAAGTGTATTCCAGGCGTTGTCAAGAACAAATCAGGCGTTGACAGAAGCAAGCATTTTCAAGTGCAATCCAAGCATTGTCACATGTAATCCAAGCATTGACAGAAACATTGACAAAGTTGTTGGAAGCTTCTATTTAGATAAGTATGCAGAATATATTATGTATATATTTATTTGAATAGAAGATTTACATGTTTATTTGATATTATCTCTTGTAAACCCTAATCCTTACACTATAAAAGGAACCAAGGATATTAGGTTTATTCATAACTTTCATATACAATGTAAACCTAAAGTGTGTGTCGACTAGACGTGGGATTCAATGTATACACGTCTAGTGGTTGTTGATTATTAATATAATTAGCAATCCATTTGTTTTAATTCATGTGTCTTGTTCCCCAAACACCTTGTTTAATGGTTGTTGTTCTATTCCGCTGTGATTGTATGATCACATGAACAATGATCATTCCTAGTAGCTAAAAGATTCGAGGAAACCAAGGTTTCCACAGTTGGTATCAGAGCCTCGTGGCTCGTGATGCTAGGACCAACAAGGTGTTCGTGTATCAAGAAGAAAAGAAAAATCCGTCTAGGGTTTTTCTGGACGTTTTTGTGTGCGCAGCAGTATTCAGAAGGTCATAACTTTTGATTGGACCGTTGGATCGTCACGAAATTTCTTGTGTGTATTTTATACACATTTATCTAGACATCTACTGGAAGGATTGTCAATTTTTGTCCCCAAGAAAAAGTTATTAAGCGTCGAAGTCAGCAGTATTCGTATGCAGTTTTCTGTGAACAGCCGTATTCAAGACACGATTTCTCCTTCGTTAACCGTCGGATCATCGTGAAATTTTTGCTGTAGGTTCTTGGCACTTGTGTCTAGGATCTCACCAAAGGGATCTTCGATCTAAGCTCTCATGAAGAAGTTATTCGAGGTTGAAGGTGACTGCATAATGAGGTATGAAATTTCTAGTTCACATAAAATAATGAGTTAGGGTTTCCTCCAAACCCTAAATCAATTATAAACAGAAAAAGAGGGTTTCATAGCTGTTGTATTGCTTAATGGTAAGATTCGAGCTAAGGGTGTGTTACAAACCCTAATTAGGGTTTCGGTGCATACAAGTATAATACAGCAGCTTCATGGTTAAACCCTAGAGTTATTCAATTTTGTGCTAGAAAATTCGTATAGTCCAGTGAATCAAGATATGGTTCGTGACTTTATGGGTTGCTGTTTTGATAAAGATCACATGACTAAAACGCTGGATAAAAAGAGTGGGTACTATACAGGAGTTTTGCTTTGCTGATTTTTAGGGATTTTAAAATCGTGTATCTATCTTTGGATGAAAATCATGTAGCTATATTTAAAAGGTGGCAATGTGGACCAATATTTGTTAAGTATGGTTACGTGAGATTCAAAGGTAAGAAAGGAAAGCAAATATTCTGTTTAAAAAAAGTATCACGTCTAAAGGCTGTAAAAGTTACGTGATATTGGCAGCTAGGTTTAAAAAAAAGGGCAATTGATACAGGATCACAAAGATTACTATATCATGGATGTGGTTTTTAATCACACATGAGGTGAGTATGCTTGCTCATCTGCTGTCAAGAAAACGTTAGCCGCTGACATTTGTTTTATCGAAGCTGACAGGAATAAAGTTGGCGCTGTTAGAAAGCGTTGACACTTGTTGTCCGATATATGGTTTTTCAAACGCTGACAAGTGTTGTCCGATATTGGACAACACACAGTGTTGATATCTTGGACAATGAAGGATATCGGACAACAAAAGGAATAGCTGCTGTTGAGAAAATTGATATGATTTAAGCACACAAAAAGGAGGTTTTTACACACGAAGGTACATGGGATCTCTGTTTTTATACATAATATCAAATTGATATTTATGGCTCGGATATAATTTTATAAAGTCGTATATGATTAAGGGGAAGAATTCTTATAGTAAGTTTGATGTTGAAGTTAGTTTTCACAAATTTGTTTTTCTTATTTAGGTGAGCAATACACCTTGTCTCTGTACTAAATATATTGTTACAGCGTACGACTGGCTCATAGTCATTAGGTTACCAGTTCCCATGTAACAAAAACTGTGGTGAGCAATACACCTTGTCATTGGACTAAATATATTGTTATAGCATACGATTGGCTCATAGTCGTGAAGGTTACCAGTACCCATGTAATAAAAACTGATGGGTGAGTAATACACCTTTATCATTGGATCTAAATATATTGTTATAGCTAACAACTGGCTTATAGTTGTACGGTTTTTGTTGGTTTCAGTTCCCGTTCTTACCAATAAACTGAGCCCCCTTTTGCAATGAAAGAGTTCCATTTTTCTCTAGTCGTTTCGCGACTAAGGGAAGAGTTTATCAACTAGTGAGCAATTGGGTGAAAGAAATACAAAGTTTGGGTTATTCTGCTTCTACATCAAAATTATTGTACTTATTTTTCTTCAAGGTCATTACATAGAGCCTACATTTGGAGAATCTTCGATTACATACATTATTTCCTTCCCTATTAATGTGACAAAAAGGGGAAGACATACATGCTACACTTGAGGGGAAGCAATTTGAAGATGATGTACAACTTACAAGAGATACACAAAGAGTTTTGCCGACATCAACTAGGGGAAGATTGTTGGGTCAAAAAGTTGATGTGGCAGAAACTCAAAAACGAAGAAAACATGAAGGCATTTGTCTAAGCGTTGACAAGTGTATTCCAGGCGTTGTCAAGAACAAATCAGGCGTTGACAGAAGCAAGCATTGTCAAGTGCAATCCAAGCATTGTCACATGCAATCTAAGCATTGACAGAAACATTGACAAAGTTGTTGGAAGCTTCTATTTAGATAAGTATGCAGAATATATTCTGTATATGTTTATTTGAATAGAAGATTTACATGTTTATTTGATATTATCTCTTGTAAACCCTAATCCTTACACTATAAAAGGAACCAAGGGTATTAGGTTTATTCATAACTTTCCTATACAATGTAAACCTAAAGCGTGTGTCGACTAGACGTGGGATTCAATGTATACACGTCTAGTGGTTGTTGATTATTAATATAATTAGCAATCCATTTGTTTTAATTCATGTGTCTTGTTCCCCAAACACCTTGTTTAATGGTTGTTGTTCTATTCCGCTGTGATTGTATGATCACATGAACAATGATCATTCCTAGTAGCTAAAATATTAAAGGAAACCAAGGTTTCCACACCAGCTAAAGGCAAAGCTTCGGATGGCACACCAGAAACATTCATGTCAAAGACAACGTCAGAGAAGTCGAAGATTATTTGAAGTCATACCCACCAGCTGTTATGGATCAACTAGCATGTAAAAGGAATGTTCTTGGTGTTCGAGGACCTCTGAGATTATAATACTCAGAGGTCACTCCAGACCCTTTGAAGATCTTGCAATCAGAGACTTGCCCTATCCTTTATAGTTTGGGCGGGAGAATCTCTAAAGCACTTTGGGCGGGACAAAGTGAAGTATTAATAAGTGTGAAAACACTTATCCTTTTACCACTTATTTCCAATAATAACAAGACCAAAACGTGTGATTTATGTCGTAAAAGTCGGAATTATGCGTGGTTTGTGTTTTTATTGTGTTTTAGGACCAAAATATGAAAAAGGAAGGAAACACGGGCTTTCACGGGCTTTTATCGAAGAAAACGGGAAAAGACGAAGTCAAAAGATCAAGAGTGCAAAAAGAACGGAAGTCCAAGGCCTATTCTGAAGATTTATCGAAGAAAAAGTCCAAAGACGGAAGCTTAACGAAGTCGAAGAACTTAAGTCTAATAGAAGAAGAAAATTAAAAAGACACGTTCAAATCCCGAGATGACAAAGGCAAAGAATTAAAGTCGAGTCGAGAAAACGTGAAGAAAGCAAGCAAGAAGATGCAACACATGCACTCCTTCCACCTTCCCTATAAATACCCTCCTAATAGTCATTAGGAGGGTGGTTAGATAGTTTTAGATAATTTTCACTTTTCATTGTCTTTCTAGTTTTAGAGAGAGAAAGTCTTAAACTTTCTCTCACTAAATTTCATCTTCTTTCTTTCTTAATCTTTCAAGATTAAACACTTTGTATTGCTTATTTTTATTAATCAAGTTCATTTTTAGCTTTTATTCCTTAATCTCATTCTATTTTTCTTTGATTTAAGATTGATTTTGGTGCGATTATCAATAGATCTGTGTTGTTCTTAATGATTTCGTGCTTAAAAAGTTAATCTTTTGATCATTTTATAAGTTTTCATTTGATTAAGCTTTAAGACTTTTGTGCTTATTGGCTTATTTTTTTTATTAGCTTATTTCTTTATAAAAATCTTCCTTAAAAAGTTTATGTTTTTATTGTTTGATCCAAAAGTTTGTTGAATTTTCGAGTTAGATAAGTTGATTAGAGTGCTTATTTGATTCGGTTTTGTGTGATTCGTTTAGCTTTAGGAATAAGCTTATCATATTAGCTTATTTCTTGCTTTTTAACCGAATTCCTAAAATTTCGGAAATGGTACAAAACCCCTTTCCGATTGGTGTTTTCCGATTGGTACACATTCCGAGCAGCCCCTATCTTCATATTCCGATCGATCGATCGGATAAGGGTTTTAAGTTTCCGATCTGATCTCCTTTGCGCATTCCGATTGGGGTTTGTTGTCTAGTATTCCGATTATAGCATTCTTCCCAATATTCCGATTAATATGTTTTTGCAAGTATTCCGATTTGCTTAAGTTTAACATTCCGATTGAGGATCTTCCCCACATTCCGATTGGGTCTTTATTGATCATTCCGATTGCTCCCTTTTGTGAACATTCCGATCAGACCTTATTTGCACATTCCGACCACCAGATCGGAATACATTCCGATCTGGGCTTATTTTTGGCTTTTTCCGATTGAGTTGTTTTAGTGTATTCCGATCTTACTTTCTTTTAGTACTTTTCGACTAAGTTCTTATTTCTAGAGAATTTTCCAGGTGTTAGTTTTATTTAGTGAACTCATTTTACCTTAAAGTTTACATGCATTTATGTTTGCTCGTCATTTTAATAATAATCTTTATTCTTCCATTTTACTCAACGACACTTTAATTACTTGCTAATAGTTTAAAAATAGATAATCAAAACCAAACCATTCCCTTGATTCACCAAAAGACGATTGAGTCGCACTTAAGACCGGTTTTCAATTCGAAAGGATTCGGACGATAAGATTTTATACCTAGCCAAAAGCGAAGTATTAAATGGCGCCGCTGCCGGCTCTTTTCGTTACGATAAACGGTTTTTCGTGAGAGACGCATTGAATTTTGGGATCCGTTCTTTGAACGTTATTTTCCTTGCTTTAAAAATTTCCAAAAAAAATCCTAAAAAATATAAAACCCTTCAAAAATACAAAAACATTAAAAAATCATTAAAAGCAATTTTTTTTTCCAAAGGTTTTGCACCAAAAAGATTATATAGCTATTCTCTTTGTGTATATTTTTCTTCTGCAGGTGTATGCGTACTAGATCTTCGAACTATTCTGAGCCCGAGACTCGTGAAGATTTAGATATGGCTGGTGTTAATAACAACAATAATCACCCACCTCAACCCAATTTGAATAACAACAACAACAACAATGTCCTTCTACCTGATTTACGAACCATGGAGGAATTGTGCCAACCCACCATGAACGGACGCGGAGGCCCGATTGCGCCAATGCACGTCACGGCCCAGGAGTTTTCGTTGAAGCATCACATGATCCAGCAAGTGCAAACGAACCCATTTCGTGGAATTCCGGATGATGATGCCAACAAACACCTCGACAAATTCATTACCATGACCCAAAGCATGAAGTGCTCCGGTGTTTCTATGGATGACCTTCGCCTCCAACTTTTTCCACACTCGCTTTCTCACCATGCCGAAAAATGGTTTGACCGTCTTCCTAAGAATTCTATTCATACGTGGAACGACATGACTCAACGCTTTTTATCGCGCTACTTCCCACCATCCATGGTCACAAGCCTTCGTAACCAAATTAGTAGATTCATGCAAGAAAATGATGAATCACTTTTCGATGCTTGGGAACGGTACAATGATTTGATCGACCGCTGTCCAAATCACAATATGCTCCCCGTCACTCTCATTGACACCTTCTACAATGGTCTCACTTTTCGTGATCGTGACACGATCAATGCCGCCGCCGGTGGTACTTTTATGAAAAGGAGACCAGAGGAGTGCCGAGAGTTGATCGAAAAATGACTACTCACCACAAGAATTGGGATTCATCCGCATCCTCAAGATCTAACTCGAGAGTCAATGTTTCTTCTACTACCTCCACTCCTGAAATGTCTAAAATTTCTCGACAACTCGCTGAAATGAACAAGAATTTCATGGCCATGGCCACAAACCACTTTCAACAAGCTAAAGCCGTTGCTATTTCTTGTGACACATGTGGTGGCCATCATTCTTACAATGATTGTCCTTCCACTCAAGGCAATTATTCTGAAAACGTTAACGCAGCTTACGGCACTTATCCCACGGGAGGATATCAAGCACGCCCTCAAGGAGACCGTGGCTTGCTAAGTTATCGTTCCAACAATTATCTTGCTCCACCCGGTTTCCCTCCTGCAAACCAAAACCAACAACAAAGCTATAACCGAAACAACCAATCCCAACCTCGTGCTAACAATCAATATCAATCCCAAAGAAACCCATACCCAACTCAAGGAAATTCTCAAGCTTACCAAGCTCCACCTCTCAATCAACCGATGGCAGTGAACCAAGACGTCGAGACGTTCATGAAGACTAATCGTGAGTTGGTGACGAATCTTCAGAGTCAATTTGTCAACTTGAAGAATGACATGGTGAAACAAGGAAGCGATATTCGAGCCGAGCTAAGGAATGATATGGCCAAACACAGCAATGAAATTAATGCCAACATGCAAAACTCTTTTAATAATCAAGCTGTTCACCTTCGTGATATGATTGGTTCGCTCATCCAAAGTAATCAACCCTCTTCTTCGGGTACTCTTCCGAGTAATACCGTTGCAAATCCAAGAGGGGAGATGAAAGCAATCACCACTCGTAGTAGAAAAGGTTATATGGAACCCGAGCTTCCTACACCTCCACCGGTGATTGTGAACAAGGAAAAAGAGCAACTTTCATCACCTCCTTCACCTTCTATCCCCATTTCCCCACCACCCGTGGTTGTGAGTGATCCTATTCCCTTAAAGCCTTCTTCGTCATCCAATATACCTTATCCTTCAAGGTTAAGGAAAGAGAAGCAAAAGAGCAAGGATGATATTCAGGTTTCAAACTTTCTAAAAATGTTTAAACAATTGAATTTTAACATCTCCTTTGCCGAGGCTCTCGCTCACATGCCCAAATACGCTAAGATGTTTAAAGATCTTCTAAGTGATAAGGAAAAGCTTCTTGACATCGCTCAGACCCAACTTAATGAGAACTGCTCCGCAGTGCTCTTAAGGAAATTGCCCACCAAACTTGGTGATCCGGGTCGCTTCTTGATTCCTTGCAACTTCCCGGGAGTAGAGAATTGCATGGCCCTAGCCGATCTAGGTGCCAGTATCAACTTAATGCCATTAAGTGTTTGGAAGCAATTATCTCTCCCCGAGCTTGTCCCCACTAAAATGACTTTGGAATTAGCTAACCGTACGGTTGCTTATCCAGTGGGGATAGCCGAAGATGTCTTTGTTGGCGTTGACAAATTCACCTTCCCGGCGGATTTTGTTGTCGTTGACTACGAGATGGATCCTCGTGTTCCATTAATCGTTGGACGTCCATTTCTGAGGACCAGTCGCACTCTCATTGATGTAGCCGCGGGCGAAATAATCATGAGAGTTGGTGACGATAAAATTGTCTTCAACATGGGTAAGATTTCTAAGCAACCTTATTCATATGAGAGTTTTAATGCTATTGATGTTCTCGATGAGGCTTGTGAAGAACATTTTCATGATGCTTGCAAAAGTACTCTTTCTTCTCTACCCAATGTTGAGACCGTTGCCTCAATTGCTCCAGCATTGACTCCTTTTGGAGAAAGTGACTTGGATGATTTCGAAGCTAGCTTGGGTCCTCTCGATATTAAGTATGATAATTTGTCCACCAATTGGGATGAAGACATTCGTACTATTGAGAGACTTCTCAATGAGGACCCGTTCTCTCCTCCTGCTCCTAAAGAGGTGACTAATGATGATCCATCGTTAGTTTCACCATCTATTGAGAATCCTCCTACTCTTGAGCTTAAGGACCTACCTCCTCATCTTGAGTACGTTTTCCTGGAAGACAACGAGAAATTACCGGTCATCATCGCAAAGGATCTGAAAGAAGACGAAAAAGCCCGACTTGTCGCTGTGTTGAAGAAGCATAAAAGAGCTATCGCTTGGAAAATCTCCGACATCCGTGGAATTGATCCTCACTTCTGCACACATAAAATTCTCATGGAGGACGACTTTAAGCCCACAATTCAAAGCCAACGAAGGGTGAATCCCAAAATCCATGAAGTCATCAAAAAAGAGGTTATCGAACTTCTTGATGCGGGTATGATTTACCCTATTTCGGATTCACCATGGGTTAGTCCAGTCCATTGTGTGCCTAAGAAGGGCGGAATCACTGTTGTGCCCAATGCAAACAATGAGTTAATTCCTACCCGTCTCGTTACTGGGTGGAGAGTTTGTATAGACTACCGCAAACTCAATGATGCCACGAGAAAGGATCATTTCCCTCTACCTTTTATGGACCAAATGCTTGAACGTTTAGCGGGTAATGAATATTACTGCTTTCTTGATGGTTTCTCGGGTTATTTTCAAATACCCATCGATCCCCAAGATCAAGAGAAGACAACATTCACTTGTCCCTATGGCACATTTTCTTACAAAAGAATGCCTTTTGGCTTATGCAATGCCCCCGGGACATTCCAAAGGTGCATGTTGGCTATCTTTCATGACATGGTTGAGCAAACCATGGAAGTCTTCATGGATGATTTCTCGATCTTTGGGGATTCCTTCTCCTCTTGCCTTGCCAATTTGGAACGTATGCTTAAGCGGTGCGAAGACACTCGCCTTGTTCTGAATTGGGAAAAATGCCATTTTATGGTAAAAGAAGGCATTGTGCTAGGACACGAAATCTCTAAAGCCGGTCTTGAAGTCGACCGTGCTAAAGTAGATGTCATAGCCAAATTACCTCCACCTTCAACCGTGAAGGGTGTGAGAAGTTTTCTGGGTCATGCGGGCTTCTATCGTCGATTCATTCAGGATTTCTCTAAAATCGCTCGCCCGATGACCCACCTCTTGGAAAAAGATACTCCTTTTATCTTTTCTAAAGAGTGTCTTGAAGCCTTCAATCTTCTTAAGGATAAGCTAACTAAGGCACCGGTCTTGGTTACCCCTAATTGGGAGCTGCCTTTTGAATTGATGTGCGATGCTAGCGACTTTGCTATTGGTGCGGTTTTGGGCCAACGAGTGAATAAACACTTCCAACCAATCCACTATGCTAGCAAAACAATGACGGGGGCTCAATTGCATTATACGACAACCGAAAAAGAGCTTTTAGCTGTTGTCTATGCCTTTGAGAAATTTCGCCCCTATCTTGTTTTATCCCCCACCATTGTGTACACAGACCATTCCGTATTGAAGTACTTGATGACAAAGCATGATGCTAAGCCAAGACTTCTTCGCTGGGTTTTAATCCTTCAAGAATTCAACATTGAAATTCGTGACAAGAAGGGAGCAGAAAACCTGGTCGCGGATCATCTGAGCAGACTTGAGGATCCATATCAAGGGGATCATCCGAACAAAGAGATCAATGACTCTTTCCCCCTTGAGACCTTAATGTCTATAAACCTCAATCTTGATGACACCCCGTGGTTTGCGGACATCGCAAACTACTTAGCGGGTGGTATTCTCATCAAAGGGTTAACATCCCAACAAAAGAAGAAGTTCTTGAATGATGTTAAGACTTACTTTTGGGATGACCCTTATCTATTCAAACAATGTGCTGATCTGATCATTCGTCGCTGTGTTGACGGACCGGCAGCTTTTGACATTCTCCAAGCTTGCCACAAAGGACCCACCGGTGGTCACTTTGGTCCCAACTACACCGCTAAGAAAGTGTTTGATTCTGGATTCTATTGGCCCACCATTTATCGTGACGCTCACGAAATGGTTAAGCATTGTGATGCTTGCCAACGTCAAGGCAAGATCACACATAAGGATGAGATGCCTCAAAATTTCATACAGGAATGTGAAATCTTTGATGTATGGGGCATCGACTTTATGGGGCCATTTCCATCCTCCAAAGGGAACAAGTACATCCTCGTCGCCGTCGACTACGTTTCTAAATGGGTTGAAGCCAAGGCTCTCCCTACGAATGATGCGAGGGTGGTTGTAAACTTTTTGAAGCAGCTTTTCGCTTGATTTGGCGTTCCTCGTGCTATTATCAGTGACCGCGGGACTCATTTTTGCAACGATCAATTTGCAAGAGTCATGGCTAAGTAT
Organism: Glebionis coronaria; assembly: GCA_025667525.1. Taxonomy (NCBI): domain Eukaryota; kingdom Viridiplantae; phylum Streptophyta; class Magnoliopsida; order Asterales; family Asteraceae; genus Glebionis; species Glebionis coronaria. Next base: position 271,399,240 of record CM046878.1, read on the forward strand.
GGTGTCAATCACCGTCTTTCCACCGTCTATCATCCCCAAACCAATGGGCAAGCCGAGATCTCCAACCGTGGCTTGAAGAGAATTTTGGAGCGTACTGTGGGAGAGCATCGTGCCGCGTGGGCCGATAAGTTAGATGATGCTCTGTGGGCTTTCCGTACTGCTTACAAGACCCCGATCGGTTGTACACCTTATCGTCTTGTGTACGGGAAAGCCTGCCACCTACCCATCGAGCTGGAACATAAGGCGCACTGGGCCTTGAAGTGGGCTAACTTCGACATCAACAAAGCCGGTGATCATCGCAAGATTCAACTCAACGAGCTCAACGAACTAAGGAATGAAGCTTATGAGAACTCGCTGATCTACAAGGAGAAGACCAAGATCATTGATAGGTGTGTAAACACCCATCCTTTTACCACTTAATTCAGGCTAAAACGAGACCAAAACACGTATTTAATATCATTTGTTTAGAATTATGCGTGGTTTTTGTGTTTATTGTGTTTTCAGAGCCAACCGGATAAATATTGAAGAAAACATGGGATTGCACGGGTTTTACTAAAGAAAAAGACTCAAGATAAAGTCTATTGTCCAAGAGATGCAAAAGATTTGAAGTCGCTGGGCCTATTCGAAGATTTATCGAAGAAAAGGACCAAAGATGGAAGATTTATATAAGTCGAAGAAACTCAAGTCTATTAAACGAAGAAATTAAAAGACGAGTTGAATTTAATCGACAACAAATCCCGAATCAGAATCGAAAACGGAAGCTTTTCTGAAAAGACGAAAAGACAAGAAGAACGGGAGAGAGCCCACTCACCAACCAAAGGACAAGGCTATAAATAGCCTTCCCCTCACACATTTTAGACTAGTTTTTAGTTTTTCTTTCTTCCTCCCCACTCTTTCTTCCTGGTTCGTAGAACACCATCACCACTAGGGTGATTGGTGATTTTTTATCTTTGTCTTTCCAATCTTGTAATTTTAATCTTTGGTTTTATCTTGTCAAAACATTAATCATTCAATACAAAGCTTTTGTTTAATCTTTCCATTTAATCTTGTTCATCATCATCTTTATCTTCAAGTTTTTAAGTTTTTATTTTCTTGATTTGATCTTCAAAAGTTGTTTGGATTTGTGTTTTTACTAGTGGGATTCGTTGCTTATGTTGTCTAAATGATTTGTGTTTAAATTGGTAAATCCGTTTTAAGTATTTGATTTGATTTTGATTAGTTTAGTGTTCCGTGTTCTTCGCTAAAACTGCTACTGTATCTGGGTATTCAAAAGTTCCGAACCAACAAAAGAGTTCCGAATGAAGCATTCATTCGGAAACTTCCGAACCAAGCCTTAACTTCCGAATCAGTGGCTTCCGAACCAGTAAGTTCCGAATCTAGCATAAGTTCCGAATCAAGAGAGAACATCCTTCATCCGGAAAGTTCCGAACCAGTCCTTCATTCGGAAGATTCAAAACTTCCGAATCAACAGCCTTCATCCGGAAGGTTCCGAATCAGCCCCTCATCCGGAAGGTTCCGAATCAGTAAGTTCCGCATGAGGATGTTCCGGATGAGTTGTCTTTGAAAAGTTCCGAACCAAGGTTAAAGTTCCGGATTAATTTTCCTTTTAAGTTACTGTTTATCTGTTTCACTGTTTCTTTATGTTATTGAACTTTAATTTCAAATTTTAATTTTAATTTTAATCTTAATTTTAATCTTAAGTTTAATACAAGTCCTTGCTAATTATAATTAAAGTAATTGCCCTTGATTTAAATTTTCATTTCCACTTTTTATTAGATTAGAAAACCAAACCCCTTTGTTTAGTAACCAAGAACAATCATTCCACTTAAGACTTAGATCAATTCGAGAGGATATCGAGAGAAAATTGAACCTAGCAAAACCAGTGTATCAAATGGCGCCGCTGCCGGCTCTTCTCGTTAAGATCAAAAGTTTTTTGTGAGAAATTGGATTTTGGGATCCGTTCCCCGTGAACGTTACTTTTTCAAAGAAAATCTTCAAAAACAACTAAAAAATATATAAAATTTTCAAAAATCCTAAAAACTAAAAAACAATAAAAACCAAAAATATTTTTGCTTTGTTTTTCTTTGTTCGTTCTTTTGCAGGTGTATGCGCACTCGATCCACGTCTTATCAAGAGCCCGAGCCTCTCGATAACTTAGACATGGCTGGTGTACAAAACAACAATAACATACCACCTCCGAACAACAATAATAACAACAACAATCCGCCTTTCAACAACATGAATAATAACAACAACAATGAGCACCTTCCGGATAATCGCCCGATGATTGAATTGCTGCAAGCTCATGTCGATGGCAATACGGATCCAATTGTTATACCACCAATTGCCGCCAACAATTTCGAGCTCAAGTCAGGCTTTATCCAGATGGTCTCAGCTCAACCGTTCTTGGGACGCACCATTGATGATCCACACGACCACATCAAGAGATTTCTACAACTCACTAACACGGTCAAGTTCAATGGAGTTTCACAAGAAGTGATAAGGTTACAACTTTTTCCCTTTTCTTTAGAGGGACAAGCCCGGCATTGGCTTGCTAAGGAACCGCCACAGAGTATTCTCTCGTGGACGGATTTGGAAACAAAGTTTATCAACTACTTTTTTCCACCCTCTCGTACTACCGCTTTGCGGAATGAGATTATAAACTTTGAACAAAAGTACGATGAGTCATTCAGTGAATCTTGGGATCGCTTTAAAGATCTTTTAAGAAAATGCCCACAACATGGTTTTACCAAAGTACATCAAATAAATACTTTTTACAACGGTTTAAGCATGAGTGACCAAGATTCACTGAATAGTGCCTCAGGGGGTAATTTATTGGCTAAGACTTCCAATGCTGCTTGGGACATCATTGAGAACAAATCTCGTGTGCAAACCAAGAGTGTTAGGACCAATGTTGCTAGTGCTAGCACTAATGACAGCGACAAGCGATTAGACAAAATCACCACGCTTCTTGAATCGCTTGTCACCCACACCGTCAGCAACAACAACAGCAACAACGCCAAAAATGCACAAGTGAACGCTGTCAGCCAACCTTGTGAGATATGCGGTGGTCCCCACTCTTACACAACTTGTACCGCCACCCAAGATTACCCTGCTGAGAATGTGAATGCGGCATATGGCACCTACCAACAACCTGCTTATCAAGCTAAACCCCAAGGTGACCGTAACTTGCTTAGCTACCGCAGCAACAACTATCTTTCACTACCTGGCTTTCCTCCTACCAACCCAAACCAACAACAAAACCTTAACCGCCCTACTCAACAACAACAACAACCTCGACAACCATACATCCCACCTCACAAGCAGCAACAACCGCCTCAACGTAACAATCAAATCTACCAACAACCAGCTTACCAACCACCTGCATACAATGCTCCTTCCAACCAAGCCACCACTGTTTTACACCAAGAGGTCGCAACCTACATGAGGACCAATGATGTGATAGTGGGAAATCTCCAAGAAGAAGTGCGCAACTTGAAGGCAGATTTGGTCAAGCAAGGAAATGATTTGAGAGCTGACATGAGAAACACGTTGGATAGCCAGACTAACGATCTAAGGAACATGATGGCTAGTTTCTTCCAAAGTAGTCAACCCTCTTCTTCGGGTACTCTTCCGAGTAACACCGTTCCAAACCCAAGAGGGGAGATGAAAGCAATCACCACTCGAAGTGGTAAAGGTACCAAGGAACCCGAGCTTCCTATACCTCCACCGGTGGTTGTGACTAAGGAAAACGAGTCGCCTGCTCCTATTCCTCACCCTTCTCCTTCCCCAATTTCTCCACCTCTTCTTTCTACCCCTCCTCCACCCGTGGTTGTGAGTGATCCTATACTCCCAAAGCCTTCCTCTTCTTCCAATATACCTTATCCTTCTAGGTTGAGGAAAGAGAAGCAAAAGAGCAAGGATGATATTCAGGTTTCTAACTTTCTTAAAATGTTTAAACAACTGAATTTCAATATCTCCTTCGCTGAGGCTCTCGCTCACATGCCCAAATACGCCAAAATGTTTAAAGACCTTCTGAGCGACAAGGAAAAGCTCCTCGACATTGCTAACACCCAACTTAATGAGAACTGCTCTGCAGTGCTCTTAAGGAAATTGCCAATCAAGCTTGGTGATCCGGGTCGTTTTCTTATCCCTTGCAATTTCCCGGGAGTAGAGAATTGCATGGCCCTAGTCGATCTAGGTGCCAGTATTAATCTCATGCCTCTAAGTGTTTGGAAGCAATTATCTCTCCCAGAGCTAGTCCCCACTAAAATGACTTTGGAATTGGCCAACCGTACGGTTGCTTATCCAGTGGGGATAGCCGAAGATGTCATCGTAGGAGTCGACAAATTCACCTTCCCTGCTGATTTTGTTGTCGTCGACTACGAAATGGACCCCCGTGTGCCACTTATTGTTGGTCGTCCATTCTTGAGGACCGGTCGCACTCTCATTGATGTTGAAGCCGGTGAGCTTATCATGAGAGTGGGTGACGACAAAGTAGTCTTCAACATGGGAAAGTTGTCTAAACAGCCTTATTCATATGAGAGCGTTAATTGTATTGACGTTCTTGATGAGGCTTGTGAAGAACACTTTAATGATGCTTGCAAAAGTATTCCTACCTCTCTTCCCACTGTTGAGACCGTGTCCTCCATTGATTCCTCGTTGTCTCTATTTGGAGATAGTGATTTATTCTGGAACAATCTTGAAGATGCCATGGGAGATGCGAATTTAGCTACTAATGATTCTCCCACCGAGGGGGATGAAGATATGAGTTTCTTTGACAATCTTCTCACCGAAGACAATCCTTCGCCTCCATCTCCCACGGTCATTGCTATCGATACTCCGACGTTGAAAACGCCTCCCGTCGAAAATCCTCCGGATTTGGAACTAAAGGAGTTGCCGCCACATCTCGAGTACGTGTTCCTTGACGACAACAAGAAGTCGCCCGTCATTATTGCAACGGATTTGAAAGATGAAGAGAAGACTCGCCTCGTTGCTGTGTTGAAAGCTCACAAGAAGGCTATTGCGTGGAAAATCTCGGATATTCGTGGAATTGATCCTCACTTCTGCACACACAAAATTCTCATGGAGGACGACTATAAGCCCACTATTCAAAGCCAACGAAGGGTGAATCCAAAAATCCATGAAGTCATCAAAACAGAGGTTATCAAACTTCTTGATGCGGGTATGATTTACCCTATTTCGGATTCACCATGGGTTAGTCCAATCCATTGTGTGCCCAAGAAGGGCGGAATAACCGTTGTTCCCAATGAACACAACGAGTTGATTCCCACTCGTCTCGTTACTGGGTGGAGAGTTTGTATAGACTACCGCAAACTCAATGATGCCACGAGAAAGGATCATTTCCCCCTACCTTTCATGGACCAAATGCTTGAACGATTAGCCGGTAATGAATATTACTGCTTTCTTGATGGTTTCTCGGGTTATTTTCAAATACCCATCGATCCCCAAGATCAAGAGAAGACTACATTCACTTGTCCCTACGGCACTTTCGCTTACAAAAGAATGCCTTTTGGCTTATGTAATGCGCCCGGGACTTTCCAAAGGTGCATGTTAGCTATCTTCCATGACATGGTTGAACAAACCATGGAAGTCTTCATGGATGATTTCTCGGTCTTCGGGGATTCCTTCTCTGCTTGCCTTGCCAATTTAGAACGTATGCTAAAGCGGTGCGAAGACACTCGCCTTGTTCTAAATTGGGAAAAATGCCATTTTATGGTAAAAGAAGGCGTCGTGCTTGGACATAAGATTTCGAAAGCCGGTCTTGAAGTAGACCGTGCTAAAGTTGATGTTATAGCAAAGTTGCCTCCACCTTCCACTGTGAAGGGTGTGAGAAGTTTCTTGGGTCATGCGGGTTTCTACCGTCGATTTATCAAAGACTTTTCTCAAATCGCTCGCCCGATGACCCACCTCTTGGAAAAAGATACTCCTTTTATCTTCTCCAACGAGTGCCTTGAAGCCTTCAACTCGCTTAAGGATAAGCTAACTAAGGCACCCGTCTTAGTTACCCCTAATTGGGAGCTGCCTTTTGAGTTGATGTGCGATGCTAGTGATTTTGCTATTGGAGCGGTTCTTGGACAAAGAGTGAATAAACACTTCCAACCAATCCATTACGCTAGCAAGACAATGACTGGGGCACAATTGCATTATACGACAACCGAAAAAGAGCTTTTAGCTGTTGTCTATGCTTTTGAGAAATTCCGCCCCTATCTTGTCCTTTCCACCACCATTGTGTACACCGATCATTCCGCGTTGAAGTACTTGTTGACAAAGCAAGATTCCAAACCAAGACTTCTTCGCTGGGTTTTGCTGCTCCAAGAATTTAAAATCGACATCCGCGATAAAAAAGGAGCAGAAAACCTAGCCGCGGACCATCTTAGTAGACTTGAGGATCCATACCAAGGGGATCATCCGACCAAAGAAATCAATGATTCTTTTCCCTTGGAGACCTTAATGTCTATAAACTCGAAGCCGAATGAAACCCCGTGGTTTGCGGACTTTGCAAACTACTTGGCGGGTGGAATTCTCAAGGAAGGGTTGACGTCCCAGCAAAAGAAGAAGTTCTTTACCGACATCAAGACTTACTTTTGGGACGACCCTTACCTATTCAAACAATGTGCTGATCTGATAATTCGCCGATGTGTTGATGGACCGGCAGCGTCGGACATCCTTGATGCTTGCCACAAAGGACCCACCGGTGGTCACTTTGGTCCCAACTACACCGCAAAGAAAGTGTTTGATTCGGGATTTTATTGGCCCTCCATATATCGTGATGCTCACAATATGGTTAAGCGATGTGATGTTTGCCAAAAGCAAGGCAAAATCACACATAAAGACGAGATGCCTCAGAATTTCATTCAAGAATGTGAAATTTTTGATGTTTGGGGTATCGACTTTATGGGGCCATTCCCTTCGTCTAAAGGAAACAAATACATCCTTATAGCCGTTGACTACGTTTCGAAGTGGGTTGAAGCCAAAGCTTTGCCTACTAATGACGCAAGGGTGGTTTGTAACTTTTTGAAAGCTCTATTCGCTAGATTCGGTGTGCCTCGTGCCATTATTAGTGATCGTGGGACTCATTTCTGCAATGACCAATTTGCTCGAGTCATGGCTAAGTACGGTGTAAATCATCGTCTTTCCACAGCCTACCACCCACAAACTAATGGCCAGGCTGAAATATCCAACCGTGGGCTGAAGCGAATTCTTGAAAGGACCGTGGGAGAGCATCGTGCCTCATGGGCTGATAAATTGGATGATGCTTTGTGGGCTTTCCGTACTGCTTACAAGACCCCGATCGGCTGTACGCCTTATCGTCTTGTGTACGGGAAAGCGTGCCACCTCCCCATTGAGTTGGAGCACAAGGCTTATTGGGCCTTGAAGTGGGCTAATTTTGATATTAACAAAGCCGGTGACCTACGCAAGATCCAACTCAATGAACTCCGTAATGAGGCTTATGAAAATTCTTTGATCTATAAGGAAAGAACTAAGCTCATTCACGACTCCAAGATCAAAAACCGAGAGTTCCATATTGGAGACAAAGTCTTACTTTTTAACTCTCGGTTGAAAATCTTTTCGGGAAAGCTCAAATCTCGTTGGTCCAGCCCATTCACCATTGCCCAAATTTTTCCATATGGTACTCTCGAGCTCGCTCAACCTGATGGACCAAATTTTAAGGTGAATGGCCAACGAGTAAAGTTGTACTTTGGTGAGGACACCTCTAAGGAGGTGATTCCATCCCTCACCACGTTCCCCATGAACTAATTTTGGGTCGAGTCAGGCTCGTGACTCGGTTATCAAAAACAAGCGCTCCTCGGGAGGCAGCCCGAGTATCTATCCTTGTATGTTTTAATCCCCTAAGTGTTGGGGGGGATTTCTATATGTGTTTGCCTTTGTGTGGTGATGTGATTACAGGGATATGTGCACTCTTGGAATCTTTGAAGAACCGTGCTCCCGTGTTTATCCGAAATCCGGTTCTATCTCTCAACTATCGTGATTCAATTTTCTTCATACTCACATTTGAAATTGATCACTTTAGTCGTCTCTTCCTTAACTTGAGTTAACCAACGTGCACAATGTCATAAGTGTAGGGGAAACTTTTCCCACATGCTTAAACATTGAGGACAATGTTTATCTTAAGTGTAGGGGGGACTTCTATCGAAGTTTTAAGTGGACTTTTCCATGAAAATGCCTTCAATTAACCGGAAAATCTTATTTTTCAACATTTTTCAAATTTTTTATTAACTTTGGCCATTTAGTCGTAATTTTTAAATTTTTATCGTTGCTTTCATATGTATATATCCCGCAATAAAGTCAAATATTAATAAAGTGGTGTAGCTAGTTTAGAAGTCTTTGACATATTAGGCCCGTTGCGTTTATTTTGACTCAACCCGAATAGACTTATCCAAGTTTATTCTAGCTAGTATCCTTAACCATGTAGACCTTAATTGGTTTATTAGGCTAAGCATCCACGAGTCTCATTACTTGAGATTTTAAATTGTGGAGGACGAGAAATGATAGAGTCAATTATAAGTCGGTATTCTTGCGCAAGCTCACTTGGTGTAATTATTTGCCTATTCTCCCATCACTTGTTAATAATTTATCTGCAATAAGTAAGGTCTTACGATTTGAAAAGTTACTTAGCTTCTAGCCCAAGATCGTTTAAAAGTTGCTCGGTAATGATAAGAGTTCATAGCCAAGGCATAACTTATGAAGCGGGGCGCGAAGATTGGCGAGTCCGAAAAGGCCCTAACAAGGCATGAGGATTCAATTTTATTGCTGAAGATCCAAAGTGATGTGAAAAGCATTATTCCTAAAGTCAATATGAAGGATCAAGACTCACGACGAAAAGCAATCAACTCCCATAAAGATCATGGAGAAATCTATCCGAAAAGACCCTAACAAGGTATGAGGATAAATAGATCCAAGTCCGAAAAGGAGGCGGATCGTTGTATCTCAAAATCCCAATTAGAGATTGAAGAAATAATCATGAAGTCGTGATCAACAAAGTTGGAGTACCCCTCAAAAGTCTCCAAGTGAAGAAAACTCTATTATGATGAGAAGACCATTATCTCAAGAACGTCTCTCGAAGATATGAAGTATGAAGTACATGCCAAATATCGGCCCGAGAAAGGTCTCAAATCGTGAACCAAGTTATGCCAAGATATGAACTTTTTGATATCCCGAGAAGCAGTTTTAAGAGATTTTGTCCTTTAGCTAACTATTGATCAAATCGTCCTACTTTGCTTTCAGCCCTAATAAACTATCGAAATAAGTCCAAAAATGCATCTTCATGATCATTCTAAGACAAAAATAAAATATAAGAGATACACCTAGGAATAAGGGAGTTTAAGTATTTAATTAAGCCATGTGTGTAAGTGTTTGAATTGCTAACTTATAATAACAATGATCTCGTTTTTAAGCTTAGTTTGGGGAACGTGAAACTTGAGGGTGATAAATCTTCGCAACACCAAAGCCCTAATGTAAGTCATCGATTTCTTTGCAAGTTATTTCCATGTAGCTATTTTCAAGAGAAAATGGTTTTCTATCCCTTTGTTATCTTTGAAGTTTTATTTCTTTAATTTTTGTTTAGTAGATTTTAAATAAGGCCAAGGTTGATTAATTATGAGAAAAGTGTAAGCTTGCTTTATCACTAAGCATTGCATGAGGGCATGGCAATGGTTAAGTGTAGGGGATTTGATAGGTGTGTAAACACCCATCCTTTTACCACTTAATTCAGGCTAAAACGAGACCAAAACACGTATTTAATATCATTTGTTTGGAATTATGCGTGGTTTTTGTGTTTATTGTGTTTTCAGAGCCAACCGGATAAATATTGAAGAAAACATGGGATTGCACGGGTTTTACTAAAGAAAAAGACTCAAGATAAAGTCTATTGTCCAAGAGATGCAAAAGATTTGAAGTCGCTGGGCCTATTCGAAGATTTATCGAAGAAAAGGACCAAAGATGGAAGATTTATATAAGTCGAAGAAACTCAAGTCTATTAAACGAAGAAATTAAAAGACGAGTTGAATTTAATCGACAACAAATCCCGAATCAGAATCGAAAACGGAAGCTTTTCTGAAAAGACGAAAAGACAAGAAGAACGGGAGAGAGCCCACTCACCAACCAAAGGACAAGGCTATAAATAGCCTTCCCCTCACACATTTTAGACTAGTTTTTAGTTTTTCTTTCTTCCTCCCCACTCTTTCTTCCTGGTTCGTAGAACACCATCACCACTAGGGTGATTGGTGATTTTTTATCTTTGTCTTTCCAATCTTGTAATTTTAATCTTTGATTTTATCTTGTCAAAACATTAATCATTCAATACAAAGCTTTTGTTTAATCTTTCCATTTAATCTTGTTCATCATCATCTTTATCTTCAAGTTTTTAAGTTTTTATTTTCTTGATTTGATCTTCAAAAGTTGTTTGGATTTGTGTTTTTACTAGTGGGATTCGTTGCTTATGTTGTCTAAATGATTTGTGTTTAAATTGGTAAATCCGTTTTAAGTATTTGATTTGATTTTGATTAGTTTAGTGTTCCGTGTTCTTCGCTAAAACTGCTACTGTATCTGGGTATTCAAAAGTTCCTAACCAACAAAAGAGTTCCGAATGAAGCATTCATTCGGAAACTTCCGAACCAAGCCTTAACTTCCGAATCAGTGGCTTCCGAACCAGTAAGTTCCGAATCTAGCATAAGTTCCGAATCAAGAGAGAACATCCTTCATCCGGAAAGTTCCGAACCAGTCCTTCATTCGGAAGATTCAAAACTTCCGAATCAACAGCCTTCATCCGGAAGGTTCCGAATCAGCCCCTCATCCGGAAGGTTCCGAATCAGTAAGTTCCGCATGAGGATGTTCCGGATGAGTTGTCTTTGAAAAGTTCCGAACCAAGGTTAAAGTTCCGGATTAATTTTCCTTTTAAGTTACTGTTTATCTGTTTCACTGTTTCTTTATGTTATTGAACTTTAATTTCAAATTTTAATTTTAATTTTAATCTTAATTTTAATCTTAAGTTTAATACAAGTCCTTGCTAATTATAATTAAAGTAATTGCCCTTGATTTAAATTTTAATTTCCACTTTTTATTAGATTAGAAAACCAAACCCCTTTGTTTAGTAACCAAGAACAATCATTCCACTTAAGACTTAGATCAATTCGAGAGGATATCGAGAGAAAATTGAACCTAGCAAAACCAGTGTATCAATCATTCATGACACTAAAATCAAGAACCGAGAGTTCCACGTTGGTGATCAAGTCTTACTCTTTAACTCTTGGTTGAAGATCTTCTCTGGCAAGTTGAAGAGCCGCTGGTCTGGTCCATTCACCGTCGCCAAAGTCTTTCCATATGGGACCATTGAGCTTTCTCAGCCGAATGGGCCCAATTTCAAGGTGAATGGCCAGCGTCTGAAGCTGTACTTTGGTGAGGACATCTCTCAAGAGATGATTCCATCCCTCACCACGTTCCCCATGAACTAAAATTGGGTCGAGTCAGGCTCGTGACTCGGTGAACAAAAACAAGCGCTTCTCGGGAGGCAACCCGTGATCTATCCTTTACTGCTTTCATAATAAGTGTAGGGGGAGCCCCGCATATGTTTGTTGTCTTGTTTCTTGTAATGTGCAGGGATTCAAGCTTCAGAGAGCATCTTGATGACTTTTGACGAACCGTGATATCGTGTTCCCATCTTCCCGGTTCTATCCTAAACTCTTGTGATTCAATATTTCATATTCTATATGTTCACATTGAATTCACTTTAGTTGTCCTTTCCTTAGCAATATTTAAACAAAGTGCACAATGTCCTAAGTATAGGGGAGTTTACTCCCACATGCTTAAACATTGAGGGCAATGTTTATCTCAAGTGTAGGGGGGATTTCTATCGAAGTAAGTGGTCTTTTCCATGAATTTGCCCACATTTTAACCGGAAAACTTGATTTTTCGACATTTTTCAAAATTTTTAATCTATTTTGGCCTAGTTGTATAGTTGCATTTTCCTTTATTATGTTTATTTTCTTCCCTTGCTAGAATAGATTTTCAATAAAGTGGTTTAGAATTTTTCTTAGTCGTGAACATTTTGACTCAACCCGAGTTTACTTACCTAAGTTTACTCTAGCTAGTATCCTTAACGTGTTTAAGTCAAGTTTTGCTAGGCTTTTATATAGGGAGCTATAAAACGCGAAAGTCTTAACTCTCACGGGTTAAGAACAAGAACCTTTCGCAAGTTCCTATAATTGATCCTAGAGAGTCGTTTATCAAGGGAACTTTAAAACGCGATTTCTAAACTTGAAAAAGTCTAAGAATTTGCAAGATCCTATAGGCGACTCGAAAACCCAAAACTTTGATTTAATAGGCTAAGCATCCACGAGTCTCATTCCTTGAGATTTTAAACTGTGGAGAACGAGAGATGATAGAGTCAATTATAAGTTCGGTATTCTTTCGTGAATTTATGTGAGTTAATTATAAGCCTATTCTCCCTCCGCTTGTTAATAAATTTATCTGCAATAAATAAGGTTGTACGATTTAAAAGGTTACTTAGCTTCTAGCCCCAGATCGTTTAAAAGTTCCTCGGTATGGATTAGAGTTCATAGCCAAGGCATAACTTATTGAAGCGGGATGCGAAGATTGGCGAGTCCGAAAAGGCCCTAACAAGGCATGAGGGCTACATTTTGTTGCTAAAGATCCAAAAGTGATGTGAAGAATCATTTATCGAAAGTCAATATGAAGGATCGAGACACACGAGGAAAAGCAAATACTCCCCAAAAGTCATGGAGAAGTCTATCCGAAAAGACCCTAACAAGGTATGAGGATAAATAGATCCAAGTCCTAAAAGGAGGCGGATCGTTGTATATCAAAGTCCAAAATAAAGATTGGAGAAAAATGAAGAAGTCGTGGTCCAAAGATGAAGAATCTCTCAAAACTTCAAGTGAAGAAATTCCTATTATGAAGAGAAGACCATAATTTCAAGAACGTCTCTCAAAGATTCGAAGTATGAAGTTCCTGCCAAATATCGGTCCGAGAAAGGTCTCAAATCGTGAAGCGAGTTATGCCAAGATATGAACTTTATGAGGTCCCGAGAAGCAGTTTTAAAAGATTTGGTCCTTTAGCTAACTATTGATTAAATCGTTCACTTTATTTCCGGCCTAAATAACTATCTAAATAAGTCAAACAATGCATCCTCGTGATCATTCAAGACAAAAATAAAATATAAGATATACACCTAGGAATAAGGGAGTCTAAGTGAGTAATTGGCCCATGAGTTCGTGATAGTTTGCTAACTTATAATAACAATGATCTCGTTTTTAAGCTTGGTATGGGGAACGTGAAACTTGAGGATGATAAACGTTCATGGCTGCCAAAACCAATGTAAGTTTTTAATTTCTTTACTTATCCATATCTTTTATATTTAGTATTTAATAAAGGCCAATGTGGGTTATTAATGATGGAAAATGTAAACCGTGCTTTAAAATTAATGCATTGCATGAGGGCGTTGCAATGGTCAAGTGTAGCGGATTTAATAAGTGTGAAAAAACTTATCCTTTTACCACTTATTTCCAATAATAACAAGACCAAAACGTGTGATTTATGTCGTAAAAGTCGGAATTATGCGTGGTTTGTGTTTTTATTGTGTTTTAGGACCAAAATATGAAAAAGGAAGGAAACACGGGCTTTCACGGGCTTTTATCGTAGAAAACGGGAAAAGACGAAGTCAAAAGATCAAGAGTGCAAAAAGAACGGAAGTCCAAGGCCTATTCTGAAGATTTATCGAAGAAAAAGTCTAAAGACGGAAGCTTAACGAAGTCGAAGAACTTAAGTCTAATAGAAGAAGAAAATTAAAAAGACACGTTCAAATCCCGGGACGACAAAGACAAAGAATTAAAGTCGAGTCGAGAAAACGTGAAGAAAGCAAGCAAGAAGATGCAACACATGCACTCCTTCCACCTTCCCTATAAATACCCTCCTAATAGTCATTAGGAGGGTGGTTAGATAGTTTTAGATAATTTTCACTTTTCATTGTCTTTCTAGTTTTAGAGAGAGAAAGTCTTAAACTTTCTCTCACTAAATTTCATCTTCTTTCTTTCTTAATCTTTCAAGATTAAACACTTTGTATTGCTTATTTTTATTAATCAAGTTCATTTTTAGCTTTTATTCCTTAATCTCATTCTACTTTTCTTTGATTTAAGATTGATTTTGGTGGGATTATCAATAGATCCGTGTTGTTCTTAATGATTTCGTGCTTAAAAAGTTAATCTTTTGATCATTTTATAAGTTTTCATTTGATTAAGCTTTAAGACTTTTGTGCTTATTGGCTTATTTTTTTTATTAGCTTATTTCTTTATAAAAATCTTCCTTAAAAAGTTTATGTTTTTATTGTTTGATCCAAAAGTTTGTTGAATTTTCGAGTTAGATAAGTTGATTAGAGTGCTTATTTGATTCGGTTTTGTGTGATTCGTTTAGCTTTAGGAATAAGCTTATCATATTAGCTTATTTCTTGCTTTTTAACCGAATTCCTAAAATTTCGGAAAGGGTACAAAACCCCTTTCCGATTGGTGTTTTCCGATTGGTACACATTCCGAGCAGCCCCTATCTTCATATTCCGATCAATCGATCGGATAAGGGTTTTAAGTTTCCGAACTGATCTCCTTTGCGCATTCCGATTGGGGTTTGTTGTCTAGTATTCCGATTATAGCATTCTTCCCAATATTCCGATTAATATGTTTTTGCAAGTATTCCGATTTGCTCAAGTTTAACATTCCGTTTGAGGATCTTCCCCACATTCCGATTGGTTCTTTATTGATCATTCCGATTGCTCCCTTTTGTGAACATTCCGATCAGACCTTATTTGCACATTCCGACCACCAGATCGGAATACATTCCGATCTGGGCTTATTTTTGGCTTTTTCCGATTGAGTTGTTTTAGTGTATTCCGATCTTACTTTCTTTTAGTACTTTTCGACTAAGTTCTTATTTCTAGAGAATTTTCCAAGTGTTAGTTTTATTTAGTAAACTCATTTTACCTTAAAGTTTACATGCATTTATGTTTGCTCGTCATTTTAATAATAATCTTTATTCTTCCATTTTACTCAACGACACTTTAATTACTTGCTAATAGTTTAAAAATAGATAATCAAAACCAAACCATTCCCTTGATTCACCAAAAGACGATTGAGTCGCACTTAAGACCGGTTTTCAATTCGAAAGGATTCGGACGATAAGATTTTATACCTAGCCAAAAGCGAAGTATTAAGTATCAAGATAAAGTAGCCTAGTACAACCTAGTGGGAAGAGTGAACGGTTGGTAAAACTGTTCACAGAAAGTTGGTTAAAGGCATGTCCAAATATAGACATGCATTTAATAAAGTGTACTACTTCCACTCAAAAATCGACACGTGCCAACTACCCCCACTAAGGTAGCAACCTCGTACCACTATAAATAGGAGTAAGAAAGAGGAGAAACACAACACTTGTATTTATTTGTTAGAATATTTGTCTTACTCCCTGTAGAACCTCTGGAGTCCCTAGCTGTCTACGAGCGACTCTAAGGTTCACTTGAGTCTCGAATCAAGTTTACTTGTTCAAAGGGTTCTTTCATTATTGTCATTCAACAAGTGTGATCCGTAACACTTTGTAATACTTTATTTATAAGTTAATAAAGCATTACGTGTTTGAAAATTAAATCAATAAGTGTTATCTTGTATTCGAGTTATAGTATTACAATAGGCGTATTTTTGGACTTTCAAGATCTCAATAAACTTTGTATAAAATGGTTCAACATGGAATCGAAATGAACCATGTGTTGATGAAATTTTTGCATATGTTATAGCAAGTGAAATCATAAATGATGATTTTTCTATGCCAAAATTTATTAAAGAATGTAGACAAAGAAATGATTGGCAAAAATGGCAAGATGCCATACAAGTTGAATTAGATTCGCTTAAAAGACGCCAAGTGTTTGGCCCTGTGACATTAACCCCAAACAATGAGAAGCCGATAGACTATAAATAGGCATTTGTTATAAAACGAAATGAGAAAAATGAAACTGTGAGATATAAAGCAAGACTTGTAGCACAAGGTTTCTCACAAATTCTTGGGGTAGATTATGAAGAAACATGTAGAAACTAGAAGGGGGGGGGTGAATAGTTTCTCTTGTATAAAGTCCTAATTAAAATTCTTTCAATTAGGTTTGTCCTAAAATTACCTTTTACTTGAAAACTAGTTTCATAGTTGTTAGGCTCAGTTCTAATGCATTAACAATATCTAGTGACAATGAAATGCAAAGTAAGAATGAAAGCATAAGTAAAGAGTAAGGAAAGAAGAAACCTAAAGTACGACACCAAAATTTATAGTGGTTCGGAAACGAAGCTCCATTCTCATTCCTACTCCACTCCTCTAGTACACCTTACTCAAGATTTCCACTATATCCACAAGCTCCCTTCTTGGCGGAGAAAACCTTACAACGTCGTTTACATTATTTTTTTGAAACTAAGATAAATGTTGAGACCTAATCTTAGCTAGGACCAATCTACATACGTTTCCTACTTCACCATTTTCCGACACAAGGCTAGATGTCGAGTTCTAATCGAAAGCTAGAACCAATCTTCGTCGCCCTTCTTCTTTTCCGACACGAGTCTAGATGTCGAGTTCTAATCTAAAGCTAGAACCAATCTTCACAACTCTTCACTTTCAAGTTTAGTGAGAACTCACAAGACACATACACACATCACTTTATAGTTTAGTGAGAACTAACACACAAGACTTATTACAACTCAATAATACATATCCAAGTATATACATGTAATTTGGATCCATACAAGACAAATCCAAGTATGCACATATACAATGGATTTACACAAGACTAATCCAAATATTCACAAATACATTGGATTAACACAACACTAATCCAAGTATACACAAATACATTGGATCTACATAAGACACAAATATAAAATAATAAACATGACTAGATCTAAGAAAGGATGATCTTCATCAAGGCTTCATCTTTAATCACATCACAAATGTGTGAGTGATCTTCTCTTTGGACAATTTAAGAAGGGGATCAATAGGATAATCATAAGTAAACATACTTAACATATTAGGTGATCATTTACTAATGATTAGGATATAGAAAAGAGAAAAGAGGCAGAAAGAATGTCCAAAAAGGTTCTTGGAAATTGAAGATTTGATCCACTATTTATATGAGACAAAAACCAACGGCTCTCTGGGCGCGATTCCTTAATTATAGTGCGGCTCAATATCAATATTTAACCGCCTAGCTATTTAAAGAACCGCCCAAAGTAGACTACGCTCTATTTTGTCTTTTAATTGGGAAATGTTATCTAAGGTAGATTTTACCTTCAAAGGATATTCTTATGGCATTCGGAATATGCCATATTCAAATTTTCAATTTCCATTTTAATAAAACATTTTATTAAAAATAAAGTTTATTAAAGTCATTTGTCACATTTGTCAAAATGTGAGTTTTGAGGTTAATCACTTTCTATGATCACTAAACATGATTAAGATATGTTTGTGTAAGACTTAAATGATTGTTACCTTGATGATAGTGTTTGTTGAATAATTCGTCTTACGATTGTGTTTGACGATAAATGTCTTTATACTATATCGTGATCAAAACTAAGAAAGATTAGTTAACACTAATAATGTTTTTAGGCATTACTTGCCTTAACAATCTCCCTTTTTTTGATTACGACAAACTATAAACTCATTTATATAAAACACAAAAAATTTCAAGTTATTAACGAGTTATCACTATTATTTCTCCCTTTTTGTCGAAGCAAAAAGGTTAGCACAAGTCTTTGAAGATGAGAAGGATCGACTTTGCTAGTAGCTCTCCCTTGGTGTTTACTCCCCCTATCTTGGCACCAAGTGATTGAGCTATGGTGACAAGCTACATACAAAGGTTAGTAGAAAGAAAACAGACACCAATGTATATACTATAGTCACTACCTACTAAGTAACTTGAGAGGGAGGAAGAAAACAAATATCAAATTAGAAGTAAATATTTGCTAAGTATGTCCAAGGAGGGTGTCTTGACAAAATCAATTCACAATTGGTGGGATAAAGGTAGAGAATAAACATCCAAACCAATTGTAATGATAATATGTCAAAGGGTTAAAAACATAGAATTGTTGGGATCACCCAAAAACAATTGTAAATTTTAACCATGATCAACTCTCAACAATATGTGTGATAAAGAATTAGCAAAACAAGAAATAACACACATAACAATCATATTACAAAAATATGAAAGAACATACAAGAAAAATATTCATACACACAATATGAATATTAAAACAAGAAATACTGAAAATAAACAACAAAAGAAAAACTATTCTAGTAGAGATAGTCTTCCAAGATTGCTTAGGTTTTTATTTGACTCAAAAAACTAGAACACAAAGTGTGCTTTAATTGGTAAAATAAGACGACAAGGCATCATTCGAAGATCTGTTCACGGGAACAAATACTTTGAGAGGAGGTCGAGTGAGAAGAAATTCAAGAAAATTTAACTTGTCATAAACATGAGCAAGTTCAATTTGTTGAAACCGACAACACGCACACGAGCTTCCATGATGTAAAACAAAGTCGTTTGATGGGGGAGGACCATCAAAATAAGAAGTTGGTGGCTGAGAAGGAGATTGAGGATAAGAGAGGTTTTCACAATGCCTAGAAAGGTTGGGGGAAAAAAGAGGTCATTGAGGTGTGGTATGTTGCAAGGTTTAGGTGGTGGTGGAAGAGCTTCTCTTTCTCTGGTAATTGGATTGATTCAGAAAGTCTCATTCCAATACTCAATAGGAGAGAAAGAAGAAGCCTTGCAAGGTTTGGGACAATAGGAATCATGATGATCCTTATTCTTCTTGATCCAAACGGGTCGAACCAAGATTTTCAGTTTCTTAGAAAGCTTAGAAGAAGAAGCTTTGGGTTTAGAAGGCTGTGACAACGATATGTCAAGGTTAAGATTAGAAGAAGAAGACATTATGGGGGATGAGAAAGAGAACTCCTAAAATGAGAAGATTTAAAGAAAATAGACAAGTCAAGGAATAAAAAGAAAACTAAAAGGTTTCAAGGAATGTTTAACCAAAATAGGCAAACAAAGAATCTTGAAAAAGACTGAGGTCAAAGAAGAAAGACCAAAAATGAGCCAAAAGTTGGCTTGTTGTCCGTGGTTCCTTAAAGCAACCTGCGGTTCAATAATTATATTGAGCCGCACGGCTTTAATGAGCCGACTATAGTGGACCTAAAAATTCGTTTTTTAATGGTTTTGAGAAAAGACTAGACTTTTTCAAAATTAAGCAAATCTTGAATTTTTACTTCTAGTAGCACTAGATTAGGCTATGGTTGCACAAAGGGCAACACACTCACAAAGAGTGTCTTGAAAAATGGTGACAAAATATTTAGATAACATTTTGGTCTAATTTTAGTCAAGTTTTAGAGGTTGTGATAGATTAAGGTTCAATTTTAATTATATTTAAAGTTGATTAGTGTGAGAGCACATAGGTTGAAACACACAAAAGCTTAATCTATTAAAACAACTTCATGATGAACTCATGAAAGAAACCAAGTACAAGAAAATAAAAACAACTAACTACTACAATAGCTAGATAATCTAGTTCTTGATTAAGCAATCTTCTTTGGCTTGTCTTCTTGAAAAGATATTTTTGAAAATATCATCACTCATCTCCTAGGAAGAGGAGGATTGGTGAACAAAGTTAGCAAGAAATCTTGCAACCTCCTGTGAAGACCAAACATCTCCATTCTTTGGTTTTGAATGATGTAGTTATTATAGAGGCAACATGGACAATTAGTCCCATGAGCTTCAAGAAAATCAAAGAAGTAAGGATCACCCATGAAGTTAGAAAGAGGAACACCCGAAAGTGGAGTGTTAGCAGGAGGAGAGGGCATGATGTCCAATGGTGAGATGGGTGAATTTGGTGGGGTGAAAGGTGAGGTTAGAAAGAGCTCAACATTGTCATTCTCAAAAGGAATGCTTTGAAGAGGTTAAAGGTTCATATCCAAGAGAGGACTAGGAGTGAAATGTGAGGACAACTCATTCATTCTTTATTGGAATGAAGAAGAGGTGGAACCATGGGAATGGTTAGCACCATGAGTTGAACTACTCTTGCATGGAGCAATAGGTGGTGAAGGTGATGAAGAAATAAGAATATGAGATATCTCATTATTGGGTGTAAGATAAGATGAAGAACCTTGTTTAGGCATCTTGATCTTAATCTTAAGGTTTCTTTTGGTTGATGAGTGTTTGGAAGAGTTTGAGGATCTTGTGGACACCATGGTTGTGTGTCAAGGTTTAGAAGAAGGCTTATAGGATGAAGAAGAAGAATAACCAAGAGAGGTTTAAGAAGCAGATGGGATGATCCGAATTAGTAATGTGTTAAAACTCATTTTGGTGAATAATGAAACATGCCAGGCTTAATTAGGAAAAAGTTGGGTTTTAGCAAGAATTTCAGCCATGTATACAAAAATTTAGAGAAAATAGTGTAAAGCAAATATTCCATCAAAGTTACCACCTGCGGTTCCCAATATATAGGTGCGGTTTGATATCAATAAGGAACCACACATAATTAGTGAGTCGCGGGTATAACACCTCAAAAAATGTACTTCCAACAATTTTCACAAGCCCGGATTTTAGACAATGTTTTAACAAGCCAAAATAGATTACCAAACAAAATATAGATAGCTAACTAACACATAATAGCACAAAGTCGTGCAAATCGAAAGTTTGATTACATGAACACATTAGGATTAACAATAATAATTAATCCAAACATAAAGTATTAGTGCTACAAACTAAGTCTAAATGGAAGAAATAAAGAAACAAGTTAAATGAAAAGAGATTATGCAACAATACATCAAAGATAACCAATTGAAGTATTCACCAAAAGCTTCATGCATCCATCACTTTTTCTTCTTGCCAAACTTCTGAGCATACTCCCAATAGCCTTGAAGTCACCCCTTGATTCCGTACGATGATCGTACAACTCCTTTCGAGTTTGAAGGTTAGACCTATAGACATCCTCAAGACCAAAGTTTTGAGGAAGTTGACTCGTTGAATGAAAAGGAGGAGGATTAGTATGGTGTAACCCATCCATGAAAGTGTTCAAAGATGGGGTGGAGTCACTCGTAGAACCAAATTAGCACTAGTTTCCTCATCATCACCATCACTTGATGATGGGGGGTTTTCCTCATTATCGGGCTCTTGTGGATCACCTCTATTCCTCCCTTGGTCACTTCTAGGATTTCGTGGACGTGTCCTTTGAATTGGATACATCACATGTTCAAACGAAGCATAGTTAGAAAGACCGAGCTCAGGATAGTCACGATCAACCTTTTTCATAAGGCTAGTGAGGAGCATGGCATAGGGAAGGTTGGATTTTGATTTTGAGAGGACGTAACTGATCCGTCGAGCGATGAAGTATGCAAGATTGTACTCGGTGGCGGTGAATATGCAACACAATATGTGAGCCATACACGCCGGAACATGATCCCGGTTTCCACCATGACAAAACACATTATCCCTAATGATATCGGCCCAAGAGACCATACACTCATTAAGGTCGTTTACAAGTATCTCATGGTGTTTCAAAGAATGCTTCCTAGTATGGGTACTACGTACAACGGCTTGATCACGTCCTTTGGTAATGGTATCAAGGATGAATTCTAAATCTGACATTTCGGTGTCATATGGAGGATTGTCGATACACAATTCCAAAGAGTCAATTTTCCACAACTTCGTGAACTGACGCTGACCTTCATATGGCACTTTAATTGCCGTACCAAATTCCTCGAGAGTGTAAGTGATGAGTTAAACATTAATGGCGAACCTAACATACTTTCATTAGATAGAAGGGAATATGTGCTAAAAAACTCTAGAAGGAATTTGGGATAAATAAGTTCGTTGATGTCTAGCAAGCAATCGAACTTCATTTGACCAAACATATATCTAGTATAGTCATATCTCTCGATATCCCTATAGACAACTCTACCTTCGTGAGAGCAACGTTTTTGAAGTAAACGATATGTATTACCAAGAGATACGGATTCACAAGACTCGACAAGATTAGGCATATAGTCTCTAGTATATTGTTGATCTTGTTGATATTCCGAAGGCATGATTAAGCACCTATACAATATAAAAATATGTCCACAATCACTCGTATGTTACATAATAGATGAAAAATCAAAAAACACGAGGATGTGTTTAATCAATTGCTTGACTAACCAAAGGATTAATCCTTAACATTCTCATGTTCACAATGTCCCAATTTCATCTTTGACTAATACATATGAATCATGTAAAATCAAACATGAACATTGAACATTGGTTTTTCAAAATCCATTTATAGGTAAGCATTAACAATGCAATTACCAATGTGTTCAAGGGTTCATATTAATTCTATCATTTAACCAAAATACATTAGCTAAAATTCGGGTTTGTTCTATAAGTGGGTTTTAGTGAAATCGTAATGAATTCAAACCTAAGGAATCATAGCATCATAACTATGTCAACCCACATTCCTAATTAGGTTCCAATTCGATTTTAATCCTAAAAATGCCCAATTATTAAGAACCCTATAACAAATTGATTGAAATTGAATGAAGACACTTACAATTAATTGATGTTAGATGAAGGATGATGGAAACCCTTGTCCTGAAACCAGTTAATTTTGAGTGATTGAAGCTTTTGAAAGATCAACAATGATGATTTTAGAAAAAACCCGTCGCCTATGGAGAAGAAAGGGTGGTTTTTTTTTAAAAAACAATTTTTTAATAAAACCTAATATTTTAGTCCTTAGTGGCATGCGGTTCGATATTGATATTGAGCCGCGGGTTTGAGTCGTGACAATTGAAGAACGGCCGACAAAGGACATTTTTAAATCATGAAAATAAAGAAAATTTTCAAAACCAAGTTTTTCTAAAATACTTAAAATACATATCAAGCCTTTTGGAAATCATTGGACCACTTCAATACTAGGTTACAAAGCCTTAATAAAGGATTTCGAGTTAAATCGAGACCGAAAAAGACCGATACGGAAAAACGACTACTCGTAAAAAAAGACAAAGAAGAGAGAAACCAAGAGAAATGAATCAAGGCTATGTTCAATGCTCAAGAGATGAGTGACAATCTTAAAGTAGTAGAAACGAAGAGATTATGTCATCTATAGTGGTTTAAGACGTGCCTATCCAGCGTAAGTCTAAACGAATTTGGTAATGAACCATACCAAGCAATTTTGTTATAAAGAGTAAGATCACTTTCAAGTAATTGTCTTAAACTTTTACAAAATATGAGCAAGAGTATAGATTCACTTTCTCTCCCACGTGATCGGACAAATAGCATTGCTTGGGATTGTAATAACAATGTCCTTGGAATATTTCAATTCCAAATGTGTAATATCCTAACTACAACTTAAGATGTAGTTTGGTATCTCAAAGAATTAATCAATCAAAATTAGAGATGAGCTCAATTGCACATATTACACATGATATAGGGCATACTAACCGTATAAGTTGCAAACCATAAACATCATGCTTGATACTTTAAGCTACTACTAACTTACACACCAACACCAAGTGATTCAAGTATCCAAGACCATGAAGATTTGAGAGGGTGAAAGAATAAAATCACATACTAGAAACATATATCAAGGCTAGGATGCCAAGAACAATCATGTAGTCAAGTAATGATCAAAAGAATGATCATTAGGGCGTGTGGAAGGATGAAAACGTACCTTATCCGCAAAGTGCATCCCAAGTCTTCTAAGGACCAATGCAATACCCAAACTTGACCAAAGTGAATACTAAGTCTTCAAGGACTAGTATCACTTACATCATCTTGATATCATCATCCTTAGATGTTGGAGATCAAAAGTGGATGAGTCTTCTACAAGTGTAAGTAGCTCAGTCCACAATCAAGTTAATAATTAGTCTTCATGAGTATCTATATAATGAGTGTGAAAACACTCACTTTTAATAACCATAAAACACATAAAACACGACCAATTATATCAGTTTATAACTTAAAATATCATAATTACGCGCGTATTCTTGTGTTTGTGTATTTTCAGACAAAATGGGTACATTTGAGACAAACACGAGTTTGTACGGGTTATATTCGAAGAAAAGACGAAGAAAATACAAAAGAAGCACTTAAGGATCATATTTGCCAAATCCATAAAAATGAAGGACTTAAAGTTTTATTTGTTTAAAGGCTAAAAATGTTCAAAATTGTAAATGACAAAAAAATCAAAGGACATGGACTAAAGATGAAGGAAACGATTCTATATACAAGTCACTAGCTTCAAGACCCGCCCGTTGGGCGGCGAGCTTTAAAAATTTGTTTGAAAACGTTAACATTTAGGTACTTGTCGGATAATGTTTTGGTTGCCCATAATATTGCCTATCACTCACATAACTTCATAGTAGCTCATTGCAGTCGTGCTTTTTGCATCATTGGTTTCATAAGATCATATGTTAATAGTAAAACCAATAAATAGTTTTTAGGAAAAATATATTCATTAAAATAAAGCTTAATGAAAAATGATTAAAACCCGAACTTTGTAAATTTCTTTGAAGACAATGTTGGTTGTGTAATTGCAATAGTTGTCGTCTTTATTGCAACACAACACCTTAGACCTTTCTTCCATTCGGAATTTCAATATGGAAATCGGTAAACAAATACAAGTAATAGTGAAATGTGAGTAACATTATAAAAAAAAATAACTACTATTTATATTTTTTACATTATAAAAAATATACACTAAGCTCACTCTTTCATGTAGGTTTAATAAGTATAAATTTTCTATAGATAGCATACTGCTACTTTTTACACATTAAATTACAGTACATATTTTACCTTTCCATTATTCTTGTTGATGAAGATGTTGCTATAAGTTTCATCTATATGAATGACGAATGGCTTGTACGTGTGACTATACTCCAAACCTTCGAGAATCTATCTTAGACCACTTTTTTATAAGTTACATTAAGACAATCTCCTGCTGCACCAAAAGTTGCATCACATTAGCTTATTGATTACCACACCCCCTCAAAGATACATTAGTTCTCTAAGCAAACAAATTCTATCTAATGCTTATCACATATGAGTTTTAAAGGATGTTTAGAAAACTTAGGTAAACTTTTTAATAAAAACAATGCTAAAAACTTGGGTGAAACTTAGATTGGCCTTTGAATAAAAAATAATTGCAGACATATTCACAATCACAACTTAACTATACAAATTACAACTGAACTGTGAAAATAATTGCAACGTAGGTGAAACATACAACTGAACTATGAAAATAATTGCAGGCATATTTACCTTTATAGTATTCTCATTAATGTGAATGACGAGCAAGAAAAACTAACAACTGAACATCACTGAGCTTTCTAGCCTCAGTGTTTTTCTTAACGAAATCTTGTTGCTCAACATCATGCTTACGATATACTTCTTAAAGAAAGATGTTTCACTCATAACAAATAGTGATCCATTTTGACTCATTACCTACAATAGTATAATCTGATAGGAGTTCATACCTTATACTGTATATTCCCATGTAAGAAATTCACAGTCAAGACCTACAACCATATGATCTTTCTTTCCAGTACGAGTTGTGGTCTTCAACTTGTTCACTTCATCCTACAATATGACAAGAATATCAATTGGAGCAATTCTAGGATCCTAGTTCATTTATCCCACATTCCCACTTAACATCTTTACTTTTCAATAAGTTTTTCTTGCAGCCCCATGGTAATATGACAACTTAACATCAATATGCTGAATTGTTAAACATATAAAAAAGTAGTAAAATGGTTAATAGAAATATTGTTTGCCCACTAAGATACTACGTATTTGAATAAAACATGTAAGAAGTAAGAATAGAAGGTTCACTATTTTCAGAATATGTAAATATACTCAAACAGAATTATATGGGTTAATCTTTTTTCTTCTTTCTACTCACGTATGATAGCGATAAAAAACTACTTTTCACTTCGGATATTTTAATTAGTAACATACCAGAAGATAATGAACGACGAAGTTAAATCTTATAGCCATAAGTAAAAGAAAAAATAGTTTGTCGTATTTTTCACTCTTTATCCGAAATCAATAAAGGTAAACAAAAGCAAAGAACAATACAATAATGAAATAGTTTCAATTAGAAAGAACATCATTTTGTTAAGACTAATGCACACTACATAATAGACCATCTTTCATATAGCATTACTAATAATTTATCTGCAAAGTGATGATCCTATAACAACATATCATATTGACTTATAACCAAACATGTCCTATTTGTAAACTTATAATAACCCTAATAACACGTCAATTATATAAGAATGCAAAAAAATTGATATCAAACATTCAAACCTGACAGATTGATGTTCAAGAACGTATGTGATTAGTGAACCATGTAGTTGCAATCCGAGGTTGATGACCATACAACGGATTAATGATTTGTTTTGAGGATTCAATGTACTGATCTTGTGAGACATCCACGACCGTCCTCCATAACCAACACCAGATCGTTTAATGATTGGTGATTTTTTGTTAGGGGTTGACATAAATTTGATGGATAATTTGTTTGGAATCGTTTCCGATTCCACAGATTTTCATTTTTGGGGGATTCGATACCGTAGTCAGAAGGTTTATGGATATGATTGTGAGATTTTTTATTAGGGTTGTTTT
The DNA here is from genome assembly GCA_025667525.1 of Glebionis coronaria. NCBI lineage: Eukaryota > Viridiplantae > Streptophyta > Magnoliopsida > Asterales > Asteraceae > Glebionis > Glebionis coronaria. The sequence goes on from CM046878.1 coordinate 271,425,971, forward strand.
TTAAAAGGTGTTCCAGTTTGCATTTTTTTAGGAGGCTTTGTTGATAGTTAGTGATGAAAGTCGGGATTAACATAGTCTTGATTATTTAGTATTATACAGGTGTCATTGTTTAGGGTTTTTAGGCCAAGATCATATTTGGCAAAACCTTCCTTTATATATATTAGAGATTATCCTGGTTCGTCTTTCTCATCTTCAACAAGAAAAAAAGGAAAAGAAAGAAATGACGCTTTTCACCATGATCTTCTAATTAAGATTCAAGATGATCTACTGGATGTCAAGAGGAGTTTGTTGATCCCAAACTTAGATCGATTAAGCTTTGTGTATACGAGATTAGATCAAGTACTACACGTAGAGAAACCTTTGCTTATGAATAAAGTAACAAAGTGTTATGCGGAATTAACACTTGATCTAAAACACAAAGATGTTAAACAAACTTTCACTTGTATTAGAATGATCGTACTTGATTACAATGAAAGAGGTTTAACTTGTGAATACTTATGAAAACTGATTATTAACTTTAACCAAAAAGATCTTCTTTTATAGAATAAGAAGTCTTGTACAATAAGCTACGAATCAACTATTCTAGGTAAAGATAATAATAGAAAATACAATGTTGAGCTTATCTTTACCATACACAATAAAGAAACAAATAAACGAAAGATTCGTATGAAGATATATTCCATCAGTGCTAATCTTCAAGGCTGTCAGCGTTGACTTCTTCAATGTCAACGCTTGGCTGTCAGCGTCCAATGTCATCCTATCAGCGTTGACATTCTTCTTATCAGCGTCTAGTGAACTGACCCATATTTTATTCCCAACAATCCTCCCCTAAACTTGATATCCATTCCAATGATCAAGTTTCTGAATAAAAACTTTAAGGTTTAGGAGGAATCTTGCAAAAACTTCTTATGTTGGTGATAAACATATCTGATCAAGTCTTTGGCCACGTCACTAGTATAATCAATCTCCAAGGGTGTCTCTAGCATCTTCTCCAACACTTCTTTGGACAAGAAATAGTCAGCATCCACAAGTAGATACTCTGAAAACTTTGTAGAGCTCAAATGAAATACACCACAAGTAGAATAAAGCCTCCAATGAAGATTACTGAGATCATCTTCAAGATCCTTCCATATGGCAGGATCTGCTTCTCTTGGACCACACAAAGTCAAAAATGTGTTCCAAAGTCTTATTCCATTTGCTGAAGTAGGTGCTTCAACTGTATACTTGGCCTCTATTAATCTCCATAGATGCACCAAGTCTTCCCTGTCTATGCTTGCAAAAATAGAAATAACTGAAGTGAAAGTATGTACCTCCTTTCCAAACCTGCCAATCTTCCAAAATCCACACTCATCTTCATCAAAACTGATGATTGGATTTCTGTCATCTAGAGGTACTACATTAACCAAATCTGAAGCTTCCAATGGAGAAAGCTTGAGATGCTTCCTTATTACACCTTCAGTTGGAAAATACACATCCATATCTTTAGGAAATTGAAAAGGATCTCCTTTCTTTACTGGTCTTTGAGCAATCCTCATCTCCTTTTGAATCTGCATTTCCTCAGCAAGCTCTTGTTTCCTTTCTTCTGAAAGAAACTGATAGACATTATTTTCTTGCACACTCCTCCAAATAGGATGTGCCCTATACTCTAACTCCTCAAAAGATAAAGCCAGCAACTTCTTGGATGTCCAGTTAGGTTGATGACATCTAAGCAACTTGTAATACAACTGCCTTCTATCTCTTTTGAGCCAAGTCTTGACCTCCTGTGCATTATACTTCAAAATCACCTTTATATCATCTTGTACCCTGAGAAGAACTTCCAACCCCCAAATTTGATCTGACAAACTCATTCCTGGGTTGTCCATAACCTTGTCTTCCCAAGCATGGTACATTCTGGTGATTTCAGGAAGGTCCCAATCAATCTGATTCTTCAAATCACTCAATCTTTCCTTTGCTAACTCATCCCCATATTCAAGTCTTTCTGGATCTTCAATAATTTGAACACTTGAATCTGAGCTATCTCCTTCTTTATCATCACCACTCTCTTCCTCAGAAGTAGCAACAAATGGTGATCTACCACTCCTCTTCAAATCTCTTTCCAAAAGTTGTGCAGCCAACTGTTCATCAAATGCAATTTGTGCTGCATCTTTCTTTGGAACATCTTCTTCAATCAGAATTCCCTTACCCTTGTCTTGTGGATCAATAATAGGTAAGGTAGAAGAAGAAACCTGCTTGGACACATCTTTGATGATTGCTGATGACTGGAATACATCAACACCACCTGCAACTTTGTCAGCGTTCAAGTTACCTCTATCAGCGCCACGATTACCTTTGTCAGCGCTGGATGTGTCAGCGTTCAAACCTGTATCAGCGCCCATTGTTTCTTTGAAAGATCCTTCCAAGTTTAATGGTGTCACCTTGGATGTATCAATAACTGGGTGCTTCTTCAAGTTGGTGAGTGCTTCAGCAACCTGTAAAGATTCACTAAATTGTGAACTCTTCTCTGAACTCTTCTCACTAGCTGTATGAATCAGCTCATCCTCTTCATCCTCTTCATCCTCCCCTTTGGAAGATTCCTCCATTAGACTCCTGCTACTTGGATTCTCCAAAACAGTTACCCGCTCCCTCAATACTTGGAGTTCACGGCCCTGGTTGTTGACAATTTGTACAAGGCTGACATTGTGCTTTTGCAAGCTAATGACAGCAGCCGTCAATTCAGTCAAAGTCATAGGTTCCAATCTGCCCTCAACTAGAATGGGGATTTGACCTCCCAAAATAGAATCATAGGGCATGGATGAGGTCTTAATGATGTTGGGACTGTCGTGACCAGCATCTAAGCCTGTGTCAATAGCCCCAGCCTCACCCATGTCACCAGCCACACTTGTGGAGGTGGTTCTCTCTGCTACAAGGCTAGGACCACTAGAGGAGAACACTCTAGTAGTCCTTTGGCGTTTATTCAACCTAGATAGTAATGGGGTGGAAGATGAGGTAGATTGTGTGGGTGTTGGTTGGTTAAGGGGTGTTTGGGATTGTTCAGGGATGGTATCAGCGTCGGGATTGGATGTGTCAGCGCCAACATTTTGAGTGTCAGCGTTGGGTTGGTCAATGTCCATGTGGTCTGGTGAAGGTAAAGGTTCATGGATAGGTTCAAGTTGGGGTTCAGGGTCTGGTTGTGGTTGTGGTTGAGCAGCCTGAATTACTTCAAGCATGGGTTGGGTAAGAGGTATGGATCTGTTTGTGGAGCTCATTTTAGCAAAAATGGTTTTCTGTTGTTTAGGGATCTCATAAAAAGTGTCATGATCCCTAGAACAATATTCTTGTAAATCAAAGACCATTTGCAAAAATCTTGGGTAAGCCAAAGTCATTTTACTTCCCTTATTTTTACACATTCCTTCAAAAATCATTTTTGAAAAATTATACTTAAGCCCACGTGTGATACAAACCAAAGCACTTGCAATTGACCTGTTTATTTCATTAAAAGAAGTACATTTTGGACTTAAGCATTGGAGAAGGACATGTATCAAATATTTCCAGTCAGAGGGAAATTCCTGCTTATGATATTTATTTAAAGTGACATCAGCAGGAATAGGATAACCCAATTCCCTAAGACCTTGTTCTATTGTTGCAATGGCAAGGGTAGTCACACCATCAGCGTCATCAAGACGCAAAGCTTGGCGAACCAAGGCTTCAGTGACCACCCATGGTCTTCCATGAACAGTAGATGTTAATGTGGTCACTCCATTAGCTGTTGTGGAACTAACATTATTCCAAAACTGTCTAATGTGTGCGACAGGGACTAATGGTGTATGAGAAAGTGCATACCTTAGAGAGGATGCATTTAAAAATGCCACCATTTGTGAATACTGAGGGAACAAATCATGATCAGCAGTCAAGTAAGCTACCATATTATGTTGACTCTTGAACTCCAATGGTAAATTCTTTGAGTTGAACTTGGGTGCCATGGTGAAAGCTGTTTAGGTTATGTGATATGGGAAAAATCTAGGAGAAAAATGTTAGACAAGAAAATATGAATACCCAGAATAAAAAGATTAGCCAAATTTATAGGAGAGATGCATGATTTTGATTGGTCAAAAATGAGGCAGTTATATTCAAAGAGCAATGATGAAAATATTGAATCAAATATAACTTATCTCATGCATTAATTAAAAGTAACAACTCCCCAAAATTACGGCCAAAGATTAGTCAAAAATAACAACTGGGTAGGGCCCACTAGGTGTCAACGGTCAAAAATAGCTCATCAGCGCCCAACGGTTATATTTTCTTGTCAGCGTTTGCCTAAAGCCTTGTCAGCGTCACGATTGGACCTAACAGCGTTTGGAGAAAAACTTGTCAGCGTCTAAAAATAAAAATATTTAAAAAGAAAAAGACCGTAACAAAGTAATTTATCCTAAGGAAAATATCTTACAAGTTGATAATAATTACTGGGCGGCAAGCACTGTCCATTTATGCACACTTGCCTAAGCAAGATAGACACAAATGTCCTCTAGAGTCCCTTGCTAACCAAAATACTTACCAACAAAGTTATTTCATAAAATTCTTTGTAACTCCCAGGTAAACCCATAACAAAAATTATTCCCAAGTCTTCCATCAGACCACAACCAATTCTAGGCCAAAAATGTCTTGGCAGCATGCATAGTTTATCAACTTTGCATGCTACAGTGCCTCATGGTTTAGTAAAACTAACCCATACTCACCTGTGGACACAATCTAGAATTGTGATGAGAGTATTGTAAGAATAACCAAGAGTCCTAAAGGTTCCTTAAACCTCCCCTCAAACTATGATACATGAATTCTAAAAATATATATGAACATTAAAAATTTATGTCAAGATAGGAATATAAATATTCCAACCATCATCCATAAACAAAACATGTCCAAATAGCTCTTCAAAGATCCATAAGCAACTCTGTATCCAATGGCATAAAGCTACCACCTACCTACACATTTAGATGAAAACCACAAAACTAACATTTGTTGCTGACAGCGTCCCGACAACACTTGTCAGCGTTGAAGGAACTCTTGTCAGCGTTAGACAATAATATCTCTAACAACGGCAAAATAACACTTGACAGCGTTACATTTACCTTTGTCAGTGTTAGAAAAATAAAGTGGAAAAATCTAAATCATCACAAAGACCAATAACAATGCATTATCCTGTACATACTTTTACAAAAAGATTCCAAAACACATATTAAGTGAGATTAACCATTCCAATATTTGTTACCAAATATTGAAATCTTCCAGCATCAAAAGGTTTAGTTAATAAATCAGCCACATTATCTTCTGTGGCTACCCTATCTGGTTGTATTAAACCTTTCTCAAAGCAATCTCTTATAAAATTATGTCTAATTTCTATGTGTTTGGTTTTAGAATGATGTACAGGATTTTTAATAATGCATAAAGTACTGTTATTGTCTACAAAAATCTTGGTATGCATAAAATTATACCCATAATCCAACAGCTGGTTCTGAATCCATAATACTTGTCCACAACAAGCAGCTGCAGCAACATATTCTGCTTCAGTTGTAGAGTTTGCCACCACTGTTTGTTTCTTGCATTGCCAAGATATCAATCTACTCCCAAGAAATTGGCATCCACCAGTTGTGGATTTCCTATCAAACTTGTCACCACCATAGTCATTGTCTGAATATGCAATAAGGTCCAATGGAGAATCTTTTGGGTACCACAAGCCAAGATCTGGATAACATCTTAGGTACCTAAAAATTCTCTTCACAGCAAAAAGGTGACACTCTTTGGGAGTCACTTGATGGCGTGCACAAGCACACACAGCAAACATGATGTCAGGTCTTGAGGCTGTAAGATACATCAATGATCCACTCATTGATCTATAGTGCCTAACATCCACATCCTTTCCAGCTCCAATTTTTCCCCAAGGGTGTTGCCTATCCATAGGAGTGGAAGCATCCTTTTCATGTGGAGAAAAACCATATTTCTTCAAGATTTCAGCTACATACTTGTCTTGGGAGATGAAGATACCATCTTCTTTCTGCTGAACTTGCAATCCTAGAAAGAAGTTCATCTCACCCATTGCACTCATCTTGAATTTATCTGTCATGAGCTTGGAAAAGTCCTCACTCATTTTTGGATCAGTAGACCCAAAAATGATGTCATCAACATAGACCTGCACAAGCAACACATGTTTTCCTTTCTTCTTTGTAAATAGTGTCTGATCTATGGTGCCCCTCTTGAATCCATTGTCCACCAAATATGTAGACAAGGTACCATACCATGCTCTAGGGGCTTGATGAAGTCCATACATAGCTTTCTTCACTCTATAGACCTTGTCTGGATTTTCAGGATCTTCAAATCCAGGAGGTTGCATGACATATACTTCCTCAACAATTGTTCCATAGAGGAAAGCACTCTTCACATCCATTTGATAAACAGTGAAATTCATACAAGAGGCATAAGCTAGGAAAATTCTTATAGCTTCAATTCTTACAACAGGAGTAAAAACTTCTTCATAATCTATACCTTCCTCTTGTGTATATCCCTGAGCTACCAAACGTGCCTTGTTTCTGACCACAATACCCCTTTCATCTTTCTTGTTCCTTAGAACCCATCTTGTCCCAATTGGTCTCACATATCTATGACAATCAACCAGCTCCCAAACATCCTGTATAGCAAATTGGTGAAGCTCATCCTGCATTGCTTCCACCCAACTAGGTTCTTTGAGAGCATCAAAAATTTTCTTGGGTTCTTCCTGTGACAGAAAACAGGCAAACAAACATGCTTGTACAAGAGGGGTATCAACCTTCTTGTGTATATTGGCAATAAATCCACCAAGACTTTGATGGGATCTTCTTGTCTGAATTGGAGCCATAACATCACCAATGATTTGAGATGTGGGGTGATCCTTTGCTGTGGAAGTGAGAACTCCTCCTTCAAAAAGTCTGGTGTCCTCAACTTCACGCTCCATGTTGCCAATATCTTCTTCATCAGACTCTCCTTGATCAACAGAAATCTCTTCATGGACATTGGAAGGTCCACCCTGTTCAAAATGGGAAGAGAAAAGCTGTGCAAAGGTGTCATCAAACTCTGAACCTTGCTTGTCAGCATTTGGGCTGACAGCGTTTGAACTGTTGTTGTCAGCGTCTGATCCATCAGCGTCTGAATTACTCTTGTCAGCGCTTGATGTCCCTTTGTCAGCGCCTGAAGAACCATGCATGTTTGTATTTGGTGGTATTTGAAAACCACCATTATCCTTTCTAGCAGCAGCATCAGCAGCATAATACTCATCTGTCCATATAGGAAGTGTAACATATTCTTGTGTGGGAGATGATTCAACTGCTGGTGGTCCATCCTCCTTAGCAACCTGTATACCTGAAACATTACCAATTCTCTTTTCCAAAACACTTGAAGTTACATTCACAATGTCTGGATCAGTAACAGGCATATAATTTAAAGCTCTAGATAAAGGTTCTAAGTCAAACAACCAATTTGGACCACTTTCAGGATCACTAGGTTTACTTTCTAAAAACCTAACATGTACTTTTTCAAGTATACGTTTTTCCTTTTTAATGTAAACCCTATATCCTTTGCTCTGCACTGAATAACCCATGAAGTAGCCTTCATCACCTTTTGAATCAAACTTACCTAGGGCATCACTAGTTTCTAAAACAACTACATGACAACCAAAAGGCTTGAGAAAGCCAATATTTGGCTTCCTTCCCCAAAGTAACTCATAAGGTGTCTTATTATGTATTTTGGTGCCCTATTTTGAACATAACAAGCTGTGTTAACAGCTTCAGCCCAAAAGGCTATAGGAAAGTGGGCATCAGCCAACATGGTTCTGGCTGCTTCAATAAGGGTTCTATTCTTCCTTTCAGCAACCCCATTTTGCTGTGGGGTTCTAGCTATGCTAAACTGCCTAGTAATCCCTTTCTTGGCACAAAAATCATCTAACAGCTGATTTCTAAACTCACCCCCATTGTCACTTCTAATAATTTTGACCTCATTACCATTCTTCTTTTCAATCTGGGTAATGAAATTAATCAGACTTTGGGCAGTTTCACTTTTCTTGGCTAAAAAGAAAGTCCATGTAAACCTGGAAAAATCATCAGTGATAACAAAACAATATGATTTACCCTTCAAACTTTCTATATTAGTTGGACCAAAGAGGTCCATATGCAATAAGTGAAGTGGTTTAGAACTAGAGTGCACCTGTTTAGACCTGAATGAGACCTTGTGCTGCTTGCCCTTAAGACATGCAACACAAGTGTGGTCATTGTGGAAAGCCTTTTCAGGCAAACCATCAACTAAACCAAGCCTCACAAGTCTATTGATATTCTTAAAGTTTATGTGCCCTAATCTCCTGTGCCAAAGATTACTTTCATCTACTGAGGCTTTAGCATAAAGACATGACATCATTTTATTGTTTACCTTAATTCCATTAAGATTCACATTATATATGTCTTTATGCCTTGGTGTTCTAAAATCTATGTATTTTTCCTCAGGGAGCTTATAATCTTTGCTTAACACCAAGCACTCAGTATCTGTGAAAAGAACCTTATTTTTGTTATCACACACTTGTGATACACTAAACAAATTATAATCCAGTTCTTTTACCAAGAAGACATTCTCAAACCGTAGATTGTTGGTGACAAGGGTTCCTTTTCCAGTGATGGTGCCGTAGCCCCCTCCAAAGTATACCTTATCACCATCTTGAATAGGAGTGAAGTTTGTCAGATAGTCTTCCTTTCCTGTCATGTGCCTTGAGCATCCACTATCCCAGTATCCATTATCATTGATCTTCTTCTGAATGCCCTGCACATAAAGAAAACACATTAGTTTTCTTTGGGAACCCAAGCCTTTGAAGACTTGGATTCATTTGGTTGTTCAACAAGAACAGACTTGGTTCTCATAACAACCCCATTTTCATCCCTTTTTGAATAAAATTCCCAGTTAACCCCAATTGGTGTTGACATTGCTTTTGAAATATAATGAAACATGTTGCATGTCATAGAAATACCAGTAGAATTAGGGTTTTGGTCTTGTTTTGGTCTCCATGTTAAGCTAGTAGAAGCTTTGGACCTATTTCCCTGTGGTTGCAAATACCTAGGTTTGGCAGTGTATCTATCAGCGCTGAAATTGCTCTTGTCAGCGCCCCGATTGCCTTTATCAGCGTTGAACCTAGGGTTTGCTACAGGAACCCATTGCCTATTTGACCAAGTGTTTGACTTTTGAAAAGGTCTTAGGCCTTGTGTGTTAGACCCTCTAGAAAAGAATGGGGCTGGTCTAACAACTTGTGAACTTTTGTTCACAAAGGTATTGGATCTGACAGTGTTTGACCTATGTTGACTTTTGTCAGCGCTGAAATGGTTCCTATCAGCGTTGACATTGGAAGCGTTGACACATTTGTATGCCAAATGTGAAAAGCTACCACATGTGTAACAAGCTTTTCTAGACATAGTCTTAGGTCTAGAAGCAAAGAAGCCTGTTCCATGGTTACTAACTTGGCTTTTTGGTGACCTAGTATTCCTATACATCTCTGCATACTTAACACTAGGTTTTCTAACAGTTTGTGGGCCAAGGTCAACAGCTTTGCCAGTGGTAGGGTGTGTGATTTTAATAGGTGTAGGATCATTGGACTCCACAATATTATGGCTCATGATTGGTGTGGGCTCATTTGGACTTTCACACAACAACCCTCCCTTAACAAACAAGGTGTGGTTAGCTTTCTTCCACTCATCTAGGTCAGTCAGTTTTTGCTTGTATTCTTCAACTGGGGAAGTCACTCTAGGTGGAGGAATGAATTCCTCCTCTTGGCATTCTGGCAAGCCAGTCCAAGATAAGTCCTTTGATTGGACACCATAGAAATCCCCAGCTGGTGGTGGAACACCAGTATAATCCTTCATCCCAATCCCACTCATATCCTTAGAGTCTCTTTGTTTGCTAACACATTCTCCTAGGGATTGTGTGGCCTTGTCAAATCTCTGGATTTTAAGACTCACATTATCTTTATTTTTGTTAGCCTCCTCTAACTGAGCTATCAAATCAAGATTAACCCTGTTTACTATATCTTGAATATCTTTACTTTGATGTAACTCATGTTTTAAGATATTTATTTGATCCTTTAAATCAAACTCCATTTTCTTATACTCAGCTACTGTCTTTTCTGTTTGGGTAAGAGCAATTTGATAATTAGATACTTTGCATCTTTCAGTACTTGCCTCATCTAATAATTTTACTATCTCTTGATTTAGTTTTTCAGTATTTAAACGACAACCCTTAGAACAGAAAGCATCATCATATACCTCATTATCTGATGAAGAGGAGGAGTGTGCCATGAGAGCATATTCAACATGCTCTTCTTTAACTTCAGCAACCAAAGCTCTGTCCTCTTCCTCATCCTTGGCCATCCAGCTCCAGTCCCATTCTCCAACGCCATCAATTTGTTGAACAGCAACCATGGCCTTGGGATCTTGGCTCTTAACCATTTGGCTTGAGGGCTTACCAGCATCAGATCTTCTTGGAGATCTACATTCCCTCATAAAGTGCCCCATCCTATGACAGTTGTAGCACTCAACCTTGGATTTGTCAAATCCAGCAACATCCTTAGCATTAAAGGTCATCTTCTTCTTGAACCTTTTATTAAACCTGTTTGCTCTTAAACTTACAAGAGCCATAGTCCACTTGATGTCCATCTCTTCCAATTGTTCATCGCTTATCTGCTCAAGATCTTCATATGTAATCCTTGAATCACTGGGCAAAGAAGCAATGAATGCACACACAGTATCTAGATCTAGACCAGCAGGCTTAATTCTATCAGCGCCAAAATTGTGTGTGTCAGCGCTTGAGTATAAAGCGTTGACAGGATATGATCCAGCGCTGACAGACTGACATCCAGCGCTGACACATTGAGATCCAGTGGCTGGATGTCCATAGAAGTTCATGGAATCAAATTGGCCTTCACTTTGTGAGAAGAAGGCCATGTTGCTACTGGAAGATTTATTATCACTGTCCAAAAGCCATTCATTCTCCAACAGTCTTAGTTTGTTGAAGATGTCATCAAACCTGGAGGTCTTGTGGGTGTTATTGACAAGAATGGATCTTGTCTCAATCTTCCATACATCACCAAGGCTTTTGAGAAAAGTAGCATTCAATTCAGGGTCATCAATCTGTGTTCCCATGAAGGAAAGTTGACTTGTGATGTCAAGAAGTCTACTTCTCACACTGCTGAGATTCTCATTGGGTTGAGCTTTAAAGACAGCATACTCATACAAGAGTTGCTTCTTCTTTTCTTCTTTTGTGTCAGCATTGCCACCATGTGCTACTTCAAGAGCTTCCCAAAGCTCTTTTGCAGACTCAAAGCGTTTGTACTTGTGCTGATTTTCATGACCTAGGGCGTGTTTCATGATGTTCAAGATTTTCATGTCCACCCTTTTCTTGGCTATATCTTCAACAGATACAGCTCTTCCATCTTCAGGTTTTTCCTTCTTATCAGCTTCAGGACAATTAGGAAGAGCTACCCTTGCAGCAATAGCAGCAGCAATCTTTTGAGCTTTGTTGAATGTGTTCCCATATTCAACAATTTCCCAAAGAGTATAGTCATGGATGGCTATATATTGCTCAAAATTAGACTTCTAAAGTTCAAAGTTCCTGGCATCAAACATGGGAATTTTGATACTAGGGTTTGTGGAGTTGTTTTGTAGCAAAGCAGAAGGCTGATTTGTGCCAGACATGGTATTTTTAGGGTTTTGAGAGATTTAGGGTTTTTAGGGTTTGGTGTTTTAGGGTTCTTGTGTTACTTAAAGATCAAAAGTTTCTCAACAAGCTCTGATACCACTTGTTGATCCCAAACTTAGATCGATTAAGCTTTGTGTATACGAGATTAGATCAAGTACTACACGTAGAGAAACCTTTGCTTATGAATAAAGTAACAAAGTGTTATGCGGAATTAACACTTGATCTAAAACACAAAGATGTTAAACAAACTTTAACTTGTATTAGAATGATCGTACTTGATTACAATGAAAGAGGTTTAACTTGTGAATACTTATGAAAACTGATTATTAACTTTAACCTAAAAGATCTTCTTTTATAGAATAAGAAGTCTTGTACAATAAGCTACGAATCAACTATTCTAGGTAAAGATAATAATAGAAAATACAATGTTGAGCTTATCTTTACCATACACAATAAAGAAACAAATAAACGAAAGATTCGTATGAAGATATATTCCATCAGTGCTAATCTTCAAGGCTGTCAGCGTTGACTTCTTCAATGTCAACGCTTGGCTGTCAGCGTCCAATGTCATCCTATCAGCGTTGACATTCTTCTTATCAGCGTCTAGTGAACTGACCCATATTTTATTCCCAACAGAGTTTATAAAAGCGAAGTTTTTCATGTCATTATTATCTAGAAGATGATCCTAACGAATTAGATCAAGAACAACCATGGAAGAAAACCCCAAAAATCTGGTGATGGCTCAAGAACCCTAGTCCAGATGTCGATTGATTATTGGGTGAAACACATCGACACTTCCTCAAAATCTTCTATAAATACTGTGTATTTTCTCATTTGTAGAAAAAGAGAGTAGGTGTATTGTACACACAGTAGAATTAGACAATTAGATAGTTAGTTTAGATTAGCTCAGGAGTAATTAGTTAAGCTTTCACATAGTTCGTTTCATTCTCTTTGTAATCACTTCTTTCAGTTACATTTTGGTTAAACTTCTAACAACTTTCCTTCCACTAATGAAGTTGAATGTTTTTGCATTCAAGCTTTAATCTGCCTATAGCTTTTACTGCCATAAGCTCTTACGAGCATATGAATTTCTTACATTGCTCTTATTCTTTTTCTGAAACAAATTCAGTTTCTTTTGCAATCACTATTACTTTTCAGCAATAAGATAGATAACGAGTTTCATTCTACTGTCTCTTATTGGTCAGTTAGTTCAAATATTGGTTATAAGCTTTGTAAAAGCTTGTGTAAAGCTTCTGTATTGGATTTTACTGATGGTAGAACTAGGTTCATGATTATTCATAGAGATTTCAGTTTTTATCATTATGATACATAATGGCCATTTGTTCAATTTTGCAAACTTAAAGTTTAGAACCGTGTGTTTGGCTTTACTAAATTACATAGCATATCTGTTGGAGCTATAGTTTTGATTTGAGTTTAGTAGTAAGCAGCTTAGTGTTAGTTTCTCCGAAAAAAGCTTCAAGTTTAGTTTGTTTCAAGTTTTAACAGAGATTTCAGTTAATAAAAGTTGTTGAAAGTTGTTGGAAGTTGTTGCTGTTTTCATAAGCTACTGTTTAGCTTATTGGTTGAAAGCTGGTGATTTTGTTGGTTTTCCGTTCCACTTTCTGAAAACATTGGAAACTCTCATCAATGGAGTTCGTAATAACAGTTACTTATGAAGCATAGAGTGGGGTAGATTTGAGTTCAGCAGTTCGATAGCATCGTAGTCGCTGACAACGGACTGGCTTCAGATCTTTGGTAAAATTTCTTATTAGATTTTGGCAAAAGCCTAATAGAACTTTTAGTTTAGTGTAATAGTAGTTGAGAGTTTACCTTCAAATAGCTGCTATTGATTAGTTTTCACTAGTTGTAATTTCGTCTTAGTTGTTTAACTGTGTTCGTTGTTATTAATAAAACTGTAGCTTGAAATTTATGCCAAGTTGTTTTAGGACTAGTCTTCAGTAAAATCATTTTGCATCATTCTGTTAAACACGAACAAAAGAAATCTGTTATTAAAACTTAGTCGCAGTCCACAGAAGTAATAGTTAGAAATCATTATCTTAATGGATCAGTTAGGACGTAATATTGTTGGACCCAGTTTAGTAATCTAAATTTGAGTAAGTAAATTGATAGTAGTAGTAGTGTACGTTTCTAGTTTGTATAAACTTGCCCAATTGTAGTTTACATCCATTAGGCTTGTACTCTTTAGGAATTTTATATTCATCTTTTACATCATTTTTGTTGCATTGTATTTTTACAAATTTTATAATTAGTGATTGTTAATTGAAACTAACTGAATGTAGCATGTTAAAATTCGAAACTTACTTTTAACAAAGTTCAGATTTTGCAAATTTTATCTTTTGTAAAACTTGTATTAGTAGATTTTATAAAAAGTATTTTAGTGTATAAGTGAGTTTTTTACATTAACAGCTTATGAACAGTACTTCAATTGTTTATTGTTTTCTCAGTTTTTTATTATTACTTTTTCTATACGTGGCTTCACTAAAGGATTTGGGGGTGTACGTGTTTTGTTTATCTGTTTCACCTATAAGATTTCTCTCTCTCTCTCTCTCTCTCTCTCTCTCTCTCTCTCTCTCTCTCTCTCTCTCTCTCTCTCTCTCTCTCTCTCTTTTGTTTCTTAAAAACCATTGCCTCTCTATGTTACCTATAATATTCTATTAGGGTTTGTGATGAGGAATGCTTTTCATGATTATTATTGCCTCCGATCTTCAATTAGGGTTGTGCGATGGTCACTCCTTTTGGCAGTGGTCGTTGCCTCCTATGATAGACGAGTTCATGATGATGGGTTATCACGATTTAATTTTACCACCATCGTTGCCCCCAATTCATTGTGGATTACTGATGTTTTTTAATTGGTTGTAAATTGAATGTTCAGTCAATTGGTTTAGGATTTTCGGAATAAAGATGATTGGTGTCCGTAATCCTAAACACAGGTTTCTACTCATGTTGTTTTTTAAGGTTTGTTAGATGCTACATTTTATTTAATTGTCTTTTTAATTTTATCACAAGATTGATTATTTTTTTGGGGGGTTAAGTTTAAATTTGGGTATTTGAATGTCACTGATTGTGGTTTAGTTGTTTTAATTATATGTGTTTTTAATGTAGCGTTCTTGGATTTTTCAGGCTATATACTGGTCTTGTCGTTGTCCCCTATGATTCACGGGTTGGCGACGATGGATTATCACGATTTGGTTTTACCACCATTGTTTCCCCCAAGTACTGTTCATCAGCTATTCATTAACTATAATATTCATGAGCTATTCATAAACTATAATATGTTATAATTGTTTCCCCGAATTGCCTCTCTTGAGTTACTTTGCTTCTGTTGTTTGTTGATTCTTATTGTTGCAAGAATATAGGATGCAAATGGGTTTCATCAGTTTAGTGTGACTTTGTCGCCTATTCGGTTTTTCACTTATCCATTGGGGGCCACGTATAGGAGCAAGTAATAAAACAGAGTGGCAAAAAAAATAACAAATTGTACCTTGGTGGACTATCAGACAGCAAACGGGTTTCATCAGTTTAGTGTGACTTTGTCGCCTATTCGGTTTTTCACTTATCCATTGGGGGCCACGTATAGGAGCAAGTAATAAAACAGAGTGGCTAAAAAAATAACAAATTGTACCTTGGTGGACTATCAGACACCAAGATTATTGTGCATTGTATTTTTACAAATTTTATATTCATCTTTTACATCATTTTTGTTGCATTGTATTTTTACAAATTTTATAATTAGTGATTGTTAATTGAAACTAACTGAATGTAGCATGTTAAAATTCGAAAGTTACTTTTAACAAAGTTCAGATTTTGCAAATTTTATCTTTTGTAAAACTTGTATTAGTAGATTTATAAAAAGTATTTTAGTGTATAAGTGAGTTTTTTACATTAACAGCTTATGAACAGTACTTCAATTATTTATTGTTCCCCCCCCCTCTTTGAATGGTTTGGTAATATTCGACCTAGGTGTTATGTGGTTGCTGCCTCTTTTTTTCTTAGGCTATGATGAACAACGACTAACCCGAACAAGGTTGAGGTCGTTCGTATCTTGGATAGGCAACCTCTTACGGATGCAGCCATGGCGGATGTGCCCACCCTCTTCTTGACTATGCCTAATCTGAGCCCACAAAATGAATATGTTTTTGTCTGTTTTCACTATGGTCGTCACCCGCGATCTTTGCTGGGTTGGAGACAACCGGGTTATGGTCGTGTTGATTCGTATGCTATACTTCCTATGTAGGCAATTCAGCCTGATATTGTAACTTATGACCAAGGTTGAGGCCACCCGTTTCTTGGCAGGGCAACCTCTAACGGTTGCATCCATGGCGGGTTTGCCCGGTTTCCTTTTGAAATTCTCTGGCCCTACATAATAGAATTAAATGTATTGACACAGACTATTATAACATGTTATAGTTTATAAACAGCTTATGAATAGTACTTGATTTGTTTATTATTTTCCCGGTTTTTTTATGATTCATGTCCCTATACGTGGCTTCCACCAAAGGTTTTGGGTGTACGCGTTTCGTACTTTCTGTCTGCCTGTGTTGGCGTCGTTGCACATTGCACCAGCTGCGTCTGTAGCCAACCTATATGTCTCTGTTTTGTGGGCTGTAAAGTAAATAATAGTGGTCTCGAATGGCTGTGATGATAGTAACTTATTGTTCTTATGTGGGATCGATCGGATTGCGTAATATGTGTCGCCCGACAGGGCAAACTTTCATCGTTTGTAGCCACGGTGACCATACCTTTATGTCCGAACGATTACTTATCTGAGCCTTTTAGTCGATGTTTGAAATGTTTCTTTTACCCAAAAAACCCGTCCGCTATTGGAAGACGTTCTGCATTCTATTTTGTAACAGGATAAATTTTAGAGATTTCATATTTAAGGATCTTTAGGAAAGTAACTTTAAAGGGTGTTTGGATTATCTTATTTTGTAGAATTATTAGCTTATATGAATTTTGAAAGGCTCACTTTTTTGAGCTTCTTAAGTTAAGCTTATGGATTTAAATAATCCTCAAGCTCATGTTAATAAGATGCATGAATTACACTTTTTTAGGATCATATAAACACATGTTCCCACAAAATAAGCCAATGAAAACAGCCCCGTGGTCTCACTTTTGGGCTTATAAGCGTATGCGTTTTTTCAGCTAACACAGCAAAAACCATAGAAATAATTTAGTAAATAGTTTTTGGATGTGCTTAGTAAAACAAGGATCTACTATTGTTCGTGAGGCTGAAAAAGAAACCTTGGTATGCGTCATTTGGTGGTACGGAACTGTTTATGTTTGTACTTATAGCATTTTGAAGGGCATCAAAAGATACAAATTTTTTTACACCAGTTAGTATACGTATAAAAAGTCGATGCCTTATAGGAAATGAGTTTGTGTGATATCTGTTATATAACGTTATAAAGTCAACTACCTTACTTAAACTGAAGTGACTGTTTTTTTTAATTTATCTACAGACCATGCTATGTTCCATAATCTGTACGATCTGAATGTCCTTCAGCAAACAAGTCAATTTGGTTGGAAATGTTTTGAAATGGTATGCTTGAAGAATAGTATTATATTTTCTTTCCTTCTGGTTGTCCATTTTCGATTAGCAGACTCTTGACAGCCCATTTAATACTCAAAAGTCAAATGTTGGCTATTTTTTGGGATGGAGTTTGGCTTATAGATGATTCTTTAGGATTCTTTATTCTTGAATAGCTGAATTTGCTTTAGTAACTCAATAATAGTTCTATAGTTCTTATTCCAGCTCCAAGTTTTAAGTATTACTTGGCGTCATATTGGGAATCGTTTACTTGCTATAAAAACTGCACCTATAAATTTCCATAGCGGAAACTTTCTACTTACAAGTACTTCGCTTATTTGTTGATTATGGTCATTAAATAGGTTAATGATAATTTAGGCTCACGAGAATAAATTTTTATTGAAGGGTGTTGATACAAAAGTTGGATGGACCGAGCTTGACCCGAGTTAGACTTAATTCGGGGTCTTGTGGACTCCGGCTCTTGCACCAAGTGAAACTTGTTTAAAGGACCCTGCGCACTAAACATACACCGTTAGGCTTACCGTGGGTTTGTGACCCACGATTAGATTAGGGTTTAGGGTATTGTGTGTCTCGTACCTTTATGGAACCATGGGGTTCCTTTTATACTCGAGAGAGTCCAGACTGGGCTCCCTATTCTTGCGGCCTAAGGAAGAGATAATGATTCAAAATAGATTGATCCTTATCGCATAACTGAGGTAAGTGCATATCCTCTTCCCTTAGGCGAACATAATCATAAGATAGATTATATTCTTGTCTAATCATGTCACAGCGCGACAAAGACACGGTTAAGCAATGAACCGTATGTGCCACATCGACTCACCGGGCCTCCTGGGCCGCGCGCACATCACATAAGGATTAATCCATTCCTGATGGATATGGGTAGTACCCGTGAGTCGGACTATCCAGCCCGACAAGGGACTATACGTCATCATGTCCCCCCAGTCCAGTGGTCGCAGGTTCAAACCGCGGCTACTAGACTAGTTAACCTCAAAGGCCCCTGAAATTGAGTATATTGAAGTTTGTTTCTCTCGATTCTTGACCAATTGAAAGTCCTAAAAATCTCAAGTTTATGATTGTTCTTGGTTGATATGGTTTTTTGGATATTCTATGTCTATTTCAAACAACACGTAAAAATGGTGAAAAAATATTAAGCTACGTATCCGTAAACCACTTTGAAAATACTAAGTTTTTATTCACAAAAGGACAAAATGTAAAAGCATGAAAGTAATGTGCTAAAAATGTAAAGTAACTGAAAGTTCTAAGCTTGAAATGTAAATTTTAGAAAGTAAAAAGACCAAAAGTATAAATTCTAACAACTTTGTAACTAATTTCAACAAACTAACAAATATCCTAACTGAAATTGACAAGTACTGAAAGTTTAAGGGCTTAATACTTGCAAACCCTAATTACTTGAAAGATTAGCAACTATTACAAACATAAACAAACTCTGGGGACCAATGTGCAAATAATGGGACTTTGTTAACAAAAACGGGCATACAACAATCAGTAAGCTCGTATGAGCTTATTACTGAATCAAATAAGCTCAAACAAGTTTCAAAAGTCTTAAAATTGAAAATCACCTAGACTTGTACAAGAAAATTGCTTGAAACACAGTAAAACTCAAATAAGCTCAAACCAATAAGCCATGAATAAGCAATCTAATAAGCCAGACTTCCACAACTTGCTTTTAATGCACAAACTTGTTCAACAGCTTATCAAGAGTAGGGAATGTCTTTCCTTTTTGAAAATGGTCAATTGAATAAGCAGGAAAATGGAATTAAGCTGAAATGTAGATTATTTGACTTTTGTTGACCAAAAATGGAAAAAGCTCAAAATCTCCAAATCTACTCAACACAAGTTCCTAAACAGGTTTATGAAAGAAAATTACCAGTTTTATGAAGTAGATTTTGCTCTACAAGAAAACAGTCCACTTCAATATTATAGAAACTTGACTTTGCTCAAATACTTATTAAAAAGCTGATTTCTAGCTGAATTCTAAAGACTGTATAATTTCCTTCTACAGAATTAAACTTTGGATGTTAAGACACAGATAGGAACTTGTTTCAAGGAAACTGGTTGAGAAATGAACAAATGACAAGGAATTGAAAGTAGCTAGTTTTCTGAATGAAAAGAACACAGACTTAGACCCAAACGTTTTCTTGACCAATTGCCTGTTTGAACAGAACTTTGACCACAAAACTTAATACAAATGTTACCAATAGTCTACTGAATATGAATGAACAAAACTTAACAGTTTTAACAACCTTTTATCACAAAAACTTGGCAAATCCAAACACTAGTTACAAAGTCTGATAAGAACTTTAAGTAAGTGAATTTGATTTAAAGAATGAAACAGTCTAAGTCTGATATCAAATCATGTTCAAATAGTGAAATGAAAGTTATCTTGACCAAGTTCAGACTTGTTAACAGGCTAACATACAAAATGCTCTTAAAAACACTTGACTGATGAAAAATAGACTAAAATCAAGCAATAGCAGATCAAAAGCTACAAAACTACTTCCAAAGCAATCAAATCAAACCAATTATACTAAAACAAATCCAAAACACATGATCATAATCAGCAAAGATGGTTTACACTAGAATTGAGCATGCAATTGACTTTTGAGAGGAATTTAAAAACATGATTAACAAACTTTTTAGCTAAGGCCTCCTTTGATGGAGGAGTGTGGTGCTGAGCCAACTCAAATCTGTACTATCAAGATCTCCATTAACCAATCAACAGCCTCAAAACACCATGTCTGATCAAAATTACCCAAATCAACTACAATCTTCTTAACAGCTACTTGAAATGAACTGAATCAGCAACAAACTCTTCACAAAGCTTCCATTGATCAAGAGTGACCAATAGAAACTCAAAGTAACAATAGTAACAGTATTGGAGAATGAGTAAGTGAATTGAAGGATAGAGAAAGGAAATGAATGTTTTTGTGTTTTTATTGATTGAAGAAGGTAAATTTGTTACAACTGTCTAACTGAATCTAACTCTCAAGAGTGTGTCAAACTCTTGAGAGAAGTTCACTAACGGAATGAATAACAGAAATAGGAGAGAAAATCTAAGGTGTGTGTGTTTTTGCACACTTAGCTACCTGCTACAAATGAAGATACAAATGCCTATTTATAGAGTGAAAGTGAGAAGTGGTTGGAGGTAGTGACGTGTCATGAACAATCAGTTGCTGCCAGGTGTCCTTTTCTGGTAAATTGCAAATTCTCATCAAGAACACAAAAAGGGATTTTCTTCCTCTTTAATCCTCAGCTCAATTGCCTTGTATATCTGGATTCGTCTTCTCAAACCGAGCACTTTTCATGTAGAAAGTTTATTGTGAAACGCATTGTAGAAGAATCCATGTTTTGGGCTCGTTTGAAGAAGAGAGTGACATGTGTCGTTCTTTTATTCGTCCTTGGTCCTTCACACAGATCATAATCCAAACTGGATAAAAGGGATTATTGCATGACGAATTTTGATTGGTCCAAAAAGAGATAGTGGGAGTTGTTGTAGCAGATTCGTCTCATTTAATTAATGGGTGAGCTGGCATAGTAGCTGGCGATCCTTGTCTCTATTTTCATGCAATTTGATTGGTCAAAAAGCCTATGACACGAATTGATAACAAGTTTGAGGCATTTTTGACACTTTAAACCCTTAGACTTTGGCAGAATATCAAAATGAGCTATAATCTTAATTCCAATGGCAATTTCAGTCCTTCAACTTGCATTCTTGTTCATTTTAGCCCTTTGACTTGGTTGACCAGGTTTGACTTTGATCTTGACTTTATCCAAATTACACTTTAGTCCCTCAACTTTTGAGTATTGTCAAGATAGGTCCTTCATCTTCAATTGACTTATCATCTTTGATCCTTCTCTTGTCTTTTCATCATAAATGAGCTTGATTTCCTCTTGTTTGCTTGAAAATGTATCCTTGTTACCTATTTAAGCATAAACACAAAACACACCACATAATTCTGCTTTATAGCATAAAAGTTAGGTATTTTCCATGTGTTTTAGGGTGATTTGTTGATTAATTGATATGAGATTTTGTTCATATCAAATCCCCTACACTTGAACATTTCCATGACCTCATGCAATGCTATATTTTAAAGCACAATTTTACATTTTCCTCATGATTAACCCACCTTGGCCAATATGGAATGTTTTTACACTACTCTACACTATATGATGCATGATTTTGATTTTGTACAATGCAATGCAAAGAAAGCAATTCTATTTATATATTTTTTATTTTCTTAAAATGGTTTTGATGGAAAACTCATAAAGAAATCAATGACTTAAATTAGGACTTTGGTACCATGGACACTTATCACCCTCAAGTTTTACTTTCCCCATACCAAGCTTAAAAATGGGATCATTGTATTCACAAGTAAAAAGTGCATCAACTTATTCATGACAATTAAATGTGGAACCAGTTATTATTTGAGAAAATTGCTTGAAGGCAAATTTGTCATTATTTGAAGCGTGAAATATAAGAAATGTAAAATCCAAAAATAAGGAAGCACGGTTTTAATCCTAAGTAATCCTCTCATCCATTACTTGAAAAACCGCTCACAATTAATATAAGTCTGTTTCAAGAGTTATAAGTCATTCGCCTTATGTGTAAAATCCTCATGTCATGCATTAATAAGTAGCTACACACTCGCTAAGGAAAGAAAAATATAACTCACGCAATAATTTACATCCGCCACCTTTTTGAGACTTTGGATCTTCAATCCCGCAACCCGTCAAGGTAATATTGGATTGGAGCAACTATTAAATCCCTGCAACCCGTCAAGGTAATATTGGAATCTAATAGTTACTATAATTAACACTTCACTGTCCCTCTTGGGAGTCTTGTATAATTATTTTTTTTTCTTTTTCTTTTTCTTTTTCTTTTTTTTTCTAGCCACTCATTTTTTTATAAGCCGCTCTTATTTTTCTTTATTCCTCACAAAGAAAGTTGAAAAGAATAAAAGGAAAAACGCCCGCTAAGTATTAAGCATGACATAATTCTAATACACATAAAACGTTCTAACTTGGAATCTTAAGACGTACTCATACCAACCATGAATGATTAGACAAAAATGCATAAGAGATTGCAAACCGATTAAAACCGTTCTTGATTATTTATTAACATATATACATGCGAAGAAAATAAGGTAAAGAAGAGAAGGGTTTAGCCACAAGTAATCATCATGAAGTTTATCTATCCCTTTTATACTTGCTTCAACTCTATCATCTCCCATTCTCCACAAATTTAAAATCTCAAATAATGAGAGTGGTGGATGCTTAGCCTAATAGACCAATGAAGGACTACATGGTTAAGGATACTAGCTAGAGAAAGCTTAGATAAGCAAACTCGGGTTGAGTCAAAATATCCATGGCGGGCCTAATATGTCAAAGAAGTCTAAATTTGTTAAACCATGTCCTTATTATATTTTTTTTTCTTTTTCAATTTTTCATAAATAACAAAAGAAGAAATATATACAATGCAAATGTGTTATGCAAATTAAAATTAATTGATGCAAAAATTATGAATGCATATTTTTGGTGGCCAAAGTAGATCAAAAATTTGAAAAATGTTTGAAAAATTAATTTCTATGTTATCATGAAGGTCAATGACATAATCTAGGTAAGGTCACTTCGATAGAAGACCCCCCTACACTTAAGCTAAACATTATACTCAATGTTTAAGAGCATGGAAGTATAAACTTCCCCTACACTTATGACAATGAATAAACTTTGCTTAACCCAAGTTAAAGAAAGATCAACTATAGTGAATTCCTTTTTTAAGCACAATGTGTCTATGAAAAATCACAATAGTAACGAAGTGAACCGGATACAAGGGCCTCATCCATAAGCTCCAAAGCACGTGATGAGTGAGCAACCCTACAAACAACATGAAGACAAAAGAAGGTCTCCCCTACACTTCTCATCAACTCTCCATCCTTATTTCTAACCTACAACACTCCAAGTCTAAAACCTCTAAACCTAGTTATTCAAGCTTGATTTAAGGAGTCTCTAGCTCGACTCTTCCCACAATGAATTAATTCAGGGGGAAAATGGGGATCTCTTGGACCATTTCCACGGAAATGTCCTCCCCAAAATAGTGCTTAACACGGTGACCATTCACTTTGAAATTTGGACCATTGGGTTGTGACAACTCAATAGTTCCATATGGAAATACTTGAGCAATAGTGAATGGACCGGACCATCTTGACTTAAGCTTGACCGCAAGGAGTTTCAACCTTGAGTTAAAGAGGAGAACCAGCTCTCCAACTTTAAACTCACGGTTCTTGATCTTAGCATCATGCAATTGCTTAGTCTCCTCCTTATAAAGAAATGAGTTCTCATAAGCATTGGCTCTCAATTCATCCATTTCATTAAGTTGGTCCTTTCTATGTGAATCGGCTTGGTTTAAATCAAAGTTAGCCCACTTGAGAGCCCAAGAAGCTTTATGCTCTAACTCGAACGGGAGGTGGCATGATTTTCCATAGACAAGCCTATATGGAGTACAACCAATTGGTGTCTTATAAGCCGTCCTAAAAGCCCACAAAGCATCATCAAGCTTATCCGACCAAGAAGCTCGATGCTCTCCCACCGTTCTTTCCAAAAATCTCTTTAAACCACGATTTGTGACCTCGGTTTGACCATTGGTTTGAGGGTGATACGCGATAGAAAGTCTATGATTAACACCATATTTCTTCATCACTCTTGTGAATTGATCATTACAAAAGTGAGTACCACGATCACTTATGATGGCCCGAGGTACACCAAATCTAGCAAATAATTGCTTCAAAAATTTCACTACAACTCGAGCATCATTAGTAGGTAAGGCTTTGGCCTCAACCCACTTTGACACATAATCCACCGCTACGAGTATGTAATTATTTCCCTTGGAAGATGGAAAAGGTCCCATGAAATCTATTCCCCACACATCAAAAATCTCACACTCTTGAAGGAAGTTTTGTGGCATCTCATCTCGTTGAGTAATTTTTCCTTGTCTTTGACATACATCACAAAATTTCACCATCCCTTGGGCATCTTTGTATATGGAAGGCCAATAGTAACCCGAATCAAAGACTTTCTTGGCGGTATAGTTGGGCCCAAAATGTCCACCCGTAAGTCCCTTATGACAAGCTTCTAAAATCTTAAATGCCTCGGGCCCATCTACACACCGTCTAATGATTTGGTCCACACATTTCCTAAAGAGGTAAGGTGTAACACCCCCAATTTCGGTCATAACAGCGGAAGGGTCATTGGGTGTTACTATCATGGTTCAATCTCATAATCATAGAAAACGGCTCAAAACGAGACGTTTTAATAAACATCCATCCAATTTCATTTAATCAAGATAAAATTTCATACACGGTCCCAGATGATTCAAAAGTTTACAAACTATTATAAATGATAAAAGTTATTTGAATGGATATGTTTTAGAAAAGTGGGCCAAAATATTTCAAATATGCAAGCTTCACGAAACCGCCTTCCTCGAGTGCCTTCAATATGGACCTGAGATAAAACATGCTTAAAAAGTCAGCAAAATTTGCCGAGTGAATCTATAGAGTTTAAATTTAAATAAAGAGAACACAAGTATTCAAAATAACCTTCCATGGTTAATAGTTTACCGAAATACCATTATGTTGTACGGACATAATTATCAGTTTCATTACATAAGCCTCGTGACATTGAACGTTAACATATATTATTTCAGCCCAACACACCTAGCCAAGTGCGTATATTTCTCTTATACAATGCATCCGATGTTTCATTACTGGTGCATCACAACACCACGCGAGAGCTAATCGCGACCGGACTGGGCGTCACCCCGATAGATCTATCCATAGCATTAGCGTTACTTCGATTAACAATTCACGATTCATGGGTCTTTTAAGGCTAAACAAACTTATGTAATAACTTTCATCTAAGCATACAATCAAGTTCCTTGTGTTCAATTTTAAAACAAAGAGGGTTTACCACAACTCCTCGTTGTACCCTTCATTTTCAATAATTACTTTTCAAGTAATAAGGGTTTCCACAACTTCTCGTTGCACCCATACTTTTCAAATAAGTAGAGTTTCCACAACTTATCGTTGTACCCTTTTATTTTAATAAAACAAGCATGTTATCCCCCTCGCGGGTTTATAAAACAAGTAAACATGTTAAAAGCGAGGCTATAGACTCACCTTAGCCAATAGTGGTAATGAGACGATCGCCGACGATTAGTGATGCCCGTTTAAACACGAAAACCGCAACCTACCAAATAAGGTGCGTTCGTTAAAAATCGACTTAAGTATAAATCATACTTAAATAATATAAAAAATCAAAATTACAAAACCAAGACAATCCCGAAAAATTTAATAATACAAGTGTTATTACAATACCCTTTTATTCAACACTATTCTTTTAAACAATTGCACTCTCGATATTGACTCGTCTTAAGACGCCAAGTCAACGCAAGTCAACTTATCATTTTAATTCCCTCGGACCAGTAACTAAGTCATTTATATAATGACTTAACACTTGAGTAAATCACCATGTCCAATGGCGAATACTCAACTCACGCCACATAATTATTGAACTACGTGTCCAAAATACCAATCAGCATGTACACTCCAAATGTACACACCAATCTACCCTATCTACACTTGTCCGATTTTGACGAAACTTGGTCACAAACTCACTTATAATATGAATAAGACTCAGTTCAAATTTCATTCAAAAATATTACTCCTAAGACCTTCTGCCTGACACATCTTCGTGTTATAAAAACCGGACAGATTTACGCCTTTTACTTGTGAAACTATTTTGACGTATTTAAACAATTCCGTTTACAAAACCGACACTCGGGTTTGAAAATAGACTCATGACCTGAGGTTTAGACTCCAACATCAGTCCTTGAACATTTTTAAAACTCATTCTATAGTCCCCGAGATTCGATCCAAATATCGACAACAATTTTCGGATTGTGCCGATACTCGTCTCCCGGTACACAAATACTAAAACTAGCATAACTTTTCGCTCGAAATGAGTTAGAAGCTCATTCAAGCGGCAAATCGAAGCTAAAAGAATTATCTACAAGCCTATCCTATTAGTTTGTTCATTTACAAACAGTAAGATTTTCAAAAATTACGTTTTACCCACTGGTCTAAAACACTTTCTAAAATCTCCCACCAAATCATATTTTTGATCAATTCCAACCATTTTCCTCATCATCCTACACTCCTAATATCATCCTAAACAAATAATCTAACCCATAACACCCTTGAATAATTATTTAAAATTTACCCACTCAAAAATTCAAACATGCAATACTTAAAATATATATATAACACCACTAACAACAATTATATAATAAGAAATTAGATCAAACCTCCATGGATCATCATCAAAATTTGAAAGTTGTTGCATGTTGCAAATTTTTACACCAAAATGATCACCATCAAATTTCCTAGATGGGATATGTTTTAGTTTTTCATGATTCAAAGTAAAAATTGAAAATCAATTGGGTTTATGTGGGTGAGGGTGGCGGAAATAGCAAGAAGGAGGAGGAAGAGAGATGAAATTTTTCTTGAAATGAATTTTATATTAAAAGTTGGTAGTGGAAAAATTATATATAGTGGGGTGAGGGTAGTTTTTGCAAATTTTGCATAGTTTTGGTCCAAAATGCATTTAAATAGTTGTAGGGTAGAAAATGTAAATATTACATTTTAAAAATATTTACGGGACTCGGGTTTCGTAAAAATACTTTTTAAAAGTTAAAACGCTTCAAAAATAAAATAATATAACTTGGACACGACTTAAAACGTAATTAAATCGAAAACGTCGAAAATATTAAATATCGAGACAATCGATAATAAAACGTAAATTTTTGGGCATCCGTCGGTATCGCGATCATTCGTAGTTCTCGTCATTCGTTAAAACGTAAAACACGAGAAATAAAGATAAATACAATAAATACAATAAAAATCATTCACATGATAAATTGAGAATATAATATCGATACTTAATATATTTCTTGTCAGTTTTCTTCGAAACGACATTCTTACGTTAAGTTTCAAGTCATAACCTTCTCGGTTAGTCGATAATTTAAAATTCTCATTAAAGCAAACACGTAATATGTAATAGTCGAGATCAAAATAACGACCTGAAATTGACGGATTGTCACATTATCCCCACCAAATTGGGATCTTCGTCCCGAAGATCAACTTGCGTTCTTCCTCGATCGCTCGTTGAAATCAAAGAGTTAAACGTATTCTGGTCCTCGTCTAGAGTTCCATCACACATGACAATAGGAATTCGACTTCGTTTCTGTTGCCTAACTTCCTTATCGATAGTATCAACAAGTACTTTGATGAAATGCAACTTACCGTCGATTCATACTTCATCAAGAGAGATAATAAGATCTTCGTCAGGAAGAAATTTCTTTAGGTTCGACATATGAAGAGTATTGTGAATTCCTTGTAGTTCTCGGGGTAATTTAAGTTTTCATGCCGCTGTACCTTCACTCGATATCATCTCGAATGGTCCAAACTAACGGGGACTTAACTTCCCACGTTTTCCAAAATACATAACACCTTTTCAAGGTGATAGCTTTGGCATAACTTTTCCACCTACCTCGATTTCCAAAGTTTTTCGCTTCACATCGTCATAACTTCTATGTCTACTACGAGTGGTTAACAAACGATCCTTAATTAGCACAATCGATTTATTTATCAAAATAAAATGAGCAGAGTCAATCAATCAACATTGACACAAATCAAGTCATATACAGACTGAGTTTCCGAGAGCTTAACAATGAATCCATTGTAATTTGCTCCTACCTCCCAAATGATAACGAATAACATAATCGTAATCACTTGAAGGCTTATTTACCTCTTTTAATCCAGATTACATTGTAGGCTCTTACTATCGGTGAATATCGTACCTTAGTGCCATACAATTTATGTCTCAATAGACGAAGAGTAATAATCACCGCACCCAATTACAAGTCATGGGTTGTGCAGTTTCCTCATTCTTCCTAGGTTTCCTACAAGCATATACAATTCAAACAGCTCTAAATCCTTCAAGAGATATATCACGATTAACAACAAAATCTTCACTTCCTTCGAGTAATGATAAGATCGACGTGTCGCAGAGTTTTCTTTTCATAGTCTGAAAAGCTTTCTCTTCATCATCGCCACACACAAACGGTTCATTCTTTTTAGTTAGCTTAGTTAATGGTTTTGACATCAAAGAGAATCCTTCGTTAAACCTTCAGTAATAACCAGCCAAACCTAGAATTTGTCGTACTTCAGTTGGAATAGTTGGAACATCTAAATTTTCGATGGCTTCGATTTTCGCAGAATCAACATGTATGCCACTTTTGTCAATCACATGACAGAGAAGTTGCACAGAACAGAGCCAAAAATCACACTTTAAAATTTTTTGGGTACATCTTTTCGTTCTTTAGAAAGTTCAAGATAATCCCTAAGTGTTCGGCATGTTCTTCCTCGCTCTTAGAGCAGATTAGAATATCATCAATGAAAACGATTACGAATTTATCAAGTCACGGCTTACACATACAATTCATTAAGTCAGTGAATACATCAGATGTATTGGGCAAACCAGAAGGCATAACCCCAAACTCATAATGATCATCACAAGTTCTAAACGCCGTAATAGGAATATCTTCCTCGCGTATGCGAAGTTAATGATAAGTAAAACAAAGATCAATCTCGGAGAAAACACCAGAATCTAGGAGAAAACACGAGAGTTTTGAAGTGATCAAATAGATCATCAATTCTTAGAAGCGGGCAACGATTCTTGATCGTTAGCTTATCCAGCTCCCGGTAATCGATACACATACGAACGAATCATCTTTCTTCTAAGCGAATAGAATAGGGGTTCTACAAACTAACGAGCTCGGTCGAATAACACATCAATAAGATAGTTCTTGAAACTGCACAAATAATTACTTCAACTCAGAGGGTGCTAATAAATATGGCTCATGTGCCATAGTTGCAGCACCAGAAATCAGATTTAGGAATTCTATTTGCCTTGGAGGCGGAAGCCTTGGCAAATCCTCCTGAAACACTTCAGAATAGTCGCAAATGACTAGAGTAATTCTACTTACTTCTCTTACAATTCCTTCTACGATACTTAAGCTAGGAATAATCCACAACCTTTTTCGATATACTTACGAGCTCTATTGCACTAAAAGAATTTTCAATTTGGAATTATTTTTCCCTTCAGTAACCTCATCAGCCTTGCCTTGGATTATGTGTCCCATGAGCTAATCAGCCATGCAGACAACTTCACAAATAGTAAATGGCTTAGAAGAAGTCACATCACCGCATATATTCCTGGTCAGCCGTAAATATACTGCTTGACCTTGACGGTTCGGGTTCCATAATTCTTGGACATAAAAGAGTCAACTTATGGAAACACTTGGTATATCTACCAATGTTAGTTCCCTTCAGTTTTAGATTGTACAACACTTTCTCCATACTTTGGAAATACTTCGAGGACAAACTCCTCAGTTAACCGTTTCCTCACCTTAGTCCATGGTGTCCCATAAGTAACGATACATATGGAAGCAAGTCTGCCATTCCACCAAATTAATGCACGACCTTGGAGAGTAGCGATTATAAACTGCACCTTATCCTCCTGATTAGGGTCACTGATTCGAAAGACTGACGCCAGCTTTTCAACAACTGACACAATCCTCCATCATATTTGATCCCCTAAAGAGTCTACGGTTACAATTAACGAATGAAGTGTAGTTATAGCCTCTAATTTCGGGCACATTTGTTCCATCCGTACCACGAACATTATCGGCTCCAGCTTCAGCTCCACTGGTTCCGGTCCCACCAGTTGTAGCTTCAGCTCCGGATCCAGATCCATCATTCATGTTGGCCATGAATTCAACTAAAGATACAGCACTTATTCACTAATAACTTGGCGCATTCGTGCCTCCGTCATAGCTTTCCTTGACTGCATGAGTCTTGTGCATCACAAATCAAATCATAATGAGTATTCATTCAATGATTGCGTTATACCACAGGAATTTAAATAAGAAAGGCAAAGAAAGAAAATAATATAACGATGTAGAACTAGGAATCAAAAGATAGTCATTCCATTGATCACAAACTAGTACAAGTCGTATTGTCAAACATTATAGATAGTTATCGTCTAATGCCATACAACTAAAAAGACTAGTCCTACTAACTGTTGTCACAGTTTAGTTAGGGATTAATGAGAAGATACTACAATTGATAAACTAATCTACTAAGAGTTACTAGTTATTTCACATGGCTAAGAAAGCTCCTCGGTCCCACAAGAAGAAGATTTCTTCAATGTCTTTCAGAGACGCTTGATATCCTCCTCAATTGG
Source organism: Glebionis coronaria (assembly GCA_025667525.1). Classification (NCBI taxonomy): domain Eukaryota; kingdom Viridiplantae; phylum Streptophyta; class Magnoliopsida; order Asterales; family Asteraceae; genus Glebionis; species Glebionis coronaria. Next base: position 271,456,647 of record CM046878.1, read on the forward strand.
TGCTTTTGGAACAATCTCAATACAACCATTTCACGATCAAGGAAAATGAACAAAATCAAAGAATGAATCGAGCAAACGAATTATAATTTAATAAGAGTTTAATCACGCAGATGCTATATGCTTAAGCCCACACCTTTATGAATCATTATTCCATGGATTGATCAAGTCCTTCCAAATAAGATTCAGAAATTTGTAGTTCAACAATTTATAATTTCCTTGTTCAAATAAATGGCCAATTTATTTCAACGATTATAAATCACTTTATTCAAGCATCGCCAGCTCAACGCAAAAGATCAAGATCAAAACAAATGAGAAACTGATTTAACAGAAAATGATCAGTGATATGCTATGGAATCCTGGTTGGCATGTGAATACCATACAAATCAATCTCAATTCCTAACAATCAATAGTACCATCTCGGACAAACTTGTTTTTATCAAAACAATAGAATGTCGAAGATTAATGAAAAGGCAAATTAAATTTGCTAAACGAAATGAACGGATCGATAAATCAAGAATAAGAACCAAGGAAATCAAAATCCTCGTAATCAGAAGAATATCAGCAAGAATATTAACCATTTCGTTTGGATCATGTCTATCCACAACTTAGTTAATCTCGAGAATAACAGGATTCATTTCAGGAATAGCTTCAGCGCTAGCATAAAAATGACTAGGGTGGCTTCGTGACAATCGACGTCGTATAAATATCTCGTATAAATATAAAATCATCATTTATAATTAAATAAATGAAAACATACCTTGTAATTCATAAGTTCAAATAATCGATAAAGATTACAACATATATATAATCCCATATATATATATATATATATATATATATATATATATATATATATATATATATATATATATATATATATATATATATATATATATATATATATATATATATATATATATATATATATATATATATATATAAATACTATCATTCTCGTCCATTGGCAACTCGGAGGTTTCGCTTGCAACAGTTATAGTTAAAAGATTTCAAAAATTCATTTTTGGAAAATCTTTTCGTTCTCTATAACTTGAGCTCTGATGCCAATCTGTAACACCCCCAATTTCGGTCATAACAGCGGAAGGGTCATTGGGTGTTACTATCATGGTTCAATCTCATAATCATAGAAAACGGCTCAAAACGAGACGTTTTAATAAACATCCATCCAATTTCATTTAATCAAGATAAAATTTCATACACGGTCCCAGATGATTCAAAAGTTTACAAACTATTATAAATGATAAAAGTTATTTGAATGGATATGTTTTAGAAAAGTGGGCCAAAATATTTCAAATATGCAAGCTTCACGAAACCGCCTTCCTCGAGTGCCTTCAATATGGACCTGAGATAAAACATGCTTAAAAAGTCAGCAAAATTTGCCGAGTGAATCTATAGAGTTTAAATTTAAATAAAGAGAACACAAGTATTCAAAATAACCTTCCATGGTTAATAGTTTACCGAAATACCATTATGTTGTACGGACATAATTATCAGTTTCATTACATAAACCTCGTGACATTGAACGTTAACATATATTATTTCAGCCCAACACACCTAGCCAAGTGCGTATATTTCTCTTATACAATGCATCCGATGTTTCATTACTGGTGCATCACAACACCACGCGAGAGCTAATCGCGACCGGACTGGGCGTCACCCCGATAGATCTATCCATAGCATTAGCGTTACTTCGATTAACAATTCACGATTCATGGGTCTTTTAAGGCTAAACAAACTTATGTAATAACTTTCATCTAAGCATACAATCAAGTTCCTTGTGTTCAATTTTAAAACAAAGAGGGTTTACCACAACTCCTCGTTGTACCCTTCATTTTCAATAATTACTTTTCAAGTAATAAGGGTTTCCACAACTTCTCGTTGCACCCATACTTTTCTAATAAGTAGAGTTTCCACAACTTATCGTTGTACCCTTTTATTTTAATAAAACAAGCATGTTATCCCCCTCGCGGGTTTATAAAACAAGTAAACATGTTAAAAGCGAGGCTATAGACTCACCTTAGCCAATAGTGGTAATGAGACGATCGCCGACGATTAGTGATGCCCGTTTAAACACGAAAACCGCAACCTACCAAATAAGGTGCGTTCGTTAAAAATCGACTTAAGTATAAATCATACTTAAATAATATAAAAAATCAAAATTACAAAACCAAGACAATCCCGAAAAATTTAATAATACAAGTGTTATTACAATACCCTTTTATTCAACACTATTCTTTTAAACAATTGCACTCTCGATATTGACTCGTCTTAAGACGCCAAGTCAACGCAAGTCAACTTATCATTTTAATTCCCTCGGACCAGTAACTAAGTCATTTATATAATGACTTAACACTTGAGTAAATCACCATGTCCAATGGCGAATACTCAACTCACGCCACATAATTATTGAACTACGTGTCCAAAATACCAATCAGCATGTACACTCCAAATGTACACACCAATCAACCCTATCTACACTTGTCCGATTTTGACGAAACTTGGTCACAAACTCACTTATAATATGAATAAGACTCAGTTCAAATTTCATTCAAAAATATTACTCCTAAGACCTTCTGCCTGACACATCTTCGTGTTATAAAAACCGGACAGATTTACGCCTTTTACTTGTGAAACTATTTTGACGTATTTAAACAATTCTGTTTACAAAACCGACACTCGGGTTTGAAAATAGACTCATGACCTGAGGTTTAGACTCCAACATCAGTCCTTGAACATTTTTAAAACTCATTCTATAGTCCCCGAGATTCGTTCCAAATATCGACAACAATTTTCGGATTGTGCCGATACTCGTCTCCCGGTACACAAATACTAAAACTAGCATAACTTTTCGCTCGAAATGAGTTAGAAGCTCATTCAAACGGCAAATCGAAGCTAAAAGAATTATCTACAAGCCTATCCAATTAGTTTATTCATTTACAAACAGTAAGATTTTCAAAAATTACGTTTTACCCACTGGTCTAAAACACTTTCTAAAATCTCCCACCAAATCATATTTTTGATCAATTCCAACCATTTTCCTCATCATCCTACACTCCTAATATCATCCTAAACAAATCATCTAACCCATAACACCCTTGAATAATTATTTAAAATTTACCCACTCAAAAATTCAAACATGCAATACTTAAAATATATATATAACACCACTAACAACAATTATATAATAAGAAATTAGATCAAACCTCCATGGATCATCATCAAAATTTGAAAGTTGTTGCATGTTGCAATATTTTACACCAAAATGATCACCATCAAATTTCCTAGATGGGATATGTTTTAGTTTTTCATGATTCAAAGTAAAAATTGAAAATCAATTGTGTTTATGTGGGTGAGGGTGGCGGAAATAGCAAGAAGGAGGAGGAAGAGAGATGAAATTTTTCTTGAAATGAATTTTATATTAAAAGTTGGTAGTGGAAAAATTATATATAGTGGGGTGAGGGTAGTTTTTGCAAATTTTGCATAGTTTTGGTCGAAAATGCATTTAAATAGTTGTAGGGTAGAAAATGTAAATATTACATTTTAAAAATATTTACGGGACTCGGGTTTCGTAAAAATACTTTTTAAAAGTTAAAACGCTTCAAAAATAAAATAATATAACTTGGACACGACTTAAAACGTAATTAAATCGAAAACGTCGAAAATATTAAATATCGAGACAATCGATAATAAAACGTAAATTTTTGGGGATCCGTCGGTATCGCGATCATTCGTAGTTCTCGTCATTCGTTAAAACGTAAAACACGAGAAATAAAGATAAATACAATAAATACAATAAAAATCATTCACATGATAAATTGAGAATATAATATCGATACTTAATATATTTCTTGTCAGTTTTCTTCGAAACGACATTCTTACGTTAAGTTTCAAGTCATAACCTTCTCGGTTAGTCGATAATTTAAAATTCTCATTAAAGAAAACACGTAATATGTAATAGTCGAGATCAAAATAACGACCTGAAATTGACGGATTGTCACATAAGGGTCATCCCATAAGTAATACTTCACTTCCTTAAGAAATTTCTTCTTTTGTTGGGAAGTGAGACCCTCTATTAGCACATCCCCCACAAGATAGTTTGCAATATCCGCAAACCAAGGGGTGGCATCCTCTTGAGAAGAGATAGACATGAGCTCCTCTAATAGAAAGGATTCAGTGATTTCCTTATGAGGCAAATCTCCTTGAAAAGGATGCTCAAGTCTACTCAAGTGATCTGCCTCTAAATTCTCGGCTCCTTTCTTATCTCGAATCTCTATCTTAAACTCTTGGAGCAATAAAACCCATCTCAAAAGTCTAGGCTTAGCATCTTGCTTTGTCCTGAGGTACTTGAGAGCGGAATGATCCGTATACACTATGGTTTTGGATAGCACAAGATAGGGTCTAAATTTCTCAAAGGCATAGACTATAGCAAGCGACTCTTTCTCCGTAGTGGTAAAATGAAGTTGTGCACCCGTCATGGTTTTACTAGCATAGTGTATAGGTTGAAAATGTTTATTCACTCTTTGTCCTAACACGGCCCCCACGGCATAATCACTAGCGTCACATAAGCTCAAAAGGCAATTCCCAATTTGGAGAAACCAAAACGGGAGCCTTAGTCAACTTTTCCTTAAGTATCTCAGAAGAATCCAAACACTCTTGGTTAAAAGTGAAAGGAGGCTCTTTTTCCAAGAGGTGGGTCATCGGTTTTGCTATCTTAGAGAAATCTTGTATAAAACGTCTATAAAACCCCGCATGACCCAAAAAACTCCTAACTCCTTTCACCGTAGTGGGTGGGGGAAGCTTAGCAATCACATCTATCTTAGCACGATCCACTTCTAATCCTTTGTTGGATATCTTATGTCCCAAGACAATCCCCTCTTTAACCATGAAATGGAACTTCTCCTAGTTAAGAACAAGACGTGTTTCTTCACACCTCTTTAGCATACGTTCTAAATGGGAGAGACAAGAGGTGAATGAATCTCCAAAAACTGAGAAATCATCCATGAAAACTTCCATAGTTTCCTCAATCATGTCATGGAAAATTGCCATCGTACACCTTTGAAATGTCTCTGGTGCATTACACAAGCCAAAAGGCATTCTCTTGTAAGAAAATGTACCGTAGGGACAAGTGAATATGGTCTTTTCTTGATCCTTAAGGTCAATGGGTATTTGAAAATAACCCGAAAATCCATCTAGAAAGCGATAGTACCCATTTCCCGCTAAGCGTTCAAGCATTTGGTCCATAAAAGGCAATGGGAAATGATCTTTCCTAGTAGCCTCATTGAGCTTCCTATAATCAATACAAACTCTCCAACCCGTAACAAGTCTAGTAGGAATAAGCTCATTGTTCTCATTGGGCACTACAGTGATTCCACCCTTCTTAGGAACACAATGTACCGGGCTAACCCATGGAGAGTCGAAAATGGGGTAAATCATGCCCGCATCAAGGAGTTTGATAACTTCCTTCTTAATGACCTCATGGATTTTAGAGTTAACCCTTCTTTGGCTTTGAATAGCGGGTTTGTAATCATCCTCCATAAGGATTTTTTGGGTACAAAAATGTGGATCAATGCCCCTTATATCGGATATTTTCCATGCTATGGCTTGCTTATGTTTCTTGAGAACTTCAATAAGTTTTTCTTTCTCATCCTCTTTCAAGTCTTTAGCAATGATCATGGGTAATTGGTATTTCCTTTCTAAGAAAGCATACTCTAGGTGGGATGGAAGGCCCTTAAGTTCAAGTGGAGGTGGACTCTCTATGGAAGGTTTCACTATGGATGGATCATCATTGGTTACTTCTTGTGGAATGGGTGAAGGAATGGGATCCTCATTGAGCAACTTTTGGATAGTGAGAATGTCTTCTTCCCAATTAAAGGGAGAATCATCATTACCAAGGAAGTTGGTGTAAAACCCGTATTTAAATTTCCCGAATATTAAATACGCGTAGGCTTAGCTTTCACTTTAACTAAGCGTAAATAATAAATACGTAGCCTCAGTTTATTAAATACTACAACAAAATAATTATCCAGAAGATAATTATTAAGTTCAGAATATAAATAATTAAACGTTAACAGTAATTACGCACTCAGTTTTATTTAAATATTACAAATTAATTATTTAGAAAATAATTAGTTAATGTCAGAAAGATTACGTAAATATTATACGTAAGTATCTATTCAGAAAATATAGAGATTACAAAATCTCGATCACGAACACGAGCACGGACATTTAGATTATTAAACGAAGCGAAACGAAAACAAATCTTATGGGTTGTGTTGGGCTGCGTTTTAAAAAGAAAAGAAGAAAGGAATATGGGCTTCGAGCCCATTACACTACTAAACAAAGAAAAGAAAAAAAAACGGGGTAACCCTTGTCCTTTTTCTCACGAAAAGTAACTCAAACCAATTAGGGTTTTGTTGTCTCTATGCCACCGATACAGAAGAAAAAAAAAGGGACGAGGTTCTATCTTCATCCCAGATTCTTGTTGGTATTGGCTGTTCATAATCATGATGATAGGTAATCCATTTTTCTTTCTCTTCTCGTCCTAGTAAGTATCAAAAATCCATTGGTTAATCAAGAAAACATGGGTCGAATTATTAATCATGTGTTGTTAATATGTATGGTTATTGTGATTCAACCACGCCTCAAACATAGGGGTTACGGTGGTGGTACCCTTGTGTAAACACCCGTAGATAGGGTGGTTGTGATTTGGGACAGCAGCACCAAAAGACCATAGCCAGGGGTGTGTTTGGGTTAGATCACCACCAGGGGTGTCTGGGTCTGTAAACAGTGGGAAACCACCAACAGTCGGTGGTAATGGTCAGACAGCAGGGGGAACCGACGAGCAGTCGGTGGGAATGGATTGGACAGCAGGGGGAACTGCTGCCAGGCGGTAGCAAAGGGTTGTTTGGGATCTCAGACAGCACTAGGCTGTGGGATCTCGGACAAAAGGGGCAGAAAGGGGTTTTGGTTTGTTAGTTTTTTTAGTTGCTTTATCGTGCGACCGAGACTATAGAAGTCTCGGTAGGCTAAAGTTTTGACCGGGTTTCGGGTATACAATTGAAAGATAAGAACGAGGATTTATTAAATTATATTATTTGATCATTTTTTTTACCAAGTAAATAGTATCATGGTTTAACCAAAATATAAATGTTTTATTAAATTAATTAGTAAAATAATTTAAAACGATTTAATTATTTTAGTAAGTTAAAGTGCTTGGTTTTATTTAAATGATTTAAATTCTCATGGAATCTATTCAGGAAACAATCTATTTTAGCAGATTACTTATCAGAGTATAATTACATAAAGATACAGATTAGACACTAATCAGAGTATAGAAAATACACTAACCAGAATATAGTATAATATAAAGTAATCAGAAGTACAAGATCTACAATAATCAATAATTGTTTAAAGACAGTCAGAGTTACCAGTTTATACACAAACAGTGCAACAATACAAGAACATAATAAATCGAGTTAAGAACAATAAGAATCAGTAGCAGTAACCAGTGATCGGACAACTTATTTAACGTCCTTTATTCTTGTAGCTCGCGTGAAATCAGAGTAGACTTTCTGTCAGTTGATCTCGGTCGATTACTGGACACAAGGTACGGATTCTCCGTTCTTTAGGTAAGGACTTCCTTTCTATGCATGATTAGGATTCCCCGTCTTCAGCCAAATGTTTTTCCCCAATATATGTTTAAGCTTATCAGTAATCATGTTAATAACTAAATAAATTGCCTGAGCATTATATACAAGCATGACCAGTTTATGTACTAGTTACGGAGGTATCGTAACCATGGCACTAGAGGCACCAGTGTCGTGACTCACATGCAGGAGAGTGATATCCTGCATCATCCACTCAGTTCAGCTTGGCCATTTTATCAGTATTATTAGTGGGGCGTATGGATGCATCCTAGGCTTATCAGTTTATAGTTTATCAGGTGAATGTGGTGTGTGCTTAATGAGACTGCTTTTATACATAGTCTCATCGTCCAAAAAGGGCTTAAAATGCATTAAATATCATCAAAATACCCATATACATGCTTGTGTTTGTTACTTGTGTATTTTAGGTACGGATATTGAGAAAATGACAAAAGATCACAAGAATCATGAAAAAACGAACACGGGAAATGAAGCCGCACAATGAACCAAGCCCTAATGAAGAATTTCCCAAGAAAACCCTTGAAGATTTGAAGATTTGTGAAGAAGGGTCCTCCAATATGGAAGAATTGATACTTTATACCCTTGTATCTTCATAATTACAAGTTTGGTCCTAAAGTTTGTCAATATTGCAAAAAGGGCCCTCCACTTTGAAGAATTGGCAATTTTAGTCCCTCAGCAAAACTAAAATGTCAATATTTATCATCCTCAAAGTCAAACATACCAATAAGGACTCCAAGTTTCAAGAATTACAAGTTTGGTCCTTTGAAAATATCAAAATTACCAAAAGGACCCTTGACTTTCAACATTTGGCAAGAATGGTCCCTCATAAATGAAGACTTGGCAATTTCAGTCCTCCAAAATGTCAATTATACAAGTTAAGACCATAATCCATCATGAAAATGCCAAATCAGTCCTTCAAGAATCACAAAATGGCAAGAATTACCCCTGAAAATACTTTGGAAAAGTATTTGGGGCAAAAGTGTGAAAAATAAAACTTCATTAACACAGGAAATGAAGAATGGACGGATTTATTCGCAAGTGAAAGGTTTATTAAAGATAAGGGGTTAAATGTGGCCAAACAAGGAAGTTACCTAGACCAGTAGTGGGGTGACACGTGCCCCCACTACCACTCCACAACCAATCAAAATCCACCATTCCTCCACCTAAGCAATCCACTCATCCGGTTTATTAATTTCTTAATCCTTGGCGCCTTAAACACTTATTTAAATCTTAATCACTCCTTAAACAGATCAAACCCCATGTTCATCATGTTCTTGACAAAACTGGGCTTTTGTTATTCACTCACAATTAAACCTTAATTCTTTCCAGAATTATGATTAAGGTTACACTTAAGAAAACCCAACCTTAATATTGGTCACCACATCATTTACGTGTCCACATGGGACCTCCCCTGCTACACCATTGAGCAAGAAGACAAGAAGAGGCCAGTCATCCAACAGCTCACAATCTAGCTTACATCCTAAGCTTATTTTTCACCCTTTGATCAAGTTTTCACACTACCAACTCATGCTACAAGCCAAATGTAGTCACATGATTCAGAAGAATTCAAACAAGACAAGGGAAAATTTGGAAGTTCAAGGCTAGGGTTTTCACTTATTTTTCAGCTTTCTAGTTCACAATGTAGCCTATATAAAGGCCTTAGGACCCTGCATTTACGTTTGCTTTTGGTTTTTCCTAGTTCACAAACTTGTAAATCCTACTTTCTGATTAATGAAATTGTGTTGAGTTTGATGAAGAAAGACCAAGGGCCATTTAATTTTAAGCTTGTTTATGTTATATGTTAACTGAAATTGAACCTCAAAACTTTTTTAAACCTTGTGTAAGAGATTACACATTGGACTAAAACTTGATATTTTGCTAAGTTTTCTTGGTACATCTTGGAATTTTTGGGATATAAGCTGATCATAGCACCTTAATTGTGATATTAAGGTGTTGTGAAGCTCATATCTTGGGGATAATCAAGAGTGGGTACAAGAAGTTGCATTAATCAAGTTTATTTTCCAAAAAAAAATCACCTTTCTGTTTTGATATTGTGCTTCTAACTCTGTTGAATCTTAGCAGGGTTGCTGTTGGAAGCTTGTGCTTGTTCTTGCTAGCACATAAGCTCTAACATTCGTGGGTGTGGATGTACATCCATGAGGTTTGTCTTAAAACCTTGAAAATCTGATAAATTTTGGATTTTTGGTGGATTTGTGCTCTACTTGTGTTCTTGTTGTTTTCTTGGCTTGAATCTGCTTAATCTTGCATGTTGATGTTGTTATTATGCTACATTAATCATTTGGTAAACTGAATCACACTTATACTTGTTTAATTTTTGGATTGAAAAGATAAAGGGGTGTTTGGGATTACCTGTTTGAGTTCATAATTGGTTATTGTGTTGTTAGAAGTGTGTATTTGTGGTTGTTATCTGATATATGCTTGGTTGAGAGTATTTTGCTGCAAGTTTTTGAGTTTGAAACCTTGAATCATACATTGTGCTATAACTACTTGATTTTAACTGATTTTGGCCTAAGATTTTGGTAAAACCTAGATTTTATGCATGCTTAGGGATAAAAGTTGCTTAAACATCATTTATATAACCTATGTGATAGATTTGAGTGGTTGAATCTGGTTTGTTGGTCAATTGCATCAGCAATGTATAAAACTGCATGTGTTTGTGTTCATCAGTAACTTAAGGTGCTCGAATCTTGCTTAAAACTTTGAATCATTGCATGAAACCTGTTTAGACTTGCTTATTTAAGTTTAATATTGCTTGTGTATGCATTTGGTTAAGTTTGGCTGGCTGAATATTGCTAAAAGTGCTTATTGAACCTCAACTGCTTATTTGTTCATGTCTGTGTCATATCTGGTACTTAATTGATTAAACTGTATCAATTGGCTGTTGCTTGTTGTGATTTTTTTATTGCTATTGACTCCTCTTGATCCACTGATCAATTGGGTGCCTTTGTGAAACTTGAATCTCCAAAAAAGTCACTAAAGACAAAAAAGTCAACAAGTCAAGCAGTGGAAAAAGTTTCCACTGCTCAACACCCAAAACTAGCCCCTGCTAGTACAAATTTTTAGTTTGCTTATCAATAAGCCATATTTGCTTATCTAGACCTGCAACAACTTATTTTTTGTGATAGATCTTCATTATTTGACCCATTTGATTAGACTGGAGCTTATTGGACTTTGACTTTGACTTTTTGCTAGAAAACCAACTTATTTGACTTTTTCATAAGTGCTTATTTTCTTTTTCCAGCTTATTGAGTCAGCTTATTTGAAAACTTTTTGTTGAAATAGCTTATTTAAGTCATTTAAAAGCTTTTGCAATTTGAATCAGCTATTGGGATAGCCTAGAACTCAAAAACGACTATTTTGTCGTTTTCTGTAGATTGCTTTTTGCATTTTCAGGCTTATTCCTTTGGCTTATTTCAAATTTCTTTTTACAGAAGTCTTATTTAGCTCAAAAGAAGCTTGTGTGTCTAATTTGAGCTTATGGCATTAGCTTATAGCTTAATGAGCCAAAAAGCCCATTAAGAATAAGTTGTTTGGTATAAGCTTGCTTATTTCACATTTTCAGGTTTTGGGCCTTTGAAAAAAGTTGTTCAGAATAAAATTTTGAGTCAAGTAGTGCTTTTTGGGCTTATTTGGGCCACTTTTTCATTTTGGGCTGATTTTGGCCCATTAAGGAGTCTGTTTTGGGTTTAGCCCATTTTCTAGGCCCATTAAGGGTATTTAGGTAATTTCAAGTTCATTTCTGAGTTACTTAGGTTAAACTAAGCTAGTTTGCAACTTTGTAGAATTTTTTAGGATTTTTAGATTTTTATTAATATTTTAATATTATTTTATTATTAAAAATTAAAAGTCTGATTTTCTAAGTTTTTACATTTTTCCTAGGTTCTAGACACTTAATTAGGATTTTTACAACTTTCCAATATTTTTAGGGTCTTTCAATTATTTTCTAGAATTATTTTAAGTTTTTATAGCTTTTAATAGTTTTTAATTGTTTAAAAATAGTTTTTAGTAGTTTTAAAATTTTGAAAAATACTTTTTAGCTTAATTAGGTTATTTTAAAGTTTTACAAACTTTAAGATCTTGATTTGGACTTTTTATTAGTTAATATTGATTTTTAGGGCTTTAATTAGCATTAAAAAGTTAATATTTTATTAATTAAAAGGTTTTAGAAAGTTTGGATTTTTTGTAAACCCTTAGAATATTTTAGTGGATTTTTAGTGATTTTTAGTAATTTTTAGAGTAAATTTTTAAATTTGGTGCTTTTACGGTTTTACGTGTACGACTCTTTCGTCTTAGCGTAGTCCGTCATCGTAACCGTCATTCTCTTCTTATCCCATTTCTATTTTCTTTATCATAACAATATAATCACATCACTAATAATTTCATTACACACACACCAAGCCTCCTTGAGAACGATCCCCACATTGGGTCATAACTTGTGATTTTCCTAAGTCATTTGTTAACGCTTGCCCTAATTGCCTTGTTTTCCTAAACAAGTGCTAATTTACAACTATCATTTTGGCGCCGCTGCCGGGGAGGCGTGTTGTGTTTTGATTTGGCAATTGTTGTTTTTATATATAGCCATAATATCTATTGTATTACTAGAACTCTACGAATACGTATTATCGGTTTTTCGTTTTTTGTGTGAATATTATTACTATATTGTATACGTAGAACAATAAATTCACAAGTACTCCAAATACGTGAGAAATCACAACCTTGACTTGGGAGGTCATTACCCGATCATTGTATTCGAATCTCAAACCAAAGAAAAAAGGCAAAAATAGATAAATACTTTCGTGAAGCTCAATTTTGAAAAATACAAACTATAAGGTGGGTATAAGGCGGATATTATAAAATATATCCTAAGGAAAAAGGCTCTTAAGTGCTTCGCATCGCCTCATTTCCCCGCTTGCTTGTGAGTATTTGATTTTGAGAGCTAATCGATGGTTTTGCCGCCCAAAGTATTATTAAGTATCATATATACTTTCTTGGTTTCATTTGATTAAACCCTCTTGAACGTTTTGGTGTTCCACCAATGTTCTAAAGTCATCGGAGGCGTTCACTTCACGTGATCGTTTTCATTCCTTGAGGCTTCTTTAATCAAGAGATTTGATTAAGGAGGAGATTTGTAGATTTTGGTCTACTTAATACAATCACAAAAAACCAAAAAAAAGTAAAAACAATCAAAAACCACAAAAAAACTGAAAAATTCAAAACACCAAAAAGAATCTTCTTTGCTCATCCCCTCGTTTTACGTGACGTTTATGCAAACTCGCTCCAAAGCAAGACGTGCACGTAAACGTCGTCAAAAGGAAGGAAACCAAACATCTTCTAGTGAGGAGTCTCTTATTGTTGAACCCATTGTAGAGAAAGAACCAACCATGGTGAATCGTACTATGATGGAGTTACTTCAAGCACCCACCGAGGGTTATGGAGAGGCTATTGTGATTCCCGCTATCCTTGCGGAGAATTTTGAAGTGAAAACGGGTTTGTTGTCGATGATCCAAAACAACAAATTCCATGGTGATGAGAAGGAAAATCAACACAACCATATCCGCCAATTCAATCGTCTTACCGCCACTTGCAAGTTTAAGGATGTCTCGAATGACTCGATTAAGATGATGCTTTTTCTGCATTCCTTAGCGGGGCCCGCTAAAATTTGGTTAGAGAAAGAGCCACCCAATTCTATATTGACGTGGAAGGATCTCGTGTCTAAGTTTGTGAACCAATTTTTTCCACCCTCTAAGACTACGCATTTGAAAAACAAGATTTCAAAATTTTCACAAGAGTTTAATGAAAGTTTTTCAACGGCTTGGAATAGATTTAAGGAAATGTTACATGAATGTCCTCATCACGGTTTTTCCGACTTGCATCAAATTGACACATTTTACAATGGACTTAATGATCATGAAAGGGATTATTTAAATGCCGCCGCGGGTGGTAATTTTTTGTGTAAAACGGTTGAGGAAGCTTTGGTGATAATTGAGAATAGATCTAAGGTGTATAGTCCTCGTAGCACGTCTAGTGTTCGTAAGGCTTCGTCTTCGGCTTCACCTTCTTTGTCTACTACTATCGATGCTTGCCAAATTGAGGTGAACTTGGAAAACAAAATCTTTGATAAGCTTAAGGGTCTTTTGAAAGAGTTCAAAGTTGGAGAACCAAGTGCTCCTGCTACGGTTAAAGCGGTTGAGGTTTCATGCATGTATTGTGGTGGAGGTCATGATTTCTCCGAGTGCATTACCAGCGGTGGTAACACTTCGAGTGCCTACGCGGCCACGGGAACTTACAACCAAAACGGTCAAGTTACCCGCTCTAATCAATTGACTCCACCGGGTTTTGGTTCAAATCAAAATGCTAACAACAACTATCGCAACAATCAAGTTGGTTTCAAAAACAATTACAACAAGGGAAACTATGGTAATCAAGGGGCTAATAATCAAGTTTCAAGCAAAAATCAAAAGGATTTTCAAAACAACAACAAAAGTTTGCAAACGTTGAAAGATCTTCCAAATGAATTTGTTGAATACGCTAATGGGAACGATGCTAGGTTTGACAATATTCAAAGAGAAATCATTAGCCTAAGATTCGAGTTTAAGACTGACTTGAAGAAAGAGTTGAAAAATGAGTTAGCAAATGAGCTTAAAATCCATACCAACAAGATGGAAGGAAATGTAACTAGGTTACAACAAAACCAACAAAAAATGGAACAAGGGCAACATGAGATAAAACAAGAGATGATTAAGGCCGAGAAGAGGCAATCAATGTTTGAAGATAAAATCTCATCTATGTTTGAGGCAATTATGTGTAAACCGTCTTCGAGTAGTCTTCTTAGCAACACCGTATCAAACCCTTAGGGTGAGATGAAAGTGATTACCACACGTAGTGGTAAGACACTTAAGGAACCGACTCCTCAACCAATTGCTCCTACGGAGGAAGCAATTGAGGAAGAACCCGAGGTGGTGGTCCAAAAGGAGCATGTTCCAATCCCACGAAGTACCACTCATGCCACACCTACGGTTGACCCATTACCAACATTGGAACCCGAGATTCCAAAGGCTATGCTGTCACACCCCACCAATGGCGGAATATGGGGCGCGACGTATGGATATCATCACAACAAATGGTGTCTCTATAGAGAAGACTAAAATGCAAATATAATGTCATAAATGGCGACACAAATGTCATGACAATATCTCAACAATGCAGGAGTCTAGGTAAGTAGGTAACAGTCCTACCACTTACCCAAGACAAACAATAAACATAAACCAAACAAACATATAGGTGCCAACATGTATCACTTATCAAAAAACATAAAGGAAACTAAGAAGGAACGGGGATCTCCATCTATATGCAATCCTAAGGCATCCAAGTCTAGCCACTTCTATCCTCAAGCTTAACCACATTCTCACCTGAAAGAGACACTAAAACACGTCAACATAAAGTTGGTGAGAGTCATAGGTTTAGACTCCAACACAAGACAAGTCATAAGCTGTGAATACCATAAACCAATAAACATATGGACAATGCGCTACAATCATGTACTAACAACTAGCATTCAAGTTAAATCAATCATTACAATTCCAAGGCATCACGCCTTACCAACAATCACAATTTCCAAGGCATCACGCCTACCAACAATCTCAATTTCCAAGGCATCACGCCTTACCAACAATCTCAATTTCCAAGGCATCACGCCTTACCAACAATCACGATTCCCAAGGCATCACGCCTTATCATTAACCATAGGTCCCATAGGCGCCCATACACCTATGTACCTTTCCAATCCAAATCACACACAAACAAGAATCACATAGCAGTTAATCACATAAATGTACACACAAGTCTATCTCAAACCTTAATCATTCACAGCATTAATTTAGAAAATAATTCAACACAGTGTCTCTTCCATCCCATCTGGAAGTCAAAATTAAAAGTAAACATGGGACTATGAAACTCACCTGATAGCTTCTTCACAAGTCCTCGCACTAGCAACGAGCTAACAAACCAAAAACACGAAATCAATACACGAACCAATCACTAAGATGGATCATCAACCTATGATGGACATCTAGCCTATTCCCACATATTTACCTCATTGATAAGCTCTAATCACCCCATTACCCTTCCTTAACAAGTCCTTAACTTGGTTAAGTTTAATAACTAACCCGTTCATATTTTACCCAAAACAGTCCCAGTTTTTAGGTCTCAAAACTTTAAGTCAAACGTCCACTTAAACATACCCATGGTTTCTGTAAAAGGAATATTCATACCCTTACATATGTTGGCTAACACCTCCCACTTGCCCTAACCTTAAAGCTATTGTTAAGGCCCCGATATACATATATCGACTTTTGTCATTCCAGATTTCCTGATTTTAAACGTACTAAAAGTTTGTTACCATTAAGGGGTCTTACCCTAAACCACCACCTAAGCCCAAGTGCAGATACTTAATACAATATATAAACCATCTCTCACGTTCGTGAGAAGATCCCAATGCAATCCTAAGTACCCCAAACAACCCAAAACTTAAAAAGAAAACAGGCTGAATTCAAAACTGTTTTGACCTCCGACTGTTGTAACCTGTTTTTGACCCACTTCCCGACCTCCAATTTAGTTCTCGTTTCTTGTATTGGAAAACCACTTCAAATATCTTTCCATGGGTACTTGGATCGTAAAATAAGAGTTTATATAACTCCTGATATGATCAAAACAATTGACTCAAAATCTGCCCAGTTTTTAAAAACGAGTTTAACAAAATCAACCTCATTAATTAACCCTAATCCCTCTAATTACAAGCCCTAATCCATCCAATCATTATGAACTCATTAAAATACAGACTTTTATTAAAACCCTAACCTAAATCCATCATATATTGATGTATACATGTTTAATTAAATAAGAACAACATTAAACAAGATTATACCTTCAGTTGATCAAAAATCAAGATTTTGAAATCCTAATTTTCTTCTTCTCTTTTTTTTCCTCCATGGCTGCGTTTTTTTTTTTATGATGAATCGTATGTTTTTTTTTCTAATATTGTTTTAATACACTGCACTAGTCCAAGCCCAATACAACTTTCCTTTTTTCCCTTTTCTTTCCTTTTTTTTTCTTTTTTTTCTTCTTGCGTCCAAAACAAACCGACCCAAACCCCTTGAAATTCGTTTTTCCTTCTTTTTATTATTAATATAAGTATTAATAATATTACCTTAAATTTCCTTAATTTATTTCAGCTCCTAAAGCCTCCAAAACCTCAAAAGCGTAAAACTAGTCAAATTTACGCGTTTTACCGTAAAAGTCGTAAAATATACACTTTTATAAAAAATCTCAAATTTTGAAATAAACTTTATATTTAAGTCCTAAATGACTTAAAACCATCCCGAAAAATATTCATATGACTAATTACCTCTTCCGAGACCTCTAAATGCTAAACCGTAAATCCTAAAAAATACACTATTACTATAATACTTATACGTATACGTAACCACCAAAATATCACCATTTCATTTCATATTCACTAATTGTGATCTCATGAACATGAATTAACCGTTCCTCGATTTACTTATGAGTACTCTATACTCATAAACGATAATCACACCAACCTCGTTCACACAAAATAAACACGTAAGCACAAAAATCAAGTAGTCACACATAAAATAACCTAAAAGTAAGACCAAGTGACGAACCTCAAAACCACGGTTGTCACATCACTCCCTCCTAATAGAAATCTCGTCCCGAGATTTACTCCTTAGGATCAACACACAGACAACAAATCACACGAGGATACTTGTTCTAAATGAACTCCTCTCATTTCCACGTGAACTTCAGTTCAAGTTTCAAGATACCACATGTACAAACCAAAAATAATTAAACCCATTGCCAAACTCTTGACCTCACAGTCAATAAATCTCGCAAATGACTCTTCGATAAAACAAAGACTCTTATTAGCACAAAACCCGAATAACCGGACATGCAAATATGCATCCTCAAACAACATTTACCAACCCCAATACATGAAATGTATCATGTATACAACTCATTTCCCCCAGGTAATTCTATGCTCATAAGCTAATGGTCTGATCTTCCCAAAGATCATAAATGGACCTACAAAACTCTACATCAACACTTCCATCTTTCCAAATCATACCACCCGTTACTATGGGTGAAACTCCATACATAACTTTGTCACTAAATCTAGTGGTTTCCTCCTTTTCTACATAGCATCCCTTGTTGCTCTCATTCTGTCCACAAACACCATTACCACATTAGTAGCCTCTTTTACCAATTCTAGTCCACAATGAGGACAACTCACCCTATCCTTTCATATCGTGCCTCAAATGGCATTTATCGACTTCTAGTACGATGACTATCATTATATGAAAACTCGGCCATCTCTAACGAGTTTCCGAACTACCTCTAAATCAATCACCCATGTCCAATTATGTTCATCAACTCCCTTCAGCCCGTATCCCAAACTACTTTAAATTCCAATTTCCTTACAAAGTGACCTATGACGGTCTTTCACATATCCATTAATTCTTCCAACTTCCCAACTACGTGACTTCTCATTCCTCTTGAAATAGGTGATGAATTAGTCAGTCTATCGACTATCACCCAACTCTCATCGTACTTAATCCCCCACCGCATTATGTATCCCTTCCACCAACTTCGTCCTTACATCGCCCTTTCTAAACTACTCCTATCCATGTAGGAAGTATAGTCTACGTCCCTTTCCTCCTTACGATTGTCCAAGCCACGCAACATAAATGTTGACGCGTTCACTGCTTTAGACAACTCAATTCGTGCAACCCACATCCTTCATCCAAACCACTCTAATACATCATACCTATAGTTCAAGTTCGTCTCAGCTTCACCTTATCCTTCTTATTCCATGTCTCATCGACCATGCTTGCCTTTCCCAGATGGTACTTGGCCTTGCAATTTTCTTTCATCAATTAACTCCACCCATCACCTTTGCCAAATGTTCAATCAAGATGATTGAATATGTGTTGGAGACGTTCATGATCCGTATAGATCATTCTCCACGTCTCGTACACCAAATGCCTCTAGCATTCTAGACAGATATAACAGTCCAGCTCCACTAACTAAGTTTATCCAGTTCTTCCAAATCTTCAGTTCCTGCAACGTATAAGCGATCGCCTTTCTTTGTCGTCCTCGTACGCGTCCAAATCCCTGCTCCACGTATCGTCATGCTTCGCAAATTCATCCAGTCCTTCCGATAATGCCAAGATTTGCTCATCATCCAATCCACCTCTTTAGCCTCCAAAATGCTTCCTCGTCCTTCTTCACTTCGCCCCTTGCTGGTTCCACGATATGCCATCATCTCTGACTACTAGTCCTGGCCAACTAAATCCTAAAACTCACACTTGAAAATCTAACGTTTCATTCCCTTTACTAACAACTCCAAAACCAACACATAATTCGCCTCATCCTCCTTCTAAGATTTGAGTAGATCAAGATGTCGTCGATGCTCCCGATGACAACTCGTTTATAGACGTTCATGCACACTCGGTTCATTGACTCCATGAAAACCGCTAGTGCTTTGGCGAAGCCAAATGCATAACCGTAAACCCAAAGCGTTCATACAACATCCTTAGCAATTTCAACTATGTCCTCCTCACACCCTCTCTTAGCGGCAATACGAATAAATTCCTTGCAATTTCTAAACAGCTCTTGTTCTTAATTCACTCCATCAACGATTTGCCTTGAATGACACTAACTACAACTCCTCTCACTTATCCTACTTGCTCTATTCATGGTTCTACCTCAACGCTCCTAAACCATACAAAACCAAAACTACATCCCGAATACACCAGATACGATCGACGAATTAAACCCACGGATAACTAACGACATTTCACGTGCACCAATTAAAACAAACCAAAAACCACGAGACTCCAAAGAAAACTCAAACCCAAAACATGTATCAATTTCCAAATGACCCATGACAACGAAAAATAATCCAAGAAACACCCAATGGCAACCAAAACATATTACGCCCCGCCATATATTATTTAAACCGTGCAAAGATCGACTTTCCAAAAGAATATATATATATATATATATATATATATATTTTAATTTTTTTTCCTTACCTCCCCACATCTATGTGACTCAAACCATCTACAAACAACCTTCTAGAC